>JAWWNH010000063.1:3600000-4200000 GCA_034641385.1 Darevskia mixta
AGGAATTGTAGGAGTGGTCTTAGTTGAACAAGGAATAATAATAATAACAGTAATAATAATAATAATAATAATAATAATAATAATAATAATAATAATTTATTATTTATACCCCGCCCATCTGGCTGGGTTTCCCCAGCCACTCTGGGCGGCTTCCAACAGAATATTAAAATACAATAATCTATTAAACATTAAAAGCTTCCCTAAACAGGGCTGCCTTCAGATGTCTTCTAAAAGGACAAACAAGGACACTTTCAATCTGACTCTGTCCCCTTCACCAGACCATCAACTCTACCCAGGTCCCACAATTTTGCCCAACCCTTTCGCTTATTTTCTTAACTCTTCCACTTATATTTCTCAATGAGGGTAGCTGGAGAAGCTTTAATCGAGGATTCACCAGTGACTCACCTAATTAGCTAGGAAGTCAGGTTAAAAAAAAAAAAGTGTGAAAGACGTAGATCTGATTTCTTTTTTAGCTTGTAGCTGAGTCAGAGGAAAACATCTAGAAATGTGGAACAAGCACAAAAGAAACATTATACAACCAGCAATATAAATAGTCTTTCCTATAACTTTAACCGGATGGCAGGCAGACAGGAAAGCTAGGATTCATCCTATATCAAGCGTTTGAAATTGGTTGTGATTGCCAGCATTTATTTAGAAGCTCAAGATAATTTTGACTTGTAAATCAGGAGGCAAAAGAGCAAACACTTCCAGAGATAAGGAATTTATTTAAAAGTTGCAGAGCATTTTACTGGAGTGCAAATTGCTAGCAGAGGACCCTTTGTGAAGATCATTACTGTTTTGTTAGGTAGTTCATTAAACATAAAACATAATATAACTAAGATCTCACCTTTCCCTCTGAAAAGTAAACAGATTCCTTAGTTTTAAAAAATTACTGAATTGCTGTCATTTTTTTATGTTTGTGATGTATTACAATGTTCATCCTTTTGGATAGCTCATTATTAACAGGTAAAGTTTTAGTATAATTTCTGTTAAAATGGGTATAATATTTCATGTCTTCTTTAACAATGCTGAATGTATGGTTTTAGTTAATTTGGATCAAGGTCCAAATGACACTACAGATAAATGAAAACTATAAGTTCTTTGCTTGAGTTTTCTCTGAAGCAGCTTGTAGTACTGAAGAGGCTACTTGGTTGAGTCAGTAACCGAGTATCTTGTTGTAAGAGCCTTTTCAGTGATTATGATAATTTGTGTCTAAGAAATTACATGCAGGAATTTGACAAGAACGTATATCACAACCACATACTTCTTACTTCTTTAAATAGGTGAACATTATTCCACTTATAGCCAAAGCAGATACAATTTCTAAATCTGAACTGCAGAAATTTAAGATCAAAATCATGAGTGAACTGGTCAGTAATGGAGTCCAGATATACCAGTTTCCAACAGATGATGAGAGCATTGCCAAAATCAATGCCAGCATGAATGTAAGTACTTCACTGACCCCACAACAACATATTCAAACAAATCTGTACTGACAATTGTTTGCCATTGTAGCTATAGTGGATGGATACATCTCACTCAGACAAGGGATAGTGATAACAAAATGGACCCTGAGGAAAATTCTTTTGTGTGGGACATGGCACTATACTGGTTGCAAAGACTGACATCTTGAAACTAGCGCAGGAATGTTAAAAAAAATCCCCATTTCCCCCAATGGTATTTAAC
Organism: Darevskia mixta; assembly: GCA_034641385.1. NCBI lineage: Eukaryota > Metazoa > Chordata > Lepidosauria > Squamata > Lacertidae > Darevskia > Darevskia mixta. The sequence continues at coordinate 3,601,687 of JAWWNH010000063.1, forward strand.
TGCTGCTTAAATTCTGAACTATTTCTATATTTCACACTTCCATTTTCTTAAACGGTGCAGTTATCTTTCATGTAATTAGGGTATAAGTATAAGTAGTATAAATCTTTAATTCGACCAAAGACCAGCAAGACAGTTAACAATTCTATTCATAGATAGTGTCTGTATACTAAAATTACAAATAAATATTACAGCATTTTAAATTTTTATAAAACTTTTGTGTTCAGATTCAGCGATATGTTGCCGCTCTGGTGGTGTTCCAACAGGGTTTGTCTAGGCTCTTTATCATTGGATTTTGTTGACGTCATAGCATGTCTTATTCTTGACGCAATGTAGCAAAATTTAGCTACAATCCTAGTAATCTCTGAATCTGAGTCAATTAGGGTATATGTTATTGTTTATATTGTACTTTTTAATATATCTATTGAGCTGATAGCAATGCACCTTTATTTACTCTGTTTCACAGGGACATCTGCCATTTGCCGTAGTAGGGAGTACAGAAGAAGTCAAAATTGGGAACAAAATAGTAAAAGCTCGCCAGTATCCTTGGGGCATAGTGCAAGGTACTGAAATAGGAAGTACTTGTGCTAGTACTGTTCTGGAAACATTGCATAGTAAATGCGAAAGGTATGCAAGTAATATCTTATTTCGTTTCATTAGTGGAAAATGAGAACCATTGTGATTTTGTGAAACTTCGGGAAATGCTGATTTGTACAAATATGGAAGACTTGAGAGAGCAGACGCATATGCGCCACTATGAACTGTACCGGCGGTGCAAATTGGAAGAGATGGGCTTCCGAGACACCGATCAAGAAAACAAACCTGTCAGGTAAGTGAGTGAGCCTTCCCGATGTTTTCAACAATTAAAAACGTTTATTTACCCTCCTCTCTTATATGGCCCCTTACTTGTAGCAGCAGGAAACGTAGCATTCGAAAAATATTGCAAAAAACTAAACAAATCTCCTACTCTTTTACTTAAAGCACTTAGCTAGTCGTCATTCTGAATGCTGTTGGGGCTGTCCCTAGTTCAGTGGTGATTAGGCAGTACGAAGTATACCGTGGTGGCAGCAAGTGTTGCATTAGTGCTAAAATTGGAAAGCAGATCAGCAGGGGATATCTGGCTGTCAGGTGCAGCAGTGGATTATAGCCCAAGGAACTCTGTTGCTGTGCTGAATGGTGCCCTGTTCAGATTACGACAGTCATCTATGATATACCTCTGGCTCAGGAGCGCAGCACTGATGCTGGAGGTTGTATCAGAGGGTACATGGTTGCCTTCCGTGGTCCTGCAGCAATATTGGTGTTACTGCTTCTGAACTGAGCACGACGCTGACAGAAGTGGAAATGGTGCTTTTTTAGTTGAGAGTGGCTTGAGGAATGACGAGTCCTTGAATTATCCTCTACTGAAGTGGTCCAAGGTAATTGTATTCTCAGGCAGGAAGGTAAACCTAAGACATTTTCTAATTTCTTTCAGAATTCCTTTTTGCCAGTGCCAGTTCTTCCTTCATGTGCACTATCTTCTTTTCCTTTCCTTTTGTCTTTCCGACTAATGTAAGTAAAAACTTTCTCTATAAGCTTCCTTCTTTGTGTTTCATTCCTACTGTCCTTCCTCTCCTGTTACTAACACCTAAAGTTGTGCTGTTGATGCCTGCGCAGAAAAAGTTTAAGCAATAATTGAGTGGATTGGAATTCACTGGCACCAAAAGTGACTTGGGTGGAATCTGCACACACATACACAAAAACGCTGTGAAAATGCTTTTTAAAAAAACGTTCTGAAAAAGACACTGATTTTGCCATAGCTCACCATCACCATCTAGTGTCACATTTGTATATTGCACTTTACAACACACTTAAAACGTTTTATTTGCAGCTGTGTGACTGAGTCCTTGCTATTTACTCTGCAGGTACTGACTGGGTTTCTGTGATAAGCCAATATAGGCCCTTTCCATATGTTATTGCACTGACAGGGAATGCTATTGATGTTGTGCAATTCAGTGGGGAACAAAAAGTCTTTTTGCAAGTGTGCATCAGCTTATGTATTTAAGGATCAGACTATGGCAGGATTGCCAAGACTCAGACCATTGCTGACAATATGGTATTCCATACTTCTCTTCAGACATAATCTCTAGGGAGGGAGGGATCCCAAATTCCTGGGCAATTTGTACAGTCTTCAGCAATTCTTAAGAGTTTGAATTCAAGGTGGCAATGTTGAACTAGTCAGGGTGTAAAGCTGGAATGTGGAACCTGTGGCCCTCCAAATGTTTAGCTGCACTATACTACCAGCACCGCTGACCATTGGCCATGTTGGCTGGGCTGATGGGAGTTAGGTATCTAACAACATCTGGAGGGCCAGGTCCCTTGCTCCTGGTGAAAACAAAAACCAGTGGCATCTCAATAACTGGGTTCCTCTTTTGTTTATTTATTTTTTCTTTACAAAATTCTAAATTCAAAGGCACCTTTGCTCCTTAATAGATGCCAGGAGTGGGATATTTGGAAGACCTCTGGCTGTTTTCATTGTATTTATTAAGGTGATATTGGAATCTGCTTTCAGCCGTAAGATCAGCAAGTTTTATTCTTTGCCTGATTCAGAGTAGTCTCTTTTACTAGAAAGTGACTTTGTAAGCGAGAACAGCTGTGAGAATATCAAGCTGTGGTTGTGCAAGGAAGGACACTTCCAGCATTCTAAGAGGAAGTTTAAAAAAAAAGAGAAGACATTCCAGACCTGGCATGTGAAGAAGAGAAGAATTGGAAAGCCAGGCAAACAATGAGAAAATGACATTCCGTGTGTATTCTATATGCACCATTAGGCTGACTTTGTTTTTTAAAAACTATTCAGAGACTCAGTGCCCTTGTGAACTTACTACTTAGCACTTCTATCCTAACTATTTTCCCCCAGAATTAAGTTCCCTTTCTATCAGTCAGGCTTACCTCTGAGTTACGGTCAAGGTTTAAGAATGAAATCCCACAGCCACTCCTGCAGGGGGCTTTGCCCACTTCGCCACGATTCATTTATTGTCCTGCATTCTATTCATAATATTGCTGCATGTCACATCCTGATGCATTTTTAGAGCTGACGTGCACTTTGGGCACAATAAAATACTGTGGTGAGTCACCAGACTTCAGACATTTCCCCCACTGCTCACAGCGCGTTGTAGGCAATGTCCCACATTCTTTTGCCTCAAAATAAGGACTGAAGGATGGCACAAATGGAGACATTGGGTGAACCTCTGAACTGCAGCCTCCCTGGATTTCTCAACACCTGCCCTACAACATTGATACTGCTCAGTTTGACTGGTATATTGTATTTATTCTTCATGTCGGTTGGCTCAACCTGTTATAGTAGTATGACACATAGACATGGGGTTAATGTCTCAGACCAATTTCCCCCAAAACAATTTATGTTGTTATTTAAGAATTTAGTAAGGCAAGAAGTTAAATAGTTTTTCAGAAAACTATTTATTGCGGGGTGCGTGTGTTAGAGTTTAAAAATAACATAAACAGAGATGAACACATCTAGCTAAGCCCATCTATTCTGAACTGCAATAGTTATCCATTTGCATCCCTCACTTTAGTTTCTGGGACCTTTTCCTGTTTTCGCTCCTTTCCACTCTTGTAACGCTTTTGCAGTGTTCAAGCTTTTTCAGTGTTTCAGTCCCTTTCTCCATTGCAGGTCTTTAAATCCACCTCTTCTAGTTTCTGATGCCACAGCCTGCTGAATAGTTACCCTGTCTTCTCGCTTGACTTATCTACAATATTTTCACGCCCCTACCAATCTTTTAGCTAGTTGGGAGAAGAGTGTTCGGCTGCAATCCAAACCCTGGCTGAGGAGCAGGGGCGTAGCAAGGGGGGGCGGGGGGCGGGCCGCCCCGGGTGCCACCCTGAGGGAGGGTGACACTTTGGGCGCTTAAAAAAATTTGAAAAAAAAAAATTTTTTTTAAAGGCTATTTTCAGCAATGCCGGGGTGGACCTGCGGGGGCGCCAGTGAGGAGCGGTGTCACCCCCCCTCGCTGGCCGCCCCTGCAGCTCCACCCCGGCAGCACCGAAAATGGCACCCCCCCTTCCAGCGGCTTTTTCCGCCGCTGGCTTGCAGAGCCGGGGAATGGAAAGGGGCGGGCCAGCGAGGAGGGGTGACACCCCTCCTTGCTGGCCCGCCCCTCTCCCTGCCCTGACTTGCGCTCCGCCCATGGAGCCCCGGCGGCGGCTTCGGGGTCTCTGCGGGCTGCAGAGCCTCCCGAATCCGCCACCGGTCAGGCATCCCTTGGTGCACCGGGCGGCTGCTCATGCCGCCCGGCGCGCCAAGGGGGGTGACAGGCGGCGACTTCGGGAGACTCTGCAGAGCCTCCCGAATCCACCGCCCGTCCGGCACCCCTTGGTGCACCGGGCGGCTGCTCGTGCCGCCCGGCGCGCCAAGGGGGGTGACAGGCAGCGACTTCGGGAGACTCTGCAGAGCCTCCTGAATCCGCTGCCCGTCCGGCACTCCTTGGCGCACCGGGCGGCTGCTCGTGCCGCCTGGCGCGCCAAGGGGGGTGACAGGCGGCGACTTCGGGAGACTCTGCAGAGCCTGCCGAATCCGCCGTCCGGCACCCCTTGGCACACCGGGCGGCTGCTCGTGCCGCCCGGCGCTCCAAGGGGGGTGACAGGTGGCGACTTCGGGAGACTCTCTGCAGAGCCTCCCGAATCCGCCGCCGGTCAGGCATTCCTTGGTGCGGCCGGCGGCTGCTCGTGCACGAGCAGCCGCCGCACGCACCAAGGGATGCCATGCCGGACGGGCGCCGGCTTCGGGAGGCTCCCGAAGTTGGCGCCCGGCATCCCCGGGGGCGGGGCGTCGCGCTTTACGCGTGCGTCATGACATCATGACGCACGCACACACCGCGACGCCCCGCCCCCGGGGGGGTGCCTCTTGGCTGCCCGCCCCGGGTAGCCAAGAGGCACGGAACGCCCCTGCTGAGGAGTGACACAACTTAACAGAGTAGTGGGGTCACCTCTGCATTCGCAGCTCTGCTAATCACGCTGATTGGAGGAGAAGGTGGGAGGCAGGCAAACTGCTCACCCAACCTATGGAGACTTGCAGGACTAGGCAGACTGACACCTCTGCAACAACTCCCACAGCCTGGCTCAGTCGCCAGGTTCTTAGGATGAGCTACTTAACAGGGCTGCTTAATCCACATAAGCAAAACTTCCCTGTAAACTTTTGACCCTCCTGTGCTCAAGAGCCTTTAAAGCAAAAAAGGAACAATTTAAGAACTGGAATGTTCTTCCTAATGACTGAAATGTTCTTCCTTCACACCTCACAATAAGAGAAAAATTCCATAAAACCTTGACATAAATAAGCATTTATTTATGCAAAAATAAAGCATCTCTGGAAATGGAATCAGCTTGCATAATTTTGCATGGATTATAGCATTAGGATTTCCTTGATGTGAGCAGCTGTGTATTTATTTCCAGCTATTGGAAGGCTAGTTGGTGACACCTGTCCACAACCTGTCCTCTATGTAGAATAATTTGTTTGCTTTTATCATTCATGCTTTTAAATTTTTATTTTAATTGTTAGGTCATGTGGGCCTTTTAGCCCCTTATGCACTTGAATTTGTGTGGTGAAAGTTCTAAAATGGTAAGTTCTTTTAGATAGTGAGATTGAATCTAACTACTGTAAGAACAGAGGATATTAGCTGAAATCGGAAAATCTTTCTCAATTCCCACAACCTATGCTTTTAAGTCTGTGCACATTGTACTTATGGTAATGTGAGTGTCTGTTCTGTTCATTTTGCACACGGCAGTCTGACCTTGCATAGTTCCTGAAATGCAGGTCATTGTCACGAGGGAGCATTACCTTGCTACAACTGTTACGGGTCAGAGAACATCTCAAATGCAGCTTTTCAAAGGCTCTGGAATATTTTTGTTGAAACCAAATGTGAAGTGCTGTTTACCACCCTTGTTTCAACCTGAATAACCTGTGCTGCTTTTTCCTCTAATTGAGCTCAGAACTGCAACGTTGCTTGGTGAAGAACTGGTCTGTATTCTTGCTATTAAGATTAAGATCAAATTAACTAATGACTTTGCATATGTTACTTGAAAGGATTGCAGTAGAGTAAAGAGATAATTGAAAAAAAAATGCATTAAAATTGTTGGAATACAGTAAAAATTACATGCTGTTGCCTTTTACAAGCGACAAAGACTGCTTACATTTAACGATCCTTAGTCTACAGGAAACTTATGAAGCCAAGCGGCATGAATTCCTTGGTGAATTACAGCAGAAAGAAGAGGAGATGAGGCAGATGTTCGTGCAGAGGGTCAAGGAGAAAGAAGCACTGCTGAAGGAAGCTGAGCGAGAAGTAAGAGTGTCTGCCTACTGTTCTGAATTTGATCTGGTTGCAGTGGTAGGGTGAACAGATTAAATACTGTGTTTAAGAAAGAAACAGAACAGGTTGGCTAGGTTACAGCAAAATAATGCACTGAAGAGAATCGCATGCACGAGCTGGAACTTTGTTTGCTGTTTCCACTGAACTATGGTTTGTCTCTTTGGCAGCAAAAAAAGAATAGCTTTGGCTGCATGTGCTCTGTCCCGTTTATGTAAGTGCCTTCTCTGGATCCTGATCATGGCTGGAACTAGATCAGGACCAGTAGGACAAAATATTGTGCTGTGCATGTGTTTGTGAGCACATGATTACTCCACCCTCCTTTCCCAAAGCCTCACCTTGGGTCACAGAGTTCTTCTTCCTCTTTCTTGTGCATGCAGTGGGAGCCAATTGGGAACTTCAGCAAAAGGTTTCTTGGAAGTGTTATGCACTTTTGCCCCTGTAGAGGCAGAATTGGGAACCGGCTGCAGAAAATGAGGGTCTGTGGTTAGGTTCTGAGCTCTGGCTGAGGCTTGGTTGACTCCCCGCCCCCCCCAAAATGTTTCTTTGGTTTACAAATATGATAACTTTTATGTACAATACATATAGATAAAGTCCTCTGATTATGCAGAAATCGCTAGCGTTTCCGTGGATGGTCCTGTTTTGCTTCCCAGCTGATTGGAATAGGAGAAGCCACTAATCTAAGTGTTCGTGTATATCTAAGATGGCAACTCCCTGTTGACTTTAAAGAGGGTTCAGCGATACAGCATAAGCCAGCAATTTATAATTGCTCAGTGGCCTCAAAAGTTGACTTTAACAGGATTAAGAGGGGTCAGTCCCTTTAAGCTGGGAATACACTGCTGACCAAAAGCCATAGTTTCTCCAAGTACTATATGCATATTGAAAGATGGGACTGATCGAGGTAGAAATGTAGGGTTGCCATACACCCATAATTTCCCGGACATAGCCAGGAAGCATTGTCCAGGTGGAGATCACTGAAATGTCTGGGAAAATCTGGACATATGGCAACCCATGTCTGAAGTTTAGATTTTGGCGAATTTTCTTAAAATACAGTGGAACCTCTGGTTACGTTACCCTCCGGTAACATAAACTTTGGGTTCGAAAGCGGCAAACCCAGAAATGTTTCACCGCATGCGCAGAAGAGGTCTCTCTGTTTGCGAAAACTTTGGGATACGGCCGGACCTCTGGAACGGATCCCGTTCGCAACTGGAGGTACCACTGTAGTTTATAAACTTCATTTTTATTTTTATTTTTTTGAGATTTTGACATGTTCTCCATTTGACCTGTTCTCCATTTACCAAGAAAAGGAAAGCCGAGTGTGGAATAATCCTAAAGGCTGGTTCTCCCTTTTGAAAAGTTTACTTAATGTACTCTTTTCCGCATTTGTCCTTAAAAAGGATTTAAATCTAAGGCATTGATCTTGTAAAAGGCTCTAGGTTGCATTCCTAACCCTACTCACCTACTAAATTCAGAAAGGGTTAGGATTCTACTGTAAGTGCAAGTGTGCGTAATGTAAAAAAAAAAAATAGGAACACGAAACTCAAAACTCTTGACTCTTAGGAAATCAGTCTCTGTATTCTGTCCTGCAATTACTGAGGATGGTATGCTAAGTGCCACCTTGTGGCAGAAATGACTTTTTTTTTTGCTCTACTTCAGCTACAAGTGAAGTTTGAACATTTAAAACGGCTTCATCAAGAAGAGAGGATGAAAGTGGAGGAGAAAAGAAAGCTCCTGGAGGATGAGATGAGTGCATTCAGTAAAAGAAAAGCTGCTTCAGACATACTCCAAGGGAGGGCCCTGCCCCCCACACCCACGGTTGGTTTAAAAAAAGACAAGGATCGGAAAAAGTAAGTAATCCGTTCCAGAGGATCTTAGGATTTAGGGCAAACTGTCCAATTCAGATGAATATTTTAAGTAGTATAAATTATTTAGCCACGAAGTATGAAGAATAAGTAAATTTTGTTGCAAGTCGTCTGAGGTTTTCTTATTGATATCATCAGGTACTTTTATGAAAACTCTAATTTTTTTGTCCCTGTCCCACCCCCACCCCAACAAAGGGAACAAGATTTTCGGCTTGAGCTGCTGTGTTTTGATATCGGAGATCAGGAAGTTGCGAATATGCAGGAAGCGAGAGAGAGAGAAAGAAATTAGAAAGGGAAAGAACACCGTGACTAGAGCATGGAAGTAGTTTGCAAATGTTGTATGGTTAGGGTATGTTAGTTTTGCAAGTCATTGAAAACAGATCCGTATGTTCACAATGTGCTTAATACTTGATACTTGATCATGCTTAATACAGAGAATGTTATTGAAATTCCCAACAGCTTTTGTAGTTTGGTGGTCGTGACAGAAGCTGTTATGGAACAGTAAACAATCTAAATTTGTATTGTGTATTGGCAGCTGTTGCACTCACTGGGTGGTTATCCACCATGCTCTGAGTAGACTCATTGAAATCAACAGGCAACTTATTTGTAGCCCAGTGATTTCTGTGGGTCTGCTCTGAGTATTCCCAATGTTGGATATTAGTAATAATAATAATAATAATTTTTATTTATACCCCGCCCTCCCCGGCAACGCCGGGCTCAGGGCGGCTCACATCACTAAAATCACAATAAAAACATCAAGCATAAAAAGAAAAACAATTAAAACAATTAATTAACTGTACTGTAAGATTTGCTTATTAGCCACTGTTCTGCCCAAAATCTCAGCTGCTGCAAGGAATCACTGCATGTAAAGCAATTTTTTATTAATGGTTTTCACAATAGAAATGTGCACTTTTAAATTATGAAATCGTTCAATGAGAACATTGCCTGTCTTCTCAGTAGTGAAAGTAGGGAGCCATCCAATGATGTCTGCCCACTTCTGCAATGGAAATTGGCTTGTGCAGTGGGACTTCCCTTCTCTCTGCCCTCCACCACTGCCCTAGCGTACCCCCCCAAATCTGCTCTGGAGGTCTCCCTACTCTCTGGGGAAGATTTAGGGGTGTGAGTGGGGCTGCTAGGGGGAGGAAGATTTGCTTAAAATGGCTTTTGTTCTCCATTCTGCTGGCAGAAGAGTACTGTCAGCTGAGTAACACAGTTTTGATACTAACATAGCAAGTATGTTTCAAGATTGTCAGATTAAAGACTTATTTTACATCAGGCATAGGCAAACTCGCCCCCCCCCCCGATGTTTTGGGACTACAACTCCCATCATCCCTAGCTAACAGGACCAGTGGTCAGGGATGATGGGAATTGTAGTCCGAAAACATCTGGGGGGCCTAATTTGCCTATGCCTGTTTTACATGATTTATATTTCACACTTTCAACACAACAACTAACAGAGTTGTAGAAAACAAAAGGAAAATTGAAGGCTATACCATGTGATATTTCTCTACATTTAAGTCGGTTCAAGTTTTGTCTAGTTGGGACTTATCAAAGTAAATATGAACACATTCAAGATGGAAGCTTTAATACTGTAAATAGTCTTTGCTCTCTGCGGATAAAGGCACACCTGATACGCCTCTTTCTGTTTCAGCTCTGGCTTTATGTGAAACTGAAGATACAAGAAGAAATTCTTCACAGTTCTCTATGATGAAACGTCGATCACCCTCCCCCCCCTTTTTAATGAAAGTGAACTTGAAAACTGATCACTGCTTAATCAATGAAAAAGTATATTAAAATGTATAATCAGTTTTGCATAATGTACTGTAGGGTTGCTGTTGCATTAATATATTTAAAAGGATGTTTCTTTTAAGCCACCATTGATATGCACTTAAACTATATACCCATGGCCAAGTTGCACACACCAAAGATTACTGTGCCATAAAACAGTTTTCATTTGAGTTATGAGCACTGTAGTACAGAAGTGAATATATATTGCATATGTTTTTAAAGAACTGGTGCCTTTTATCCTGTTTTAGCTATACACAATTGAATGCATTTATTCAGCTGAATAAAATATGTAAACCTGTTTAAATAACCACTTCCTTTCCTCAAAACGGACTTACAAATGTCCTTTCTAGGTCTGTGATAATGATAAGCTTTTGAATTATTCATGAAGTATTCATGCAAGCATTAAGCTTCATTTCCAAATATATTTTGAGAACCAGCTTGGTTTTTAAAAATACCTTCCACCTGAACAGGCTTTGCTGTTCTTCAGCTTACGTTATGTGCCGCCAATCGTGTGGAAACTAGAAATTTACCAGAACAAATAAAACCAGGTTTGGTTAATGAGAACCCTGACAAATTGAGTTTGTAAGATGATATAGATCAAGTGCCTTGAAGAAGAGAGGTCTTCCTTCAATTTAGCACTTTGCTAACTAAATTTGCACAGCTGGCGGCAAAATCCTTCTTTGAACTCTGCAGTCCTGTGCGTGATCAACCAGAAGCAGGTTCTCTTGTGTTCAGCATGGGCAACGGGGCGGCTGACTCCAAGTAAGTGCATAGAGGAGGGATGGGGGACCTGTGACCTCCAGGTATTGTTGGACACCCTCAAATATCATGGCCAAGTGGTCAGGGATGATTGACACCTGAAGGGCCACAGGTTCCCCGTCGTTTGTGTTTACAATTGCAGCCTAACTTGAGGCTAAGGAAGTTCTGAGTAACCATGTAGAATATTGTACTCTAAATGTAATCGTAACTTAATTTTAAAGTTATTGTACAACTTATGGCAGCCGATAGTTGTTAACCTTTGTATGATTCCTTTTTACTAATAAGCAAAAGCAGCTGTATCCACAATCCTCGTAGATTTCTGCAGGACTTAAAAACATGTATATATAAATGCATAACTTGGAAAATAAACACACAATGTTATCCATAATCCACATGAATCCCTTATTTTCTTGAGAAATACTCCTGTATGGTCCTCAAGCCAGCTTCCATCTGATTTGAAAACTTAAGCTGCGGTTAAGCAGAGGTGTTTGAGACAGCCATTGCACACATGCAGATGACAGCTCATTGTACAAGAAGTTGGTTGGGAAAAACAAAATAAGGTAATGTGCATTGAATGGATACATACCTGCTCCCTCTCTGATGTGTACGGTAATGTTAAAAGCAACTTGAGGCATGTGGTGGTGGTGGTGGGGCTACCTCATGTTTGAAGGTGCTAATGTGCACATAGCCTAGATTTCAAATCTCATGTTGTTGAACTATTGTATCATTCAACAGAATTGCAATTTCTAGGAAGAAGACATGAAGGCAACAGAACCAAGGAGGGGAGGGATGAAAGAAACTGGCTGTTGTGGGCGGGGAGTTGAGTGTGAAAGAATGGAAGAAGATATTATAGGAGATGGATAAAAATATTCTGTTATTCTGAATCTGAGTTACTCTGAATCCGTCACAACGAAGTAATGGAGGATCCTTTCTTCTCCAATTTGCAATAGATATTGGGTTGCTAGGCAACATTTTCCATGTACCTTGCTCCTGAGCTAGAATAATGATAAAAAAAATACCTTCACCTGGGTCATGTTATTCTGGTGATGTGATAAGAAATGAAGCTAGAGAAATCATTCTCAAAGCAACACTGTCTCTATTTTAACCCGTCCTGCTGGCTCACTAGTTCTGATCTATTTATAGATAATTTTTTTTTATTACTGTACTGCCTAATAATCTGGCAAAAACTTTGAGCGAATGTGAAAATCACATTTTCAAGAGAGCAAGTAGGTGCTAATAGCAGTGACAAGAGAATAACATGAAACTCAATGCCGTTTCATCTAACCTTTGATTTGTTGCAAGTGATAATCCAACCACACCGTTCTTGTTGGATGTTACTTTTTTATTTTTTACTATCAATATTATTTCTTTATACCCCACCTTTATTCCAGTGTAAGGCCCAAGGCAGCTCACAACATGAATTATAAAGAGAAACAGCTTAAAAACACACCAATCCATTATAAGTATTAAGAAACATACAAGTTACCATATTAAAAACAGCACTGAATCAAGTGGTCTGGGGTCACAGGTTGAAGACTTGTTACTATTTTTGCAGAAGGGTCCCTGACCCCAATATCCTAGAGTCACCCACATGAAGACGGAGCTTTATTTTTAATACTGTTTTTATTAGGAATAACATGAAACAATACAAACAACAAATAATGGGTATTGGTCACCAGATACAAAGCAAAAAACAGTCATGATGCATCAGAAAGTAATAGCATCATGTTAAGTTAAATCAGGGGTAGGCAACCTAAGGCCCGTGGGCCGGATGCGGCCCAATCGCCTTCTAACTGGCCCGTGGATGGTCCGGGAATCGGTGTGTTTTTACATGAGTAGAATGCGTCCTTTTATTTAAAACGCATCTCTGGGTTATTTGTGGGGCCTGCCTGGTGTTTTTACATGAGCAGAATGTGTGCTTTTCTTTAAAATGCATCTCTGGGTTATTTGTGGGGCATAGGAATTCGTTCACCCCCCCCCAAATATAGTCTGGCCCCCCACAAGGTCTGAGGGACAGTGGACTGGCCCACGGCTGAAAAAGGTTGCTGACCCCTGAGTTAAATAAATAAGCTAAAAAGAAGCGAGTTACAAGAAATAAACATAAACCAATCAGCATCAAAAGTATAATTTTTTGTTTCTTCACAAATCACTCTACAGCATTGCATAAGTTTATCAGTCAAAGCCCACAACCATATCCTGTCATATCACTTGTGGACAGTAAATCTGTCTGCATCTTTCCAATGTAACCACAGCTTCATGCATGCTACCACAAGGAGGTGGTATACCATATTCCTACAAGGAAAAATGCAGAGACATTACCTTGTCGACAAAGATCCGTATAGTTAAAGCTATAGTTTTCCCAGTAGTGATGTATGGAAGTGAGAGCTGGACCACAAAGAAGTCTGATCGCCGGAGAATTGATGCTTTTGAATTGTGGTCCTGGAGGAGACTCTTGAGAGTCCCATGGACTGCAAGAAGATCAAACCTATTCATTCTTAAGGAAATCAGCCCTGAGTGCTCACTGGAAGGACAGATCCTGAAGCTGAGGCTCAAATACTTTGGCCACTTCATGAGAAGAGAAGACTCCCTGGAAAAGACCCTGATGTTGGGAAAGACGGAGGGCACAAGGAGAAGGGGACGACAGAGAACAAGATGGTTGGACAGTGTTCTCGAAGCTACCAACATGAGTCTGACCAAACTGCGGGAGGCAGTGGAAGACAGGAGTGTCTGGCGTGCTCTGGTCCATAGGGTCACAAAGAGTTGGACACAACTAATCATATAAACAACAAGGAAGATCCTTGTTGTGCCTTCTAAATCCAGATTCCATTTCAATATCCATGTGAAGGAAGCGGTAAGAATTGCAAAAAACTTCCTGCCAAATTTTCTGTGCTTTTGAAAAGGGAGGTTTTTTTTAGCCACAGAGAAGCATTCTCAACCTTTCTGCTGATTAGAACCAATCAGAATAAAAGGAGGTGTCAGCGACTGGAGATATGCACCATTTGAAACTTGAGTTATCCCCAACCTTTGGGAATGTAACAAGTAAGGAATGAACATCTTCCATGCAGCTGAACAGGGAAGGCTCCCACCTCTCCACCCAGCCTGTAATATGCCCCTCTCACCCCTGCATATCATTTAGGCTTGAAAAAACCTTGTGTCGAAATCCTTCTATTAAAATCCCAGTTCCAGTGTGGCAGAGCATTATGTTAATGGGGTTCCAGCCAGCTACATGGAAACAACCCCCCTTTGCAAAGGAAAAGTGGTGCATGTGAGAGCCATCTCCTTTTTCTGGGAACCTGCAGTTCAAAAACAGCCTGCAGCAACTAACTTAACTGTCCACAAGTGAATTCTTGCCCAGCCCTTCGGCAGAACCAATGTCTATAACAGTGCAATTAGTTCTCTCTCTTTCCTTGGCCAATTGCAGCCACCTCTCTTTCCAGCAATTTCTGCAGGTAAAAAATTCCTTCTGCAATCCCGGGGCAGATTTAGGGGAGGGTTCAGCCACAATGGGCGCGAAGCCTTGGGGGTGCAGCAACTATTATTTTGAATGCAGTGAAAGAGGTAGGGTGAGCTGGAGGGGGAGCCCCAAATTTTGACGTCGTACAGGGCACCGCTGAAACTCAAAACCCGAAGGTCTGCCTCTGCTGCAAATCTTCTTTTGGTTTTAAGAGCAGGCCTCTGTTGTCTTGTACTCCAGTTCCCAGGATTCTTGCAGTCTTGCCAGTGTTAAGTTTTGCCCTTCTCCTAGCCTGGTGATAAAAAAAAAACAACTCGAAGGAAACTGCTATCACATGACTAGACTTCTGGAAGGCGCACTTCAAAGCAGCCACTTTAGGAGGCGACATCTCAGAGCCCAGGGCTGAGACAAGGCCTTGATTGAGGAGCTAGGCCTAAGCAAGCTGAACAAAGGTAGGCCGAGAAGCCCGAGGCCTTGCGACATGCAGCAGGCCTGTCGGAAATGGTGGCGGCGTTAAGCCTATAACCGATGGCCGTGGCACAGATAGCGCTGTAATTAATCCACGAGCCCCTTACCACAGGCAGCAATTTTGCAGGTTTGGAGCAGCCATTGCCCCCCCCCCAGCAGCCATCATGAATCGTTATTCGTGTTATCACAGTAAACAGAAGCCAGATCTTTAAAAACAGAATTTGCCACAGAGGGCAAATTCCAGTCGTCACATTGAAGGGTATACTATGATTTTTTTTCAGGGGGGAGCCCCTGTTACACTTTTTGTGGAGAGAGAGAGAATGGGGAGACTCAATTTACAGTTGGGGAAAGGGAGCTAACCTAACTGTTGGTGGGGAGGGACATCTTCTCGCCCCCCCCCTTCTTCAATGCCAAAAAATCATCATGGCTGTTCAAATTTTTGTGCGCTTCCCAAGGTGAAGCTCATATACTGAGGTAATGAGATGGAGAGCATTGTTCACAGGCTTGTTACTGTCATGGGCTACTTTTTTTTTTTAAAGTTGGGATTTCATGCTGTATTTAGTTGCAAAGAGGTGGGTTCTGGCTGAAGAGGAAAGCTTACTTTACTTGTGTTTAGATGCCACGCTAATAAAAACAAAAAACACAGTTTTGTTTGATGAGAACAAGAGACAGCGGGCCTCGAGTTTGCGAACTTTCCCTCCCTTCTTGGATGCAGCTGCAAGGAGGAATTTGTAAACATCCGGTTTTGCTAAGCCAGATGATGTTGTATCATAGGGACCAACAAATGGGATAAATGTGGTTTGTTTGAAAAATGCCAACTGCAGATGGCAAGTGTCATTTTCTCCTCACTTAACAGCTCCTTGCATGCATGCATGCTCCCCAACCACAGTGCTTCTTCCAAGATAACATGCTGCATCTGTATCACCTGAAAACAGCATATGGGCAGTGCTGGATTTACGTATAAGCTAAACAAGCTATAGCTTAGGGCCCCACTCTCTTGAGCCCCCCCCCCCAAAAAAGGAAAAAAACAACTGGGTGTACATTTCCAAAATTTAAGATAAGTTCAACAATTACTTTGATAAAATATGTATTTTGTTATGTGCAAATGGCTTTAGATACCTATTAGGTTCATAAATTGGGACCCAGGTGGCGCTGTGGGTTAAACCACAGAGCCTAGGGCTTGCTGAGCACAAGGTCGGGGGTTCGAATCCCCGCGACGGGGTGAGCTTCTGTTGTTCGGTCCCTGCTCCTGCCAACCTAGCAGTTCGAAAGCACGTCAAAGTGCAAGTAGATAAATAGGTACCGCTCCGGCGGGAAGGTAAACGGTGTTTCCTTGTGCTGCTCTGGTTCGCCAGAAGCGGCTTTGTCATGCTGGCCACGTGACCCGGAACCTGTATGCCGGCTCCCTTGGCCAGTAACGCGAGATGAGCGCCGCAACCCCAGAGTCAGACACGACTGGACCTAATGGTCAGGGGTCCCTTTACCTTCACCTAGGTCCATAAATTACCATATAGCATATATTCAACACAAAAAACAGCGACAATTTATTGTTGACAAAGGACAGCTGGACTTATAAAGGGCCCCATTACCTTCAGTAGCTTATAGCAGCCTTTCTCAATCTTGGGTCCCCAGATGTTTTTGGCCTACAACTCCCATCATCCCTGACCACTGGTCCTGCTACCTAGGGATGATGGGAGTTGTAGGCCAAAAACATCTGGGGACCCAAGGTTGAGAAAGGCTGGCTTAGAGCCTCATCAAACCTAAATCCGGTCCTGCATATGGGTAGCACCAAACAAATGCATCCTATCAGCCCAAGCATTTACACTTCCACAATGAACTTTCCTTCCTCTTTTCTCCCTGTGCTTGCCCCTCATCTGCTCCAAAGGGTTGGGGGAACTTTTAGAATGCATTTCTAAAATTTGAAAGCCGCCCAGAGTGGCTGGGGAAACCCAGCCAGATGGGCGGGGTATAAATATTATTATTATTATTATTATTATTATTATTATTAAGCGGATGCATGGGAGATTTCTGCAGAAGCAGAAATCTTAGTGTTGATGGGACATGTTAGTTGGATACCACATGCTTCTATGTGTTTGTTTTTAACTCATATACAAAATAGGTCCGATTAATCAAATAAATAAATTTCATATGATTATTCAATTATGATTTTATTTAATCTAGTTTTAAGTCCTACCACTTTTTCCTTACCCAATTGTTTTAATTAATTTTTTAAAAAAATATTTAGTCAAATTTTAGTCCTACCTTTCCCCCTTTCCCCCATTTGTTATTTATTTTAGAAAATCATTTGGTCTATTCCCCCCCCCCCCAAGAAGTATAAGTCTGAGACGAGAATGAGAGCATCCTATCCACCAGTCAATAAAGAAGAAACAAGGAATGTGAGTAAAGTAATCGATGAGTATTCTCTTTATATTGCTATAGTACTACAGAAATAACAAAGAGTCTTGTGGGAATTCTGAAGACTTATAAATTCATTAAGGCATGAGCTTCAGAGACTACAGTCCACAATGGCTTATGCCATAGTAAATTTGTAAGGTGCCACAATATGCTTCCCCTGCCCCGCTGCAACTATCCAACATGGTTAAAAGTTGTTACCTTTTTAGATAATGTATAATAAATGTTTTTAAACCTTCTCGATATAAAAAGGAATGATAGAACATAATTTGGCATGCACTGTTTGAATTACAATTATGGTTAGCAAAGTGGAAATTCAAATAAAATGTGAATCCACCCAAAATAAAATTGCAATTTGGTTTTGTTTGTGGAATTCTAACTATACTGTGTAACCAAAAAAAACCACAAAAAAACTATCAAAGGCTTTTTTCTTGCAGTGCTTTTTAGCAGTTGTACAATTTGTTGAGCAGAACAAAGTTATCATCCTTAGCTAGCAGGACCAGTGGTCAGGGGTGATGGGTATTAACTTATTTAGACTTTCCAACAACTTCCTGCCAACATAGTAGTAATAGTGTTGCAGCCTTGTATTCCAATTTATATTATTCTTTCCACAGCAGAGTTCCCGACCCTTATCCTTGTCTGGTCATGTTGGCTTTGATAGTTTACCAGATCAGTTGGTTAATAAATATATGCAGCAGGGGTTCTGCTTCAACATTCTCTGCATTGGTAAGTAAAATAGCTGTTGGTAGTGAGTTATTTTAAAACTCATTACTATTGAAAAATCTGAAGGAGAGAAAAGTGACAAAGGTGTTGCCCTTTTCCATTGGTATTGTACTAGTTCAGATAAACAGAATTCCTTAAGTGGGGTTAAGTTTTCCCTAAGCCCCAAAAAGTTTGCAGCAAAAAACAGCATTAGAATAAATATTATATGCATCCTTTGAGGAAATTCCATGGCATAATGATCAGATACTGCTATCAAGGAATAAAAAAGAGACAATGGCCTCTCTGAACTAATTCCTTAGTTACAGCAAATGCCATTTTGCATTCCACTCCCCACCCCCTGGGGAATGTGAAAAAAATCAATTACCCTCATTGTGTTATGGTGGAATTTGTGTGACATGTATGTACATTTTTTTATCTGTCTTTAATTGTAGGGGAGACTGGAATTGGGAAATCAACTTTGATTCATAGTTTGTTTAATAGCAGTTTTGATTACCATGTGTCAACACACTTTCAGCCAAATGTACGACTTAAAGCTGAGACGTATGAGCTCCGGGAAAGCAATGTTCGATTGAAATTGACCATAATAGAGACAGTTGGATTTGGTGATCAGATAAACAAAGAAGATAGGTTAGTATCTCCTCACTTGAATAACGTCATATTAATTTGCCAAGTGACATGCCATCTGGGATCTGACATTTGCGTCACGTAGTGGTATTGATAGGCTTATTGATTTCATTTTATTTAAATTTATTGACATAGTTAACATCGTGACTGCGCAGAAGTGATTTCTGGCATCTGGGCATGCACAGAAGCAATTTTCAGTATCTGCACATGCGCAGACGCGATTTTGGGCGCCGCTCGGCGAGTCCCCGCGCTGTGCTGGTTTAGCGCCATGTGGGGGGGGGGCCCTCGCCGAGTGGGCAGCTCGATTCAGGGGCAGCTCGTGGGCCAGCAAAACAGTCTTTGTGGGCCGCATCTGGCCCATGGGCCGCACGTTGCTGACCCCTCATCTAAACTACCAACGCCACCTTCTTAGTACCTCTCCGCACTAAGCAGTGCTCACTCACCAATGCATCCCTGTCCTTTCCAGTCCATACTAACTGGAGGAGTGGGATATGTTGTGTGGTGGGCAGCACTAGCAGCTCATGCACTGAGCACTGCCTAGCACTGACAGGTGTGAAGAAGAGGCATTTTCAATGCCACGGCCATGCACAGACTGCAATTTCCGGCGTCATGCTGTGCTGTTCTGGCCCATGGACGATCTCCGTGGCCCATGGTCGGTAAGCCTTGCCGACCCCTGGTTTAGATTAACAAGCATCCTGGAGAGGAGCTTGGAAGAGCTGTGCAACATCGCCCTTCACAGCTTGGAGCTTGGCAGGGAGATAATGGGATAATTGCTGATGGCACTGAGCTTCAGAGGTGCTTGCCTCCAAAGTTTTGTGTGAGGTCAGTAAAACACCCAGCTATTCTTCGGCAGGGTTGAGGCAACTCCTGATTTGATTACCAAGGCCAGCCAAAATGTATGGACTTCTGTGGATGTGCCCTTGTTTTGGTTTGGGATGATAATATTCAGGTCAAGAGACTTTGTCTTTTTCTGAGCATATACTTTAGAGAATAATTTCCTAAAATTTCCTAAGAATTTCCCTGAATTTATGCTACTGTCACTGCTGTTTTACTGTCCTTTGGCAATTTGTGTGCATCAGTGTATTAGAGTTAAACTCAACCTTTGTCCTCTTATATCAAATATTCCCCCCCTTCTCTGCAGCTATCAGCCAATAGTGGATTATGTAGATGCACAGTTTGAAGCCTACCTCCAGGAAGAGCTGAAAATTAATCGTTCCTTGTATAATTACCGTGATACTCGTATCCATGTGTGCCTGTACTTTATTTCACCCACAGGGCATTCCCTTAAAACTCTTGATTTAGTAACCATGAAAAATCTTTCTAAGAAGGTAAGATATTAAAACCAGAATTCATTTAAAAAAATGTTTTGTTGATTTTGACAAGTAAACAAATAAACAACAAAATTCAAATCAATTTGAAATTGGAAATGCACAGAAAAAACAAAGGGATCAGATGTGATTGTAGCAGATGTCCAGTGCAACTTCCAAATACATTTCCCAGCTGCTAGCAATTGTTGACATTGCCACAAAATTTAGCAAGTCTTTGTGTAAGAACTTTTGTTCCAGCTGTAAAGACACAAGAGTTAATGATGGAGACTTTGTAATTTTAGAAAGGTCACAAGATCCCACCACTTGTGAAAGAAGGTGTCCTGTGCTGCGCAACCCATAAAGCGATCAGGCAATAATTCATTCATGTAGCTAAGTTAAATAAATAACAAGGTGAACTGGCGTCAGGGCTCGCCTTCTGTGCTGCTTTCCATGCTGCTGCAGATATGGTCTCAAAGGGGTGTCACTGCCAGATCATTTCCCAAGCCAGAATCAGGTACTGTATAGTGATTCCCAGGTCTCTTTCTCAAGCCAATTTTAAGTCATTCACATTTCCATAAATGAAAAAAGCACATCATGTATCACAGAGATTGTTTCCTTTCTATGATCAGATCACTGGATGCATTCAGTTTCAAAGTATGCTGAAGGGTCACACAGTCTATCCTACCCCCAACCCTTTTCACAAAATTATACAGTTGGGCTGCTTTAAGACAGTTTAAGTATTGGGAAAGGTGGCAAGCAATCTGTCTTGGGCTAGAGGTATACCCACTGCGAATAAATCCCTCAACAACTTTGTTTCCATCCTTTCTCACTCCCTAAATTGTGCATACCTTTCCAGGCTAGGGAAATCAGGGTGGTCGAAGATAAAGAAGGGATAGAAGTGGTGCCAACGCCTTCTGTCAACACCTCCATATCCTGAGGGCAAGGAAAGGGTTACCTATTGAGTCTAACTTTGTTGTCGATACGGTGGTGAAGGGTAATGCCTGGCAGTTATTCTGTTGTAACCCCATGCACTGATTTAGCGTTGTTCATCAACAGTAGTAATCGTTGGAAGATGACACACTTTGGTATTTTCAAATTAGGAATGTCCAATCCCTTTGTCTTTTGACTTCCTAAGTTGTACCCTACCCCTCAGCCAAGCCCTCTTCCCCCTATTGCAAAAGCCTGAAGCCATTGCTTCAGTAAAAAGGGAGGGATATCAGTAGGAAGGGTTGGGAATAGGCTGAAGAGTTGGACCTCCAGTGGAGAGCAAGATGATCCTGCAGGCCATCATTTTTCCATTTCTGGTTTAAACTGCCATCTTGTATTTGAAACTGCCTTGCGATCCTTGGATGAAGAGAGGTATAGAAAATTAATTAACAACAACGTTATAATGTCATCACCCCCAACGTAAATGGCTTGTTGAAAGAGAAAAGTCTTCAGTCAGCCCCAAAGCAAAGAGGGGTGGCACCTGTCCAGTATTCAAGGGAAGAGAATCCAACTAAAGACCTGTTTCCTATGTTGTGCAAAATTTCTCTCCTGATAAGTTCCTATCTGTAAGAGGCCCTCCTCTGCACAGCACAGTGATCTAGGTCTACAAGGGGTGATACGGTTTTTTAGGTATCCTGGTCCCATACTGTATAGGGCCTTATACACCAAAACTAGCAGCTTAAACATAGTGTGATAGCTAATTGGCAGCCTGTGCCAATAATTACATACATTTATATCTTTGATTTTCAAAGGTTGTACTGCTGAACTGTGGCTATTTTCAACTTCAGTATTTTAGATCTGTAGTGGTTTGATAAGGCTCTAACTTGTGCAAAATATTCCATGCTAATTAAAATAAATGCTCACCATGCTTTTAAGATCTTGCAACATTAAGTAAAACAAGTGCTACTCAGAAGGTGAGAAAATTCATTTTAAATTTAAGTACATATCTTTTGCACATAATAATAAAGCTGCAATGTCAGTAAGTAAGTTAAAACTCTAGTACAGTAATATAGGCAGAATTACCTTCTTATTCATTTGCTAGTCGTCACTTTAGTCTTGTCTGGGACCTATCTTCCAATATGGCCTAGTTCTAGCTGAGGATGTAAACCAGAGGTGGGGCCCTCCAGCCAGTAGTTTTCCAGGAGCCACATGACAAGAGTAAAGGATGTGACTTTTAGAAGGCTGTTTTCCAACCACATAAATTAAAGGTCTCTACATATCTCTCTATCCAGGCAAGCAAGAGACATAACCAGTCTCCAGATACAACTTCCGTAAAGGGTATGACGCCGGAAGGGGCTGGGGCTATGAACCTATGCCTAAGCTGTACCTCTCTTTGAGGTGTACCTCAAATTATTTCCAGGATTTTAAGGCATCCTGGGTTTAAATGGAGTTTAAAACAGTAGCTCATTTTATAAACATGTGATTTGACAATGTCGGCCACGCACTAGGTCGCTTTCAGTCTTATCCTTTCCCCTCCACCACACAATCACTTCTACCCCATAATTCCACCCAACTCTTCCACTTGCATTTCCATTCGACTATAGGTGTATAAACTTTAATGCACAGGTGCAGGTCCTTTTTCAGCTGAGGGCCGTGTTCCCTTCTAGGCAGCTTTCTGAGAGCCACTTAGCAATGGTGGATGGGGCCAGAGGCAAAAGGGGTTAGAGGAGCAACAGATTTTATCTTTGTAAAGTAGGTTAGTTTCCGCACACACTTGCACACCCTTCTGTCCTCCATCCAGACAAGAAAGAAGCATTATTGAAAGAGGTTCCCCAACCTTACTTTAAGGGCAGAAGATTGGTTGCCTTAAAAAATCCTAATCAGGTATTTTTAATGTGTGGAAGACTTAAATCTGACCATTTTTTTAAAGCTTGTAGCTGAGTCAAGGGAAGATGTATAGAAATGTGTATAGAGTACAAAAACCTTATACTCCAAGCAGCAATATAAACAGTCTTTCCTATACTTTTAGTCGAATGGCAGGCAAACAGGAAAGCTAGTTCTCTGCATGATTCATACCATATCACAGGTTTTCACTTGCTTGCATTTGCCAATAGTTCTTCAGAAGCTCTAAAATGTTGTCAGCTCACAAGGGATATGTTTGGTTTGTAAACGAGGAAGGCAAAAGAAAAGGCAAATCCAGAAAAAAAGAAACGTATTTCACAGTAGCTAGCAGTACGTTTTGTTGAAGTACAAAAAGCCTACAATTGCTAGCAAGGGAATCATTGTGGAAATCGTTGCCCTTTTGCTAGGTAATTCATTATACATAAAACATTATACAAAAAGCAATACATCGATGCCCTAGTAAAACAAAAAAACTTTGTGATGATAACTGTTTTTGATGATGATGTTTTATTCTGGTAAAGGTTTCGCAGTACAGTATTTCTGATAAAATGGAAAACTGATAATTTTTGAAAGCCTTTAACAAAAGCTGGATGTTTCGTTTTAGTTAATACAGATCAAAGTCCAAATGAGCTATACGGATAAGTAGAAACTGCAAGTTTATTATTATTATTATCATTATTATTATTTTAGCAAGCTCATGGTACTGAAGAGCTGTTTTGCTACTCTGTTTAAAAAGCACTTTGCTTTTTCAGTGACATGGTAATTTGTGTTTAAATAGTTCAGATGACTTGCAGATTTGGCTTGTATGAATACAATACTTCTTATTTCTTTAATAGGTGAACATTATTCCCCTTATAGCCAAAGCTGATACAATTTCTAAAACTGAACTACAGCAGTTTAAGGTCAACATCATGAGTGAACTGGTCAGTAGTAGACTCCAGATATATCAGTTTCCAACAGATGATGAGAGCATTGCTAACATTAATGCCAACATGAATGTAAGTACTTCACTACAAGTATTAGAATGTAAGTATTTTAATGGGATTTCACCTTCTTTTTGACAGGTCCGATGGTCTTTCATGTAATTAGGCTATATGTTGTTGTATATATTGCATTTTTCATTTATTCTTAGTGTTGACAGCAATACAAATTTATTTACTCTCTGCTTTGCAGGCACACTTGCCATTTGCAGTAGTGGGGAGTGTGGAAGAGATAAAAGTTGGAGACAAAACAGTAAAAGCTCGCCAGTATCCTTGGGGTGTAGTGGAAGGTAAAGAAGAGTTTGAATTCTCACGTTTTCCAGAATTAGTTTCCTAAGCAGTGAAAGTAACTTTGCGTGGTTAATTTTCTGCTTCTCAACTGATAAACTTTACATTTTGCAGTATCTTTATAGAACGGCTTTCTCCTTTTTTTTTTTCTTTTTTTTGAAGCCTCCTGAATGAGCACATCTTTTTGTCAGATTTGTGAGCCAGGCAATATTCTAGGCTTTGTGATTTAAACTGGTGATCCGTAGCAGTACCATCAGTCTACTTTCCCAGGACCCTGCCAGACTGTTGCTTTTTCACAGGCGTATTCTGCAACACGTCATCAACACGATAATATTGCATTAGTGATGGATTTAGACAGGACACGGCAGTCCATGTATCAACCACTCTGCTTTATTGGTTGCACTGTGATACTTCCCCAATATCATTGTATTGTTGCCATCTGGAGGGGCACTCTTGCACTGTACAGCAACAAACGTGAAACAGCACACAGAACATTCGTGACCTAAAAAGGCACAAGATTTCAGCAGGAAATTAGGGGACACAAGCTTACTAGCCACAAAGCAAAAAGGCAGCTTGTCAGCAGTCTGGATTGCCCACAGCAGCTGGAGCTTGCTAGGATTAGTTTAAGGAGAGTTGTTGCCTCAGAATTAGGCTGAAACCTTCTGAGATGTTATAAAGGCTGGCCTGAACCCTCTATTAGCCCTACCCACTCTGAGTAAATGATCCTTCTTTTAAAGGACCTTTCTGCAAATAATGGCTTTTATGGAGTGGAAGTGGTGAGGGATGAATTGGAGGGGTGTTGTCTGAGCTGGAGGAGTCCAGTGAGGGCATATAATCTGGCCTGGGTGGTGAGGAATTGGGGAGGGGGTGATACCTCTTCTGCCTTCCAATACCTCCCCTCTGCCTCTGAGCTGGCAGATGCATTTGGAAGGGGAATTTCCTGATCCCATCTTTGCAACTGCTACCCATCAGAAAGCCTCTCCTTGTGGTTCAGGGGACCCTTGCACAATGTATGAGATGGATGGGAAAGACTGCCTCTGCGCAATACCCCCCCCCGCAACCCCAGTGTGAAAGGGCTTTTTTTGGGGGGGGGGTTCCTGCATCCCATGGTAAATTCCAATAGGATAGAGGTGATATCTTATTTCATTTCATTAGTGGAGAATGAGAACCATTGCGATTTTGTGAAGCTCCGGGAAATGATGATTTGTACAAATATGGAAGACTTGATAGAACAGACTTGTTCTGTTCATTATGAACTGTACCGGCAGTATAAACTGGAAGAGATGGGCGTCCGGGACACTGATCAAATCAAGTAAGAGAGCGAGCCTTTCCTATGTTTTTAATAGTTAAACCAATTCCCAACATGGCTTTTGTAATTACGTCTCTGAAGGTATATTGAATTTTGAGTGTGTAATTAAAACTGTTTGCACACCCCCTAGCCAATTTATGGGGGTGCATGGGGGGAGGAGGGGGAGGGAAATGTGCTATTGCACAGACTTCCGCTAGTGGGAGCCCTTTGTTGAATCTGACCCCATTGCTTAGCTCCAAGTAATAATAATAATAATAATAATTTATTATTTGTACCCCGCCCATCTGGCTGGGTCTCCCCAGCAGCACCAGGATTGGGGGAGGATTGGGTCCCCACGTGCTTGTTCTTTCTGACTTAAGTCTAAGCCATGTTTCGGTTTTGTGTTATATGAGTACAAGGTTTCTGAAAGCTTTATAAGTGTACTCCACACATGCATAGTTGTTTGTAAGTGCTAAATACAAATCTTAGGTGGTATTCAATTAAGACTTAGAATAAGACCCATTAAAATTAATGAACAGGACTAACGATTGAAATCTACCCTGAGTAAGTCTCAGTTAAATACCACCCATCATTTTAAAAATTAACTGCATAATTCTTTCAGTGTTATATTTCTGTAAGAAAAAAAGCAAATTCCTTTAACTTTTAGAAACTTGGAATGGTATCAGTTTCTTTCTGTGAACCAGGATAACATAAATTTAGGTTCCATAGACAGAACTGTAGAAGCACACTACAACTTGATAAATCTGTTTTGTTTTTAGGATTCCAGATTCCAAAAAGACAGCTCATAGAGAAAGGTATGTAGCCTTATAGCGTAGAATGATGGAATTAAAATCTTTAAGAACCTGTCTCTCTCTGTGTGTGTTTTAGAAAGAGACAGCTTGGCCTTACAGGAACCAATAGTGACATGATCCCAGTACTGATTTGGAACTATTATTGAATTACCTCAAGTGCAACTCAGAATGTCTCCAGCTGTGTACTAATTCTTCATCTTACAAATATGGGTAGGGGACCATAGCTTTGTGGTATAACAGATGTGTTGCATGTAGAAGGTCCCTCTGCTTGAGACCCCGGAGAGAGGCACTTCCTGTCGGATTAGACAATACCTAGATCAGGTGGACAAATAGCCTAACTCGGTATAAGGAGTTTCCTATGTTCTTAAATACCAATTAAATTGGTTTCCTTCTTTCTTTCTTTCTTTCTTTCTTTCTTTCTTTCTTTCTTTCTTTCTTTCTCTCTCTCTCTCTCTCTCTCTCTCTCTCTCTCTCTCTCTCTCTCTCTCTCTCTCTCTGTCTCTCTCTCTCTCATTGATGTTCTAAACAGATATGCAAGATGTGTGCTGGCCTCAAAAAAGACTTTATTTACAGTAGTTGCTGCAGTACTAACATTTAACTTCTGCAACAGAACATGATCTGTGACTAGAATAAATAATAGTTCTGTAAAAACAGGGAAGTTGACAGTTAACTTGCCTTAACAGTGTTGGTAAGATCAGATTAAAAAAAGGGGACACAATCTTACCTTTGACATAACCTTTCTGAAAAGATGCTGCTGTTCTTCTCCCTGTCGAACAGTAAGGAATTGAAGGCTTACCTTCCTATGTGAGCTGGTAAATTGTTTTCTTCCCCCACTGTGGGATGAACTCACATTTGGCTCTACCTCCACTCATCTAATGCACATCTATGCTCTCCCCCCCCCACTTGTCTAATAATTCTTGCAGCCTACCTTTACACATGCCAGAAGCAAGACATTAATCTGGATGGATTCATTGGTGGTTAGGGGTGTAGCCTCATAATTGCCATAGCAGCCAACCAATAAACATCTTGCATGGCACGTTGTTGCTAGAAATGGGATGAGCCAGCTGTTCCTCCCAAACTTGCTTCTCTAGGAAAAGTTATATGCCTGACTAAAAAGGAATGGGCACAGATTTGCAAAGGGCTAGCTTCATCTGCTTACATCCAAGTAGATACTGAACTTGAAGAAGCTGTAACTGGTTTTGTTATCCCAGTTTAAAAGCAGGGAGGAAGCATGGTGGTGCACATGCAGCAGTTACTTGGTGCAATAAGATGATACCACCTAATACTGAACCTAGTTAGGGTGGAAAACGGAGTGGAAAATCTGTGGCCCTCCAGATGTTGCTTGGGCCTGGGGCTGATGGGAGCTGGACACCCAACAACATCTGGAGGGTGGCAGGTGTCCTGCCCTTGGAGTAAAAAGGAACAACAATGACATCTTAACACCTGGGTTCCTTTAAAAAGAATTAGAATGCTTTCTAAGCGAAAGGCACCTTTACTCCTTAACAGATGCCAAGAGTGAGACATTTGGAAGACCTCTGGCTGTTGACATTGTATGTATTACAGTGAGATTGGAATCAGCTTTCAACTGTAAGATCAGCAAGTTTTACTCTTTGTCTGGTTCAGAGTAGTCTCTTTACTGGAAAGTGACTTTGTAGAGAGAATATCCAGATGTCAGTGTGCCAAAAAGGAAAGACACATCCAGCATTCTGAGAGGAAGCTTAAAAAACTGATATAAGAGATTCTAGACTGGCATGTAAAGAGGAGAAGAATGGGAAAGCCAGGCAAACATTGAGAAAATGACATCTTCTTTTACCGTCAAACATAATCACTACAGATTTTGAAATGTGGCAATAATTCCAGTAGGTACATTAGTTGATGTAGATAGATCTGTTTGGTGGTCTGCAAATGCACAGTGATAAAAGAACTGAATTTTCTCTGCTGAACAGGAAAGTGTGGAATAACATTTGCTTGACTTAATGTTGTCTAATCCCACAAAGAAATCAGAATAAATGCACATTAAATACCTTATGACTATGTTGCCTAATCTCTTCATAAGCAAATCAGGCTGAATGCTTATTAAACAAGTCACCTGGAAGTGACCGAATTTTTCTCAAATTAAGTTCTTTTTCAATTGATTAGGTATACTCCCAAGTTAGATGCATTTAGGATCAAAAATAAAAGCCCAGGGCCACCTATGTAGGGTGCTTTGTCCACTTCACCATGATTAATTTGTTGCCCTGCATTCCATTCATAGCATCACTGCTTGTCCTGTCCTAAGAGCTTTTAGAACCAGTTTATAAATTTAACAAAAGGAAACACTGTAAGTGTAGTGAGACAGCGGACTGCACCTGTTCTCACCCACCCCCCTTAATTGCAAGGTTTGTAAGATGAACCAGGTGTAACTCTCCAGTGCATACCTTCTTGAGCAAAACATCTCCTGGTACTTTTAATCTCCCTGTGAACTTTGACAGTCTCTCATGCACAGGAAAGCTCGTCAAATGTGGTTGGGTTTTGTAAATAAAATGGGTGAATGTGGCCAGCTCTGAATGAAGGCTGTTTTACATTTTATGGTCCTCAGTCCGCAGGAGACTTACGAAGCTAAGCGGCATGAATTCCTTAATGGGCTACGGCAAAAAGAAGAAGAGATAAGGCAAAGGTTTGTTCGGAGGGTCAAAGAGAAAGAAGTACAGTTGAAAGAAGCTGAGCGAGAAGTAAGCCCATCTCTCTTATAGTTCTTGATCTGGTTGTAGCGGTAACTTGAAGACATTACATGGAGCAACAGAATAAGATGGCTAGAGTAGCAATGAATGCACTGGAGAGAATGATGTGCATTGTACAGCCCTTCTTTGGATCCTGATCATGGCTGGAATTCCATCACGAGTCAGGACCAGGGAGACTTGCAACAAAATATTCAGCTGTGTCCCAAATATGTCTCCTCCCCTGGTTTGTTTGTGCGTGTCCACATGTGCATGGTACCTCCCTCTTCTTCCCTTCCCATTGCCTCACAATGAGTGGCAGAGCCCTTCCTCCTCTTCCTTGTTCACACAGCTGGAGCTGACTGGCTAGGCACGTTCAGCATTAGGGGGAAGGTTATCAAATTCTGATTTGGTTGCTGATGTGATTTATTGTGGTTAGGGTGGGCTCTACTGCAGTCTTGCTGTGCTGGGTCCATCCATTTCTTTTTCTGCCCCCATTTGCTACAGTTGAGAACTGGAATGCCACACGTTGCATAATACAAATGAGATAACTGCTGTACTTAGAAGACGATTGCCAGAGCTGAGAGTTGAGATGTGTGTGAAGTGGAAGCCAGAGGCAGATGGAACTCGGTGTCACGTGACCTGTCCTGCCTCTACCCGTCCTGCCAGCGCTCGCCTGTTGGCGGTGGCGAGCGAGGAGGGTAAAAATCACCCTCTGCGCCTCCCGCCACCCTGGTGGGCAGCCGCGCTTGCCCAATGGTACCGGTAGCAGGGAACGCAGAGAGTGAAAATCACCCTCTGTGCCTTCTACCCCCACCCAGTAGGCCAGTTCTCGCCTGTCTGCATGGAGAATGCTGAGGGTGAAAATCATTCTCTATGCTGGCCTGGCTGGGTACAAGAATCGTCGTGCAGTGCTGCCCAGCTGAGGAGAGAAGCAGCAACGCTGCTGTGACCCTTCTGCTTCTCTCCGCCAGTGAGAGCCAGTGTGGTGTAGTGGTTAAGAGCGGTAGACTCGTAATCTGGTGAACTGGGTTCGCATCTCCGCTCCTCCACATGCAGCTGCTGGGTGACCTTGGGCTAGTCACACTTCTCTGAAGTCTCTCAGCCCCACTCACCTCACAGAGTGTTTGTTGTGGGGGAGGAAGGGAAAGGAGAATGTTAGCCGCTTTGAGACTCCTTCGGGTAGTGATAAAGCGGGATATCAAATCCAAACTCTTCTTCCGCCTCCCAGGTCAGACTTGACCCAGGAGTGGAGCTGCAGCTTGGCGCTAGGGAGCTGGTAGCTCCCTCACATGCACAGCCCTGTATAGTAGAGGGCGGTGGCAGCAGGGGATGTTGCCCTCCTTAGTATTGGGGGGGGGACTCATCCCCCTGCCCAGAAATATTGAGGGAGCTGAATCTCCTTCCGCCCCTATAGTTGGCGGCCCTGCACACTGCTCAGACATTGGGGTGGTGTGCAGCGATATTAGATGGTGAAATAGGCATCTTATCTGCGGGGGACTCCATTTTCCTGCCCAGCTGTTCAGCACACAAGAATCATCAAGTTCATATGGCAACTTGCTGTTGACTTAGATCAGAGTTCCAAGAAACAATAGAAACAGCCTTTCATAATTGCATAACGATAGGGGTACCAACTTGAATAAAATATTGGGATGTCCCAGGTAAGCCCTGTCCTGCATAATTGATCCCAACACACACACACACACACACTATTTGAATGGCAATGCCGATCAACTGGGGGGGGGGTGTGTGGCAGCTCCCTCAAATATTTTGTGGTGGTGGTGGGGGTCGAAGGGACTTTGGCCCCTAAGAGTTGGCTCCTATGCTTAATGACATCACAAGTTGATCTAACATAATTTACTGAAATCAATCTCCTTTGATTTAAAAGTAAATTGTTGACCAAAAGCTTACAGTATAACTCATAGTATCATATGCATATTGAAAGATGGACTGATCAAGGCAGTAACCCATGTTGTTCAATTGGGAGATTTTTGATCTGTTCTTCATTTAGCAAGAAATGGGAAGTTAAGTATGGGATGCTCCAAATGAATGATACCCCCCCTGAATAGTTTTTATAAATAAAACTGATGTCCACATTTGTCATTAAAAAGAAATAAATTCCAAGTTACTCTAAGAAAAGGTTTTAGTGCGCTTGTGTCAAAAATAGTAAGTGAAAACTCTGACACTTGTTAAGGAAACCAGTCTCTGTATTTGACCTTGTGATTACTGAGGATGGCATGTTAAGTGCTAGGCTACCACCTTGTGGCAGAGGTGATATTTTTGTGCTTGACTTTAGCTACAGCTGGAGTTTGAACATTTAAAACGGCTTGATCAAGAAGAGAGAATGAAACTGGAGGAGAAAAGAAGACTCCTGGAAGAAGAAATTATTGCATTCAATGACAGAAAAGCTTCCGCAGAAATAATCCAAGGGAGGCCACTGCCCCCTACGCCCACTGTTGGTTATAAAAAAGATAAGGATCGGAAAAAGTAAGTAATCAATTCCATAAAATTTTAGGATTTGGATTTTAGGACAGGGTACACTGTCCGGTTCAGATAAATATTTTAAGCAGTATAAATTAATCAGGTACCAAATATGGGGGGGGGGGAATCATTTTGTATTAACTTGTTCAAAACTGCCTTACTGATACTATCAGACACTTTTAAAAGAACTCTTTAATATTTGTGCCTAAGGGATCAAGGTTTTCGGCTTGAGCTCCTGTGCTTTGATGTCAGAGATCAGGAATTTGTGAATATACAGGAGGTGAGAGAGAGAGAGAGATTAGAAAGGGAACGAGCCCACAGGGAGCACCATGAATAGAATTTGGAAGCAGTTTGAAAATGTTATATGTTTAAGGTATGTTACTTTTAAAAGTCATAGAAAACAGATCCATATGGCCACAATGTGTTTTTTTCATTCCTAGGAATATTCTGAAATTCACAAAAGTCTTTGTAGTTTTGTGGCGATTACAGAAGTTCTTATAAACAATCTCAAACAAATATTGTGGAGAAGGTTTTTTTTGCTGCGCTAACTGTTCTGCTCAAAATTCCAATTAATCTAAGGAATAACTGTATGCTAAGCAATTCATTTTAATGCTAGAAATCTGCCTTTAAATGATGATAAGGTCATTCAATGATCAGAAATATCATCCTCTCAGTAGTGACTGTTGGGCAACATAGAACAATTTCCACAAACTTGCACAGCAGAAATCTGATTGCACTATGTGACTTTCTTTTCTCCTACCTCCAACCCCTTAAAGGTAAAGGGACCCCTGACCATTAGGTCCAGTTGTGTCCGACTGGTGTTGCGGCGTTCATCTCGCTTTATTGGCCGAGAGCTGGCGTACAGCTTCCGGATCATGTGGCCAGCATGACTAAGCCGCTTCTGGCGAACCAGAGCAGCGCACGGAAACGCTGTTAACCTTCCCGCCAGAGCGGTTCCTATTTATCTACTTGCACTTTGACGTGCTTTTGAACTGCTAGGTTGGCAGGAGCTAGGACTGAGCAATGGGAGTTCATCCTGTCACAGGGATTCGAACCGCCGGCCTTCTGATCAGCAAGCCCTAGGATCTGTGGTTTAACCCACAGCGCCACCTGGGTCCCCCTCCAACCCCTTGCACACCCCTAAGTTTTTTATATTTTTCCCCCCAGAGGGGTTGTCCCCCTGCTGAGAATAGTGTATATAAAAAGACATTTCTTTTAAGCTGCAGTAAACAGAGCAGATTTTGGGCTGCAGGGGACAGAAGGAGAAACTCCACGGAATGGACAGACACCAATTCACGCTGCATTGACTCTCACCTGTGAGTTTAATTCAACCTTGAAATACATTCATGGAAATTACTAAATATTCAATTATCAGGGCACATTCCGAAGGGATATGATGCAAACACTTTGCTGAAACTAAGCAGGTTTGAGTTTGATCAGTGACTGGATTGGAATCTGTCAGGGAAACCCATGTCCACCACCTTAAGTTCAACGAAAGAAAGGTTGGAAGAATAGCCACATATTAAATAAATACAATTTAGCAACTACTTTTAATACTTCAGAAGCCTGTGTAACTATTTTAGTCATTTGTTGCTATCACATCAGGGAGAAGGCTAAGCTGTAAGCCTTCATGTGACTGAGTTTTGGATGAAAGGACCATTAAACTTAGGGATCTTCATTGTAGTCTGAAGTGATTCAGTCAAAGAAAGTCTGTACCATGGTGATATTTCTCTACCTTTGAGTCAGTTCAAGTTCTCTCCATTTGGTATTCATCAAAATAAATACGAATACATGGAAGACAAAAGCTTTAATACTTTATGAATACTCTTTGCTCTCTGTAGAGAAAAGGTATACCTAATATAACTCCTTCTGTTTCAGCTTTGGCTTTATGTGAAAGAAGAATAAATACAAGAATAAATTCTTCACAGTTCTCTATGAAGAAACTTGGATCACCTTCCCCCTTTTTAATGCAAGCTAACTTGAAAACTGACTCCTGTTTAACAAAGGGGAAAGTATGTTAAAATGTATAATTAGTATCACATAATGTACTGTAGGTTGTTGTATTAATATATATAAAATGACAGTTCTTTTAAGCTATTGATGTGCATTTAAACTATATACCTGTGGCCAAGCTGTACTCACGTTAAGTGCTGTACCTAAGATCACTGTGCCACAAAATAATTTTTATTTGTGTTATGAATACTCTTAGCAAAGAAATGATTATATATTGCAACTGTTTTAAAGAACTGGTGCTTCTTGAATGTGTTAACTGCATATCAATGAATATCCCCATTTGAAACATTTATTGAACTGAATAAAATACGTAAACCTGTTTCAGAAAACATTTTCTTTTCTGAAAATGTTTTTTTTTATAAATGCACATTCTAGCTCTGTGATAAGCTTTAAATTAAAATGGACCATGGTTGCCTTTGCAAACATATGCTTTACTTGAAAATAGATACTGAGAAGTATTGAGAAGGGAATCTGGTGTTCCAAGAAAAGTCAAAACCCCACTGGGCTAGGGCAACCCCCCTTGCACGAGGTTAGGCCCAGGAGTTCTTTGCAAACAGATCTCTGCAGACAATCCATAAATCTGCAGAGTGACATTCTAAATATGAACGTGCCCTTTAAAAAGTGCCTCGAGAAAGTTCAAATGGTGAGTGGTACATATCTTTAAAGCCATGGCAAGAGTTCTTAATGACCTTCCTTGCTAAACTGCTGAAATCTACACTGCAACTGGGAGTAGCACAAATTGTTTTGTCAAAGCAGGTTTTTGATACGGGATGACTGGTTATAGATGAGGAAGAGTGTGATAACTTAAGGCAGATGGCAGAGAGAGTTATCATTCAGACTGACATTTCAGAAACACATTTTTATGTCCTGCACCATGTCACTGAGACTATGGTTAGTAAAATAATCCCAGAGCCTTCCATTAGACTTCACAAGTAAAGGGAGACCTGAACTTATAAATACAGTTGGAACAAAATGAACAGAAGTGTTTGGTTAAGGGTAACACACACCTATGGTGTACCTACTTTTCTTTCTGCTCTGTGGCGCTTAAGGAACCCAGGAAAAATAATAATTGAAAAGTGGGCAGTCTTTTCAGTTCAGCTATTTTTAGCTGAAAGAAAATTCCCTGATTAGGCCTACTCTTCCAAAATGCAGAAATATTTGAAGAAAAAAAAAAAAGCGCAGAGCTGTCAGTTTCAAGTCAACTGCCTTTTCAAGGTTATACTTTTAAGATGCTTTTACTGATTTTTTTTAAAAAAGAGATCACAATATTTGTAGATGAAAGTCCAGCAATAGGCTGGCAGGAAGGGAGCTGGCCTTCAAGCTTTGTTATATAAAAAGCAAAGGCATTAAAAAAAAAATTCTTATTAGAACAATACCCTTGGTACGACAACCAAAATACCACAAAATAGTGTGCAAGTCTCATTTTTTGTATATATTCATTGTTTTCTTTAAAAATATATATAAAAGTGTAAACCAAATATAGCTGTAATTTGTAAGTGGAAAAAGGGAACCTTATTAATGGTTGAGAAAACACAATCCCCATCCGAAACCTGCCTAACCAGCAATACGTAAGACAAGCGAAGTCAACGTGATGAATTAGACACCATACCAAGCCCAAGCAAGATATAATCTAAAGCGGGGTGGGGTGGGGTGGGGGGGACAGATGGGAGGCTAGGTAAAGAAAGAATACTGCAAGCAACCAAATATATGAAAGTACAAGGAGGAAGATACTGTAAAGGGAAAGTAAAAGATGATAACATTGATAGAATTAAGCATTCCAAATATTCTCGTAGTGTTAAGGTAAGTGCTATAATTTTCACTGTTAACATAAGCAATATAGGAATACCATGTTGAAATAAATATACGTTTTTGAAATGGCAAGGAAAACTCTCAGTTTCTGAGTCAGTTTATCCATGAATGCTCTATACCACTCCTTGTGACACCAATAAACACAAATCTTTCCAATGTTTGACCATAGTCAGCCCGGCTGCCATCAATGAAGTGGTTAATTAGGTCTTGATCTTTGACGTCTGCACCTGTGTTAAGTGCAAGCTTTTGAGTTCTCCAGGGCTCTACATCTGGGTAAATGGTGAACAGAGCAAGCAAGCAAGCAAGTGAGGGAAGAAAGTTTGCTGAGTTGAAGCCACAGAATCTTCATCATTTAGGAGACCTAAGATGGAAACAGCACGAAGGTAAGAAACATTCAAATAACAATGTTATGTGGTAGGCAGGTTGCACCCAAGCCTTATGGGAAGAAGGAACACAATGGTTGATGCCCCGTATTTGAAAATAAAAATTCAGCTGCTAACCAGATCCACCTCCACCTTTAGGCAAAACTCACAAGTTCTTCAGTACAGTAGTGGAAAATAGGAATAAAGAGAAGCTAGGCAGCTTGTATATTAACAAAGTTGGAATTAACTATATTTCCTGGCCAGTTATTTTTTTGTTAGTGGTCGCTCCCAACTGCATTGTTTCTGGGCACATCCTGTTTGTTCTGCAACATTTCATTGCTTTGCTCTGCAAGCATTAGCGAGACACATTAATGCCTTCAGTACACCAATCTCAGTTAATCTAGCATCTCCATGTTACATAAATGCAAAAATTCAAAGTGGATAGGGGATTTGCTATAATTTCTTTTGGTAGACTTCTGATGCCAAAACTCACATTGTTAAACTAACTATGCATAGCATTCACCAGCAGATGCTGCTCAACAGCCACTGTTTCATCGCTTCCTATTGCACAATCATTGCAAACTAGCAATGAAATGCCCTAGATATTTTCTTCTTCTTTTTAATTAACAGTTTTATGTAATCTACATCCTAACCCTTTGTGTATTATTCATACATTTAAATGCTAAAATCAGTAGCATCCTCTAGGCTTTGAGATGTATTTATGGATTGATTCAGTGCTTAAATCCAAAACACCTATGAATAAAAGATTGTTCTCTCGTCTCATGATATGGATGATCAATCAGGCCTGCTGGCAGGGCACAAGCGTGCTGGATCCAGATGATTTTGCCCATTCAGCAGGAGGTCACTTGTAAAGAGCCTTGATGGGCCTGCCTGAGAAGGTAGTTGCAGAGCTTAGATGTGGCAATTCAGAAGGTCATATTCCATATTCCCACTAAACACACTAGTATGATGGAATTGTGGAGCAATTGGCTTCATATAAACAACATGCTTAAGGTTCCGTAATGCATGAATAGGTTAATACCATAGAGTAAGCTGTCCAGCCAGGCTCAGCCTATGTCACTTCCCCTCACTTTGGAAGGAAATGGGCAACCAAGCCTTTGGTTGCACTCAATCTACATATGAAGTCAGTGTGTAAGGAGACCGGAGCTGGTTGCTCAGCCACATGGCATTAGCAAGCTTATTTTTCAGACAAGAAAGGAGTCTGAAACTAAGGTTTTACCATTTTGTAACCAAGCAACGTTTAATTGCCTGTGTATTGTTTCGGACTGCTGTATGGAAAAATGCATGAATCCAACCTTTAACGAGGTTTGCAAGTAACCCATTTTACGTATAACTTACCAAACGTATCACCTACCTGTGTGCTAGGGAAGTGGGATACTTTGGAGTTCAGTGAAAAGGCCACATTTTAAAAGGTTTGCAGGCTTTATTTCCACGCTTTTATTTGCTCCATGTTTTGCTGTGGTTCTCTCACCAGAGAATACTTGCCTCAAACTTGGGTCTTGGCTTCCAGGGTTTCCAACAATAAGCACCCTGACACCCCCCCCCCCAACAAAAAGGGACTGTGGCTTCCTTCTTTGTTAAATGCAGCCTCTTCGATAAGCTGATGCCAGGTGGGCCCCTCAGGAAGATCTCAGCATCTGGTAGGTTCCTGTGGGAATAAGTATCCCTTGAGATATGCTGGTCCTAAGCCATGAGGAGCATTAAAAGCCAAAACCAAAACGTTGAACTGTGCTCAGGAGGTGGGCCTAAAGTCAGTGCCGTGCTATTAAAAGGTAGCTTCACTGACAGTAACCTAAAATAATGGTGTTTAGCTGCTCAGAACACTAAATCTGTTGCTGAAACCCCTAGCCCTTATTCCCTGCTGACCTCTGCTGTTGGGCAGGTCTGCCCAATCACTGGACAGAGTGAGACTAATTCCTTTGTAGGTATGTGAATAGATGCCAGGAGAGAGGATACATTTATTAGATATTATCCTTCCTTACATTTGTAAGTTCAGCAGAGTGCATCCCTTTGCAGCTTAAAAGGCTAGTTTTTTAGCCTTTTTGGTTTAAGTCATCCAGAATGCTTTAAGGCAGACTGGATTCTCCCAGTATTTCCCTCTTTTCCTCCCCCTTAAAACAATAACCACACATACAGTCTTTTAAAAAGTAGCAATAACATTTACTCAGAGTTTCTGTTGCAGAATAACAGATACAGCAGCTTTGTCCAGGCAGGTTTAAAATGGCAGTTCAGTTATAAGGGCGTACTTTAGTCTAGCTTAAGATGGAGTCTGAGCCGTGGGTCAGATTTAGCAGTGCTTCTCACCTTTTTTGCTTGATGAGGTTGGAAGAGGAAGAAGAGATGATGTGCCCAGGTAGGTAAGGACAATATATGTCGCTACACCCTCCCCTTGACAGGGAACAGTGGGAGAATCTTTCAGATTCTCTAGCAAACATACAGGAAAACTCTGAGAGCTTCAGCTCCTATCCTGTGCCTATCTAGCACTGTTGGTTTGACTGCATTGTAAATATCCCACATCCTTAAGTGCCAGATTCCAGGGGGGAAGAGAAAGGCAGTGGAAGAGATGGTTGAAGGCAGCATTGGGGGACAGAGCTGTGCCCTCAGGTGTGGAAGATGCTGTCCTGTTGCCAGTTCTGAATTTTGCACTTGGAATGGGAGGAGGGCATCAGCCGGTGATTTGCCTCAGGTAGCAAAACGTTTTGAACTGGCCCTGCTGTTGAGGGCCTACTGTGATGAAAAGTGACGCAAATGAAAGCAAGGAAGATCAGCTCAAATCAGCCGTCCGATTCTCGCATCTGACAATATAAACTGGAAGCTCCAAATCTCAGGCATTTA
The DNA here is from genome assembly GCA_034641385.1 of Darevskia mixta. NCBI lineage: Eukaryota > Metazoa > Chordata > Lepidosauria > Squamata > Lacertidae > Darevskia > Darevskia mixta. The sequence goes on from JAWWNH010000063.1 coordinate 3,639,848, forward strand.
AGTCCGGAGCCGTTCTGTATCCCTCATGATGAGGTAATGGAGGGTCCCAGTAAGCAATTTCTTTTCTGCTCCATTTTGGAATAGATACTGGGTTGCTAGGCAACATTTTCCATGTAGCTTGCTCCTCATCAAGCGAACTAGATAAAATCAAAACAATTTTTTTAACCTTCTCCTGGGTCAAGTTATTTTGGCAATGTGACAAGATAAATTAAGTTAGGGAAATCGTCCTCAAAGGGAGACTTCCTCTATTTTAACCTGCCAAGGTCTCATCCAATTTATTTATAATCTGTCAATAAAATTCTTACTGCCTGATAATCTGTCGAAAGAAACGTTCAACAAAGGGGGGAAAAACTTGAGACTAAGAGTGTAGAAAGGAAGATTGCTTGTTCTGTTATATTCAAATAGATTACTGAATATTACTTTATTTCATATAAGCCATTCTATTTTAAAGTTATGTTTTATTAGGACTTTCTGTATTGGATCAGATTATTATAAGGTGTGTGTTGTTTATTGTATATTTTGTTGCCGTAAACTGCTTTGTGTATACTAATATAGAAAGATCATTTTACAAACTGAAATGAAATGAAGATTGGCAATTAAATTTATAAGAAAGAAAGCCCCCCCCCCTTTTAAAGGGGTCAATAACATTTTAACAAAAGGAGAATCTGTGCTGGCAAAAAATCTCCCTCTGTACAAATACTTACCTGTGTAGGATCCCTGTATTGAAGTGGAGAGGCGCGTAAGTCTGGAAACTTAATAATAATTATTATTATTTTATTTGTACCCCGCCCATCTGACTGGATTGTCCCAGCCACTCTGGGTGACTTCGAACACATATAAAAATATAATAAAACCTTAAACATACAACAATGCATATAGAATGTATCTATCTGAAGGAATATACTGTATAAATGCTTCTGGACTTTCATGAGGATATTTTTCTTACTTGCAAAATTTGTAGAAGTGAATTTGAGATTTGAAGAATTAGAAATGGAGAGAACCAAAATGGACAGAACCTATAATTTATGCCCATTAGATTTTGTTCTGCCCTCTGGTCTTTGCCCTCCTCTTTGCAACATCCCTTCAGGTGTTTTAAGAGTCTTATTATGCCCACCTTCCTTTTTTCTCAGGACTCCTTTTCCATTCTCCTGACCATTTTTGCCATTCAGGTTTTTATTTTCTCCCAGCGTCATATTTCCCCACTCCTAACCCCTCTGAAATGATGAATGGGTGCTAATAGATGGGCCACAGGCCAGCTGAAGTGGCAAGCTGTGCTGTTTTGTGAGCATCTCGGCTGCACATGCTGCCGATGCAGGCCATTACTCACACAGTATGTCCCAGTTCAATGGCTGATCTAATTGACTTTTTTGTTTCACCTCCCAACTGAGCAAGGCAGTAATAAAACAACTCTGAAAGATGGATGCTGTATCCAGCGATGCAAAGGAAGGATGGATTCAGAATGCCAAGTGGTGGAGGAAGTTAAGGTTCTGGCGCCTTGGACCATTCTGAAGTTGCTCCTGCTTTTCCTTTCATATCAGCTCCAGGTTGTCTCCTTGAAAAAGGAACAAGTTGTTTTAAGACAGCTTTTGCCAACCCTGCTGCCCTCCAGATGCGTTGGGCCGCATCAGCCCCATGTTAGCACTATTGTGCTGACTAGGACAGATGGGAGTTGTAGTCCAAAATATCTAAAGTCCACCAAGTGAGCAAAGGCCGCTCCAAGGCATTGAATCATCCCAGGCTCTTTGTCATTTTGAAAGAAATAATCTGCAGCTTTTGGAGACTTATTTTCTCCAAACGGACTACTTATTTCATCCCTGCCCACCAAGCTACAGTATATTCTGCTTTGTACATGGTCATCTGTGCTTTTTTTTTTTTTAAAAAAAAACACAATGAAATCTCTATTTGGGAAGGTACTGATGGACATGTGCAGTTCCCCCGCCCCCAGGGTAAATCTATACGTTTCTTTATAGCCAGCAACTTGTTACCTCCCAAGTGTGTGTAGCCAACATTCATAGCTACCTCCAACCCACTGGGCATTCCTCAACTTGTTGACTCCCTCTGTGTAGGGCAGAAATAGCAATAGTTCTTCCAGTTTCCAGGCGTCTGACTGAGCACATATTTTGGATGCCACAGACTATTGCCTTAAGCGTACACTTCCAACTCTGTGTTTTAAAAGGGACTCGGTGTTCCCATGCCCAGTGAAAAGGGAGTAGAAGAAAGGGCAACGGGCTGGCTGAAATGTGGAGAGTTGTGGAGGCTTACAGAGCGAACACAATAAGTAGGCAGTGCTAAGGATCTTCCATTTAGGTCAGCATGCAGCTCATGGCATAGAGCCATGGCTTATTTGAAGTGAATATTCAAGCGGTTTGGTTGTCGCCTGTGAGAAAATTGCATGTTTTTACTGCTAAAATTTAGAATATAGAAAGCCTACTCCTATCCCTCAGTGATTATTCTCAGTTGCAGAGAAATAGTCAAATAAGCAATCTCGCCCTGTGATTCAGGTTCTCCTTGATCATAGAACACAGAAAATAGGAAGTGGCTGTAAACTCAGGGCCGGCCTGCTCATGAGGCAAGGTGAGGTGACTGCCTTGGGCGGCAGGATCCACGGGGGTGGCACATCCAGTGTCCAAGGAATGTGTCGCTTGCCACCATGCCACAGTGGCTGTGGTGTGCTCCTTGGAGACTGGATTTGCCGCTGCCTCGGCATCCACCATGCTGCCTCCGCAGCGACCTCTTTGTGAACAGAAGTCTCTGCTGGTCTCCTCGTACCCTTAGGGAGGAAGTGACAGGAGTTGCCCTCTGGGCTCTTCTGGGCCGCTATATCCACCCGGTGTGATTTATGTGGGAATGTTTAGGGAGGCAGGGGTGGATATATTGTTTAATAAAATCCTTCCTAACTTGCGCTAGCAAGTTCTATAACTTAGCAAAGTTTTACATTGCCCTTTTAAATGCACAGCAGGTAGCTGGTTGCAGGCTTGTTTAAGCCTCTCAATAATGTTCCCCTTTAATCCCTCTAAAAAGAATGAACACGCCACAATCTTATTTAAGAGATATAAAAGTAGTTTACTCACATCATCAGTTCACAGATGGATCCCTGAAGGCAGACTTAGTTACAGATATATACATGTGAATCTATCCCATATGGAGATAGTCTCTTTTTCCTCTGTTGGCTGAAAGCCAACATAGCATCTCTGGCTAAAAAGCTGCTGGTCCAACGACGGGGTCAAAAAGAGAGAGAGGTGGCTGCATGCCTTGTCCTTTTGTGTTACCTGGACAGGTAAGGTCACGCCCACCTCTAGTCACATGCAAAAGGAAAGATGCTCCAGCCCAGGAGGAAACAGGAAGTTTTCGACTGGCTGGAACAAACACCCCCTTTGCATGTCCACTCTAGGCAAACAAGGAATGTTGTACTTGACTGCTACTTATGTTTCACACCCCACAATTTAGAGCAGGCCCCTTCCTCCCTGTGAAGGCCTTTGCTTACTAGTTCAACCAATGGGTAGGGTTGATTTGATTCCCTCTGTTCTCAGTGTTGATCTTATTCCCCCCCCCCCAGATGTAGAGATCTTGATACCTCCCTTCTTCCCTGGGGGGTGGGCACCATTTTTGTGGCTTGCCTCGGGTGCCAAAATGTATTGGGCCGGCCCTGCTTACACTGAATCAGACCGTTGGCCCATCGAGCTCAGTATTGTCAACACTGATTGACAGCAGCTCTCCAGGGTTTTAGACTGAGATCTTTCCCAACCCTACCTGCAGATGCTGGGGATTGAACCTGGGACATTCGGCATATAAAGCAGATGCTCCACCACTGAGCTAAGGCCCCTTCCATTGGGGCTAAATATTTTTTTTAAATCAAATTGCGAGTATATGCCTTTGGAGGGCTAGGAACCTCATCCGTATTTCCCTTGCTGCAAAAAAAGAAAAGGAAAAAAAAGCACAAGGCAGGGACATGGAAGGGAAGCAAGAGACTGTCATGAACAACAGCCTAGGTGTATGATGTCTAAACTTGCCCTCCTTGTAATAATATCAAGATAGATTTCCTAGAGTACATTCTAAAAATAAATGGGAAAATTGAATTATGTTTATTAGGCTATGATGAATGTTTAAGTAGGGCATTAAAGGGATAGAGAGAGAGAGAGAGAGAGAGAGAGAGAATGTTCAGGGTAACATATTGGATTTGCCATAATTTTATTAAGTGAAAGGTAGCACTGGCAGGATGCCCTCCTTCTGTTTGCAAAATGTACTGTGTGCAGCTGCTTGACTATACAGGAAGGAATATATGAAGGAAGGAAAACACAGGATTGGTTGTGTTTAACAAGGCTGGTAACGGGTGTGGAGAGCGTTCATACGTGGGAAAAGCTACCGGTATCTGTCTACACACCATACAATGGGGGAGTGGAAGAGCAGCACCAAGGAGCATAGCTCTGGGGCTTTTTCCAGAGGAGGAGTGATGGCATCATCGAGACTGCTGGGGTAATGGATGGGCCTTGTTCTTTCCGGCAAGTAAATGAGGTGGTAATGAGGACTTCAAGTCTGTTCTGAGGCAGATTAGGATAGAAGGGGCCAGAGAAGGAGGAAGATAATCATGCAGGGTTTCATTGTCTTTGATGGAGTTCCTGCTCCATCAAATCATAGAATTGTAGAGTTGGAAGGGACTGCAAGGGTCGTCTAGTCCATCCTGCTGCAATTCAGGAATCTTTTGCTCCATGTGGGGCTCGAATCCATGACCCTGAAATTAAGAGTCTCATGCTCTACCAGCTGAGCTATCACACCAGCTGTTTAAAAATGATAGCACTTCTTTGCAAGATGGTTTGCACTTCTAATTAAAAGCTAAATTTGCATTTAAACTGGCTGAGGCTCTTCAGACTCAATGTGTTTTACTATTTGGGTCTTTGAGTGGTATTTAGCTAAAACCATCTATATCTTCCTAAAAACATATATATATATATATATATATATATATATATATATATATATATGCATCAAATTGTGCTTCTATAGTTTTGCCTAAAGGACCCAGGTGGCGCTGTGGGTTAAACCACTGAGCCTAGGGCTTGCTGATCAGAAGGTCGGCGATTCGAATCCCTGCTACGGGGTAAGCTCCCGTTGCTCGGTCACAGCTCCTGCCAACCTAGCAGTTCGAAAGCACGTCAAAGTGCAAGTAGATAAATAGGAACCGCTCTGGCGGGAAGGTAAACGGCGTTTCCGTGCGCTGCTCTGGTTCGCCAGAATCGGCTTTGTCATGCTGGCCACATGACCTGGAAGCTCTTGTCCAATAAAGCGAGATGAGCGCCGCAACCCCAGAGTCGGACACGACTGGACCTAATGGTCAGGGGTCCCTTTACTAGTTTTGCCTAAAGAGCCTAATTTTATTTTAATTCACAGAAAGAGACTGAGCGTTGATACCATTCCAAGTTTCTAAGAGTTAAAGGAATTTGGGTCCTCCCCCTTTCTTACAGAAACATAACATTGTGAGAATTCTGAACTTAATTTAAAAAAAAATATTATGCGTAACATTCAGCTAAGACTTACTCAAAGTGGACCCACTGCAATTCATGAACATAAGTTAGATCCATTTATTTCAACGAGTCTACTCTGAGTAAAAACTCAGTTGAATACCACCCTGTGCGACCCAAAAGTAAGTACCATTCAGTTAACTGAGTAGCTTTGCAAAGATCCCAATAAACTGGTTATTTTGCTGCGTACTGTGCCTACTCTTTGGTGTGAGTGCGTTCGTTTGTGTCTTATTTGGATCATCACAGATCCCTGCACTTTTGGTCTCCTTTTGGACCACGTCGGCTGTCAGGATGACCTGCACACTGACCACAACACTACAACAACAGTGTAATATAGACAGATAGTTTTTCTGCCCATGCTGCATATTTCAAGCTGATCCCGAACACCCTCCCCCCTTTTTTGGTGCTAACGTTACAGAACACTATGAAAAACAGAAATGGGGTTCCCTGCTCTGTTCAGGGAGAGGTGGATTTGAAGCACAACACATAAAGCTTGATCTTTTTATGATGACAAGAAGTTCTCTTGATGTGAAAATGGAAAGGAAAGGCTCATCTGGACAGGACCATAATGACACTAAACTGAGTTTTGGTTCCCTTCAGTGTATGCCACAGTCTGTATTCTTAATTGAAACCGATGGCTCCCTGGGTAGCTGGGAGCCACATGGCAGCTTTTTATTACACCCTCTATTATCTTTGCTGTTACCTTGGAAAATGTAGTGTGCCTTTTATTGATACGGGAACACATGTTGCATTATTCCTCCCTTTCCCACAAAGCACTTCTGGGGAGTCTAGGAAGAGGGTAGCATCTTGGATTTTGACTTAAGACCGAATTGCATGCAGTCGTTACCAGAGTTTGTCAGGAAAAGGGGGAGAAATACTAACGGTGGATTTTAAACAGGTGAAATAAGCCAAAATAGGCATAATTTTCTAAAGGCAGCTGTCTCGAGGGGTTCATTTATCAAATGGAGGAGATTGTAAAAATATATGTGGTTTTGCATATTCATTAAAGCCTCTGCTTTAGAAAGCCTGATAAGACTAATGGCAAAATAAATCACTTTGTATCCATTTAGTGACGGCACTTTATGACTAATGAACAATTGGGGAGTGGGGCGGGGGGGGTGACCTTTGCTGAGATAGTGTAGGCTTTGCTGTAGCAATGGTTCGCAAACACCACGGTTGTCCCTGAGTACATCATAATGGAAGGAAATCCATGACAGGATGCCAATTATGACATATACATCCCCTCAATTTACACCCACCCCCAGAGGAATGCATGTTGCCCGGAAGGTCTGTGAATGGACAGCTAGATCCTTCTGTTATTTTGTGTGAAAGAGCCAACTATATGTTGCGACTCAACATTCTGTACTAGATAATGTGTTTCTTCATGGAGTAAAATGCCCAGATTTGCTTACTGTGCAGATATTGATCATGTGCGCCACAATCCGGCTACAATCTCGTATGGCCTCTCTCTGAAGGCAAAGATTGCCAGGGACATGTCTGCCCAATCCAATCGCCTGCCATGCTCGCCCAGTGCAAAAAAAAGGTTTCGAATTCGTTTGCCAGTTAAAACTGGTTATAAGTAAGCTGCTACATACCGGTAAATAAAAAGGAGCTTTTCATGTTAACTGTAAACTCAAAAGAACAACGGGTTGGCGTGCTCACCTTAGCAGAAGCGCTGTTCCATATTATCTGTGGGCAAGTATGTTGGAGAGTGGCACCTTTGTTTACACGGTTATTTTTAAATGTTCTTGCTGCTGCCTTGAAAAAAAATGTAATAAATACTATAGGGCTTTTTCCACGAAGGCAGTATTATTATTATTATTGTTATTTTTATATTAAAAAAAACCCTGCCAGAGTGATAGCCCAGGGGTCAGTATTTGTAATAGAGACAGACAACTCCACACCAACGTTAATTTGGAAATAAATAAATAAAATTAAAAATTGTCCAGTAGCACCTTAGGTAAAGGTAAAGGGACCCCTGATCATTAGGTCCAGCAGCGGACGACTCTGGGGTTGCGCGCTCACCTCGCTCTATAGGCCGAGGGAGCCGGCATACAGCTTCTGGGTCAAGTGGCCAGCATGACTAAGCCGCTTCTGGCGAACCAGAGCAGCGCACGAAAACGCCATTTACCTTCCCACTGCAGCGGTTCCTATTTATCTACTTGCACTTTGACGTGCTTTCGAACTGCTAGGTGGGCAGGAGCAGGGACCAAGCAACGGGAGCTCACCCCGTCGCAGGGATTTGAACCGTCGACCTTCTGATCAGGAAGCCCTAGGCTCTGTGGTTTAACCAACTAAGTTTGTTCTGGGCATAGCTGACAACATTTCCCTTTTTTGGGGTGGGAAATTCCCTTATTCCGAATAGGATTCCTCGTGAGAAAAGGGAAAGGTTGACAGCTATGGTTCTGGGTATAAGCTTTCGTGTGCATGCACACTTCTTCAGACCCACCTAAACAGAAGTCACCAGACCCTTAGTGGGAGGGGTGGGAGGGTGGGGTGGGGTTTTCCTCAGAAGGGTAGTAGGTAGTAGGAGATGGGGGATTGACTCAATGGGTATGGTAAACATGTCAATTTGGAAAGGGTGGGTCGTTTTCTCTACCTGCCTACCATTTCATGACACCTTGAGCATTCACTTACTCGTTTCTGCTGAACCAAAAAAAGAAAGAAAGAAAGAAAAAAGGAGGGACTGTTTGTAGCCACTATAATTTTTAGAAATGTCCGTGTTTGTTATTTACAATCTCTGCACCACTCTGTAAAGGTGAATGGGGTGAGAGGAAGGATGAAATTGTTTCCTTGGAGATTTCTTATGGGTTCGCTCAGGGCAAAACAAGAGTCTGTGCTGACTGGGATTTCAAATTGCGTTGTCTGTCTGGGTTCATGGTTCAGTAATGAGGCAAAGCAACTCATGACATGCACCTGTCCTTAACTTCCAGAGGGAGGAACACCCTCTTTTGCACCGCAACAAAATTTTGGTTGTAGGTTTACATAGAGGTGCAGAGCTGTCTCCTTGCTAATTCAGCTTTAGAAAAATCACCTGATTTGGGGCTCATTCAGACTTGTGCTTGTCTCATGTGTAGAAAGCATGGGTCCAAGCAGTTTTCCACTTGTCCCAGGCTGAGTAGTTTTGCCCTTTCCTTGCCACTTTCTCCAGGGAAAACTTGCTCTTCGGCGCTAAATTGGAGCAAGCGTCAGTCTGGATAAAATCCGATTGCCGTTTGCTCTGATTCAGTGGTGAAGAACAGGGTTTTCCTGGGGGAAAGGGTAAGTCTTGTTGAGCCCTTAAAGAACAACCACTAGCCCTAGGATCATGAAGTATGTGCAAATGGGTCATTCCATGAAAACGAGGGAAAAAAAGTTTTTTAAATTTTTTTCTTTAAATAATATTTTTACATGTTAAGTTTGTGTACACATATCAAAGTGTTTTGGCAACAAAACAAATTGTTCCCAGAATGCTTCATTCCAAGATGGCCGCCACCTGAATGTAGCACATGCTGCAAATGAATTTGTTTTTGAAGTTAGACATACATTAAAGGTAAGATAACATCTATTCAAACCATGTAAACTATGATTGTAATATGTATATTGAAAGCTTAAAATGTCATCTTTCGATTGCAAATAGTCTATATTACTCCAATTACATTTTTCATTGGTATTGATTGATTTTAATTATTGATGATGAAGCTGTAACATGAGTTACCAAAATAAGTTATTTTTAGAATATCTTTCTAAAATTTCCTAAGTGACAAGAAAATAATTATTTACCTTCATAAAATTCCAATGCATGAAATTATGATTTGAAAAGTAACGTGATTTACCATATTATGTAACGTGAGTTACCATGAGAAAAGTTATTCAATTAATATCCATTGAATTGAAATTTGAAATGCCTGACCACTATTGCTATGAAAGGCAAGGTTTCTGTAATACTATTACCTAAAAAGTTTTTTTCTAAATTCCTCATAAGAGGAGGAAAAAGAAAAAAACGTGGGTACATAAAATTAAGCTGTCCAATTCATGTAACGTGAGTTACCTCACAAAAATAATTTTTATTTTTCATATTTTGAAATTAATATGAAAAAGGTAATAAGCTTTTATAATAACCAGGTATGTATTATATACACAATTATTTTATTCAAGATTGCTTCTCAATTACTATGTTTAAATATTACTTAATTGTTGTAATCATAAGTCAAATGTAACGTGAGTTACCATGGAATGACCCAAATAGGAAATGCTCAAACAGCCAATGAGGACAAACCAAACATAAAGGAAACACACAGATGACCAATGGTTAAAACACTCCCAAAGAAAAGAAGGATAGACAGAAAGCAATGTGCATTTTATCTAAATACTTGGTGAGTCCTCCATCCTAGGCTTCTGATGGCATGCTTTACTTTTTAAAAATTGTTTTTATTCAAGGTTTTCATGGGTTACAAAAGTACACACATCATCTCTGTTTTCAGATTATAAAGTCCTTCTGACAGATCAGTTATATTCAATGCGAGACACCCTGTTTCCCCTTTTTTAATACGTAGTCATAAAGTAAGTCATGGCAGGTTTTTTTTACCTTTGTGAGAAGTAAGACGTACCCCAAAAGTAAGCTGTGGTGCCACCATTGTTCCCGTCGCCTCCTCAGCCCTTCCTGCGTGCGCAGGGAGCCAGCGAACCAGTGAGAGGCACGAGGGGGAAACGTGCCTCTTGCAGAGTTCTGCCCCGCCTGCTTAGCGCACAGAGAGAGGTGCCCGGGGGGGAGGGAGACGCCTCTTCCTGCCCCGTCTGTTCCCCGTGCGCAGGGAGCCAGCGAACCAGCGAGAGGCACAGGGGGAAAACGTGCCTCTTGCGGAGTTCTGCCCCGCCTGCTCAGCGTGCAGGGGGAGGCTGTACTGTACTATACTGACGTTATAAAAATAAGACATCCCCCCGAAAATAAGTCACCCTATGTTTTTTTGAGGAAAAAAAATTATAAGACGGTGTCTTAAAAAGGGGGAAAGACGGCATCAATGTTGCCAGCATAAGGTTAAGGGAGAAGAGAGGTGGACGGGTATTAAACTTTCATTCTCTTACAAAGTGTATGTGCAAGGTTTTTGCGTCAGCATCACGTGGGTAGGTTCTCTTTCTATTCATTTATTAGTTTTCATTAGTGGTTAGAGAGATTGAGGGCCCCAGGGGCATGGCTGGTTGCCTTTAGTTGACTGCAGTGAGTTTTTTGTGTGTGTGAGAGGGGGGAGAGGTTGTTGGGTCATGTTAGCCATATTGATTTGTATGCTGTTGGTGGGCTCCTGTTGTTGTCTTGTTGGGTTGTGTGTGTAATAAAGGGGAGCCACACCAGGGTGAAGGCGTCCTCTTTTATTTGTTCCTGTGCCAGTTTCAGTTTGTTGGTTAGCTTTTCTAGTAAGGCCGTTTCCCATACAGTTTGGTACTAGTGGTCCATGTTCACTGCTGACAGATCCCTCCAGCATCTAGCTAGGGTGCTCTTGGCTGCTGAGAATAGGTGGCTTATGAGCTCTTTGTAGTGTGAGTGCACATTAGGGCCAAATTCCAGTATTTTGGTGTTGTTGTTTTTTTGGTGTTTTTTTTTAAAATACAAACAGCAGTGGTGGAGGGGTGATGCTAGAGTTTGGGATCACAGCAGGTACGGATTAGGAATATAAACAGAGCCAGTGTGGTGTAGTGGTTAAGAGCGGTAGTCTCGTAATCTGGGGAACCGGATTCGTGTCTCCGCTCCTCCACATGCAGCTGCTGGGTGACCTTGGGCTAGTCACACTTCTCTGAAGTCTTGCAGCGCCACTCACCTCACAGAGTGTTTGTTGTGGGGGAGGAATGGAAAGGAGAATGTTAGCCGCTTTGAGACTCCTTCGGGTAGTGATAAAGTGGGATATCAAATCCAAACTCCTCTTCTTCTTGCTGTGTGATGAAGAAGACTCCACTGTACCTCCCATTTGCATTTCGAAGAAAGCTTGGCAAACTTATTTGCTTGTATACTAGGGATGCACACATGTGCCTAAGTCCATTCTGACATTCATTCTCATCAGGTATTTTCCCTTCTGCCACACGTCTCTATTCCGTTTTGTTGTCCGGTGATGTGGAAATACACACACCCATTGTGAGCTATGTAAAAAAAAAAAGTGTATCTCTGCCATCAACAAAGTTTACGAATGAATTATTCCCCCCCCCCAATAGTTAATGTTTTAACAGAGGGGTAGCCCTGTTAGTCTTTTTCAGCAAAAGCAACAGAGAGTCCTATGACACCTTAAATATGAAGTTAACGGGGGGGGGGGGAAGTGTAGAAAATAACTCTGTTATTATTCTATGTGTGATGGGGTGAGATCCTACCTTAGGACTGATACTAAGCTGGTAGCTGCAAGTGACCCTGTTATCGCTGTAGGAAGAGGCAAGTCAAAATGTGTTTCTGCAAATTGATTTGACCGTGTCTATGAAAATACACACCTGCTAATCTGAGAAGCCGAGAATGTCATAAGCACAGGATTTCTCTGTGCTCCTTGTGTACAGAAAGCAGATATGACAGACCAGGATTTAGAAATAACAGGATTAAAGAGATGGGTACATTGTAATTTCCCAGGATTACCTTTCAAGTATGCATATTGCTGGAATATGGGTAAAATTCCTCAACGCTGGGCCTTGTTTTGCTTCTTAAATGATGTGTAATAGAAAATGAAAGCAGAATAATTTAGTCCAGTTTGTTTAAAATAATACAGAAAGGCTGACCTCTGTCATTGAACTGCTATGCACATTGATGATTTTTATGAACTGGAAGCCAATTCCACCTTCCCACATTATCAAATAACCTCATCAAAAGTTAAAATACCCTCCTCCCAACCCCACCTAAATTTGCATTTAGATTGTTTGGTGCCAACATTCTCAATAAGATACTTTTCAGCTCTGTCAAACAAAACCTGATTGTCATTTAGCACAGTGGCAGTCAATTTACATTTCCATTAACGTAGATCCCAGACAATTATCGGAGGAAATAAAAAAAGAAAGAAAAAGAATCTTATAAAAACCAGCTTTCTGTCTGCAGTTTTTATGGAGCCCGGGAGTCGATAAAGGGTCGCTCTTATCACCGCCGGCCCCAGGAATGGCCGTCACAAAGACGAGGCTCCTCTGAATGAAAGGAGTTTGTAGAGGAGACACTGGCTATGATGCATAGCAAAGAGAGCTGAGCAGGATGTCAGTCTGCAGGAGAACTGGGTAGGCAAACAGAGACAGGCTGAGAGAGGTTAGTCTAGGTCAAAGGGTGAGAGTGAAGGCCCTAAGGTGAGAGGGAAGGAGCAGGAAGAGGCTCAGACTCAAGATTTGGGTACACAGTGAGCAGGAGGCAAGGGTGATAAGGCCTTATACCGTATTGACCCGGATAAAAGCCACACCCGAATATAAGCCACACGTTTAAAATTCAAGGGGGAAACAAGAAAAAAGACAATACCCGAATATAACCCGTTCCCTTAAAATTACGCAGGCACTCACACCTGCTCTGTTTTACCGTATGTCTGTTTCAGCAGTGATACCGTAAAAGCCAATTTTTGTAAGGTCGCGAATTTAAGCTGCACTTTTAATTTTTCACGGTCGGAATTTGGAAAAAAAAAAAAAGCGTGGCTTATATTCAGGCCAATATGGAAAGTGTCATGGACACACATTTTCTGCCCTGGGAATTATTTATTAATTTAATTGCCTGCCCTTCACCAGCTGGCCTCAGGGTGGGATACCACAATTTAACATTCAGAATTAAAAAACAAACAAAACCCCACACAGTTAAAACATACTGCACTCACGAGAATAAGGTAGGTCTTGAAAACACACCATGGAATAAATACCATGGAGTGCACTGGTGTATGTGTTCAAATCACCTTCCTCACACTTCAGATGGTTTGTTTTCCCCCAAGCAGGAGCTGCAAATCGATCTGTAAATATTCTGAAAATAATTTAAGGATCTAGATCAGGCATAGGCAACCTTGCCTCTCCAGATGTTTTGGGACTACAATTCCCATCATCCCTGACCACTGGTCCTGTTAGCTAGGAATCATGGGAGCTGTAGTCCCAAAACATCTGGAGAGCCAAGGTTGCCTATGCCTGATCTAGATGGATGTCTGCAATGTGAGGAATGGGGGTTTCACCTCAAACTGTTATCATGCACTGGCTTTCTTGCTAGTGTACAGATCATATATTTGACTTGGCACGGAGTAACCCAGCATTACCTCTGCCAGTTTTGCCATAATGTAAAGAGCCGCTGAGGTCAGGAAGGGCTCATGGAACTATGAAAAAACCACAAATGCCGGATCTTTTTTCCAGGAAAGTTTAGAAATAGGCATAGCGTACTTTTTGAAAACAAACTGGAATGTTCCGAGAAAAAAAAGAAAAAGAAGACGTCAAGGCTCTCCAGTCCCTGGAAGCAAAGCTCAGCAAACTAACTGCACCCAGCTTCAGTTTTCTTGTTGCAGTCTCTGTGTGTAGTCTCTACACCATAGAGCCTCTAACTTTTCATATTGCTGTGTGACCTAGTTTCTCTCTCCAATGCATAACATTCCCAAGACATTTCCTAGAATAGACCCCCCCTAGGTCCAGACATGTGAAATTGCTGGTGTCTTGTAGTGAATCCTATGAAGTTGACAGTATCCCTTCACAGAGGCTGCTCCCGCAAATCGCACCAAGGAGAATTTTCCCGCTGTAAACACCTTCCTGAGCTATCCTATGGATGCTAAATGGAGCATTGATGGTGGCCCCAGGATGTCAGTCTAATCCTCGGGAACAATTTTAACAGGCTGATACTGATGGGGCTCAGGCCAGATGTGCAGAGAAATGAATAGAATCTAAAAGGTAGGCATTCATAAATATGCCTTATGTGCACCATTCAAATAAATCTGGAAAGAAATTGGGGAGGAAAGAAAGCTCGGCGGAAGAGCAACATGATTTGCATGCAGAAGGTTCTAGGTTCAGTCCCTAGGCATCTCCAGTTCCAAGGACCAGGCAGCAGGTGATGGTTGCATTTGTGTAGAATTAAGAGCTGGACTGGTCAATGCCATGATTTGAACAAGTAAACTTCAAGAGCAATGAGTCCCAAGTATTACAGAATGCAACCCTTTGCAAGAAAATTTGGGTGTGGATTTTTTTTTTTTTTTGCAGCTTACCTTTGGACTAACTGGATCAAGTTCACATATAACACCAAGCCATGATTTGGTGCTACATAGCTGAGCACTGGGCTCACATACTTTTGCTTTCCCTCTCTCCTCCTGCTGTGTGTGCCTCTTAATTCGTGACTTGCTGGTTTGCAGCAAAGCATGATTTTGCCAGTACATCCAAACTGGAAAACTCTGCAGTTTGGACCAAAACATTTTGCTGCCTGAGGTAAGGGGCAAGATCATGCCTCCTCCCATTACATCTTCAAAGGCTGTCCGGACTGGTAGTTGAATCTTGCCTCAACACTGGTAACAGGGCAGCATGTCACTGCATCTGAGGGCAGCAGGCTATCTTAAGAGGCGCAGGACAGACCAGGCAGCACACTAGGCTTGTCTACTCCTCACTCATTAGCCTCTATCACCTGAGGTGGTGGCTTCATTCTGCCTAATGGTAGAGCCGGTCCTGAAACTATGGCTTGGATTTGCCCTGAAAACAAAGATCAAACCAAGGTTTGATTCGGATTTACAACCCTGGTTTGATTATGCAAACCATAATATGCTGGGCAAATAATTTGTAAGGGCAAACAATGGTTTGCCACAAATCAGGAATGCAACCAAGGAGCATGTGAGCAAAAATCCTGGCCCCGTATCACCATAGAATGATTTGGTGTTTCATGCACAACAGGCTGACCCATTGGGCCTTTGACTCTTATTTTTTCAATCTATTGCTCTCCATTCAATTAAAAAAAGAACCACACATATTCATTTGGGTTACATTAATGGTTATTTTATTTAAAGGATGAGAAACACAGTATTTGCAGTTCATTTGTACTCATAATAACCATTGATTTTTTTTAAAATTATATGTTAACATCCATGTGTAACAAAAACCTTTTTTTCCCTGAACTGTGCAAAGTACAAAGGGTTTGTTCAATTAGCAGAAACCTTCTCCAGTACAACAAACCTGGCATTTTACAAAACAAGGCTGCCAGGACAATTCTGTTCATTTTCTGTCTTAGGAAACGCACACATGCGTGTGCACACACTCCCCCCTCCCTCCCCATGCTTCCTGTCCTTTGAATGCCGTTTATCAACATGGACCACTGGAAGAGCTAATACTTTCCACACAGAGGTCACTATCCAGAATCCCTGCCTTGTCTTTTGCATTCTGTGTTTGTGCTACATACGTGAAACTGATCCACTACTACAGGAGACTTCTCCAAGCTACCATGATAGATGAGAACTAAGATCTGTTGTTCAAATGTTGTTGGAGCTTCAAACAGTCAAAGAAACCTTTAATCCTCAGATGAAATGCGAGCGGTGGGTTTTTAAGCATCAAATGCTCAGGTGGGAGTGAATGTGGTGGCACCAGGGGGTGTGCATCCCGGGGGCGGGGCGCATGTCCTGGGGGCGTGGCACCCAGTGTGGGTGGGAGGGCAGCCGTGATGGCACCCCACCGGGATCATGCTGACGGGGGCGGGGCGCTTTCCCCGCCCCCCTCTTCCTCCGCCAGTGGGTGGCACTTTAAAAATATTGAATTCAGAAAAGATGTGTTTGCAAATTGCTGAGTTTTGTCCTAGTGGAGTTTGTGGATTATGGATTATGGATTATGGATTATGGATTAACACCTTCATACAGAGATTTGCAAAAGCTTTTTGGCAAAACAACAGTGACTATAATATCCCTGCCAAAGGGTGATGATTCCTTGGTGCTGCTATTGCGTGAATGGCTGGCTGAATACACTATGCAAGAGCTAAGATCCTTCGCTGCTCTATATTCTGAGCACAGCAAAGAAACCAATTCTAGATAAGGAGTGGCCTTGTTGATCAAACAACAAGCAACTTTAGGTGCATGCGTGGGCATCTGTGTGCCTAGGAAGATTTGCGTCTTTTTCTTTGAACAGCAACCTTACCCCCAATAAATTGCTTTTGATGCTCCCCTCGGTTTCAAAAGTGGTTTGCCATACAGCACTGGGCAGGGGGATTTGTTCAGGAAACATCTCTGAAGCCTCCTTAGATGCGTGGAACTAGTTGTATGGTTATTTGAATCCTGGCCTCCCGTACACAACTGAAGTACACAACACTCACATCTGACTTACTCGTGCAAAACTCTTTTGACACTATGTAAGAGAGGCTGTCACAACTATGGAAACAGCCACCATTTTTGGTCCACTGTAGAGAGCCTTCAGTATTAAGCATATAATTATGTGCACTGTCCTGAACTGTTTCAAGATTTAATTTTTTTTTAAATGTATCATTGGAAATGGCAGAATGCACTGTCTTTAATCCCTGTTTACTTGTGAGAGGATTGTTTCCTTGCTCAAACTACAGAAGCACCAACATGGATTTGGTCCAAACAATTGGTTGCAATAATTCCAAAGCAAATCAGAATAGAAACCATCTTCCTCTGCCCATTCCCTTCCATCTTTTCTCAGTTCTGAATACAGATGCTGGTGAAGAAAAGACTCCCATCATCTCAGGTTCCCAGCTGGAGGAAGTTCTGAATTTCCACCACCCTTTTACCTTCCCCAGGGGGGAAATGACACTTTACATTGCCAGCCATAGATATTCTCACACTTGAAGTCAAAAGTCACAATTGACCAGGGCATGCTACAGCTATATTTAAGGGTAACAGACACATTACACGCTAACACATGTAAAAGTACTGTAGTTCGTTTTTTAAAAAACCAGCAAAGCCACTTCTGAGATGTGGGGATTTTGAGCAATGAAGTGGCAGAGAAGGGAGCACCCATCCCATCCTTATGCTGTCCACTGTGTTCCCTCTCCAAATCACATTCCCAAACAGCTCTTCCCTGAATGTGTCAAAGATGCATGCAAAAACATGGTTGGAATCCTGTATTGGGTAGGGAGCCATTGGGAACAAAACATCAGGCAGGGGAAGGGTTAAGTTTGCACACCCCACCTATTTCCGGCCTCTAACTGCCCCTCCTGAAACAGCTAGTTTTGCTTTCTTTCATTTTTTTTTAAAAAAAATTAAACAAATGGCATTATGGCACTCTTACATGTTTTAGTGTGCAATATGCAGTTTGCCCCCCACCGAGTATTTTGAAGTTTAACGTGGAACTTAACCATGTACCCAAACATCTTCCACGAAGGAAAACAAAATTTAAAAGTGTTAAGCCAGGCATCCCCAAACTTTGGCCCTCCAGATGTTTTGGACTACAATTCGCATCATCCCTGACCACTGGTCCTGTTAGCTAGGGATCATGGGAGTTGTAGGCCAAAACATCTGGATGGCCGCAGTTTGGGGGATGCCTGTGTTAAGCTTTGCCTTGATTGCGTAATTTGTTTTTTAAATGATGAGAAGAGGTAGATGGGAAGGAGAGAACATCTCTCTGTACCCAGAATGGGCTGGCCAAAGTGTGCACTTCAGGACAATTCATGAGAAGGCTGACTCTGGCCAGACCAGTGCCTAAATCACTCCCCTCCACAAGAGAAGACAGGAAGGGCAGATACTGGTACATACGTGTGTGTGTTGGGGTAATAATTGAAACGGGCTTGAGAGACATGAGTGATAGCTGGAAATAAGGGCATGCCAATATCCTCGGGTAAACTCCCCTTTGGGGAAGGCACAGGTGAGCCTTAGCCTCCTGTAGAACTGGGGTGGCTAATGCCCAGTCATCAGAGGGATGATTTGATGAGCAGGAAGGTGGTAATATCTCCCTCATCAGCTGATCTATAGAGATCTGCTGTGGGAGGGGGCAGTGTGCCCATGTGAGAGTGTGGGGTGGCTACATCACTGACCTGTGGGTGCCACAGGGCTGGCTGAGGGCGATTACAATCTTTCAGCCAAATAGGTTTAGGCATGTCTGCTCTAGGGTAGCTCTAGCTAAAGCTAGACGTTTTACCTAGAGGATCCCACAGAAGATGGAAAGTAACCTGAGTAACAGCTGAAATGTTTTTGAACTCACTTTTACTACTTCCACATATCCTCTTTTTTAATCTTTGTATGCCACAGACTCCCTGGCGAATGAAATACATGTTGTTCGTATTGTTGTACCAGCTTTTCTATATATAAGAGATTATCTGAATATTTCCATCACTGAATATGGCTTCCTAGAATACAGCTAGCACCCCATAATTATTTGTGCATGAGTATCTGCCCTCAGAGCTGGTGTCATTAGAAATGGGTCTCATCTATCCAAGTACCTGATGATGGTTTCAGCAAGTTTTAGGATTGGGCTCTTAGTCTGGCATGTTAAAATTAAGAGAGTAAAAAACATTACCCTACGTTTTGAAGGAGCAACGGGCCATGTCTCTTGATTTCTGCCCTTATCTTAGAATGATAAGAGCATAGCTTATGCAGGATAAAGCAGTACATTACAACAATGGGAAGATTTTGGGTGGTGTTTCCAGTATACACTGCCTGAATTAAACCGAGCAAAAGACATTGCTAAAAATATCCTTCTGTCTCTTTGACAATGTTTTTTAAACAGATGTCACCGGCTGACTTATGACAGGTTTATTTTCTTGCTTCCTATTTATTGCACCTTTAAGTTCTTGGTTGCTGGAAGCTTCTATTGCCTGAATATTTTATTATTATTTTTATGTAGCTTGACCCAGGTTAGAAAACCAAACACTGTTCAGAACTATACATTTCTACAGAAACAAATCACATTTTGATAGTGGTAATTACAGCCATCTTCTCTCTGATGTTAAGAGACAGAGAGAAATAAAAATTCCAACGTTCTGTGCTTGCGGGAACCTGCAGTGTTCTTTTTATTGCCATGTAGAAGTCAATTAAAATGAATCCTCCTGGAAAAGCTCCCAAATCTCCAGTAATTATCGCTGTCTAGACAGCGTACTATGCTTTGAAGAGGCTTCCGACACAATATATTTGTGTTTAAGGAACAGGCCACTGTCTATTTAGTGATTCTTAAGATTCCGACTCCCCCTCTCCCCTCCTTTGGTTGCATGGAGCAAGCAATAGAAAGGTCTTGATCTTTAGGAGCCTGACATTAGCGACAATAAAGGATACAAAAATACACATAGTAGTATCTTCTAATACAACGGATGATAAATGAATGTGTAGGTATCTGAGCTAACCAATGGAATTTCATTCAGCAAATGAATAATGGGTTGAATCCAAAGGTGCCCTTCTGAGTGTGGAGGGGGGCTTCCTCTCACAGCACACCTGTTTTACAGCTCATGCAGTAGTAGCCTTGCATAAACCCACAAATGTTCTCCTGCAGTTGAAAGCATGAGTACCGCTGTGGAGCATACCTATTATAGCACTGTGTGATCTCTTTCGTAAGGGTTTGCTGAATGCCACTAGCAAGCTGTTTTCCTTCCACTCATGCGTCTTTGGATCAAATTCAATCGCTTTGCCTATTTGCCATCTCTTTACTTTTTTTTGTGTGTGTCACACTCTATAGCAGTTGCTGGCCAGAATCCAGAGATTTGCTTTCCACAAGCAGATCAAGGTAATATTCCTTGTGAAGCCAGCTCACGCGAGGTGCATTCAGAGAACACCTTCCCCATGTGGAAGCGTGTTTCACGAAGCTACTTGTACGCGTGGCTTGTGCAAGGCCTTGCACATACAGCAGGGGTTCCCAAATGTCCCCCCATGGACCACTCGAAATTGCTGAGGGCCACTTGACGATTTCTCTGCCTGTTGTAGCAATTGCAGTGCGTTGTACTAGATCAGTGATGGCTAACCTTGACACCCCAGATGTTTTGGAACTACAACTCCCATCATCCCTAGCTAACAGGATCAGTGGTCAGGGATGATGGGAGTTGTAGTCCCAAAACATCTGGAGTGTCAAGGTTAGCCATCACTGTACTAGATGGTGCATGATTTTTAATTGCATTGTTACTGCTTCTTTTATTTTGTATTACAATTTGAGTTCCACAGAATATAAGACGTAAAAGCAATAAAATACAATTAAAAATAAATATGTCTATTTAATGCAATGGATATGGGATCTCCCATCTTCATCCATAGACATGTGCTGGACCAACTGAACGAAACTCATGGACCACTGGTAGTATACAGACCAGTTTGGGAACTCCTGATGCAGAGAGTTTCACAAGGATTTCTTCTGCTTGTGGTCCTATCTGTATCCTGGCCCCAGTTGCTTCAATGTCCGTAGCAAGTGTGGCAACTGTAAGATCTTTTGCACACTTGAGAACAATTTTTTTTATCCGATATGCCAAATCAAGTATTTCTTAACTGGGTTTTTAAATGAAAAGTAGCGTCGTATGTATGCGAAGTAGGACTTTCCTTATCTATATGGATTTTGCAATGTATAACATTTCTTGCATTAGAAAAGTATATTGTATAAAAGCTCTCTTATCTGAAATACATTAAAGCAACAATTGAAATTAAAAATGCTGCAAAGAAAAGAAAAAGTAATGGCTAACCAAAACGTCATGTAGTTGATGATAGTCAGTCCAGCATATCAGATTGTTGGCTCTTTATATGAAATCTTTGATGCGCTATTAAGCTAACTACTGGAGATGCAGTGACAAGAGAAAAAGTCTCAATGTGGTGTCCACATTGCTCGACGTGACTTTGTCATGCGGTCCATTGTCACACATAGGATTTGGCTTTCAGAATGGGTTGGGAAGTCGTGGGAAAATGCACTTTTCCAGTGTTGACTCGCCTGACACTGGGAACACTACTCTCGATATTTTTCTCGGGGTGCACGGTGTATGAAAAGGCCCTGACTAGTATTCTTGAGCAGAATATTTTGAGGTATCTATTAGAAAGGAATGCTGGCAATGTTTTGGACTCCCAAATTCTGTCTAGCCGAACATTGTGCAGATTTCAGTGGGTTCCGTTTCATCCATGAGCTTCCTTTACCCCCACCTGGGAAAACAGACAAGTTCAAGAGTCCCCCCCCCCTTGCACTCCTCTTGAAACTCAGTCCCTCTTGCATAGGCCAGTAATAAGAACACTGCAGCTCAGACAAATAAATTACAGCAATATAACAAGTTTCTTAATTTTTTTCTTTTTTCTTTTTTTAAAACATACTTTATCATTTACACAAAGTGTGGCGGCTGGATTTTAGCTTAAGATACAACCCGGATGTGTGTCCTCTCAGTCTTCGATTCCAAGTGGAAGGCACGACTACAGCAATACTGCTTGTATGTACCGTACGTGGGTTTGAAAGCACAGCAAGAGACCTCATCTCCTGGGCTGAATATCAAAGAGCCTGCGGAGTCTTTGGAAATAATAATTACAGTTCTTATTATGGCAGTGGATATTAGGAAAGTTTCCCTTCGCTGTTTCTTTCTTTCTTTTGTGCTATGGAATTTCCTGTGAAAGGTCCTTCGAGTCCAAAAAGCGTGGAGCTCAAGCCCTCAGAAGCTCTCCACAAAGCTCCCAGGGAAGAGGCCTGACCTGCCGTTCCGCTGCAATGTCCCTTTGTACCAGCCGTCCTCCCTTTTCTTGTGGACAAACACGATGTCGCCTTCTTTCAGTTCAATCTCGGCTTCGCTTTGTGGGGGATAGGGGACCACAACACGATACCTTTAAGAGACAGAAGGGTAAACCTTATTGCAGAAGGTGGTTCATATGCTCTACTTCTACTCTCTGGAAGGGTCAGAGATCTACATTTCTGTGCATGAGATCCAGCGCCAAGGGCCTTCTGGCGGTTCCCTCGCTGCGAGAAGCGAAGCTACAGGGAACCAGGCAGAGGGCCTTCTCGGTGGTGGCACCCGCCCTGTGGAACGCCCTCCCATCAGAGGTTAAAGCAATAAACAACCACATGACCATTAGAAAACACCTGAAGGCAGCCCTGTTCAGGGAGGTTTTTAATCTGTGATATTTTAATGTATCTTTATATTTGTTGGAAGCCGCCCAGAGTGGCTGGGGAGACCCGGCCAGATGGGCGGGGTACAAATAATAAATTATTATTATTATTATTATCTGGAACCAGCAACCGCATAGGTTGGTTGGGAATGGTGATGTGGAAAGTTCCCATGCCAGGAACTCTTACACAATGCATATATTTATGTCAGTTTTATCAATAAGCCGTCAAGAGTTACTAGGCTGCAGAATGCTTCACCAGCCTCTGGGGTGGTAGCAGAAAAGGGATGGAGAGGCACGTCCCTCCTTCAGCAGCCTGCTGCATTTTACTTATTTACCATTTACATTTATTATTGCCCCATAACATAGTTATCTGGATGCAGCTGAGAGACCATCTTCTCTCCAGCAGCCTGCTTGGTTTCTTGCTCACAGGCCTGCATAGAATTCCTGGTCATCTGTAGCTGCCAGGCAAGTACGCAGGCTGATTTATTGAGAGAGTGAGTATCTCTGTACCTTGCTTTTCAGCTAAGAGGACATATTTAAAAAGTCACTGGCTTCTTTTGTTTGTTATACTTGTATTTCACTAGTAGCACCTTAGAGACCAACTAAGTTTGTTCTTGGTATGAGCTTTCGTGTGCATGCACACTTCTTCAGATACACTGAAACAGAAGTTTCAGTGTATCTGAAGAAGTGTGCATGCACACGAAAGCTCATACCAAGAACAAACTTAGTTGGTCTCTAAGGTGCTACTGGAAGGATTTTTTTAAATTTTTTATTTTGTTTTGACTATGACAGACCAACACGGCTACCTACCTGTAACTTGTATTTCACTGTTCCTTTAGCAGAGTAACACTTCACTAACAGTGTAACACCATCGGTTAAGCATAGGATGGGTCACTATAACACTGTTGAGCATCATATTGTATCTGAAATGCCTGGAGAAAAGCTGTGTATTTTGACATGATTGCACAGCTGTGTAGAATATAGCGTTCATGAGTCGG
The DNA here is from genome assembly GCA_034641385.1 of Darevskia mixta. Taxonomy (NCBI): domain Eukaryota; kingdom Metazoa; phylum Chordata; class Lepidosauria; order Squamata; family Lacertidae; genus Darevskia; species Darevskia mixta. Next base: position 3,663,266 of record JAWWNH010000063.1, read on the forward strand.
GATGTAAGGAGGCAGTTGTCTTGTATTTGTTGCAAGCAGCCCTGTTTCTGTTCTGCTGAAGTTCACTTTCTGCTGAAAATGTTATTTGTCATGCTGTCTGCTGTGGTGAAATTATGTAATTTGTGCAATTAATGACACAAATTACATTGTTATTAAATTATTCCACCCCATTCATTTCATTGTGAAGGAAACGATGCAAATGGCGAATACACACACACACACACACACACACACATTTACATATAATTTGCGGATAACAACAGTGAATACCAGTTCTATTCACTGGATTGATTTCTGTTCTGGACACGGGAGGAATAAGCAAACACTGGCAACTGCTACTCCCGTTTCCATTTTTGAAAGAATTATCCAACATCCCTGCTCATGAGCGATCCAAAATAAGCTGGTCATCTTTCCCCCTCACCAGTAAATCAGGCTGTCACTTCCTCCGGGTGTGCCAATGCAAGTAATAGGGTTTGAAATGTGGACTACTAGCTAGCTATGGAGAAAGTCTATCATACTGCCATGGGCAGATACACTTTGCAAAGCATTGCCAATCTCAGCCATTATGCAAATGAATGCTCACATTATTTTAGACATGCTGCTTCAGTGCTGACTAATTACATTATTCAATTAGAGTAATTTTAGCTAAAATGATCCCAGGTTTCAAATCTTGCAACTGTGTATGGATGTGCATAATGGAATACGCAAAACAGGGTAGAGTTTATTGGAGCCCATCTTTCCTGGTGAACTTTGAACTGTTCAAATTTAGGTGCATCGTAGTGGCAGAAGCATTCCACATCTGCTCAAACTGTCCAATTGCAATTCAAAGCAGATGTGGAAAACCAGAGGTCATAACACAATAAATTGGTGTCTCCCTCACCCCAATTTACAAATGGCAAAACTCTAATGTGTACATAGGCACATAGGGATTTGCTATCTGCCAAAACGTTTTCACATATTTGATTTTTTTTTGCAAAATATAACATGAATGGTGGGTCTTGGGTCTCCTGCTCCATTGATCAGCCAGGCCAGGCAAATCCAGCGTTATAAGGACCAGGAATATTAAGCACATAACAGCACTTCCTAGGCATTTCCTGACAGCTCTCGCAGTGATGAAACTGGATTATCTCAGTTGTGCTGATTACAGCGGTTATATGTTTAGGCAAATAGCACTGGAAGGAAGCAGGTGTTAAGAAAATAGAACAGGAATAAATGCAGGCTAGAATGCGCTACAAGGAAGGAAAATCCGAGCCCCCCCCCCCCCCCGGGCTTCATTATCTGATTAGTTTCATACACAATACCTTACAAAATGCACAGTCGACTCTGAATTCCACTCCAAGCTGAAAACAATTAACCAGTGTGATTAATTCCTCTACCTCTTATTGCAATTAAAATTTAGCCCATTAATAGGTAGGAATGAAAACAAGCAACGACCCCCAAGGCTTAGGAAGCTCCACAAAATGCACTGCAGTAATTAACAATTGTTTTCCTTCTTGCAATGAGTGTTAGGTCAGGCATAGGCAAACTCGGCCCTCCAGATGCTTTGGGACTACAATTCCCATCATCCCTGACCACTGGTCCTGTTAGCTTAGGGATGATGGGAGTTGTAGTCCCAAAACATCTGGAGGGCCGAGTTTGCCTATGAATAGGCTAGGTGGTGGTGGGGTACTCAGATGGAAGGGTACAAAATGCGGGGTTCGGGGTACAAAACAAGTAAAAAAAAAATTAGCATCAGTTTGGAGGGGATTCCAATTTTGGGGATTCGCATTTAATAAAGCTGTGCCTGCTGTGTGTTATTAGAGTTGCCTAACTCTCCCATATTTTATATATTTGTGGGTGTTAAGCCACAAGTGCTGCATAAAATATGAATCTGTTCATCTGATCCCACCCATGCACTTTACTTCATCTATAGAATTGAACAAATTATGTATACAGTAAAATACAAAGAAGCAAACATGTTGAGTGTGCAGATGAAAAAGTCGCTGTGTTGCCAGAAGTGGAATGCAGCTTCACACATGTATTTTATTTTTAAAATTGTACTACTGAGCACTTGGGTGACTTAATGAGCACAAATGGATGTGGAATGAACTTCTAGACAAGTGTTTAATGTAGCTGCTCAAATGATCCAGAGCTAGGCATTATCCTTCCTAGTCTGCAAAGGTAATTAATATTCCTCATTTATAGGCATAAAGAACCATATGATCAGTTAAGGGGTGCAGATAAACCAGTGATATGGAAGTTAATTCATAAATCAATTAGAAAACCTTGTCTGCTGAGTATAATTAAGCTTATTTCAATTAGAGGTTATTCTCGGATTTAAGACTCTGGGAATCAAAACGCCTGAAAATCAGGATCTGAATTCTCAGCTACTACAAAGTGCAATTAGCACTATCTGTAATGTTTTAAGAGGCCCATCTGTATAACTCCATTTGCAGCTTATTGTGCAAACAATGAGAACACAGGCTGGCCTTCTGGTTCTGTGCATTTTCCATTCCACAGCGTCACAATCCTGCCCTTGCTTAACTTCCATTCTTGGGGCTAAGAACGTAGCAGTATTTTTTTTATCATGCCTGGTTAGAAGAAAAAATGCAAATTAATAGTAAGGCTAAATTTTCTGGGTTTTGGTGGAAATACAACAGATGGCGTCATGGAGCAGGCTTCAATGCTTTCAAGTCTGGGAATGTTCCTATTGACTTGTCCTAACAGTAGCCAAATAAAGCAGTCTTGCTACTAAATGCGCTAGCCCTTGTGCCCAGACATTCTGATGTGAATTATGACACAGAAAGAACCAATTTTTTTTTGTAATATGGAAACAATTCTTATTTCCCACATATGCTTGGTTATTCAGAAGTCTGTTAAAGGGGTGGTGGTGGTTTTTTTCATTATCTTTGATGGTTAAAAACTGAGTCTTTGCACTTAATAATGTGCGTGCTTTTTAAAAATGCCAATAGCAGCCTTGGGAGTGGGGAGGGGCTGATTGGAATCACAGCAGGCAGGGAGTTAATGAAGTTATTACATTTATTAATTGCTTCCCATAATAGAATGTCCCAATGTGGTGCACAAGTATAAAATACAGTGATGCAATAAAAATATACAAACATTAAAAACAAGGGGCTGTGTCCCTGTTCTCTTCACTTGCTGACTCTGCCTGTACCCAACCCATCCCTCACCAAAGTCACCCCTCCTCCTGATCTCACCAAAACCAACTTTCCCCTCGCTCCTTAGATGTTCCGAAACCTCTAGAGTTTGCCTGGGCTGCCAACTTGCTTGCTTAGGGTGCTCAGTTGTCTGGTATGCCCACTCACAAACTTGCTGGCCGGGGCCGCCTGCCTGCCTGCCTGCCTGCCTTTCCATCTCCATCCTCTCTGGCCTCCAATGCTGCTGCAAGAGTCTAGCAGCTCTGACAGCCCAGTTTGCTGTCATGCTGCAGTTTGAAACGCCGCCTGTCAGCAGCCATGTGAACTGCAGCATGATGACACCATTCCATTTTTATTTTATATATGAGAACATAATCAAAGTGTGGGGGAAATCCAGTCATTGGTGCTGCCCAGATGTGCTGGGGGGGGGGAAAAGTATATTTGCCTGGCCCCAAAACAGTGATGAAGTTGGTGCCAGGTAGACCTCAACAGGGAGAGCATTCCATTAGGGGTTTTTAAGCAGAGGCTGGATGGACAACTCAGGGATGCTGTTGCAGCAGGTGTCCTGTGTTGGAAGGTGGTTTGGACTAGATCACCTTTGAGGTCTCTGCCAACTCCATGATATAGTTAGCTGATCTTCCCAGTTAATAGGAACCTTGCAATGAAATGAAAATGTTTCTGTACAAAATACTCTGCATAGGATGGCAGCTAACCCAAAATACAAGTAAATACGCTTAATTGGATGACATACCTTTCTCGAGACAATGGCTTAGGTTCTGGACGGATGGCTGCCATTGAAGGTGGAAGCTGCCTTATGGGAGAAGGAATAGGAAAATTCAAATCCAAAGAGCCTGTCTTTCTGTGCAGAGGCTCCATCTCCATTGCTCCTTGCATTTCACTTTCAATTGGGCATGAGCCTGCCCTCCCATGGCTAGAGAGAGAGCATAGTTCAGGTCCCATAGCACCCTGCAGCATCCCTTCCATCACTGCCAGAGGGTCATGTGTTGGGGACATTGACGGAGGAGAGCGGGATTTCTTTTTTGTGGATGCTCCTGCTAGAAGCTTCAGCAGCCCACTTTTCTTTTCTTTCTGCATAGAAATCAAACAGAACATTACAAATGAGATGTTTCAATTACAGGTTTTTAGATGAATGCCAACCATTCTGTACGCACAGGGAAGTGAGCGTTGTTTACAACTTATATTTACTAAGATAAGTTTTGTGTTGTAAAAGGTGAGGCACAGTGGAAATTATATAGAACTTCTATTGTGACAAACATGATTGACTCATCCAGTAAGGGAAAAGTCAGCCTCTAAACAGCTGGAATTTGAAAAGGCAGTGTTATTTGATTCTACTCCTGGAGGAAACAGAGCAGTGTTTTGTCATTTCACGCTGGCAAATAAATTTTCGAGGACCTCAGTATGACAATAAATTGCTTCCTTCCTTTTGGCTGATTTGATTAAATCCCAGTGTTGGAGACCTTTGTGTTATCAGGACAAGAAATCAACATGGGCTGCGCACATGGCTTACATTTAAAGCACGTGACTTTCACCAAAGAGTTCTGGGAACTGTGATTTGTTAAAGGTGCCAGACTTGATGCTCTCTGAGGAATGACCTGCAGTTCGCAGGATTCTTTGGAGGAAGTCATGTTCTTTAATGTATGGTGTGCACATAGTCATGTTCTTGTAAGGCATAATGCTCTCTCGTCAGATTCTCTAAGCTGCAGCTAGGCTGAATTTTACATAGATGTTTGTGTCATGTCTTCTCGCCCTTCCTCCAAGAGTTCAGGGTGTGCATATTCTTCTTCCACTCCCCTGTTTTATCCTCAAATCAACCATATGAGGTCCTTCAGGTGTACCCATGCCCTTATGTAAAATGTCAGGGTCATGAGGACAGCTCTGCCCTATCCCATGTGCTGCTACTGTCCCAAACCTTTCGGTCAGGGCAGCCATTCAGTCTCCGAATGGCCTTTCTCCGAATGCCATAACTAGTACCAGCGGCACCAGCCGCCACTTGCGGTTTTGCAACTAAAGCTTTTCTGTAGGATCAATATTTCTGCAAGCGGAATGTTGCTGCATGTGCAAAGTTGTTAGGCACTGTTAATGGGTTAATGATATAAATAGATAAATGAATGAATGTAACTTTCGCTGGGGAGGAGGGGGAAATACAGCAGCATCTTAATACTCCAACAAAAGCAGCTGCCACGTAACTGAACAGAAGTTTGGGTTTTTTTGGGGAGGGGGGATCCATTCAAATGGTAAATCGCTCCCTTGGGGTTTGGTGCTCAACAGCGTTTGGAAAAAGAATACTGATGAAGAAAAGAGTTCCTGTTTTGTACAATGCTTGTAATACCATTTTTTTGATGTGCATGTCTAAATCCATGCACTTGGATGATGACAGGAAAACAATATAGAGCTGACCTTTATTCTTTCATTAATCACGTTTAGGTTTTAAAGCAAATTTTACAGGCATAAGTGAAGGAAAACTAAGGTGTCCTATTAGTACATACAGGTAATGCCCATTCCTCCCATCCTGACTCAGATTACCATTTAAATCAACCCCAAACAGGGAAAAGAAAGGTGAAAAAGAGAGAGAGGCGGGGCAGGTAAGGGCAATTCTGGGGACAGAGGAAGAGAAGTGATGGGAAGAAACATAGGAGACCATCTAACTTAGCATTGTCTGCATCAGTGTTCTTCAGCCTTGGGACTTCAGACACTGTTGGACTGCAACGCTCACCATCCCTGACAATTGGCTAAGCTGGCTGTAGATAATGGGAGCTGTAGTCCCATAGCATCTGGGGACTGCATGTTGATGAACACTGGTCTGCATTAACCGGCAGCTGCTCTCCAGAGTTTCAGAGATGAGTAATTGAACCTGGGATATTTTGCAAACATAGCATCTGCTGCTGAGCACGGCACTTCAGCTCCACCCCCAAAAAATCTGAGGTCCCTTAGAGCCTAATCTGCAATGATGCAATGCCGTGCTTCTGGCTGCTGACAAAATATCCCCTCTCCCAGCACAAACACCTTTACTTGAGGCCAAGAAAGCACCTGGCTTTGCTGAAGTGTTCTGGAATTGTTGCAATAGGTGTACAAGCTGATCTAGCAGTTCCCTGCTAGAATCTGAAGTACCATGTTTTGACCAGTCAGGGGACCACCATATCCACAAGCTCTTACCACTGGGTGATTTTGAACTTCTCCAGGGGTCAAAATATCCTTACAAATATGCTCCCACATGCCATGGAGCGCTTCCAGGTTACTATTTTTGGGTGGGATAAGTGCAGAACCTTGCAAATTCAGGCTGTGCAATGTAAGATAATTTGGAGCTCTTATGAAACAAACCCGTTGAACCAAAGTATTGGACTTTTGGTGATGGGGAAAATGCACTAGAAACTGTGGGATAACATTGGCTTGATTTAGCACCCTCTAATAACCGCACAGACAAATCAGGATGAATGCTCATGAAATGTTTGATGCTATCTAATCTCTCCGCAAGCAAGTCAGGATGAATGCCCATTAAACAGGTTGCCTGGAAGTGACCCAAGTTTATATTAGGAACAAGGATAAAGAACCTACTCTTTCCATTACGATCACATCTAAGGCATGTGCTTAATGAATGCTTACTATAGAACAGGGGTCAGTAAACTTTTTCAGCAGGGGGCTTGTGGGGGGGCCGGACTATATTTTGAAGGAAAAAAATGAACGAATTCCTACGCCCCACAAATAACCCAGAGATGCATTTTAAATAAAAGCACACCTTCTAATCATGTAAAAACATGCTGATTCCCAGACCGTCCGCAGGCCGGATTTAGAAGGCGATTGGGCCGGATCCGGCCCCCGGGCCTTAGGTTGCCTACCCATGTTATAGAAGAATAACAAGGGAGCATGCCAACCTGGTGATTTCCCCCTTTCATAAATGATTCTGCGACGCCATCTTGAGAAAATGGTGTGGCCCATGCACCCCCACTTTATAAATGCCATCAGAACATTTGCAGTAAAAAAAAAGGCATTGCAGAAGTTGCGAAGATGTTGAAAGAGATTTTTTAAACAGAAAGATGATGCAGATCAATTTAGTGTGATAAGGCTTCCAGCCTTTTAAGAGTACACCCCTACGGATAGCTTTCATCCCACGCACGGTTTTCAAGCAGGCACAAGGAAGTGTTTTCAAAAGAGTTCGCGCAACCATGTAATCAATTTTTACATTAATTAGGAAGTCTGTGTGAAACACTGCCACTGTTTTTAAAGGTTGGGTGATGTATTCAACACTGAAGACATTCTTGAAATTTCATGATAAACTAATGAAACTTTAAAAGACAGTCAATGAAATAGGAAAAGAAAGAATGTGTTTTAAGCAAGCAGGAAAAGACTATCACAAGTGGGCTTCAATAAATAAGGTTTTCTATCTAACTTGTATGAAATGAACACTGGGTTAGAATATTCACTAGTACTCTCAAGTTATCACATTTTCTTTATGGAGGAAAACAGCCACTGGGATTTAAACACCCACACACATAGAAAGGAAATTTTTTGCTAATGTGCTGAATATTCTGGAAATCTAATGAAATATTCAATGACGAAATGAAGCTTGCAGCTTGATAATACTTTTATTTTACACTTACATTAGCTCAACTTCCTGGCTTTTACCAGAGGCTGATTTTCTTTTTTTTTAAACAAAACAGATAAACCCACGCAGCTTTACATTCTTTAATCTCCTTAAGTGACAGAAACTTGATATGTGTAATTCTAAAGAAAAAAAGAAACATTGAGGTGGTCTTCATTTTATTTTATTAAAAAAAACCTCGCTCGGCTAATGCAATAGCAGCAAGTATTTTCTTCCCCTCAAGCTCCTCACATAACCAACTCTCACAAATTCACAAAGCAGGCTACACTCTTCTTGGGCAGTCAGCACCAAAATTCCCTTTAACTATCACCCTCAACTATATTATAGTGAGCATGAAGTGTGTCTGGCTTTGCTGGAAAAAAATAAATGCAACAAGGTTTTCTGAGCTACTCCAGAGAGATTTATAAGTAAGCTAACTGCTCGAAGATCACCGAAAAGCCAGACAATTTGTCACTAGTGCCACCATTTTTCAAACTAGTATATAACAGAAATATTTGAGCTATTCTTTCCGTTGCACAACAAAAGCGGGCTCTGTCCACTCGAGAGGGTGCTTCAGCCAATCCTGGCTCTCGGAGGAAAATACACATCTTTTCAAGCCCATTTGTCACATTGCTTTTCAGTGTAATGCGTGAATGCAATCAGGAGTAAACAGAGAACTGTGAGCTCTACCACAATTTCTACTTACAGTTTTCGAATTAATGCATCTTGCTAGATCCGCTAGCTGTCTCCTTCAGTGAGGGAGAATAAAGGAGGGTGAGAAGGGATGAGCACAAGGCAAGATCTGCCTCTCCAGATTTGTCTTTTCTCATTGAGCTCTGATTCATTTGGGAAACTGAGGCCTTCTCCACCCCAGTCCCTGTTTCTTGATAGGAATACAACAACATGACTACCTTTGAATGTGACTTCGAAACTATAATAAATCCACAACACAGCTGCTAAACGGGTGACTGGGAGTGGCTCCCAGGACCACATAACACTGGTCCCAAAAGATCTACATTGGCTCCCAGTATATTTCTGAGCACAATTCAAAGTGTTGGTGTTGACCTTTAAAGCCTTTGGCCCTGTGTACCTGAAGGAGCGTCTCTGCCCCCATTGTTCAGCCCAGGCACTGAATTCCAGCTCCAAGGGCCTTCTGGCAGTTCCCTCACTGTGGGAAGTGAAATTACAGGGAACCAGACAGAAGGCATTTTCGGCAGTCGCCCTGTACAATGCCCTCCCGGCAGATGTCAAAGAGTTAAACAGCTATATAATTTTTTGTAGACATCTGAAGGCAGCTCTTGTTTCGAGACGCTTTTAATGTTTGATGCTGTATTTGTGTTGGAAGCCACCCAGAGTGGCTGAGGCAATCCAATCAGATGGGTGAGGTATAAGAAATAAATTATTATTATTATGGTGATAATACTATGGGGCTCTCATTTTGATATCAAGGCGCTGAGTGGTGTGGCAAATGACCTGGGGCTTAAATGCTTGATGGGAGCACCTCTCTCTCAGTCTGCACAGGCCCTATGATCTGCAGAAGGAGACTCATTATGTGGTGGGTTGGAACAGGGTCTTCTTTGTGGTAGTTGCAGAGTTATGAGGATAAAATGGAAAGTAGGGAACCATGTAGGCCACCTTGAGTCTCCTGGAGGAAAGGTGAGCTATAAATGTAATAATAAATTAAAAAGAGAAAAATGATGTTTGTCTTACAGCAAGGCCAACAGGCTTCATAAAATAATTCATATGTTTTATACATAAATTTCAGGGATCAGCACTCCTTGCTCTAACCCAGGAGGCAAGTCTGTGATCTACGTTCATCACTAATCTAGACCACATTTCTGTACTGATGATGATGATGATGATGATGATTATGATGATGCAGTATCTACTGGTAAGTATCTAGTTCTCTGATTAGAAATTTGAACACATTTTGGAGAATATTTGGCTAAGTTGTAAAAGGAAGTTGCATTCACCTTTGAAAAAGCTATTGTGATCATTGCATATATACATCTGGTTTTGATACGTGTGCTAGGAAGCAGGAGCAACAGAGCACATCTTTTGGCTCGTGTGTACAACGGCCACAACGTAAGGTTAATTTAAGTTCACTGAAATCAATAGGCTTAGTCACTAGTTACTGTTGTTGCAGTGATATCCCATCTTTCCTGCAAGGGGATTGAAGTGGGATACATCGTCACAACGACCCTGTGAGGCTTAGGCTAAGAGACAGTGACTGGCCAAACCAATTAGCTTTGTTGCTAAGTGGGGATTTGAACCCCGGTCTCCCCACTTCTAACCCAACACTCTATAACCACTGTACCAGACCGGCTCACACCGATTTAAGCATGTCCACGACAGATTGTGGCCCAAATGTACATGCAGTGAAATAGACGTGTGTATGTAATTGTTACACATAATGTTCTAAATTCAGATCACATGCTTCTTCCGACCTAAAGTGCTTTCTATGTAGGAATTGTGTAACATGCCAACTGGCCTTAAATAACAGCAAACTCAACCCACAAATATTTTTGCTTCACATTTTTTAAGCTTCGCTTTTTGAATGTGCTAGACTACTTTGGGTGGAAACTGGGAAAATTTCAGTGTGATCACTTAGGAGGAACCTTCTGAACATTTACTTTCTGAGAGTTGTTTGGCAGTTGATTCAAAGTGGCGGGTGGATTCCCAGTATTTAAAAACACTGCTGAACAACATAAATGTTTAAGAGAAGCCCTTTTTTGAACAATGCCATATTGCATTTCTAAAAGAGCTGAAACCAACAAAGGGGAGAAATCTGCTTTATTATAGAATCTGAAGCAAACTATGCTTCGACAGCTGGGGTTAATGCGTTTGGCTGGGTTAATTGCCAGCCTGAGAAATATTCATTAGCTGAGTGCCAGCTTTCTGTCCTTATGCTCTTAATGCAGAATAAGGAAAGGGTGGGGAAGATGCTAAATATGAGCTTCCTACTCTAAGATAAGTGTTTTACTATCAGATACCTCCATGACTATGGAACAAAAGAGACAGCTCTATACACAACCCAAATGGGAACATTGGCGTTAAGGTCAAGTGTTTCAAACTATATGGACTGTTGAAGCATTATCAGAGTTCAAGGACTGATTGCAGCTTGGCAAAAATAAGGTGCGAAACAAGGTAGATGATGGATGTGGGCCTGGGGAGAGGGGTGGGGGGAGTCTTAAGGATCAGTTATAGAGGCCTGGAGGGGCTGCATGTGGTGGTTCCTATCTAGTGGACTTCTCTCTGCCCCACTTTGGCAAGGTTTTCATCTTGTTCCCTATAAAAATGCACCCTCGGAGGAGTTTGAATGAACCTTCAGTGTGTACCCAACCAGCCTTCAACTTTCACCAGTCTTTGGCCCTGCCTTGTCTGCACCATAGGCTAAACTACACCCAATGTAGTGCGGACCAGAAGATATGTCTGGCAGTAATCAGTGGTATGCAGTACCGGCACTTTCCCCCCACTCCCCAATGTTGGAGATGGTCCAACTTTCAGCCCTGTCCTGCAGGCAACTTACGCCAACCCATGTACTTCTTGCTTAACGCACCAAACATGACTTTCCCTATATTTTGAGTTATATTCAGTGCAGTAGATTTGCACTCACAATAGCATACAATATTAAAAGCTGACTTAAAACAGTCATTACTAAAACATAGTGCAAAAGCAGACCAAGCAAATAACAACAACAACAATTTTATTATTTATATCCTGCCCATCTGGCTGGGTTTCCTCATGTTAAATCCAAGCAAAATCAGCCCATAGCAAATACCCTGAAGAAAACCATCAGGGAGGGAACCAGGAACTTTCACCCTAGGAAGTGCATTCCTCAGTGTGAGTGACACCAAAAGGAAAGCCTGGCCCTGTGGCCTAACTGGAGGGAAAGGTGGATGCAGAGAACAGCTTCCCACGCAGAGCAGGGAAGTTCATACAGGACAATTTGTTCCCTAAAGTTTGACCAGGGGCAGCCAAGATGATGCGTTCCACATATTGCAGACTACAAGTCCTATAATACCTGGTCATTGCCCTTGCTGCCTGAGGATGGTGGGATTTGTAGTCCAGACATCTAGAGGGCACACTGTTATCTATCCCTGATTTAAGAGTGTTTAAGGCTTCATACGATGTTCACTTTCCCATTTTTTTTTTTATAAAAAAGGTGTACTTTCAGGAAGCCTCGGCAGTCTTTTCAACAAAGGCTGATCCAGAAGAACATAATCAGATTATTATTATTTTTGTATAGTGGGGTGCAATCAAACATGGCTTGATATTGCTAACAGGTTTTCTTTTACTTATCAGATTTCCCCCAGAAACTGTAAATCTGGATTAAATGAGGAAATGAGGAACTCTGCTAAAAACTTGCATGCATGAGAAGCATTGGTCAACAAATCTCTGGAAGTATCTTTGGGAACCAAAGAGAAAATACAAGAAAGAGAGAGGATTTTCCAGACACCTGCCAGGCTTCTGACAGACCACATGATCATTTCAGAGCCGAGATGGAGTGGGGGAGGCTGTGATGTGTGCTGGAGACAACATCCTATGTGTTCGGAAAGGAAATCGAACTTTAGCAGTACGTAAGTTATACTTGAGCCTTTGTCATTGCAATTCAAAACTTGGCAGCGTTGCATTTCTATAGTTAGAACAAATTAGAAATGAGAAGAGCCAGTGAGTGCAGCTGCGTACTGTTTTGTTATGCTTATTTTAAAATCTTCTGGATTTAAAATCCATATTGTGACTTCCTATATGTACTAGTTCCAAAAAAGGGAAGAATTTTAATCAATGTGCTATCCAGCTTGAAACAATTCAAGGTTGTGCATACTATGTACTCATTTTTGTTTTAACCCCTACCAATGATTACTGACTGACAGGTCAATAGGAAGTCTGCAGTGTACTACTGAAGATACTTGTAGTATGCTTACAATTCACAATTAATGTGCTTTTCTGTTTAATATGCTGTACGGGAGTGGGAATTTGAACATACTCTAATCACGTTACATAAAAGAGTTGGCCATTGCCAAATATTTCAGAAATAGAAATTCCTCCCTCCCTAGCAGTTATGTAGAGATAAAAGCACTTCCCTTCTTTTTGAACAAGCTTAGACAAGAAATAGTTGAAATACAGATGTTAACACTCAGTCAACTGTGTCTTCAGAATGATTTGTTCTTCTAATGCACAGAATATGGGTTACTCCATGATCATAGAAGTCTCTTGATTGAGTGAGCAATTCAGATGACTTTTAAAAAAATGTTTTGTGATGAAAGAAATAGTTCAAAATAATTCACATTTTGCTTCGGCAGAAAGGTTCAAGACAAGTGTCTAATCAAATTGTACGTTTCCACCGATTTCATTCTAGCGAATGAAAACAATGCAAAACTGGTTGAGCATACTACTGCTTATTATGAAATAACTTTCTATAGACAACCCTGTTACAGCTTTGAACATTGAGTAAGGAATACTCAGATAGCTGACAACATTCCATTTCATACTGGAATAGGACAGCTAAATTTAAGTGTATGGCAGCAGGCACTGCCCATGATTTTTATGCTCTCTAGGGCTGCAGTTTGATTTTTTGAAGCCTTGTAAATAAGTCCAGAAAAATGACTAGACTACAAGTTAGTTGGTTTTTTTTTTTTACCAGCTTGCAAATAAGCTAGTAGCCTGTGTTTCCATGCTTGCTTCAGCAGAGGGGAAGCTTCCTCCTCCAGAGCCAGTGTAGAAATGAAGGATGCTTGCATTTTAGCAGTCCTGCCCCCACTCTCTATAATTGTCTTCTATCTAGTAGGCCGGAGAAGTGGAGCAGAACTGAGGGGACTGGCTTCTGTTCCTCTGCAGCCAGTGCAGCAACAAAGTGGGGTGTCAGAGGGGGAATGGAGAGATCCATCTATCCTCTCTATCAGCCCACTCACTTGCCTGCATGGTTGCTCTCTGGGTGAATCTGCATGTTTAAGTTTCTTTCCATTTCTCAGTTTCCCACATCAGTTTGTTACTTAAAAAAAAAATCATCAGAATTTTAGTGTGAATTTCTCCAAATATAGACATCTTTATTTAACATACAGCATCCCCCCCTAAAATAATGCATTTTGGGATATTCTCATCAACATATGTACTCTCTTGTTCACATTTCACCCTGGCAAAAATGCCTGTTTGTATACTACTTCACAGTACAGTTGCATTACAAAATTCAGAGAAGTGTGCATTTTAAAGGCTAGCTGCTTTCTGGTTCACAGATTTTTTCGGGAAGTGCAAATTAAGTAAATTCAAACGGAATTAAGTAAATGCGAACTGAACTGAATTCCCTCCCGGTCCCTACCTATGACTCCCAGGCTAAAAGTTAAAGCTTTACATGGCTCAGGAACTCAATACCTTAAGGACCGTCTCTCCCCATATGAACTGACCCAGACCCTGGGCAAGAGTGGTTCAACATGCATTATTACTGGTATTTAATACGATCCACTGGAGTAGGGAAATCTTCCCTTCAGCAACTGAACATGTCACATGCATTTTAGGTCATTTTTAAGGGGTTACACAATATAGGCCCCTGTACTTCTCCTAGCCAGTAACAAGGAAGGTCACTACAGAAGTTATGACCCAGGCTGAGAGACAGAAAAGCTTGCATCAAAAGAGTGACTGAGAGAGCCAGATGCAGCCTCAGCCTCACATGGATCAATACATCTTTAAGCCCATATGGTAATTTGGCTCTACGTTAAACTTTTTGGACAGATTTCACTGCTAACGTAGAACAAATGATAGTTTCAGATAGTTGGTTTTCAAATAGTTTGGGATACATTCCAGGCATCAAAAAGCAATAAAGATGCACTGTGGCTGATGATAAATTAACAAACTGTTCCCAGAAGCAACAACTTATCTATCATTTTAGGAGCCACTGTGCCGGATGTTTTCGAGAAGTTTAATCAAAATTCTCATCAGAAACCAAATGAGGGCGTTCTTCAGAAAGAACAGCCACCCAGTGTGATTTACTTCATCAGATTAAGTGACTGAGGCCACATCAGTTCATTCATGTAAGTAGTTTTATATGAGATGGCAAAAAGTAGCCACATTATTTACAAGGGAAAGTGGCATAAGAGTAATCAACTCATAAGAAATCATAGGGTATTTTGTAATTATCTTATCAGGCAATATTTAAGCGAGCTGGAAGAGGAAATTCTATCCAGAGACTTTTAACAAATAATACATGTTGGCTCAGATTGAGTTTATATGTCTTGGGCTGCAGTTCCATAGACATACAGTACTAAACCCTACTAAAGCAAGCCTTTCCCAACTTGACACCTGCCAGATGTTTCAGGCTGTAATTTGGAAGTCCATTAACATCTGGAGGTTTCTCACCCCATGAGCTAGTTAAGAAGACCTGAAATCAAAGATTTGACAATAAACGAGAAGTTTCAAGAGGGAGCAATGAGGCATGAAGAAACGGGGGAGAATTTGGAGGAAACAATGGGAGAAAAGAATAAATATAGGGATGGCTTAGGAATGGATAAAAGCATGGAACAAGGGCATTTTAGAATGGAAATTGCACCCATCTCCCTCCCAGTGCAGCCTCCCCCAACCTGGTGCCATCCAAATGCTTTGGACTACAACTCCCATCATCCCTGACGGCTGGGGCTGATGGGAGTTGGAGTCCAACATTACCAGGAGGGTCATTCGCAACTCCTTTCCTCTGTCTTTGAGGGTATTCCTTTACTGGTTTATAAAACCCAACTTACCTCTAGTTTGGCCAGGCCCAGTTTCCCAGGTAGCAATGGTGCCGAGTCTCAGAATTGGGAGGTTCAGAAAGAAATTCAGGAAAGCTGAGGCATTGGCAATATACCAGTAGTGGGCAGGACAAGAGGCAAAAGTGGCTGGAGCAATGAATGTACATTTCACCAATGCTCACTCACACATCCCTCTCTATCTTCCATCCAGGGAAGCGAGAGGCATTATCAGAGTCCAAGGACATATTCCACTGAGGCAAACACATTCAAGGAGGGTGCAAAACAGGGCAATCAGGTTTTGTACTAGAGGCTTGGAGGGCCACATTTTACCCCAGGCCTCAGGTTCTTCACTCCTGGTATATGGCAAAGAATATTTGCTTAGTGCAACCCCTACTAAAGGTAAAAAACACACACCGGATGGTGATAGTGAAGCTGAATCCTGTTCCTGAGCATGAGGTCATATAACTCAAATGCGTACTATGTGCACGTGAGCAGTGAAACTTTAGCCAACTTGGAGAAACTCTCCACTTAAAATCAGGCTAGGGCTACATTATGGTCAAGATCTTTTAAAAATGAATGAAAAGAAGAAAGTTATTTTTCTTTTCAAAGGCAAAGTCTGATGTTTCAAGTAGCATGTTGGTGTGTAGGTACCTAGGATGTACTCTGCTACAAGCAAGGTAATTCAAAACTTTCTTCTGTTATAGGGCTTTTGGGTTATTGTGCTAATCTAAAAATGGAACAGATTTTTAGAAACGCATAGCAAAATTATATATCGTATTTTCCGGTATATAAGACGACTGGGCGTATAAGACGACCCCCAACTTTTCCAGTTAAAATATAGAGTTTGGGATATACTCGCCGTATAAGAAATACGACCCGGCGTATAAGACGACCCCCGACTTTTGAGAAGATTTTCCTGGGTTAAAAAGTAGTCTTATACGCAGGAATATACTGTACATATATTATTGCTGTGTCTCTTTATCTATTCAGCGTGATGTATCTGAACTGTGTTCTGCATTAATTAAATTGAGAGGGGGAGTGGTGGAACAGATAGAAAGAGGTTTTATGCATATCCCGTGCCAGAATAAAGCACAGGATACCTCTACCCTTCAGTTTCAACCTAACGCCTTATAGATGCAAATTAAGGTTCCTGGTCAGCAACTAGTGTGCTTGGGGGCCACTTGGAGAAAAACACCTCTCCTTGAAGTGTTGTGTTCTCAAGTTCAGTTAACAAGGACACCACTTTCTCAACATCTCATTTGAATATAGTTCAGGGAGCAAATTTGCCCAGGTGCTGTTGTTGTGTGTTGCATGGAAAGGCCCCAGAAGTTCAAGACATGAGAAAAAAGCGCAGAGTCTTTAGCTTTAGCAACCAACTGTGGAACTCACCAATCAATAGATGTCTTTCAGCACACTCAACACACACACCAATAAGATCCACAAATCAGGAGAAGAGGCTAGGTCTCATCCTCTTAGTCTCTAAAGATCTGCAGTAGGCGGTATACTTCTAGGTAGAGTGTAATCAGTTGACTCTGCAACTGGCTTCGAGTGGGCAGGCTTCATCACTGATATTTGAGGATTATTAGCAATGCATAAATTCTGAATGAAAGCAAAACTCTGCATTTGTTAAGGGCTTAACAGGCTGAGCCTGTTTAAAGCAGCTTGGCACTAGCTTTCATTGCCAACACATTTAAATGTGTTGACATGGGACGATTGCTCCCAGGGCTGAATCCTAAAAACCTGCACCTACAATGTATCAGTTGCAGATTGCACCTAGTCATATTTAATCCCATCCCCTCTCTCCTGGTTTCACTGAAGCATGGCAAGGCAATTTTCTGAAAGAAATGAAGATGTTTACAGTGCGGTTTTAAAACGGCCTCAGCCATTTACAAGTCAGTGTTTTATTGTGCCTCTGATTCCAAGCCCCCAAGGCCTCAACCTTCATATATAACATCTTCTATGTAACTAGGCAAGCAGTTTCCTGCAAACCTGGCCATATGGTGATGGAACCTGTGGCACTTCTCTGGTGTCTTTCTGTGCTGTTTCAGATGTGGAAGATTTAGACAAAAGAGCATGCCAACCGCAGCAGATGGGGACCTCACACGCAGCTGGGCACTTAACTCATCGCCAGCTCCGAAAGTGAATCAATGAAACAAGTGTGCAAACAGCTTTAGGCTAGAGGTGCTTAGCATTAAGAACTGCTTATATTAATTGACACGTGACCCTGCAGACTGGAAGGGCTCTCCCTTTTCAACCACTGAGAAAAGGTCAAGATGACTTTTGGATGGGCTGCCATTTTCTCCACAAAGAGATGCTGGCAAGGGAAGCTTATTACCCTGAAATAGTTTGAAAGTTCACAGAAGTAATAGTAATACAATCCTATGTGTAAGGAAAGGTACCATTTTGACAATAGGATAGATTTAATTGATGATAACTCCCCCGCTACTGACATCTTATTCTTAGATTACTGTCCCATCCTGGTTATCAATCATATCTATAAACATCAGCAATTATGGATCATACGGTGGGCCCTGTGTTTACAATTGTTAAGAAGGGCATCTTCCCTGCAACACCACAGTTGTCTGTTACCTTTTCGTTTTTCCTCTCTTCTGCTTTGCAGGCTGTGTTGGTTGGGCTGCAAGTTACCAGGCTACTGATGGGCCCGTTTCCTGCTTCTCCATTCAGGTTGACTGCAGTGACATTGGGAGGCGTAATTGCTGCCGCTGCCGACGTGAGGGGGATCATGGGCCTGGCACACTGTGCTCCGGGGATGATGTGCACAGGGGAGTGGTGGATGTGTTGTGGAGAAACCACAGAGTGTGGCCTGACCACAGTGCTTGGGAGGCGGGATGGGGAGTTCTGGGTTCTTAGTGGTGAGACTGTAGCTGTGGGCCGGTCCTGTGCCTGCACAGAAGGGTGAACAACTGGAAAGAAAAAGAGAGAAGGGAACAGTAAGGAAATAACTTGACTGGCACTAAACAAGGTCAAAAATAGGAAGGGCCATATAGTACAGTCGTACCTTTGAAGTCCGTTCGACTTACAAAACATTCGCAAACCAAAGCACACCTTCTGATTGGCTGCAGGCCAATCTTGCAGCCAATCGGAAGCCCCGTCGGATGTTCAGGTTCCAAAGAACATTCGCAACACTCACTTTCAGGTTTGTGGCATTTGGGAGCCAAAACGCCTGAGCACCAAGATATTTGGGATCCAAGGTATGACTGTAGTCACTTTTAAATGTTGCAAAGTGGTCTGGATCATGCCAACATTCCAAACCTGTCCAGTGTGTGGATTGACCTGTATTAAAGCACTGGAATAAATTGTACTGAAAATAATTCCTAATGTGGTGCGTATAGTATTTAAAAAAAAAAACTGTTGCAAGGCCACTGACTCATCTCAGAAGTACATTTTATTCCAGACAAATACTTTTAGGATCAGGTTGGCATTAGTTTCAACAAGACTTGCCTACTACAAAAGCAAAAAAATAATAATAATAAAAAAAATGATATCACGTTTAAAATCATGCAGATTTACTTGCATTTGAACATAGGAAGCTACCTAATTATTAAGGTCAGATTATTCATCCACCTACCTGTGTATTTTCTGCACTTATTGGCCACAGGTCTCAGAGTCTTTCCATTACTTGCTATTATATTATTATACTATACTATAATCTGAACCTTTTAACTGGAGATGCCAGGGATTGAACTTGGGACATTCTGCATGAAAAGCAGCTGCTCTACTCCTGAGCTGTGGTCCCTAGCATTATATCTTTGCCATTATAGATATTATTGGGCAGAGGAGGCTTTTAGGGTAGTGCGGCCGGTTCTGATTGCACAGGGCACCTGCCCTACAGGGGGCGACAAAGCAATGCAAGAAGGGGGTGTCTAGAGTCTCACAGGGCACTGCTGAAATTTGAGGGGCCAAAGTCTGCCACTGTATTGGGGAGTAGTTTTAAAAACCATACTGAAGATTCTTCTCCCAGTATTTACCCTTCATACAAACAGAACTATCAACCACAACAAGTTGTTTATCGCAAGGGAGTAACAAGCTATCTCAGGATAACAAGGATAAAGGGGTTATATACCCAGTTGAGGACTCAACATCAAACTCCTACATTCAAGCTCAAACGCTGTCCAAGCAATACCGCTTCTTATATTCAACAGTGCAATCATATGTTCGTGTAGCTACTCAGAAACAAGCCCCACTATGATCAATGGGGCTCAGGTAACTGTGCATAACCAGGAAGCCACCACGGTGCCCTCCAACTCCCAAAGGTCAATGATAATGAGAATTGTAGCCTGCATGGCACTACATTAGCTATCCCGGGTGCAGAAGATGGGAACCAAAGAGCAACATCAAAATATGATGCGGCACCTCGTCCTTTTGTAAGGGATTAAGTTATTTTCTCACTCTTCTGCTTCTCTGAGAAATTGCAATTTTTTATTTGTTCTGCTCAGAACAAGATCTCTATAGTCTATTAATTTCCCTGAAAATTCAGAGATGGCACAAGTTGCTCGACCTGGCATTGAGACGGTCATTTAACCTCCCAAATCTACCCTGTGGCACCGTTGCCAGGTGTTGAGTGTTGCTGTTCTTAAATAAAAAAATTCTCAGGACAAATTAGATAGCTCTGCAGGATGAGAAAGCAATCTGTCAGCCTCAGGACGTATTTCTGAAATGGCTCTGAATTGCCACAGGGATACATAATTAACTTTTTTTTATAATTTACTATGCATTATAGTCAATGTTAAAAAAAGCAGAATAAATCTGTACGCAGGTAATTATTATTTGAATCAAGAAAGCCATCTGGGAAAAGGTACATTGCAGAATGCATGTATTCTGTTTACATTTTATTTTCAAATAAAAGGTAGCTGTATTCCAAGACCTCAGATTTATCACTCGTGTTTGCCTTGCATAATAAAGACATTTCATCTTTCAGAGCCTAATAAAATGTTTTTAAAATGTTAAGTCATGCACTGCTTGTCAAGTGGATTTAGAAGCATTAACCTTCTCAGCATGCAGAGTGTTTTATGCTCCAAAATGTATTTGTGTAAATATTTGTAAGCACCGTAATTGATTTCAGCTGTGGCAAGTGGACAACCTGATAAACAAAACTGCAGTTCCCAGCAATCAATAAATACTACCCTAAACACTACAGGGCACATAAAAACCTTTCCTTATTGCATGCTGGGCTTCAAATAGAGCGAAATATTTTCAGAGGAAACCTACAGAGACAAAAGGCTTCCAGGGGCTTGTGCATCTGAGACAGAATATCAGATTTGGGGAATATGGATTGTTCGGACACATGAAGGACCTATACGTACCCATTTGTACAGAACTGCGGGGCTGGATGCCTGTCTGCTGAGAGGAATACCTCGAGCAATTATTCATCTGCGGAGAGGCTGTTGGCAGCTGGGGCTGAGTGGGCGGAGCAGTGATTGGAACAGCTGGCCTGACAACAGCAGCGGTGTTTGTGAGAGCTGGGCTTCCTGGGTGGACAGCTCCCGGAGAGCCTTTGGCTGTGGGAGACCCTCCTGCCAAATTCCTCGGCTGACCAGCTCCGGCAGGAACCCTAGAGAGAGAGGGGAGGGGGGAAACTGAAAGCAAATGCTCTGTACAGGCACACAAGAAGACATCAAAGGCATATTCTTATCATCGCTTCCTGAGGGATAGCCTTGTTAGCCTGCTCTGCAGCAAAGGCACCCAGTTGCACCTCTCAATAGGTTTCCCTGGCACATTGCTAGGTTTCTCTGGTGAAATCAGAGTTCATGCACCTATGCAAAGTCTGCAGGTTGCTGTAGATTAATAATAATAATAATAATAATAATAATAATAATAATAATAATAATAATAAATTATTATGCAGCAGCAAAAACACAACAGCGTAATGGAATAATAATAATAATAATAATAATAATAATAATAATAATGTAATGCAAGACTGATGCAAGAATATTTGGAGGAGAGACAAGAGTTAACTTCAGGCCATTTGGTCTACGAAATTTTTCATCCCAGAAGCTAAAGCAGTGTTTGGATCATTAATTTTAATCGAGTACCTCTAGGTAGGCATGCCTCTTTGCTTGGCTACGTTTGTCACCAAGGACCGCAAAGAAGTCTGAATGACTCCATGCTACAGAAATCATGATGGAATGAAGGTCATTGGGTCTCTAAATTTTACAGGCTAAGCGCACTGAGAGACTGTAGCTTCGGGAGCAAAATGTAATGCAAAATGCACAACATGTGAAAAACCACCAGCAGCTAACAAATTGAATTCAATGAGTGTTAAGGCACACCTAACTCTGCACTGCATTGCAACCTTATAGTCTTTCAGCAATTTATCTTGCTTAGGGTCTTTATACATGCAACAGAAAGATCCAAACAGAAATCCTTAATCTCAAAATTGCTCCCTTAAGCAGAAATAATTTTTGCAGTGCAAAAGGAATGCTGTCTTTATGACCATTGGTCTTAGATTATTCTCCTGGGTGACATAAGGTCCCTGCTTAATTGCAAACAGATACATTTTAATTGTTATAACAACTAATATGCATGCTTGTTCTGTAAATATATGAATTAGAAAGTTGGAAACTTAGGCCAGAGATTTAAATCAATCCTTTTTTTTTTGGTAGCTTAATTTATCATGATTTAAATATCAGAATCTTTTTTACCTGGCTGCTCAAAACCAGCCAGGTGAAGAGAAAAAAGGGGGAGAAAAAATTAACTCCAGCATCTTAGCTTAAACAGTATCATGGAGATAAATATTACAAAGATATATTACACTGCCTTGTTGAGATATAAATTGTTTGCAATTCTGGTTTCTAGAGAGTGCTTAAAGTGTAAGCTTGCAGTTCAGATGTCTCTGGAAATTGGTTTAACAAAGCAGGAAGTATCTCTGAAGATACACCTAGCTTGCCAGTAAAGGTAAAGGTAAAGGTAAAGGGACCCCTGACCATTAGGTCCAGTTGTGTCCGACTCTGCGGTTGTGGCGCTCATCTCACTTTATTGGCCGAGAGCCAGCGTACAGCTTCCGGGTCATGTGGCCAGCATGACAAAGCCGCTTCTGGCGAACCAGAGCAGCGCACAGAAACGCCGTTTACCTTCCCACCGGAGCGGTACCTATTTATCAACTTGCACTTTGACGTGCTTTCAAACTAGGTGGGCAGGTGCTGGGACCGAGCAACGGGTGCTCACTCCGTCGCAGGGATTCGAACCGCCGACCTTCTGATCAGCAAGCCCTAGGCTCTGTGGTTTAACCCACAGCACCACCAAGGACCTAGGGGGTCTTAGTAGGCCACAAGTTTAACCTGAGTCAACAGTGTGATGAAGCAGCAAAAAAAAAAGCTAATGCTATTCTAGGCTACATCAACAGAAGTATAGTGTCCATGTCAAGGGAAGTAATACTACCGCTCTATTGTGCCTTGGTCAGACCACACATGGAATCCTGTGGCGAGTTCTGGGTGCTACAATTTAAGGAGGACATTGGCAAGCTGGATTGTGTGCAGAGGAGAGCAACCAAGATGCTCAAGGGTCTGGAAACCAAGCCTTATGAGGAATGGTCGAGGGAGTTGAGTATGTTTAGCCTGGGAAAGAGGAGACTGATAAGAGATATGAGAGCCATCTTCAAATATCTAAAGGGCTGTCACATGGAAGATGGAGCAAGCTTGTTTTCTCTTACTTTGGGGGGATTCAAGTTACAAGAAAGGAGATTCTGACTAAACACCAGGAAGAACTCTCAGGGACTTAGAGCTGTTAGACAGTGGAACAGACTCCCTTGGCAGGTGATGGCTCCCATGGAAGTTTTTAAGCAGAGTTGGATGGCCATCTGCCATGGATGCTTTAGTTGAGATTCTTGCATTGTAGGGGGTTGGATCAGAATGACCCTTAGGCTCCTTTCCAACTCTACAGTTCTAGGATTCTATAGGCAGAGATACAGAGAAGGAAGTGCCTGAGCTCATTCCCACTTGAATAAAGCATAGCTTATTGGACCAGGAATGTTACCTCTAAACTGGGACACCGAGTAAGACCAATAAACCCTTTAGTCAAGTGCTATCTATCCTGAGTGTAGCCAACAATCTAGAGTCTCCGACACGTACATAAAGTATGACTGATAGCAGAGTGATATACACCATGGCTTGCTTCTCTCTATTTTAGGAAAAAACCCAGTGCAACCTGAAAAGAAATATATTCATATGCTAACATTGCTCAGGATATTGCTCAGGATCTTTCCACTGTTCCTCACCTCGAAACAGGAGTTACGTAGTTGCCTGGAAAGACTCCAGACATGCCGTTTCTCAAAGACGTCCCTTTGAACCAGCCATCCTGACACTTCTCAATAACGCGATACATCTCACCCTTGCGTAGTTCCAGTTCATCTGTCTTCTGGGGCTTGTATGCATATAATGCCAAGTAGCTGTAAGAAAGGAATGACAAAAAAGGAAGGTATGAAGTTGAAACACACACATGTGACCTGATTCTGGCTGCATCTCAGTTCTCCCCAATCAGAAAGCTCTGTTTGTCATAAACGATGCTTCCTAAATACATAGGTAAGAGGGAGTTATTGAAAGTGTAAAGAATGGCAAATTATTCCAACTAAAAAGCAAGAGTATTAAATGGCTCCATCCTGGTAAAGTTAGGCATGGGACCTAGGCTTCACTAATAATAATTGGACTTAACGTCAGTTGTAAATAACTTCCTCCACTGGGGTCAAAAGGACAGTCTCAATCTTAGCTGGATGTGGCAGACTGAGATGAAAAGGAACAATGAATCTGAATTCATTGCAGGGGGCTGGACTAGATGACCACTGGGTCCCTTCCAACTCTAAGATTCTATGATTAAAATGATGCAATAATCCAGAAATGCTACAAAACAATTACTAGAAATAATTAATAAAGAAAACCATTCCCAATTCCCCGTTTATAAGCTATGAAAATGCTCCTTAAAATGTTCTGAACATTTGTTGCGTTGCACAAAACTGCCCTTTTCTACTAAAACCCATGTGGATTTTTCTAGCAATAGGAGTAACAGGAGTAGGAGGAGTTCAGTCCCAGAACAGATGAAAAACAACAACACTGAACTACTCGTGACTATAGACTGCAGCCCATAAATATGATGCATGGCTTTTAAAACTTCTGTTTTCCAGGAATTGTAATTTGAAAAATAAATCCCGCTTTCTTTCTTTATCCCTTTCCTTTACGGTGCCACGAATTCTTTTGCACTGTTTTGCAGTCAGGAAATAAAAATGGCAGTAATTATTAGGACACTTACATTTTTCTAACAAGTCCTCTAGGTGCACTTTGGGGCTCAATTTACCATGTGCTTGCAGTATGGAATCTTCTGATCTTTTATGTGTTTATTTGATGGTAAACATGCGAAAGCACTGCAGTCGTCCTCACTGGCCATACATGTGCAGTGGACCACTCTAACATGGGCCATGCTGTCTGCCACTCCTGGGCGACATGCACACACCAGACACAGATATTAACACTATCTGCAACTGGCCAGTGGCACTAGAATGGGACAAACTGGGAATTTGCCTTGACCTTTACGCAGGGAAACCAGCAGTTGCAGCTACTAGGTCACTGATGGAAAGACCAAATGTGACACAGGAGGGCTGTTTAAAGGGCTTCTTTGAGCAGGTTGAGAGGTTGGAAGAAGGTACAGAAGGGGTACCAAGCCGCCCAATGGAACTTGCACTGAAACCAGAAGAGCAAATGTACAATCCCTAGCCATGGTCCTAGCACCATGCTGTGGTGGTTAGGCACTATGATATTATCTCTGCGCTATAGAAGAACCAAGTGGCTTTGGTCTTCCACAGGGTGACAATTTAACTGTTTTTGCCTGAACAAAAGACTTGCAATGCCATATATAATAAACCTTGAATTAGATGAGGCCGCAAGCTACCTGATAAATGTTGTTGATCGACCAGTTTCAGCTGCTTTTCTTTCAGCACCTTCAATAAGACTTGCTACTGGGTTCATATCTGTACCCAGTCTTGTCTGTCTATTGGCCACCAGTGTGATTGACACTTTTAATCATTGGTAGGGAAACTGTGGCTGCCCAGATGTTGCAAAGCACTAACTCCCATCAAACCTAGCCACCATGGCTTATGGTATTATGGGATTGTGGGATTTGTCGTCTAACAATATCTGGAAGGCTGCAGGTCCCCCATCCCTGTTTTTAGCAAAGATGGCTGTACCAACATTTCTAAAAACCACCTTTGCAAAAGTTGACCCAACCCTTATGCGTGGATATGTTTGCTGGATGGAGGTAGAAGGGAGCCCTGCTTGACACCTGTTGTGAAAAAGCATGGAAAAGCCATTTTTGTGCAGAAATGACCTAGATAAGGGAAAAAATGTATTTATATTTCCTTGGAGCATGCTCTTGGCATAGTATTGAGATTAACAGTGTTATCCAGCTACGAAGTCTCTGGACATGACTGTTTTTCATCACCCACTAGCATATACTTTGAGGCTGAGATAAACTATAAAAAGAGAGATGGGGGGGAAATCACCCTAGCACCTTCAAAGCGGCAATAAGATGACATTTCACAGTACGGTGGGCTGGATCTAGTTAACTGACACAGTTTTAATCTACAATATTCAGCACTAAAAGTTGCCTGCCAGAATTTCCAGATTTAACTTTGGGCCTGAGGGACTCGACTGTGACTGAATTTATAATGTTGAATTCATGGTGCTATGGTTAATGTCATCTCTGTAGGTATATTATCAGTTTGAGACACAATTGCTTTGAAGTGAAGCCTGGCTCCCGGCCACAAAGAGCACGAAGGTGCTTATTTTTCTTTCCCCTCTCTATATAAAATATTCTATAACTTGGTCAAGTGAAACACTGTAGGCAACTGGCTGCTAAAATGAAGAGAGGACCTGCCTTATATATATATATATATATATATATATATATATATATATATATATATATTTAGTGATGAAAGATGGGGAATTAACTGCTTATACTGCAAACTGAAACACATCTACAATTCTATGATTTGTACAATTTTACTGTTACCTGTACAACTGTTACTATCCAATTATCTTATCTGGCATGGTGTTTCCTTGCCCATCAATGCAGTTTCACCACCACAGCGAATTACTATGAAAGCTGAAGCTTAAGTGCTAGAACATCTGCTTTGCAGGCAAAAGGTCCCAGGTTCAATCCTTGTCGTGGGTGGATCCCTCATCTGAAACCCTGGTAAGCCACTGCCAGTCCGTGTGGGCAATAGGATGAACCAATCGCCTGACTATAAGACAGATTCCTATGTTTCAACAGATAGACGTAGTTCTCTTCTTATGCAAATACATTAAGGCTGCATTCAGAAGTCATGCTGAAACACAGCTTTGTGCAATGTTCATCATGAGCCATGGTTTCATCAAATAGCCTTGTTTCAAACAAACCAGTTAATGTTTATCATCGTTTGTTGGCTCAGATGAAATGATCTAACCTCTGCTAAGCCAAACTGGGTGCAAAAGCAATTGCATGGGAGGAGGAGAGCAGAGCGCACTGATCAAAGGTTCATTGCCGCTCATTCACAGTGGGCTAAGCAATGACAGTTAAGTGTGACACCTGAAGATGGCCTATGTCTGAATGCATCTCCAGGTAGGGCTGGGAGACAGAGACCCCTGTTTAAAATTCTTACGCTGCCGGTCAGTGTGGATCAGTGTTTCCCAAACTTGGGTCTCCAGATGTTTTTGGACTATAATTCCCATCATCCCTAGTGACCACTGGTCCACCTAACTAAGGATGATGGGAGTTGTAGTCTAAAAACAGCTGGAAACCCAAGTTTGGGAAACACTGGTGTAGCACAATTCAAAGTGTAGGTGCTGACCTTTAAAGCCCTAAACGGCCTCGGCCCAGTATACCTGAAGGAGCGTCTCCACCTCCATCATTCGGCCCGGACACTGAGGTCCAGCTCCGAGGGCTTTCTGGCGGTTTCCTCACTGCGAGAAGTGAGATTACAGGGAACCAGGCAGAGGGCCTTCTTGGTAGTGGCGCCCGCCCTGTGGAACGCCCTCCCATCAGATGTCAAGGAAATAACTATCTGAGTTTTAGAAGACACCTGAAGGCAGCCCTGTTTAGGGAAGTTTTTAATGTTTGATGTTTTATCGTGTTTTTTATATTCTATTGGGAACCACCCAGAGTGCCTGGGGAAACCCAGCCAGATGGTCAGAATATAAACAAATCAGAATAATGCTCAGCTAGATGGGCCAATGGTTTGGGCTCAGCATAAGGCAGCTTCCTTTGTTCCTGATTATGGATATTCTAAAGACGTTGTGCCCTCATTGAAAAGGGAAGTTAAAAGAAGGGCAATTTAGTTCCTCTATTTCTCCTTTGGACAAAGCAGATTATTAAATTCAGATTTATTTTTGGAAATATACATTGGGCCCACACTAGAGTTTCTGTTTCAGCAGTATAACTTATGTGAAATACATACAAATATAAAACACATCCATTATTAGATTTATTTAAAGACTTATTCCTGAAAAAGTCAACCTCTTCTTCTTCTAAGTAATAGTTAATCAACCTGAATCGTCTTTTGCCTAAGCTGAAGTTTTTTGCACATATGATGTTAATGCTATGTCTTCATTTTTCTTTTTCTACAGT
This sequence comes from Darevskia mixta, assembly GCA_034641385.1. Classification (NCBI taxonomy): domain Eukaryota; kingdom Metazoa; phylum Chordata; class Lepidosauria; order Squamata; family Lacertidae; genus Darevskia; species Darevskia mixta. The sequence continues at coordinate 3,691,327 of JAWWNH010000063.1, forward strand.
GCACAACTGGGTGGGGTGTTTTTTTTTTCAATCTAGAAACTGTGCGTCCTAACAAAGATGGTCTCAGGTGTTCAATTGTACAGGAATGTAATGGTTTAATTTGCAGGAGCAGATTTCTGCAGCTGATAGCCACTCAGCCTGCTATGCAATGATTCATACATCTGTAATAAATATCTTGGAAGCTAAAAATGGGCTATATAAAGAAGGTGACCTGGCCTTTCACTGTTCATTTTTCAGCTCTGGCAGAAGGCTGGGTTATGTTCAAGACAATGATAACTACATGAGAAGTGTTCCCCGTCACAGAGCTATTATTTCAGACGGCAAACAATGAGAGACAAAATGTGTTGCGTATCTTTAAAACAATGTTCAGTGCAAAATGGAGGCTTACATGTTGAGGGGCAGTTGGACCTTTGACGGTGTTCCCTGATCTCCAATGATTGCACTTGTTCTGGGTCCAGTCATGGTTGCAGTTCCAGCGAAAGTAGAATCCTAGAAATGAAAGAAAAATAGAAAGAAATGAAAACAAGTAATTTCACAACATACTTAAGATTTGTTCGGGAGTTAGAGTTGCGTTCTCTCTCTCTCTCTCTCTCTCTCTCTCTCTCTCTCTCTCTCTCTCTCTCTCCCTGAATCCCAAAGACTTTCATTGGCATGGCTGCCCTAACCATCGACATCCTTGCAATGTTAGCTTAATGTTATGGGCCAATATCAATAAAGAGCTCTTTATACAAGGCTTCCAGATGAATAGATTTCAGATTATTCGTGCTTCGAATCACTCACAAACTGGTGACTCACATACTAAATGTTTGGCTTGAAAGGCAGAGCTACCATTGTTCCAAAGGCAGTGAAAGTACCTCTAATTCCCTTACAATTAAGTACTTTTTGAAGGCCTCTCTGGTGGATCCCTGCCATTCCTGTTCCTAGCAACACCTTGGCACTTGTGTACCAAGTCTTCCCTGGTTTGTTTGTTATTTTTTTGCACTTTCAGGTCTTGCTGCTGCTGGTAGCTGTTTTCTTGGTGGCTTGTGGAGAATAACAAAGATCTGCTCACCTAGGGCTCTGGGGGAGTGGCATTTACCGCATTGTGTGGCCATGGCTGGTCCAAGGAGGCCGCCATTTTCCTGCATGGCTGGGGGAGGGGAGGATAACTTGGTACACCTCCTCTGGCAGTGCTGGACCTACATGCAAGCCACCATCAGTGCTGACAGTTGCAGGACTTACTACCGACCCAGTCTGATAGGGGTCCGCTCAGTGTAGGAGTGGGCAAGTTGGCACATGGACCTTGCTATGGTTTACTCAGTCACCATATTTGGGTCCAGGGAGGAATTTTCCCCTGCAAGCAAACTGGACAGCTTGCAAGCTTTCACCTACCTCATAGCAACCGTTACAACTTTGACGGATAAGACATTGGGACCCTTAAGTGATGCAAGTACCTTGTTAAAGGGGTTCAGGAGAGGTGACTCTGTCCAGGAGCCCACATGGGGACCGATGGGCCAAAACACCTCTCCCAATGGCACCCTGTGTGGGGTCGTGGCACGTGGTCCACGTCGTGGGCAACTCCCCAACTCAGGGTCGACCCCACTGGGTTCCTATCAGACAGGATGCAGGCTGCCTGATGTTGGACAATATCCAACAACAGCAAACCCTGGTTACGTACAGCTATGCATGAAACATACAACAAACGTAACCGGCTGATAAATGATCATGGTAATAGCACATAAATTATAAATAATAATCTCCAGAAACATGCACATGGACCAAATCCAATGTGTGATATAGCATAAACCCAAATCAATCAATATACATACAATATGTCCATACTAACACTCCAAATTATGTAAGAAAATTCATATATGGAGGTACAATGTGAGGATGCATCAGTTCGGTGCTGTCCATACAAGTCAATTGATAGTTCCAAAAGATGATAAAGCTTAATCCGGCGATAAAGCAGTGTCGCACCAGTCGGATACATGCCCAATGCCTTAGCCAAACCTACTCTTACCTGTAATCAATAAAATTGTGGCCTAATTCAACCCAGTACCACTCTGTGTTCATTTCCTTGGTCTTCCCCGCACCGGCTGTGGACATCATGAGTCTGTGGTGGCAAGGGAGTGCTCATGGAACCCCTGTGAACATGCAACAGCCAAGGCACTTCCTAAACATTGATGTGCTGGTGCATCTTGCCTTGTGGCCGATGTATATTCAACTCAACAATACATATTTTGCTTTACAGCAACTTTTTTAAAAAATTACCTTAAGGCATGTTTGTTTAGCTTTACACATTCTAAGAATATATTTCTGGCACAAGGAACACTTGATTGTTCACAACAACGACTATAGCTCAGCTGCAACGTGCCCAGCAATCTTGGCAGTCTTGGAACTTGAAAAGCAAATCTTTGTGTCTGCTTTACAGGACCTGCTCAATATCTCTATCACAGGAGCAGCATTTAATTTGAGAAGTGGCATCGTTTTCCTGCTAAATCGTTTTCTTATTAGCTCTGTGTGATAATAATATTTTACATGTTTGTTGAAAAATAGATTATTGTCATTTACTCTGGTGTGGCTTTGTTCTGAGTATTACTTTTTTTTCTTAATAACCGGGACTGCTCATCTCTTTAGTGAAAAGGGATGAAACACAGAGCAATGAAAAAATAATTATGGTCATTATAATACAGTTTGTATTGAAGTTTATATTGCTTTCCATTCCGATCATATAAAGCATTTTCATAAGAGAAACCAGATAGAACTTCCAACTGGGTACAAATATATAGTTTTCTATGGATTCCAGTGGCATGAGGCTATCCAAGGGCACAGGATAATTTTTGTCGTTATTGCAACAAGAAAGAAGGTAAAAGCCTATCTGACTATAGCAGGAAAAAATTTGGAAGTACTTAAAACCCTGGAAGTACTTAAAAGTAAACCCTGTGCTCCATTCATCAGAATTCAATCTATCATCTGAGGTTGAATTTGGCCCTATGGTATTAAAAGTTTCCAAGGTCTTGTATCTACTTGAAAGTGGCGGGTTCACTTATTCAGCTATTAAAGAGACCTTGGATGGAATATATTTATAAATCTTCCCTCTTCTTTATGAAGTCTTGTGGGATTTTTCAAATCCACGAGTTGGAGGCGCATTTCATAAGCTGTGAAGTGTGACAAACTTTTAATGCTTCTTTCCAGCTCACCGTCTAATAATCTTAAAACTCCTATCAGTCATTTACTTAGCTGGTGCCAGCACCAGGAACCGGCGCAAGGGCAACGATGCAGAAGCATCTCTTTGATGCTGAGCCCCGGACTTCTCATTCCGTATGCATTGTTCTCCTAAGATCAGAGGCACGTGGGCATTGCATAAGAGCAGAGAACTTTGCAGAGAGGATTTCGGAGGGAGGGGTATACATTGGGCCTAAGGCAACCTTATCCTAAAAAACAAGCAGGCAAACAAAAACCCTTTAAAAAAAAACGTAACCTGAAACAGCAACAGTCTGCATGTGCTGGAGGCAGGTATGTGCTCTTCACCTATCCTTATATGTAATGTAAAGTGAGACATGTTTGCTCCATGTATAAGCCTACACGCATCACCGCGGAACTCTTCCCTCTGGGCAGGGGGGAAGCGGAGAAAGATTGTACCAATCAGACTTTCCAATGTGTGGATCTTTGTGGTGTTCCCACGACGGGAAGCCAAATATGTTCAGCCCTTCAACACACAAAGACAACTGCCTGAACTGAGCCTATGTCAAGGGAACCTTGGGTGCCCCTAACAGGATGTTCGTGCCACGTTGCATCCGACAGAACAGAATAAAAAAACCTTGAGAGCACGGGCCATTTCAGTGGCAACTGCAGTGTGCTTGATTTACAGGCTGGAGGTGCTACCTGACGTGCTTGCCATTTATTCACACTTCTCTTCCTATCTGATGCCAAGCGCTCAAGGTGGAGTCACGTTAGCCTTGTTTGCATGTAGTAGTACTAAGGCAAACCATGGCTTTGGCATGAAGAAGAAGAAGAAAACATGCAATTTCTGGACTTAAGATTGCAGCTGCATTGTTGGGCTGCTTGGGGCTAAGACATATTTTTGGCTTAGTGTTATGTCTGAGCCAGAGCTCAGACACGTTTTACTTCCAGCCTGAATTTTGCTTTTTTGAATTGTTTTCTGCAATTTTGGGGAGCAGGAATCGCTAAAAAAGCAAGTCTTTTTGTTGACACATGGGAGCTGAGCACAGTAAGAAAAATACCAGTATAGGTCAATATTTTTGCAAGTAGGAGGGGGGAAATGCTATTGTTGATGCTATTAGTGAAGATACCACCCAACAACTCCTATTCTGATTTCAAAACAAATTCAACAGAATTTCACAGCAAGGAACTCCCTCTCATATTCATTAATGAAAGGAATGTGTCTTTTAATGTATGGCTTATATAGTTATATCTTATTTTTAAGGAGAGAGAGAGATGCACTCCGATACACACATGCAGGTTAATAATATGCCATCATCTGGGAATAGCTGAACTAGAAAACAGGCTAATGGTGCTTGAGATTCATGCTACTCATTTCTGTCAAATCCACTGACTATAAAACAATGGGTCATGCAATCACTCCAGGCCTTAATGTTCTTGAAAATAATGTGAAAGCTCTTAATTCATAGTTGTGTTACCAAGTATTGGCAAGAAAGAACTACAGTCAAGATCAAGTATTCTCATCAAATGTTAATTACCAAAGTGGGAGGTAAAACATCCAACAGCTCCAGAATACAGCTTTCCATTTAATGGTGCCATATATTTTAAAAACACCCCTATACATACAGATAAACATAATTACAGCTGCAGATGGGCCCACACCATCTACTTGTCTGCTGCGGAAGGTGATGAACATCAATCTCTCCTATGGATTTATTTAGCCTATAAATTATTGAGCCATCTGTGGCACTTCTAACCCTCCCCCTGCACCAGCAGGCAGCACAAGAGGTTGGAGAATAAGCTGCGTTTTCTTGAAGCTGGACAGGAACATCACAGTGGCTCAGCAATACCCAGGAACACCAGTTCCATGAAATAAGAGTCCCACATAGCTACAGGGCCTGGCGAAGGACTGAAGCAGTTGCTACCGTCCATGTAAGTTTCCGCCTTCTTGTGAATTCCTCCCTTTAATTTGGATGTTTCCTACTTTCCTGGTTGTATGCTACGCTGCCCAGATAGGAAAGCATTAGGCTGCCATTTCAGTGATCCATTGAAAGTAGCGATGGTTCTATGCTCCTATGAGCAATTTCCATTGAGCCCACCTTCTGTATAAAGAATGCCACTATGTCCTTAAATTTAATTTGCTTGGCAGAGGGCTGTACGACTATTTGATGGATTTACTTGTTCACTTCCAGACTGGTGCCTCAAGTTATCATGATGGCAACTGGCAACATTAGGGCTGATTCAGACATTCAAAAAAACTCATCCCTGTGACACCCCCGCCCCCATCTGTCCTAAGGGAGGCATCCATAAGAAGAACGAATGTGTGACCTGGCCAATCCAAGTACTCAGAACTAATTCTTACGAATGTGGCAGCTGGAACATGTGCTGAAACAACAGTGGAAACTATAGGAACTGCAGTTGCTTCCTTGGCTGGCCGGCAGGCAATACAGTACATTCTCCATGTGAATGTCTACCTGGGGGGCAGCGTGGATGCATTGCATGCTCCCGACAATGGCATAGCCAAGTTACTTTAATACCATGGTTGTCCTAAAAAACTGTACTCCATACTGGTGATGTGAAACTTGGTGGACTAATGCAATAGGTAAGGTCAGAATATGACAAGCTAAACACTAACCCTCACATTCGACTGTTCCCTCCCCCAACTCAGATATGAACTTAAGGTGTTTAAAATTCCTATTATTCCAATTTGACATCTTTTGTGGGTTACACTCTGAATGCAGAGTAAATTCATCTTAAAAGCCCAGTTCAGGTAAGACTTAGGCCTCGGCTACATTAGTCAAGAAACAGTGTTTTGAATGCGTTATAAACTTGAAACACCAGATGGCACCAGAGAGCAAAAGAAAATTCTAAGTGATTTTCCATAGCTTCCCCCCCTTTTGTTATAAATGATTTAATTTCTTATAGCATTCCCCCCCCCCTGTGTGTAGATCCAACCCAAGTAGCTGGATTCAAGAAGGCATGCAGAATAATTCTAAAAGCATTTACTTGGAAGTAAATCACATTATTTAAAATGTAACCGAAGCTTGATTTAGTTGGCATCCTGTACATGCCAATAATGTTTTAATTCTGGCGTCTTCCTCACTAAACATATAGACCAATGTTGGGAAATCTGCATTTTTTCAACTAGTTCTTTTCACTGGAATGTGTTTTAACCGAAATGAGCAGAACCGACCCTACTTTACTTGCACAACATGCCTTGGGTAAGGGGGCAGAAAGACGTTAACACAGCCTTAGGCATATTACATGTGAATCCACCCCCTATTTTCTAATAAATGTGCTTGTAATCCTAGTGTTTTGTCTCCAGGAAGCTACAACAGCTCAAACTAAAGTATTGGGGCCAAGGAATAAGCCTGATTTTATGCAAAAAATAAGATAGAAATAGAAATCAAATCAAACTCATGAGCTAATGTGATATGTTTTGAGTACAACTATCACTATCCATAAAAGTAATATTTCTTTGGAGCAAAACAAAGAACGGTTCGTGTGCAGGATATAAACTCTGTCCAAATCCGAAACCAGAAGGGATTTGATTTGTTTCCTTCCCAGTCTCCCATGCACAGATGTGAAGTTAAACCTTTTCCCATTGGCTCCTCTCCATTTTAAATATAACCCGTCTGCTTCTTATCTCAAGCCTCCCAATGCGATACTATAGCTTGAAACTTTATATGTTTTCCATTCTTCTCTTGACTACAAATCAGACTTCCCTGCCCCATTTCCCTTTATATTAGGAAAGCGACTCTGCTGAGCTCAGTTTGCTTGTGTTGCTATCTTAATGGAACAGATGACCCTGCATACAGGGTGTTTGTTGTCCTATTCAAAACGTGTGTGCCCTTCAGCTGGGAATCATGTGCTGGTTCTTATTGTGCACCGGTTGACTCTATTCAAGACTCGGATTTGTTTGCAAGCAATGCTTTTGGCCTTCTTTCTTCTCTGCTTGGATTGCTACACTGGGGGTGCAGCCAGCCATACTTCATTATTTATGAGATGTATCTCTGGTCAGAAAAACCAGGGGATTTGGAGCAGGGTGACCTGTGACCTCTCTAAATAGCAAGGAAGAATAATTCATAAGGGGTGCAAATGGAGGGAAGATGAGCCATCTGAGGCCTAGACAAGATTAGTGAGCCAAGTGGGACCAACTCAGCTGCACAGGGCACTTTGCTTGTGGACAGCACCCCTGCTAACCTAACAACTAACCTCACTCCCGCTTAGTTTTATCATTGGCTCGCAGCTGTACTACATTCTCTCAGTGCCAATCAACTTAACTAGCCTGTAAGAACCCTCTGCGTGACAGACACAATAATTTAGGAGGCCATTATTTATGTTTAATGTGTTGCACTCAACGTGCCAGCATCAAATATGCTAGATGCATAGTCTATTGAAAGGGAACACAATAGAGATCGAGTCAATACTTGCTTACACACACACACTCTCTCTCTCCCTCCCCCCCCCCAACCTTTTGTTTCCTAGCTCCTTCACTATTCCTCTGGAAGTTATGAGTGTGATAGATTTTTTCCAATTGCTGTGGTCAGAACCTAATTCTTTATTTATTACTTCCAAGCTTTAAAAACAATGAGAACTTATTTTTAAGACGACCACTTATTTTCAAATACATTCAAATCGTTATAAGACTGCTACATGCTTATTGTTAACGAGCAGGAAACAGCTAAGGTGGTGCCATTTGCAAAAAAAGAAAAGAAAGGCAAAATAAATCTTGGATAGTTAGCACTTTGATTTGATTTCATTGCTGAACATATTCTATAAGTTCATTTTATAGGAGTGTATTGGTTTGAATGTGGGGCGAAGGAAGTTTTAAGTATGTAGCAAGTAACCTTAAAACTATGGATTATTGTTTTTTATTTTAATGTCCAGTAATGTTTATGACCTGATTTACAGAATATTTACTTAAATGGCTTTGCAATGCTGTCGTCAATTTGCCTTAATTAACAAATATGAATTCCTTGGGATTTTGTATACACATAAGAAAACAAGGCTACTGATGAGACACTTAGTTTAGTAACTCATAGATTATTGTACAGATAGAGATGACTGTATGCATTTTAGCACAGACAAAACTCCTGCATTTCCTTTTCTTTACAGATTGAGTCTGAGGGTAAGAGATATATAACTGATATAGCTTTGTCTATTAGAGAAAATGTGATTTTCTCTACTTGGAACATATTCATTCTATCACCGAATACAGAGCCTTGTAATCAAATGAAGATCAACCAAACTATTTCCCACTGTTTTGATATTTTTACAGGTTCTGGCACATAGTGGTCTGGTTTGCACATAACACGAAGCCAAGCCATGGCTAAACGTGAACGAGGAAGTATATGGGTAAAAAGGTAAAGGTAAAGGGACCCCTGACCATTAGGTCCAGTCGTGACTGACTCTGGGGTTGCGCGCTCATCTCACATTATTGGCCGAGGGAGCCGGCGTGCAGCTTCCAGGTCATGTGGCCAGCATGACAAAGCCGCTTCTGGCGAACCAGAGCAGCGCACGGAAACGCCATTTACCTTCCCACTGCAGCGGTACCTATTTATCTACTTGCACTTTGTCGTGCTTTTGAACTGCTAGGTACTCACCACAAAAAACAATGGCTGCCTTCACACCTCCCCAAGTCCAGTTGCTGCTGCTCTACCCAGAGCTAAGTCATTGCTTGGCTTAGCACTACATCTGAACCCAGACTCATGGTTTGCACTAAGAGATGTAGCCAAAGTTTGCTCTTGGCTGACTGCCTTCAACAAGTCACACAAGTCCTACTGACTCCCCATCACTGTAAGTTCACTCACTATTCCTCCCACATATGCTCTTAGTAATTAAGACTGCTTTCATATTTTTTTTAGCATAGTTGGACCTTCCTTTCCATGATGAGCTCACACATTACTGCTGGTATATGAATCCAGGAATCATGTGGATCTTTCTGATGCAGTTTGTCCTGTCCACATGGTTCCAGTATTCAAACAAATGTCGTAGCAACATGAGATCTTGCCACAAGAAAGCAGCTCTTGAACTACTAGATGTTATTTGAGGACCTCTGCTTCTTGTTCTGTGAAACAGTCAGGAAGAGAACTACTGTTCTCAGCTTCTCAGTAATCCAAAGAACTGTTGAGGCTAAAGGCTGGTGAACACAAATGATGTGGTTATTTTTCTAAGTGCAAGTGTGTAAGTCAGATACATGAAAGCTACTTACACAGGGACAGTGGCAATCATGCCTACTTTTCCTGAACCACCACCATCACAAAATGTCTAACATAAAACCCGTTTTATATACGGCTGCATAAAGAAAATAAAGTGTCATTTGTTTGTGTAAATGAAATCCTGCTCCCTTTAATTTCCTGCACCCCCCCAAAAAAAACCACACCACAACTTTTGTTTAAAACTTGGTGGGACTGTAAAACAGCATTTTGCAAAATAGCATATTGAGACTGCTGCAAGTAGGAATGTTTAAAGTCAATTTTGGCTAGACAAGTCCTCCGGCTTGCTTAAAAGGACTCCGTGGGTTGTAGTATGTGTGTGCTCATCTTCATGAGCAGGACAGTTGAGTTGGTTAGAGGGTGGTGCTGATAATGCCCAGGTTGCAGGTTTGATCCCCGTATGGGACAACTGCATATTCCTGCACTTTAGTGGGGTTGGATTAGATGATCCTCAGCACCCCTTCCAACTCTACAATTTATTGCAGTACTATTCTGAATAAGTCCCATGAATAAATGGGACATGCAAGCCCACTGTTTTTCTACTGTACTTCAAAACCTCTGGGTTATCCATCTGCCTTTAAAAAAACACAGCAATGCGTGAAGGAGCAGGGCATGGAAAGAATTCTATTCTTCCTGGCGAATTCCCACTTTGGTAGCTAATCTTTCAAATATGCTGCAGGCTGGCAAGAACATTACTACTCATTACACACTGCTAGGTTTTCATTAAAGGCTTTCAAGAGCATATTTACTGAAAGGTGGCCAATGACACTGTAAATAAATAGGCCATGTTAGAGACTGTATGTGTTGGGTATATGACCAGTTGCCAATTTTTTGTATACAGCCTTCCCAACCTCATCCATTCAGATGTTTGGACTATGACTCCCTTTACCCCAGCCAGTCTGGTCAATGGTCAGGAATAATGAGAGTTATAGTCCAGAATATTTGAAAGGTACCAGGTTAGGGAAGCCTGCACCCTGGTAATTTGTATTTTGCTTGCAGCCTATTTCTTAGCTTCAGTGTCAGACCAGAAGCCCTATATACCAACAAACATTAAACCATCTTGCTCACTATTGTGCATCCTTTCCCCACGCAGTCACCTCCCAAATCAGTACCCACTCACAATTACTATAACCCCTTTTAGTTCTGTAACCTGCATTATTATTACAATACTTTGAAATAAAATTGCATATCCTCTCATTCTGAGCTCTGGACAGTTTTCTGAGTGCTAATTCTTCCATGTATGGTAGTGCAGAATTTAAGGTAAAGGTAAAGGACCCCTGGATGGTTAAGTCCAGTCAAACTTGACTATGCGGTGCGTCACTCATCTCGCTTCAGGCCAGCGTTTGTCCACAGACAGCTTTCTGGGTCATGTGGCCAACATGACTAAACCGCTTCTGGAAGAGTGGGACACCGTGACGAGTGCCAGAGTGCATGGAAATGCATTTACCTTCCCGCCGCAGCGGTACCTATTTATCTACTTGCATTGGTGTGCTTTTGAACTGCTACGTTGGCAGAAGCTGGGGCAGAGCAACGGGAGCTCAACCCGTTGCCTGGATTCGAACTGCCAACCTTCCAATCGGCAAGCCCTACAGGCTCAGTGGTTTAGACTTACTATAAAATGTAATATCATATGGTGCACCATGACTCTGAACTGAAGATCTCATCACACATGTATGTACATATGTTTGTTCACCTACCAAATATATATACCACCCTGCACTCAAAGGTCCCATGGTGTAAATACACAAAACTTAAAAGCAATATTATAAAAAGCAGAACAATATAAATTTCATACAAATAAAACAGCAGCAGTAACAAAAACCCAACCCAATGTACCTCCCTCCCTTACCCAAAAGTCTGAGCAAAGAGGTAAACCTTCACAATGCAATGGCAATGATGTTATGGTGAGATGCACGCCAGAGGGAAGGTCATTCCACAGGCATGGGGCCACCACTGAGAAGGCCTGGCCACGAGTCCCATTGGGGTGTGGCACCAAAAACAGGGCTTCCCCACAAATTATAACACATGGGCAGGAAAATGTGAGAGGGATGTGGTTCTTTCAGATATTCATTTATTTACCATTAATTTGCATGAGGGTGAGCACCCGAGGGAATTTTGCCTGATTGGCTCCATCTGATGGATGCTTAGGCAGCGACTATCTCTTGGGAACTTGTTTTGCAACCCACCATTTGGCTAGAAGGCCAAATCAAAGGAAGGTGCTAAGGGGATCTGGCTGAGCATTGTGGTTTAATTCATCCATAGTTTACCTGGACTGGAGCGCTGGATGAGAGATGAGTCACATCTCCAATTCTGGCAGCAGCACGGGGGTCACTTGAGCTGATGAGGACAGGGGCACTAATTTCCATGGAATGCCTGTTATTCATGGCCTGAGAAGATTTGTGTGTCATACTGAGAGCAGTGAAGGAGTGGCGCTTCTTGGCATTCTTCTTGCCATCAATGTGCCTCTGAATGGCACTGACTGCTCCGGCACTGTTCAATGTACAGCACTGGACCATGTTTACTGCCAGGTTAGTGTCAGCTGGCAAAGGGACATCACTGCCAGATGCAGAAGTTAGATTGGTCTTGTCCATCTCAATAAGGTGTTTAGCTGAGTCGTTGAGCTAAAAACGAAGAAATGAAAAAAAAGAAGGGGAAAAGTGGGCATTACAGAACTGCTTTGCCTGTATAGTTCCAGAGTTCAAATTCTGCACTCAAGATGACGGTTGTTCCGTTATTCGCTTTTACAAGCCCCCAAAATAAACAGAACCGTATGCTAAGTAGACATTCGGTGAAATCCAGTGCAGCCATCCTGCTTGTGGAGTGGATTATGATCCAGTGGAGACGCCTGCTAGTGTGAGACGGGGAGGCAATGTTCTCTGGTTTCACCTTTGCCCTGCAGCCCCCCCCACTTCACACCACTTTCCACACTGTTCTTATATTAGCAGGTGCTTCTATGGACCCAAAATCCGCTCCACAAATGGAATGTCAGCATTGCATTTCACCCTCTTTTTAAAATAAGCAGGCGAAAACACAGGAGTGGGCAGTAACGGTATAACCGAACGAAATGCTTCCCCCCATTTTTTTTTTTTTTACAGATACGGCTGCAACAAGTCCCTCCCATGGGCAAAGTACACGAGAGCCATGCACGAAGCTAGCCTACTGACGGCTCTGTGAAATGCAAGAGTGTGGAATCCCAATGACAATTCAGAGATCTGCCGAGGAGTCAAGCCACATGCATTATTTATTCGTTCGTGGAAGGGCATTACAACATTGTAACCTTGTACAGTTCGGATTCCACGTTTCACAAATTATATCTTCTTTAATAACAAACAGTAGAAGACTCCCTTTACTTTAAAATAATAATAAAAAAGACTCCAGTAGACTGCAACACTGGCAGGGTCTGTCAATGCATTACCCATAGGTGACAGAGCACCCACCAGTGCCTCCCATGGCACCTACAAAAGGTACCAGTAAATATTCCCTCAAAAATCCACAATGCTCCTCCTGCCCAGTTCCCGCTTGTGGTGGCTTGGCCTCTACTCAACTAACACATCGCTTAAACATGCCCACATTTCACTGAATGCCAGGACTAGACACCCAGATGACAGTCCATTCAGAATGGAGGAGAGGTACAAAGAGTTTCTCAGTGTGAGTGAGCATAGCAGTGATTGATTTAAGTGCCTTTTTTCCTATTGTCAAGGGCAGGGACAAGGCATGCCTACACTATTCTGTGGTCCTGCCTCTGTTCCCATTTGCAGATTTTGTGACTGGTGCCCACGGCACTTACTGAAAATTCCAGACGTGCCCACTGGTCCATAAAAGTTGGCAACCTCAGTACTTCTGAATTAAACTGGGAGAGTGATATTTGGCAGACACAGGGCGAGCTTATCAAGTGACTTCCATGCATGAATGTGTGCCACCAGCTCACTGGATGCTCTCTTGAATGGTGCAAGGGTGAGGAACCTGCTGGAGTAACATAACTCCAGTGTGTATTATTCTTTCTCAGAAGGCTGCATGTTGACACACAAATCTGCATTCTTCCAAGCCTAAGAATGTGTATAGAAATGCTGAGCACTTCACTATTTCCTCATTCCCTGCTGTGGTGCGAGACTGACAGGTGAAAATGAACTGAGCTTTCTTGGTTTCCAGCTGTGGCCATAGAGGCACCCTTAGGAAAAACATACCTGCATCACTTGGGGGGTATTTCACACCTTCTTGGAAATGTGCTATAGCATAACAGTTATGGGCAGTGCTCTTTTTTTCAGAAGGTGCTTAAATGTATGCAGTACGGGCACCTCTTTTTGTTGTTGTTAAAAAGTGTGGCACTTACTGTAACAACTTCATGGTGAGTACCGGCACCTATTTTTCTAGGGGGCACAGAGCACTGCAAGGTGCTCTCAGGCTATGCTGTATGGTTGTGTGTGCCCTAGTACAAATGTCAAATCAGATGTAAGGTTCTGCACAGCCCGAGCTGTGAATAGGCTGCAAGACAGATGCATACATTGACCTGTGCTATGTACTCTGCAAATGGGTGCAGTGTGGCGTCACATTACTGCAAAAGGAAAACGAGCACAGCGCCACAGATATTCCTCTATGACATGTTAGTTTTCTGTTTTTGCAGATCTGTTAGGTGGCAATGTACTCAAATGGATTTTCAACCTACCTGCAGTGTGACGTAGTACACCCCTTTCTGCCACCTAAACCAAAGCTTTCTAAACTTTTCATGTTGGTGACACACTTTTTAGACATGCATCACTTGGTGACACAGTAGTTCAGCGTTACTAGCAAACCGGAGGTTAAACCAGCCTCTTTCCAGCCCCTGGAGAAGCGTGGAAGTGTGTCGCATGACACACGTAGACACTGAAGCCGAAACGCAGTTTGGAAAGCTATGACCTGAACATTCAACCGCCTTGTTTGGCTCTCTGTGTAGCTGCAAATCTTTGTACTTCTTTCCTGTTCTCCCCAAGGTTTCTACCCCAACTAAACTACTTCCTCTTCCTCATAGAAGCTGGGCTTCAAACTGTTTTTGTTCCCTAAGAAACTAAACACTCGGCGCGATGAGATCTGCTCCACCGATGAGTAGCAGAGGCTTTATTTTGATAGGCACAATACAGTAACAATATAGAAGCTGTTGATATAATTTGTACAATTTGTAACTCACCAAGCTAAATACAACCCACGTCTGCCAGACAACCCTTCTGTTTTTGTAAAAACCTCGTGGGCTACTACACAATTCTGAGGACAGGCATCCTCTGAAAATAATTTCATATTTCCTCTCTTTCCTTAAAAGTATATTAAAAGTGCAGGATGGGTTCTGTATAAGGATACTCGAACAACCTTCTCTAAGGCTGCAATCCTAAAGCAATGCTTACTTAGGAGTAAGCTCCATTGAACTAAATGTGAATTGCTACTTACAGAACATGCATAGGATTGCAGGGTATACCACAGTAGAAAACTAAATCTATTATGTGGCTGCTGTCCAATAGAAAAGACAAAAGTATCTAGGGGGAGAGTAGGTTCTGCTCTAGGCTGAGGTTCATACTTGTATGAGCCCTACATCTCAGCTGCAAATACTTTCAAGGGGCTCACAATTGGCCCCCACTTGCCACTTTCTTCTGCTTGCCCTGCTATCTTTCCTTCTGCAGATAACACAATGGGTAGGAGCAACTCCCAAATCAATAATCTTCTCCTTGAAGCCCCTATTTCCTATCTCTCCTGGTGCAATCTCATTAGAGTCCTAAGAAAGTCATTTTCCTGGACCAAAAACAATCAATGATGCCGGAACAGAGAGGAGACAGTAGGAGGAGTCGCAGAAGAGAAGCCCTTCTCTCTTTCCATTTGCATGGAGCCCCACAAGTTCTGTGCCTATCTTTAGTGTCTTTTGTTCCTTACCCCCCCCCCCAAAAAAAAAGAAGTGAGAGAGGAGAGGAGCTAGCAGGCGTAGCTTCTCTGAAGCCACAGAGTGGCTTTGAATGGGAATCAGTTCCCATTTTCCCCAGTGAATGCTTGCGTATTCTTATAGAAGCCTGCCCTCGACTTTGGGTACTTTTGAGATATGTTTTATTTTATTTTATTTTAAAAAAGATAGAGAGAAGCAGACAAGCACACTACAGCCAAGTTCCTACTACATCCAGCTTCATATGTTTTAAATACATGAAGCCCACTCGATGCAACTGATGAAATCATTGCCAGTCGGAAGGAATAAAGTCAAGCAACTCAAAACCAAGCAGGGAAAATGTCTACATCTGCAGTTCCGAAGCACAATAAGTATTTTGCTTTTTTTAATCAATAAAAGATACAGCATGTTTAGGTATCTATGATGCTCTTTGCCAGCGATGGGTAGTCTGTAGCCTAAGGCCCTCTCCCTAATTTCATGTGGATGGGGGGGGGCAGGTAGTAGAGAAGGGGAGAGAGTTGGGGAAAACGTACGTGGGGGAAGGGGGCAGAGAAGCTGGAAGGAGAGGGGTAAAGTCCTCTGTAACTGATCCGCACGCAGACCACTTAAGAGTGCACTTGAACATCAGGATGGCTTCAGAGGATTGGCAGGTGAATGCCCTGGACCACCTGTCAAAGTGGCTCTGAGGGACAGGGAAGTCTTTCAGTTAGTTTCAATGCAATCCTATACATGCCTACTCAAAGGCAAATCCCATCGAGTTCAGTGGCGATTGCTCTCAGGGAAGTGGATATAGGTTTGCAGTCTTAATGGTACTGCTGGGAAGTGCTGCTAATCTTTCTTTGACAATGGGGGGGGGGTTACCACGTTAGTCAAAACTGTTTTACTTTGAGGTGTGACCAAGCCTGGGGGGGGGAGAGTCTGGTTCGAGGAGTAAAAGGAAATGACAAGGATCCACACTGCTAAGGGGCCTGCTGAAACCAGAAGTCAGACATGGAAGTGAGACTTTAATTCATAGCAGGAGGAAGAAGAGTTTGGATTTGATATCCCGCTTTATCACTACCCGAAGGAGTCTCAAAGCGGCTAACAATCTCCTTTCCCTTCCTCCCCCACAACAAACACTCTGTGAGGTGAGTGGGGCTGAGAGACTTCAAAGAAGTGTGACTAGCCCAAGGTCACCCAGCAGCTGCATGTGGAGGAGCGGAGACGCGAACCCGGCTCCCCAGATTACGAGTCTACCACTCTTAACCACTACACCACACTGGCTCTCAGGAAGAAATGGGGAGCCCAGTGGTGGTAGCATCCTGCTACATAAACCATGTTGAAGGTATTTTTTTTTTAATGTGAGGTATTTTTCTTTTAGATCTTAATCTAGGTTAAACTTGGTAAAGAGGCTTAAGATGTATGCTGGTTTAGTCTGAATTTCTGTAGGGTTGACTCCTCAGCTTACAAATCTACACATATTTGAATAAAGACTATTATGAAATTGATGGAAAGTTATGCAAGATCATCAAGAAAACAGTCTTTGTGTTTCGTGTTATTTTTGCCGTTTCTGTAGCAACAGCAGCAAATGATGGAAATGTAAGAGACGGTCGTAATTAATTTGATGTAGGCATAAAACAAAATATGTTTCTTTAAGGCCTCTTAAGGATAGGGATGAGGAAGAACAGCAATTAATGAAAATTAATCTTGTTGGTGGTGGTGGGGGTAGCAACACTGTATTTGAACATTTTGGTGTCTGTACTTCCAAGAGTTCAAAACAGTACTGAAGCAGCTATGAATAAATAGGTTTTCCTAATGCCCCTATGAGAGAAATAATAATATCTGCAAACAATTTGGAAACTGGAATGTAAAGCTGCCCACAATGTTCTGTCCTCTGTGGTTTTAAGTAAAACTGTAATGCTCATGACTAAGTTTATAACAGTAATAATTTCTCTGGTACATTTCTATCACTTTCTTCCTCCAAGCAACTCAGCACAGTCTACAAAGGATTTGATCATCACAACAACCCTGTGACTAGGTCCAGATGAATAAGCAACCTTTGTAGCTAGAGATTTAAACCAGAGCCTCACTACCCAAGTCCTACACCCTAATACAAAAACAATGACCGACATATAGTGCTTCTTAGATTCTACCCTGTTGATTGTTCTCAGACATGTTCTCTGTGTGGAGAGGGTAACAATGTTCAGATTTCTGGGCATTGAAATACAGGAGGATCTGTCCTGGAGTGCAAACATAAGGGGGCTTGTGAAGAAGGCGCAGCAGAGACTGTACTTCCTGAGAGTTCTAAGGAAAAACCATCTTCCACAAAAGCTGCTGCTTGCCTTCTATCACTGTGCCATTCAGAGCGTGCTCACTTATGGCTTATGTGTGTGGTACGGAAGCTGTACTACCAAGGACAGGATGGGGTTGTGCAGAGTTGTTAAGGCAGCAGAGAGCATTGTTGGCTGCTCACTCTCCACCTTAGACCAGGTCTATGCCATGAGGTGCCACAGAAAGGCACTGGACATAGTAAAAGATCCATCGCATCCTGGTCACCGTCTCTTTGAGCTCTTGCCATCGGGACGGAGATACAGGACGATGTCGACAAGAACAAGCCGTCTTAGGAACAGCTTCTTCTCCAGAGCGATCTCGGCCTTGAATGGGAAGCCTGGACTTTGAAGTCATCTAATCTTACCTGTTATGTTTTATCATTGTATGGTTTTAATCAGTGTTTTTGTAGTTGTTTTGTTTTTGTGTGGAGTGCCCTATCTGGGTGGATGGAGCAGCCAAGTAATTTCGTTGTTCCCGAAGGGGACAATGACAATAATTTTATTTATATATATATGTGTGTGTGTGTGTGTGTGTGTGTGTGTGTATATATATATATATATATATATATATATATATATATATAAACAAGTTCTACTCAGTCATATATTCTCAGACATAACAAGTTCTACTCAATCATATATTCATTACCAAGAGATACTTCAACAATGCAGTAGGACTCTGAAAGCGAACAAGATTGTTTGTGTACCCAATGACATATTGTTACAGATGCTGGGAGAAACCCTTTGTTAGGCTGAAGGTTTGCTGCCTCCGGATGTTTGCACTTCGGTAAGCGAGTGCAAGATGGGTAGATTTGCTACCTGCCACAGAAGTGTTTGTTTACTCCAACAAGCTCTAAATGTTACAAAGACACCACACGTCTCCACTGTATTGTATCATCCAAAGGAAACGAAATGCAGAAATGCTATCCTTCAAGTTTTTTTCCTGCTCGCACAAGTGGGAGGTGTGAAACATTTCACAGTCCTTTTTTACACCTCCATAATCAACTTTTGCTAACAACCAATTAGGAAAACGTTACCCCAAGTTGAGTATTTCTTTCACCTCACTATTTAGGAGCATGACAAGATGCATACTGAAAAGGCAGAAGTCCTAAATAAATATAATAAGTAAATAAAAATAACAAATCAGAAACATTTTTCCAAGAAGTGTAGGGCAAAAGAACATGAAACTAGGCTTACTTCCAAACTAAAGCATTTTAGTGCTGTTGAGGCTCTGCTTTTCTGCAATTAAGTGAAAACAGAGATTCTACACAGCACTAATTAAAGTGTTTTGTTATCCAGCACTGCTCTACCTAATGGCTACACTATGTTTACGCATTTGTTCGGCAAAGATCCCCTGCAATGTGAAGTAGAAGCATCCTGTTTATAGGTTCTGCCTGATTTATTGCTTCCCTGTTCAACACAACAGAGGGATCATTGAGGAATGGTCTCTTAGTAAGCCAGCTTTGGCTCCCTAGAGCAGTGTTTCTCAACCAGTGTGCCTCCAGATGTTTTGGGACTACAATTCCCATCATCCCTGACCACTGGTATTGCTAGCGAGGGATGATGGGAGTTGTAGCCCCAAAACATCTGGAGGCACACTGGTTGAGAAACACTGCCCTAGAGAGGTTGGGGGTAAGACTTTCAGTTATTGCTTTCCTTGAACTGGTTTTCCTTTGCTTTCCATTATAGCAAAACAGGGCTATTTCACTGTAAAAGAAAGAAAATACGAACACATTCGTGGTTTAAAACTCAAGGAAGTTGCGTTGCAAGTCGCATGGGCACATTGCTGAACACACCAGAGAGGGAGCAGCCATATATTTACTTGATACACGTTGCCTGTTTGGTTCTGCCATACCAACAACCCCCAGCTCCTATTCATGAAGCTGTCGTCTGCGTTATCACCTGTGCACATGCAGCGTCTGTTTCTTTTGCATGCATCTCAGCTTAACTGTGGTGTGAATGTGCTTTATGTTTTCAAATGAGAAGGAAGCTGGCTTGAGGGAAACACATCAAACAGCAGTCTTTCTCAAGCAACTACCGGATAGAGATGGATTGTGGCCAATGTCATGGGTATATAGTTTCAAAGACCAGCAGGGAGAGCACAGTCGAGCCAGAGTAAACAGCAATGTGTACATAGTCTGCTGTGCATATATAGATCTAAATCTAGATCTATAGATCTATAGATATAGATAGGAGAATACCTAGTTTGGGGCAAGTACTCTTTGGTGAGAAAACCCCAGCAGAGATTTAAAACCACAAAATAAAGCATGGGAAATACAGGCTGTTACACCTTTAAAATATGCCTTTGTGAGTTTCAAATCTCCCCTCTTCCCCCAGCATAGGAAAAGACCACGTTTGTAAGTAAACCATTTTTTTTAACTTACCAAACTCTTCAAAGGTCAGTTTCATGTGATCATATGATTTTCCATATATCAGTCAGAAAAGTTGCACAGGCAGCAAAACTTGGCTTAGTTACAGTGGTGGAAGTTCCTAAACTATTGGTATAGGAACTCAAGAGTGGCTTGTTGGACCCACGCAGCTAAGCTGAGGCAACCAGCTTAGCCTCTTCACACACTGAGCTTCTCAGGTAGACTGGGAGAACAAAGGCTTAAGCATGTGGATTATATAAGGCTGATTAACTCACACAGCCAAGGCTAACACTTTAAGTCCCAACATTTGTTTTGTTCCATAGAGCCCAATCACACTCCTTTAGTGAAACTGATCAGGCAAGAGGAAGTATAGTGGTTGTGGAAGTGGGGAAATCTTTATTACTGTATTATTATTACGGTATTATTATTATTATTAAAGTTGCTGGTAGAAAATAAAAGATCCTAGCTATCACAAACAGCACTTGCGTGCTTTAACAGATAATGCATAGAGCTAATGCACTTTTGAAAAAGTACGACTCTTGTATGTGCAAGATTAAAAGAAAAAAGATTTTGTAAACTGATACGGTGTATGAATTGTGCTTGTTCTCCTTTATAAACTGTTTTGTAGATGAAGGATTCTTTTTGTACAAGAAACCCTGCATCTCGTGTGCCAACAGCTTAAATGCTTTTTATTAAATCTATAAATTATTCTGGACTTGTCCAGTGATTATTTTTTTTAAGAAGTAATGTCCACTGGAGCACTGATGCATACACAAGAAATCTCCCAGCAGCAACAGCCTCCCTAATAATTTCAATAGAGGAAGAAAATGCAATCCACATTCCTTCACAAATATGGTTCTGCTCCCTTAATGAAGGGAGAAGCCAAGCTATGCTGATCTCTGGATCGGGAAGAATATTTAGAATGTATCCCCACTACCAGGTGACTGAATAAACAAAACTCCAGATTTACTGTGTATCCACTTCACGGTATCCCTAGGAGAATACTGCATCTGTTTTATTCGCATATATATAATCCTGAACTTTTTTTTTTTTTAAAAAAATGGCCTCTCCTCCTCTTGTAAGCTATTTGGACAAATGAGACTCCCATGGAGGTTCTACGAACAGCAAAAAAATTGTTCTGAAATATTAAGTGCTACACAATAGCTCTCAACATTGATCACTGTATTGTTGTGCAGTTGCTAATTTATGTCTGGGCAGGGACTGGCAAACGCGGAACACATTTTTCTAGAAATGGTTCATCCACCTTGGAAGACTGTCTCCCACACTCCCTGCTGTGATTTCAAAGAAGACTCACCCTATGTAGACTTCTAAGTGGCTGTTCACACAAGCATATAGGTTGCATTCAGCAGAGAGTCAAGTGTAAATCAATGGGCTTAAGTGTGCTTAATTTCCTGCAGCAACAGATTAAAACAGACTTCTTTTTTTGCTCACCCGAAGCATGAATGTTTAGGCCTATCCACTCTATACTTAAGGTGCATATTTTCCCTTCTGCTATAACAGCCTGCTAAAATATACCAAAGCTCATAAAGAGGAAGATAAGTTTGTAAATATGTAACAATTCAGATGTTAGGGGGCAGTCCTTTAGCAAGTTTAGGATGCAGCAGATCTCTGGCTGAGCCAGCATTAAGTCTCCAATTCCGGCTCAGCTGAAGATGTAACTTACTTATCATGGCTTAAAAGGTAA
Source organism: Darevskia mixta (assembly GCA_034641385.1). NCBI lineage: Eukaryota > Metazoa > Chordata > Lepidosauria > Squamata > Lacertidae > Darevskia > Darevskia mixta. The sequence continues at coordinate 3,712,989 of JAWWNH010000063.1, forward strand.
AGGTAAAGGGACCCCTGACCATTAGGTCCAGTCGCGGACGACTCTGGGGTTGCGGCGCTCATCTCGCATTATTGGCCAAGGGAGCCGGCGTACAGCTTCCAGGTCATGTGGCCAGCATGACTAAACCACTTCTGGCGAACCAGAGCAGCGCGCGGAAACACCGTTTACCTTCCCGCTGGAGTGGTACCTATTTATCTACTTGCACTTTGACGTGCTTTCGAACTGCTAGGTGGGCAGGAGCAGGGACCGAGCAACGGGAGCTCACCCCTTCACGGGGATTCGAACCGCCAACCTTTTGATCGGCAAGCCCTAGGCTCTGTGGTTTAACCCACAGCGCCACCCACATCCAAAAGATACACCAGTGTAATTTGCTCATGCTGGCTAAGCTGGGGCTCAGTTAACTGTGCTGAGGATGGTGTAAGTTCCCCCCAAAGGGGTGTTCTGAGGAGGTGGCAGGGGTGGGATTGGTCAGGTGGACTTAAGCTGGATCCTAACTCTGTTCAGCTCAGTTGTGTGACATGGAAAAAACCCTAGTGTAAGTCCAGCTCTATTATAAACCCATGTTTTCCCTTTGCTCCTGAATGGGGTTTGGATCTGGCATAACTTTACGCTGGCTTAATGTACACCAGCTTGCTTTCCACCAGTTTCTTCTGTAGATGATTGCTCCCTAAGTCTTCTTCCACTCCATCACAACCCTTCTCCATCTTGATAGTGATTAATGCACCCTTGAATATTTGTAGAGATTCTAACTGAACTATTATTTCCTCCTTTCCAGTATTTTTTCTTCTTTTTTTTGCAACATTCAAGGAACACTTATTTACCAGCAGAGTTTAAACAGTATCTTTATTACTCGCCAGCAAGCGTTATTTGTTTCCAAGATTTGCGAAGGTTAAAAGGAATGCTGTGTATTAGAATAGGGTGTGCTTAGAACAGCATGTCATCATGAGCTTGCAAAATGAAAACAAATGATGCATGCAGCAACAATAAGTATTAATCTCTGGCTAGTGGACTGGGAATTCTTCTCTCCCCAGCAACTACAGTATTTGGATAGAAAACGTTAACACTTGTATTGTATCTGAGCCAAAAAATCCTTGCGGGTGGGAGGGAATCTTCCATGTTCATAACCGTTATCAGGAATGCTACATGCTCTGAATGCAGAGTATTAAAAAGACACATTTAATTCCAAATTTGACAGTTTGGAGTCATGGTAGGGCTGGAATCCTTGCGTAGACGTTTTAATCCCTTCACCTCATAACTCCACATCAAACCACATCCTGTCTCTTCCTCAGCTGTGAGTTGCTGACAAGGAACACAATCTAGTTCTGTTAAAGGCTCCCTAACAGAGCCCAATGGTACATGTTCTACTTTTTTATTTATAGAGTTATTCTGTCAGAATTTCAATTGTGGGTGCCAAGCTCTACAGCAGTCAGAATGCCATTCGCCCCATTTATTGGGAGGCAAATTTGCCACACCCCTCCTCCCCTGGAAGAAGAGGGGAGGTGGTATCTCCCTAGGGAAAAGACATTATGACCTGAGGGTGATTTCACTCAATGGGAAGGGGTGGTTACAGACTATTTAAGCTTGTTCCGCCCCACATGCTTCCCTCTTCTTTATTCAGCACCCACCCTCTCGTAGTGTGGGCCTACAGGCTAGTTGTCTGTTTTCCAGGGGCTGAGTGGGATTTTTTTGTGGGGGGGGGAGACCCTAATTGGCTCCAGGTCTTCTCTTTTTTGCCTACTCCACACTGTTGGGCAATGTTTGTTGGAGTGGTGTTACTCTAATTTGGCTAGTTGGCATGTAGGTAGGAAGATTTCAGAAAGAATGGAAAGCTTTTGCCTGAGGGTTGTGGGCATCCCTTAGTCATTGTTGTCAGGCATGGCCTGCGGGTACTGGGAGGTGCCCTTTGGCCTGACAGACACATTGGGGTGGTGAACATTGGCCAATGGGGCCACAGTGTGCCTGTTGGGGTCTTACACCCAAGGTCCACACAGCAGGGAGGGAGGAATCTTAGGAAACTTTGCTGTGTTCACAATGTGTGATTGTTAACTTGCCCAGGTGATGGGGGTAGAAATTACCCCCCCCATCCATTAATGAACACCTGCCCAGACTTTATCTGATTTGGTTACATTGGTTGAGTCTGACTAATTTGTTTTGCATATCCTCAAGTTGTTAAATTTAATAACTATATAACCTATTTATCCACATTTGGTTGTCTTCTTCCTGGTGTGCTGGCATTGGAAGAAGAAGAAGAGTTTGGATTTGATATCCTGCTTTATCACTACCCAAAAAGTCTCAAAGCGGCTAACATTCTCCTTTCCCTTCCTCCCCCACAACAAACACTCTGTGAGGTGAGTGGGGCTGAGAGACTTCAGAGAAGTGTGACTAGCCCAAGGTCACCCAGCAGCTGCATGTGGAGGAGCGGAGACGCGAACCCAGTTCACCAGAATACGAGTCTACCGCTCTTAACCACTACACCACACTGGCTCCCTGGACAATCTAGGGATTTTAACTTTGAGTCTGCATTTCCTTAGTTGTATGGTGGTTGTGATCACAATGGAGCAAAAGGGAAGGAGAAGCAGCATCAGTGGTGGTGGTGGTGAAAGCAGGAGTGACTTTCATTAGTTCTGCTGCCAGCATAGGAAAAATGTGGGAACCAACTGTTGCTTTCTGAGGTGTGATGAGTTACTGCCCATTAATTAATGCCAGCCATGACAGAACAAATCATAATACAAGCACACACTGAAGATGGAAAAGCAGAAGCGACTGGGCCAATTGGGAATCCTAGCTCTGTAAATCACTGTGGTGAGCAGGTACCTGCACTGATTTAGATAATGAGATTAATGTAACAGCATACCACATTGCAAGGCAGGTTGGTAGACGGAGGATTTGAAACTGACTAATGGAGAATTGGCAGTCTTGTATATACTTGTCCACTGAAGTCCCATTCCCTTGCAGCCCTATTGAATGTCAGGTGTGACAAATTGTTGTTTCTTCCCATAGGTAATTGGATAAATATTCTTGTCTATTTGCAAACTTTGGGTTTGCGCACTCTGCCTACTCAGGAGCTAATTTGCATGAAAACAGATTCAAAGCTTAGTTTCAGTGAGATCATTCTTCCCAGAGTACCTCTTCAAATGCAAACACATTGGCTGTTATCCTTCCAAAGGCTACCTGACTACTCATGTCTAGGAAGCCCTTACAAAGGATTGCTTTTGGATCTTGGGTTGAGGGTCACAGGTTCCGCACCCCTACATTAATGCCCCATATTTCTTGTTGTTCTACCTTGTTACAAAGTCCAGAAGAGTTCAGCTATACCTCACCTGTTGGAGAGATGCAACATTAATATTTTGAATGCTGGGGACATTCAAATTAATAAGTTATAGATTTCAGTGGCGCAGAGGAGTAGGAAATCTAAGATACTCCTTTTCCCCCTTCTCCCTCCTCATTGCATGGCATTAGGACACAGGACAAATTGGTTATTACCACATAAACAGGGGTTAGAGAGCAACTGGGTGGTGAGGAGCCTCTTGTACTTGCAGGTGTTCCCTGCACAGTTCAGAAACTAAAACTAAAAGTGCAGAGCCTCCATGTGTGGAAAAGTCTCCCTGCTTCACAAAGGTGCTCTCTAACTCCTGGAGAACAATGAGGAAGGCAATGAAGAGGAAGAATTAGGGCTTATATAGATTTACCTTTTGCCGCACGCTTTCCAGGCACAGACCCGTGCTTAAAAGCTCTGTGCCTGAGTGGTTTGGGGCTCCTTTTTGCCACACACAAAAACTGCTCTTTAATGCTCAATCAGAGCAAACATCAATCCAGGTTTTTCATGGATTGTCCCTGTCCCTGTGGATCCCCTCATGAGATCACAGCATGGAGATTAAGAACCAGGAGCAGCTGGGATAGTGAGATGGCACTGCACTTACCAGGGCATTGTGGGAGTGGGTGGTGGCAAAGGTGCATGCACAGGCAATCTGATGCTCCTCTGCAGCCCTGATCTTGCTGCTGCCTGCAGTGGTACAATTGGGAGGGCGGCTCTGTGCCCCCAACCAGCAGTTCCTACTGCTTCTTTTAAGGGTGCTTTACTGTCTTAGATCTGTGTCTCCCCGATTCACACTTGTCTGCCCTACAACCCTGTGGCTAGCTCAGTAGGTACAGCGTGAGACTCTTAGTCTCAGGGCTGTGGGTTCAAGTTCCACAATTGGGTAAAAGATTCCTGCATTGCAGGGGGTTGGACTAGATAATCCTTGAGGTCCCTTCCAACTCTACGATTCTATAAGAAAGTGACAAACTTACCATTATCTTTTCTTCTTTGTCTCGGGATTATCTCTTCAGGAAAGAGAGACTGGCAGTACAGGAGGACTGAGGGTAAACGCCTGGAGAAAAATGTGCCCTGAAAAAAATCTCTCTATTTCCCAGATGTGAGTTTGTACACATCTTGCTTTGAAATGCTAAAAGTACCACTAAAGACAGAGGCCTTATGATCGTGATTGCATTAGTCAGTGTCAAAATGAGTTAAGATGGGTAGCAGACCTTATGCCTTCAGTTCCCAGAATGTTTTTGACTGCAAATTCCTCTCAAGATTGCTTTACACTAGTAATAAGTTTAGTCCTGGTGCACTGACTGAATATAAATGCATCAGCTAAGGGAATCCCACTGTGTATCATTTAATCAGATAATCTGCCTGCATCTAACATCATGAGAAGGGAACATCACCAGCCATTAAGCTTCCATAAGCAGTCGATGTTTCAACCACAGTTACTAAATCCTTATTTTAAAATTATACCTCTTGTCAGTTGAGGAATTTATATCCGCAGTGCTTTACTTAAGATTGGCTACTCCTGCAGTTAATAACCATACAGCTGGTAAACTACTTTTTTTTCTCCTTCATGGCTTTTGGGAGAGGGCTGTGACAATGGAAAAGCCTTATTTCTGAGGGATGTCAGGTTACTTTGGCCCATTATGGACACGACCCTCATTTTGGTACAACCAGCATAAATCAGAAATGGCAGTAGTGGTTCAAGTCAGAAACAGGCACATAACAGAGTGGTCATAGAATCCTTCTGTACCTAAATGTGTTTTTTTCATAGAATTGTAGAGTTGGAAGGGATTCCAAGGGTTGACTAGTCCAGACTCCTGCAATGCAGTAATCTTTCATCCAACACGGGGCTTGAACCCACGGCCCTGAGATTAAGAGTCTCATGCTCTACTGACTGAGCTATGTTGCAGCTTCAGCACCCGTCAGCCCCAGCCAGGCCAAGGGTCAAGGATGATGGGATATGTAGTCCAGCGACATCTAGAGGCCCACACGCTCCCTACCGATGCTTTGAACGGATGTGCGCGCTCATGCACACTTCCTCCAGGCAAGCTGTACAAACAAGCTGTCCATACCACCGGTTTTACACTGAATATTTTACAAAATGAATTCCCTTAAACATTAACTTGCATCCTTTGTTTTGGGGTGGGGGTGGGGGTGGGAACCACCACAGAAAACCGAAAGATGCGAGGCATTAAGCATTCCGCACTGAAATACCATTAAGCTATAATAATTTCTGCACTGTTGCAAGCCTACAGTGAAGTGTTGAAGAGTAAAGGCAGAGAGCTGCAAGGACCCTCAAAGGTCATCCATCCAAGTCCCTGTAGGATTTACTTGATTAAAGCCACACCCACCAGATGCTCATTTAGGCTCCGTGCCTGTGTGATCTTGGCAACATGAAGCATCCAATCCATATGGTCAGGACTGCATGCTACAGCAGTAATGTCTGCAAGCTAGAATAACATGGTTTGGATGAATTGTGTGGATAGTTCCCATAGCCAACACTGCATTTCAATTACCGTATTTCATTGTACTATATACTATAGAGAACATCTACAGTTATTTTATGAGAATGATAATACGTAATATGGATGCATGCAGGATGTTTGGTTGTTGTTTTTTTGGTAGAATCCATATGATGTGTTGACATTCCTACTCATCTGGTAAGTTAAAGAAAATTGTTGCCGACGTCTTGTTTGCAATATCATATTATAATATGAAACCCCCATCTAGAAGCCTAATTTGTTATAGTCAATATCCCTAACACATTATAGGAATGCATCCTTCTGGGAATCAATCACATAACTTGGCCAAACCATTTCATCACTACTTGCATACATTACGAAGCCAAGAAGAAGCCCCAGTTGTGTGGCAGTGGGTCGCCACAGGCTACTGCACCATCCAGAAACTGCAACTGGGCCATGCCTTCCACTTGTGTTCCTGATATGTAAGCAAACAGTTCCTAGGCAACAGCATTTCTAATGACCCATAAAATTAGAGGACTAGCTTGGCTAGCAAGATTTACACAGAAGCCACCAATTGGTTCAGGAGATGGTTAAACAGTATGTGAGAGATTCGTACAAATGGAAGACAATGGGTTAATTTGGGGGCAACATGCATTTCCATTCTACAGTGGCCGCAAATCAAATGGAAGTTTTTGCTGTGATTGTAGTCTCCCATTTCCCACATGTATCAACTGAGATTAAGCTATAAATACTATAAACAGAAAAGCCTCTGACAATTTTCATGATCATACTGGCTGCATGGATTTCAGTTACACTGAGCAATATTTTCTTTTTTCAGCAGAGGATCGATATCAGAGCTTCAATGTAATTCTATGCTTTGCCCCCCATCCAAAAAAACAACAACCCCCCCCAAAAACCACGCCATCTAAAGGGCTTTGCATTTCACTTTTTTCTTTTCTTTTAGAAACATCAATATTACAGTAAACAGCTTTGTTTCTCAATAATCAACCACATGACAATCTGATCTTACCTCTACATAGAGGATAGGAAATATTCCAATCTTATCTCCCAGCATTCCTTCTGCCCAATTATCATCTACTCTCCTGATGACAGTCAAAATTTCATCCTAAAAAAAAATGACAGAGATCACAACATAATATACAAATAGGCAGATTTTCACACTTTGTTTCTGGGGGGGGGGATGTGCCCTATAAATCACCCACAAAGCAAAACAAAAGAAAGCTCTCGACGTAGCAACCAGGTCTTCCATAAAAGGGAAGACACAGTTAGTTATACTTTTCAACCTACTTTTCCAACTGTTAATGCAATGGGAAGACCAATTATTAGCATTATTTAGCCATTGTAAAATAGGAACAGGAATTTCTGTAAGATATACAATATTAGTTACCTTAAGGTGTTTGTTTATTTAACACAATTTATATACCGCTCAAAGAGGTTTGCAACAATGCGTTTGTAGTGCTTTCTAGCAGGGATAGATACACCTTCGGGTATAGGGTGGTATATAAATTCAATCAATCAATCAATCAAATTTATCAAACACCATGAACATCAGCCAGTATGGCCATTAGCCAAGGATAATGGGAGGGTGTGGTCCAACTGCAACTGGAGGATCGTAGGTTCTCCCTCCTTGTCATTTATTTTATTGAATGTTGGTGATGTGTCTCACTTGATAGAAAAAGAATGGATCACCATGTATACCAACCAAGGAGTTAATGTAGTGGTGGAGAACCTGTGACTCTCCAGACATTCATTCCTTCATTCATTCTTTTAATTTACTGCCCTTCATTCGAGGCTCATAGGATGCTTTACAATATAAAAACACAAAAAAATGCATAACATAGTAACAAACACCACAGTTTAAAAGGCCATATATTGTTTAATTAGCCAAAGGCCTGGGAGAAGAGGAATGCTTTTGCCTGGCACCTAAAGATGTATAATGAAAGCGCCAGGCGAGCCTCTCTAGGGAGAGCATTCCACAAACGGGGAGCCATTGCAGAAAAGGGAGGGAAGGAGGGAGGAAAGTACAAACTTGCAGAAATTATTGGGGCCCCCCCGAAGGGACCTGGGCCCCATAGAGTTGGCACCTATGAAAGCAACCATGTGCCAGGTTATATATGAAGCAAGAGAACTGTAACTTGATCCTGCACCAATACTACAATTTCTAGTATGAACAAAGACTTTCCAACTACTTGAAAGTGTAAAAGAATTACATTATATAAGTAATCTATATCTAAATATCCCTATTATTACTTGTTTCCCAAGATAAAAATGAATTTGTGGCTGCATACACTCCACACATTTCAATAACATAGCTCCCCCCCCAACAAGAATCCTGGGAACTGTAGTTTAGCCCTCACAAAGCTATGATTTCCATCACCCTTAACATACTGGATCCCAGGATACCTTGGGGAAAAGTCATGTGCTTTAAACGCATGATGTGTACTATGCAGCCTGCAGCTCAGGAACTAGAAAAGTGAAATCTATAAGAATATATTGGTTCAAAGTGTTGACCCAAAATCTCTTTCCACTTGTTACATTTGTTTAGTTCATGCAGTCTTTCAGAAGACTGTACTCCGATGACTGAATATATTGAAAAAGGGAGACACATTTCCTGGTTTATTCCCCCCTCCTCCTTCAAAGGCCACCGACTAAGCTGTACCTGCCCAAATCCTACTTCCACTACAGCTGCAGAATTTGCATATATGCCTGGAGAGAAGTCAGTGGGATGACACTCACTGCCATTCACTGGAGAAAAGCACAGCTGTTGCCAGGGTTGTAAGATTGATTTGAGCATCACATTGAGAAATTCTATGGATCACTCCATGTCCTTTTCTGACTGAGAGCAGATTTGAATGTCACATTATATGTGCAAACAGCAGATGTGAGAACATTTGTCTCTGTACTTCCCCACTAATAACGTAACATGCAAATTATTGATTTATGGGTCTCAGAGCTATGTGCAATTCACACTATTAGAAACTAAAAATCTGCATCTGTCAATCCATATTTGATACTGTAGAGCATTCCAAAGAAAAGAGCAGGTTTTTACCAAACTCCTTCCAAGAATATTCTGCACAATCCTGTCCCCCCCTTAATTTTGCAACATTCCCTTATTTTGCAAATGTGATGATTTGGCACAATCTGTTCTGATTCTGCTACTCATGGACAGGGACATGGAGCACTGAATGTAGGGGAGTGAAGTACCACCCTAACCACTGGGAATCTTTCTCAGCCTTCTGTCTAGCTTCTGAGATCACAGCAGGCGTTGCCCACAAAATTTCAAGCACATATTTATAGCTGTTCCAAGTGGTAGAAACGTCAAACTAACAAAGAAAGACAAAGATTCTTGGGAAGCCAGAACGCTTGCCCAATGCCACATTTTGTGTTTGTTGTGGAATTACAGCACACACCCAGCCCAGCCCTGACTGTGATCACTTTCCAGAGGTTCCCAGAGTTTATCTCAAGCAATGGGTTGATTTCTGTCCATCCTGACTGGCTCTTTATGTTCATTTTTACTTTTAAAAAAGATTAGACAAATTCATGAAGAATATGTCTATTTGTTAGCATGCGTATACGCACGTATACACACACAAAAAGTGTAGATGTGTATCCAATCAACGCACCTTATAATATCTTCAGCTCAGAGTCATGGCACACCAGAGGAAGAGTTACACTGATATGAGACGGAATTACAATCAGGCGACAGACGAAAGTTTGAATGAAAATAACAAATTACCACAAAATATGGAAGCCTAACAAGGATGCATGGTCAGTAGAAGGAAATATCAGTACTGTGCAGGCAGAGGGTAAAGGTAAAGGGACCCCTGACCATTAGGTCCAGTCGTGTCCGACTCTGGGGTTGCGGCGCTCATCTCGCTTTATTGGCCGAGAGCCAGCGTACAGCTTCCGGGTCATGTGGCCAGCATGACAAAGCCGCTTCTGGCGAACCAGAGCAGCGCACGGAAACGCCGTTTACCTTCCCGCCGGAGCGGTTCCAATTTATCTACTTGCACTTTGACATGCTTTCGAACTGCTAGGTGGGCAGGAGCTGGGACCGAGCAACGGGAGCTCACCCCGTCGCAGGGATTCGAACTGCCGACCTTCTGATCAGCAAGCCCTAGGCTCTGTGGTTTAACCCACAGCGCCACCTGGGTAGCTTGGACCAATAGCTGTTTTAGTAGTTATATAGTAGTTATACAGAGAGAGAGAGAGAGAGAGAGAGAGACAAGGGAATTACTGTTGCCAAGTAAGAAGAGATGTGGCAAGCTGCACGACAGACCTCGATGTAACAGGGTGAACTTGTGTTGAGATATAGGTGACATGGGATTTGGGCAATGTGAGTGGTAGGATAGAGAGTTCGGAGAGGCTACTAAGGAAGTTACAGAGGAAGACTGAAGCACATATTTTTACCAGTTCCAGAGAGAAGGGAACCTATGGGAGATGCACCTCAGTTGGGTGGCTTCCATTCCCATGCAACAGTGAGGAACCAATGTGGGCAAATCTTTTAGGCTCCCTTGAGTCCTAGATGGTGCAGGCTCCAAAGAAACACAAACTTGCCTTCTCCCGAACCCTGCTAATTGGTGAACAAAAGAGATGTCTTGAAGGAAAAGCACAAGGCTGTGCAATCCCTCAGGTTCCCAACTAAACCAAGAAACAAAACAACAAAGGGCTGGGAACACTGGGGGAGAAAGAGAGAGTCCCTATTTGCATGTAGTCTGCCTAGTGGAGTGAAACAAAATAAAAAAAAAATCCTTCCAGTAGCACCTTAGAGACCAACTAAGTTTGTTCTTGGTATGAGCTTTCGTGTGCATGCACACTTCTTCAGAAACTTCTTCTTTTATCTGAAGAAGTGTGCATGCACAGGAAAGCTCATACCAAGAACAAACTTAGTTGGTCTCTAAGGTGCTACTGGAAGGAATTTTTTTATTTTGTTTCGACTATGGCAGACCAACACGGCTACCTACCTGTAACTGGAACTATGGAAGGCACCACATTGAGCCGCATGAAATGGAAGTCCATCAACCTCACCAAGAAACCTGCACAGGTACAGACTGACATCTTCTTTCTGACTAAATGCAAGAACCAGGACATTATACCCAAGGGTCTTAGAATTAAGAACCCTCTACAATCCACTTATCCTAGTGGAGTGAGTGTGAGATACAACCCACCCAAGGACCCCTTCTATCCACTACAGGAAAATCCACATGTTTACCTGTGTTTAGTCTACAGACCTAATGAAGTGCAACTGCATCTTTTCTTCACTACTTGCTAACCCACACAGCATATTGATTTCCATACAGCAAAAGATGGGGAACTTGTTATTTCAAACGCACCTTCCATTGTTTTGCAGTGACACTTTATGTTCTTTCTTCTGTTTATTGTAGCCAAAAGGCTTCAGAATTAGTCGCTGTCTGACAGTCTCCTCCCAAAGGTATTGTTAAGATGAGCAATTCCATTTTATAACTACTGCCAGAAGCTATGCTGAAGATCCATAATTTCAATCAAGATTGATTTACAAAAGAAAAGGTGGGATCAGCTCTTTGTTGGGGGGGGGGGAATACATGAAATTATGTCTCAAACCCAGATATACCACATGACATGGCATGAAATAAGGTCACTTTTTTAGGAAAGCACAACCAAAATGAGTAATGGAAATATTTGAATGACGGCAGAATGGCATCATAGCATGCAGTGTTCTGCTGTCACTATTGTCAATATTTGCCAGCTGGTAATAAATGCTTGAGCCCATTTATAGCCATACAGAAAGAAAACACTCTTTTCAGGATAGATTCCTAAGGATATGATGCTGGTATTCTCGTCGTGCACAGTTATTACCAACAGAAAAATAATTCTAGCTTGATAAAGTGGGGATGCAGGGTGGCATTCAGCATAATAATAGTTGAATACTATGCATGGTAATTCCCCGCCTTTGTCCCAGCTCTAAAATTGATCACTTGCACAACAGGCCTCCTATATATCATATTAAGTGAGTTAGTTCTAACTTTAATTGTTGAGTAATGCTCTGAACTGTGAATGAGAAATCAGTGTTAGGAGCGCATGCCTGGCCATTGCATTTGTTACCAGCTACCGGTAAAAGCTCGCTGTGGGTTAAACCACAGAGCCTCGGGCTTGCTGATCAGAAGGTCGGCAGTTTGAATCCCTGCGACGGGGTGAGCTCCTGTTGCTCAGTCCCAGCTCCTGCCAACCTAGCAGTTCGAAAGCACGTCAAAGTGCAAGTAGATAAATAGGAACCGCTCTGGCGGGAAGCTAAATGGCGTTTCCGTGCGCTGTTCTGGTTCGCCAGAAGCGGCTTTGTCATGCTGGCCACATGACCCGGAAGCTGTACACCGGCTCTCGGCCAATAAAGCGACATGAGCACAGCAACCCCAGAGTCGGACACAACTGGACCTAATGATCAGGGGTCCCTTTACCTTTACTTTTAAAAGCTCAGAAAGGCATGGGAAATATCTCTTTATGGGAATCAATGTATAGGAAAGGAATGGGGGTACCCATGGCTTTCCAGACATCGTTTAACAGCCCTAGGCAGCAGAGTCAACAGCGAGGGATGGTCAGACAACATATGGAGAGTCACGTGAGAGGTGCATTTTGCATTGTGCTCATGCTTGTTTTTACAATATTTCCCCAATTGCTGCTATACAGACAAACCAGCTATGCTACAGAAGAATACAAGCTCCTGCTCTTCAGTTGAGTAATTGCCTGCTATCATGTCCCAGGCCATCTCTTCCTCGGTCCCTTTTTGGGGGGGGGGAGGGAAAGAGGAAGGAGACTCTACATATGCTAGGAAGGTGATATAATCTGAAGGTGCAGGATTTTTGAAAACAAAAACTGATAACAAGAGCTAGGAAGCATTTTTCAAAGGGCAACAGATTGCTATTTGCTTAATTACTGGAAGAAGAATGTGGGGGACAACATAGAAACATGACAAATGGGGATGGGAAAGAAAATCTGGAGCTGCCTGATCAGGAATTAGGTGGCTAGGAGGCGGCTTCTGAGTTTCTGGATTGAAAGGGCTGACCTGAATCCCACTGTAAAAGAAATAGTTGCAACGACACACCACATTATTTTATAGTAATATGTTTCGCTAGTGAATTTGAAAGATTGGACCCTGGAATGTGTTCATTAATGCAGTCACTTCTAAATATCCCACATAACACTTTAAGTGAATCAGATTGTGATTTAACAGAAGGCCAATCACTTCTCACACTGTTCTTATTTATGCAGGGCTTGACACATGCAACCCTACCGACTTCACTGCAGAGTCATTAATGGAAATGAGATTGAAATCCAGCCCAGGGTCTCCAGGATGCATTTAAGGCCCCCTCTCTTTCCCAGCCACATCAAAATGAAAATGTGAAGCCTAAAATTCCTCTGACTGACAGAACCGTATCAGTAACAACACAGAGCTTGTGCCATTCACGGAGGAGCTGAGCTAACTGACTTCAGCAGTGTGGGGGATCTGAAATCCATCTAAACAGGAAGAGCTTCATCAGCAAGGTGACAGCTACAATTAGCATAGAAAAGCCTGATGAAATAAAGACAGAGTGAAGTCCCGAGATGAGAAATAGATTATCCGGCTGTCAGAGAAGACAGGAGACAAAAACACAGTTACTAGGGTGACAGGGTGCATAGTAGGAAAGAAGCTGTAGGAATAATAATAGAAGAAATGCTGTGGAGAAGCAATCAAAGTCCCTGAGGCAAAACAAAGCAGCAACTGGTAAAGGAGGATGGCAACTCGATCAAAGATGGATGAGGAAGCAGTTACAAATGCTTACTTGGAGGGGAAAACCTTGTATTTGAAAATGACACCACATATACACAAAGGAGTAGGACAGCTGTAACGCACCAGTGGAAACAGCAGCAAGTCGTTCGTCAACTAATGTCAAAAAGTTACTCCAGGAAAGTAAAATGCAGGAACGTGTTTGTGAAAATACACCATTTCCATTATGGCTACCATAGAGAAGCAACAATATGCATAAGTGATTGGTTATTATTTAGAGAGCTGCAGCCTCCAGATACGGTTAAGCTACTGCCACCCCTCTAAATAGTTGTAGCACAGGGGGATTAGGATTAAAAGTGCTAAGGTTCCTTTAGTCACAGTGATATTCACAGACCTTTGATGAATCCTATGAACGCATCATATGATTATATCGGTATTTAACCATATCATGGGAAAATGTTAATTTCCCACTGCTTTCCTCTCATGAGGGCTCTGTTCACCCAACCCCAAACTTCAGCTATGTCATATAGCATTAGACTGCTGAGGTAAAGAGCTAGGCGAACATGAATCATCTAGTCCCATACAATTCCTAACAGCAGTGCTATTTTTCTCTTAGAGAGGTGCCAGAACCCACCTGAGAGGTGCCGGAACTGAGTTCTGGCTGAGAAAAAGCCCTGCCTAACACACCTCTAACTTGCTGTTCTTACATACAGTAACTAAGACAGTGTCAGTTGTTTCCATAACTATGTTTTCTAGGCTTTGCCCTACGGACAGTAAGGGCTAATGCAACAGCCACTCTTATTACCAATCCATTTTCAGTTTCATAAAGTAACCTATATTCAACAAAAGCTGAAGGTTAAGCTCTGAATTGAGAAGGAATTTCCTGTTTGCTGGTGAAGAACCTTTTTTTTCCAGTGCACATCCTCCGTGGCCTGGATGCAGAAGTTGCTCTCTGAGGGGCTACGGACTGACAGTGCTGCCATATAGCAGGGAGTTCAGCTTGATGGGCCTCTTCTGGGATTCTAAGTTAATCCCATCCTGTTTTATGAACATACTTGAGTTTAAGCACCTTAACTCTCATGCATGAGAATCTGACAGGCCTAAAACCAGCTTGGACATGTCACAGAATTTCAGAGGATCCACAAATAATAATATATAAAACGTATTTCTCCTTCTTCACCATAAACACTGAGATGTGCTGCTATAATAAATAAAACAAGCATGGCTGAAGGTTTTGACTCTTTTCCTGTGGTTTCCTTTGAAACAAACACAGTCTGAATCACATAGATACTCATTAAGAGGGGAAGCAACATTTCACACTACCTTGGTGAAGGTCAAACAGTCCTTGTCTTGATCCTTGTCCTTTATTTCAAAGTCATAAAGTGCTTTGCCCTGAGGTGGAGCTGGTGGGAGGGGCTTGACACACTGGATATAGCTTGCTGGGAAAAAGCCGTGATTTCCATTCAGTTCCCCGTGATACCAATTCTCGTCTACTTTTCGTCGCAGTATAATAATGTCTCCTTTGTTAAACTTGAGGTCACCAGGTTCCTTGCCTTCATAAGCATAGAGAGCTTTTCCGTAGGGAAGTTGAGAGTTGTTCTGCAGCAACAACAAAAGGATACGATGCAATGTGATTAAATCAATTATAATACTAGCATATACTCTTTTACATTTTTATTATTATAACTTGATTTATACACCAAGCATATTTCAGCATTATTAGTTTCAAGTTTTGTTGTCTTTTGGTGGTCATATATGGCTGATCTGCTCACTGCCAGACCCAAAGCACATGGGGTTGTATTCAACTAACTTTCACTTATTGAAATGAATGAACCTAACTGAATCATGACCACTAATTTCAGTGGGTCTACTCTGAGTATAAGTTAGTTGACCCATGGGAAGAAAAAACTCTCACAAAAGAAAACTGACCTTTCCATCAGCAGTAGTTACTTTTCTTGACTGCTTAGTGTTACTAAAATATTTAAACATAATGCTATTTAGTTTACAATTCTATCTCCTAGTTTTGTAACTTTTGATGTCCAAGTACACGCTTTCCCTTTCTCTTCATAATATTGCTCAATAAATGATCAAATACTCATGTAAATGGCACACAAACGTTCCCAAATGTTGTTACTACCCTGACTCATCCTCATGTCACAGGTTAATATACACTTCTCATGTGAAATAACATATTGGCCGCCTTGTAGATTTCTGAGAGTGGGGAATCATCCTACAGAGACACAACATAGGTACCTGGACTTCGTTTAAACTAATCCTCATTGATTAAAAAGTCAACAGTTAACACTGCTTTGCTTTGGCCTGGATGATAACTTTTCAGCTTTCATCCCTTTTCAATCACAGAATTAGCCTAATAAAAATTATCATCTTTAGCTCATTCATTTTTCTATGACTAACAGAGATACAGAATTGTTTTTTAAAACAATATGAAGGATTTCAGTAAGGACCACTACCTATATAGCAAATTCACAATCTGGAAAATGACTGCATAGATAGCTTAAGTGACGACCAAAGAAATGCAGACACTTGTTTCATATCCTTTTATTTTCCTCCCTAATCTATCCCTGATTTGTTTCATCCAACAAGCGTTCAAATAATGAAGACCAGATAAGCTGGCCTTGGGACTTTGGAATAGTTTATTGGTTTCAACACGAAAATTTTTGATTCGATTTGTCCTGGTACAAATCATTAAAAAAAAATGTTTCATGAAACAGACCACAACTGCACACCACAGTAAACCATAAACCATGGTTTACAGCCCACCTTGCTCCCACTTCTCGCTGGGAGGAAAGAAAATATAATAACTGTCTTAGAATTACGTTCAAACCTGGGGCTGTGGATTACTTCATTTCAAACCAGCCATGAAGTGAAGCCAGGGTTTGTTCTTGGTTTACCAGTCATGGTTTGTTTGAGCAAACACTGGTTCCGATGTACCCATAACTCTAAGCCAGGGGTGGTGTTTATTTCCTCCATGAACTAGTGGGGAGGAAAAATGTGGGTAAGATTTCCTTGTGGAAAATGGTCTATGGTTTAGTATAATGTGCAAATGAGCATCATAACCAGGACTTGTATAAAGTCAATTATTAAAATCTGTTTCAGCACACCGAAATTCTCTGTGTACCGTATTCAATATTAATTTATCAATTACCCATAAAATGCATTAATCGCTTTTCTGCCTAGAAAGCGATCCAAGGCAATGTAAAATTCATTACAGATAAAATTAAAAACAACAACACTGAAAACTTGTAATGATAAAACAAGATGCAATAATGTTCACATGGATTGTCCCTAAGAGTCACTAAAAAGCAAGCAAAAGCAAAACATAAAACACCCCCTTTTCACCCAAATCCAGCTCCACTTTTATGTTGTAGCCAGTCTCTTTATCTAATTCTTGCACTTCCTCAACAATGGAATACATCAGCAAAAGGGGAACTATTCATTGCAGGATTGATGTGCTTGAATAGAAATGCCTGCCAGGATAGTGAAAAGAGGCAAATAATCTTTTCTCATAGCTGATGTCCATTTCACATGTTACATTTTAGGTGCACATCTTAAATGTATACCTACGAATGTCTACATGTAATGAACAGGTGTTCGCAATCAGGCAGCTACTCTTGTCTGCATCTCAAGTGTAAACTGGCAAACTCTGGTATATGATGTGGAGTCACAGAATCATAGAATTGTAGAGTTGGAAGGGACCCCAAGAGTCATCTAGTCCAACCCCCTGCAATGCAGGAATCTCAGCTGAAGCATCCATGACAGATGGCCATCCAACCTCTGCTTAAAAACCTCCAAGGAAGGAGAGTCCAATGTGTGAAAGGACCCTGAATAGTGGAAGCAGCAGAATCCCTACACTTCCATTACTAAACCAGCATAATGGCAGCTCATGTCACCACTGCCTCTCGTATTTCCTGTAGCTGCCCTGATTTATTGTTTTTTTTAAAGTTTTCCAGAAAATGTAGCTTCACAATAAAGCAACTCCTCCGCCCAAAAGGAGGGGGAGGAGGAGAGCACAAGGGGAATTGATTAGTCATATTGATTCCCCCATGCATTTCTTACATTAACAAGAAATAGAACAAGAATGCCCATCTACTATGGATTTAAGTCTGTCACAAAAATGGCAAGAGTTGGAGGGCAAGGGAGCATAGGAAAGTCACTACTCCATGTATGTCAATGTTTTCCTGCACAGTGCTGGATTCTGCAGAAGGTTTCTTTACTGTTTCAATCAATCAGTGTTGACAAGAAAGCCTGGAGCATTAATAAAGAGAAAGAGAGAAGTATTTTAGCGAGGTCCTAATGATATGCTGGAAACTCAATCATTCTGCATTTATGTTTCAGCCAAATCAAACAGTAGCACTTAAGAAACTACCTGCTGGCTAATTGACAAACAACAATCACAAGGCAATTAAATGGTAACCAGAAGCCTGCAACCAGTGAATTGGGTGGTTAGTTTAAATCAATATATGAAATTTCACTCTCCACTATCTGCTGTCCTCTGCCTCTTTGGCAGCCTAGTCCACACTGGTCAGACCTCAAAAACTCTCTTGCTTATCCATCTACTGTGCAACAGTGCCCAACTCCTTTTGCTCCTGACCTGATGTCAGTGCTACTTTCTCCTTGGCTTCTCTTTCTCCCCCAACTCCATGTCTCCATTACCTAAAGTTACTTCTTCTGCCAACCGCCTCCTTTGTCCCAATTCCTTTGGCCCTGTTGTTTTGGCCACCATCCTGAAGCGTTCCTGTTTCTATTTTCGATTCAGTATACAGCAACTTCTGCCTTTAAATGCTGGCCTGGTTTGCATGCCATGCTAAGCCAAACCATGGCTTAGCACAACTGCACAAGCTGGTATTAGGGGCGTCAGACTAGAAGATTGCAGCTGCTTTGCTCTGCTGCACTAAGCGATGGGTTGGTTTGGCTAACTGTCTGGGCTTGCATGTACAAGACCAACCATGAACTTTAACCACGGCTTGTTCTATGGTTTATTATGGCTTGCAGTTTGCCCAGGAGAGCTAAACCACAAGTCTGTGTTTGAATACTAAGACTTATAACTCAGCAAAGCACAGCAGCAGAAGACCGAAACAATCTTTGCTATGGGAATCCACATGCCCACACGTTTATGCTAAGCCACAGTCTACTGTGAGGCAGGGGCATTGGCTCCTGGGGGCTGAGCCCTTTTGGGGGGCCCCCAAGGGCTACAGTCTGCCCCCCCTATGTCCACAAAGTACAGAGGCTTCTGCTCCTCCTCTTGCTGTATAGGGGAAGGAGGATCAAAGCCACGCCACATTCAGCTCCGGCCCCAGCTCCTCCCAACATCCTGACACCGTGTGTGTGATGTCAGCCCCCCAATGGCCCTCACAAGCTCTGCTGCGAGATTTTGCATTGACTTTTTATTGACTCTGTTCTAAGTCTCTTCAGCATTCATCTTTTTCTTTCACTCAACCTTCCCTCTTCCTGTTAACAGTCCATTGCATACGCTGCAGCCTTCCTTTAGTCAACCGTCTTGTCTCTGGGCTCCTGGCTTCTTAGCTTCTCTACATTCCAGTACCTCTTTCCAGTCCTCAACCTTCTTTTTTTTTTAGCAACTGCATGAGCTTCCTTTCCTTTCATAGAACCTCCACTGCAAACCACTTTCTTTCCTGAGTAGTTGGAATGATCATGAACCAATCAGAAACAGAGGCTTCACTTTACCAATACATATAGATACCGCAGGATCTTTCCTTACAGAGATTGGAGAACAATAGAAGGGGAAAGTTGCCAATACAGCGGTACCTTGGTTCTCAAACTTAATCTGTTTCGGGAGTGTGTTCGACTCCCAAAACTGTTTGAAAACCAAGGCGTGGCTTCCGATTGGCTGCAGGAGCTTCCTGCATTGAATTGGAAGCTGCGGAAGCAGCGTCAGATGTTCGGCTTCCGAAAAACGTTCGCAAACCAGAACACTTACTTCCAGGTTCGCGGCATTTGGGAGCCGATTTGTTCGACAACTAAGCTGTTCAGGAACCAAGGTACCACTGTAATTCTCCTACAGGAAGATTTTGTCCTACAATTACCATACTTTAAAATGAATATTTTCTGAGTACTGGTATAAAGTTATTTTGTGAATTAGCTTCAAAGTTGGAATAGTGAAAGGATGTCAAAGGTTATCTTAGCTCCAGCAAGCAATGAAGATGATCTCTACTGGAAAACCCCCAAGATCTATTCAGCACATTTCTTAATATTTCAATGCAAGTGCTTACAAAAGGTGACCTTATTGCCTTAAAAAATCAACACCAGTCAGGAATTTGAAGCAAATATTTTAAGACACAGCACAAACAATTAAGGCCGAGACACAAAGGACCATGCAAACAGTTCTAGCCACCCAAGGGGAGGCTGGGTGTGTGTGTTTGGACATTAGACAGCTTCCCACCCCATGTCACATGGCAAACCCCTTTGAAACTTAAGGGACTTTTGAAAGAAAGAATCTATTCAAAGGGGATGCAGAGAGGTCATCAAACAAAATACTGAGCATGGACCATACTCTAGGGGCATACTTAACTTTTCTCTTTGAATTCTAGCCTTAGGAAATGTCAGCATTACAAATGTACACAGGTTCAAAGTATCTCCCTAACCCAGAACACTGGGAATTGTGGTTTTGAAAGGAAAGGAAGGATTCTGAACAGAGTGTCCTCGCAGAACTAAGATTCCAGGAGTTCTTTCCAGTAATAAAGAGGTTTAAGTCTGAGTTAGAGCATTTACAGACACATACCACTTTTGCTTTGACAGCTTCTGTAAAGTCATTAAAAACTTACATTGGCTGGATTCTAGTTGCTAGAAAGTGCATTAGATTTCCTTTTTTTTTAAAAAAAAAAAGTCTCTTTCTCCTTTGGATCCAATATTAACAACCTTCACACATGACTTGAATAGTACACAAGCAGGGCAAACACTGTTTTTGCTGCAATTTTGCATTTAACAAGGAATTCTGTTTAGGGAAGTTTTTAATCTGTGATATTTTAATGTATTTTGTTATTGTTGGAAGCCGCCCAGAGTGGCTGGGGAGACCCGGCCAGATGGGCGGGGCACAAATAATAAATTCTTCTTCTTCTATGCAGGTTGGTGAATAAAGGACTGATCTTCCTGTCCACTTTCTGTCCATCTGTTTGGTGTCCATGCTAGGTTGGAGGGAAGCCAATCTGTCAGATCCATCACTTCTCACTAATCTGTTTGGCAGAAGGTGCCTCCCCTCTTTTTTTTTTTTTCTAGGCTACTAAAAGGCTAGTACTCTGAGTTTCCATTAGGGATGCCTCCTTCAGTATACCTGAAGGAGCGTCTCCACCCCCATCGTTCTCCCCGGACACTGAGGTCCAGGGTCTTCTGGTGGTTCCCTCACTGTGAGATGTGAGGTTACAGGGAACCAAGCAGTGGGCCTTCTCAGTGGTGGCGCCCGCCCTGTGGAACGCCCTCCCATCAGACGTCAAGGAAATAAACAACTATCTGACTTTTAGAAGACATCTGAAGGCAGCCCTGTTTAGGGAAGTTTTTTTAAGGTTTGATGTTTTATTCTGTTTTTAATCTGTTGGGAGCTGCCCAGAATGGCTGGGGAAACCCAGCCGGATGGGCGGGGTATAAATAATAAATTATTATTATAAATTATTATTAGGAGGGTACTTCTCCTCCTCCATGGCTGGCACCAAAATGCCAGATACTAGCCTCTTAGCAGGATAGGCCTTAAACAGTCTTATTTACAAGATCACTATTTTAAGTGTGCAGATCTGCACCATTCGCAGCTCTGGAAAGGAACAAGAGGGAAGAATAGTATTTCAAACTACTCTAGCAGAGCCAAACCACACTTCATGGGAAAGACAAAAATTAATCTACAGTGCTCCTAAACATCTCCACTGTTACTTTCTTACACAATTATGTTCTGGTATGCAAGATTGTTGTGGACAGTACTTGTGTTTTTTGGGACACATCACAGGCAGTTCTTTTGCTGTTACTTTCTAAGACACCCCTGGACAATAGCAGGCATTGTTTATAGTTGTGAAATGTAAGCTTTCTCACAAGTCCCTTCTTGCAAGCTACATCCAGGAGATCAGTCCACTATTTTTCCACCCTGTGTGGTGGGACAGAGCCACCCTCCCTGCCACCAGCATCCAATGCAGACTGGTCCATTAGGGAACCTCAGTCAGCCCCCCGCCCTGCCATTGGTCAATTGGCAGGCAGGCTGCAATCCACTTCCTGGGCCTGTGTGAAGCGGGAGATGTTTCATGCAGGCCCGGAAAGACCTCTCACCTCCAGCACTCCTGGGCTGGCGCTGTCCCAGAAAGGTGTCATTCTCTATGAGCTCAGAATCAAATTTTATTAACTTACAAGTTCCAGACCTTTTATTTTATGCATTTATTTTTACCCTGCTGTCCTCAAGGAAGGCCAGGGCAGCATAGTTAAACACACTGTGCTTCTCCCTCCATTATTATCCTCACAACAACTACACTGCAAAGGAGGGAACAGGTTCTGGAGCTAACATACCACAGGCTCTGTGGCCCAGAATTAAGCTCCATTGAAACAACCACGAGCAGCCAGTTTAGAAAAATGTAGAGGTGAGACAAAAAAGAAGGAAGGAAGGATGGAAGGAAAAAAGACACCCACATGAGGGCCATCCGGCATTGAAACAACAAATGGCCGGTACAAGACATTAATAACAATTAAAACCCATAATGCTAATTTTGCGGCTCATTACTCGCACCGATTTCTCACTCTGTGCAAGACGTGCGGCAGAACTCAGAGGAGCTTCTCTGAGTGCTGATGGATGCTTCACGCAGGCAGCCAGGACAAGGATTCAGCATATGGTTTCTGTCATGCATAACAGCTTATGGGAAATCGCATCAGCTGTATCCAGAAGGGAGAGGAGCTTTCTCACTGAAATATATATATATATATTAAAATAATTCCAACAGGCGGAAGTCGGGGTGGGGTGGAGAGGGAAGCAGCAGGGAAGAGAAACTTGATGAATTGGAGCATTCACGCCATGATATGTAGCCTTTCACGCCTGGAGCAATAATTTGAAGCAGTTCGACTGTAACTAAAAGGCATAATCATGTGATAACATTCAGTTACTTATGTGAAGAAGAAGAAGAAGAAGAAACCGCACTAGGAATTCAAAAAGATGGAAGGAACTGATAAACGCCTCCGCAGATAAAGCAGATCTCATTCGACAGATTAAGTTACATGCCCACTTGTTCAGCAGAACAATGCGCAACTTTGTTCAGCAACTTGATGGAAAGGTCAAGAAATAATGCGGTGCAGTGATTTGGTATAGATGTTGGCACTCTTGTGCCAGAACCTGCTTTGGTTCAGCTCTGTAAAGAGAAACATGGGAAGCCTGTGGTTTGACCAGTAGGATTCCGGGGGTTTCAGTTAAAAAGGGATCTAAATAAAGACTGGAAATGCTATGTCAAATCCTATGAACTACCAGAGCACATTTACATAAGAGTCACTTTGGTGCTCTGGTGTCTACAATATAGAATATCTAACATGGGTATGTTAGATATTCTATATTATAGACACCAGAGCACCAAAGTGACTGTCTCCTGAGAAATCTGTCTCCTGAGAAATCTGTATGTGGGACAAGAAGCTACAGTTAGAACTGGATATGGAATAACTGATTGGTTCAAAATTGGGAAAGGAGTACGACAAGACTGTATATCGTCTCCCTGCTTATTTAACTTATATGCAGAATTCATCATGCGAAAGGCTGGACTGGATTGAATCCCAAACCGGACTTAAGATTGCCAGAAGAAATATCAACAACTTCAGATATGCTGATGATACAACCTTGATGGCAGAAAGTGAGGAGGAATTAAAAAACCTTTTAATGAGGGTGAAAGAGGAGAGCGCAAAATATGGTCTGAAGCTCAACATCAAAAAAACTAAGATCATGGCCACTGGTCCCATCACCTCCTGGCAAATAGAAGGGGATGAAATGGAGGCAGTGAGAGATTTCACTTTCTTGGGTTCCATGATCACTTCAGATGGTGACAGCAGTCACGAAATTAGAAGACGCCTGCTTCTTGGGAGAAAAACAATGACAAACCTAGACAGCATCTTAAAAAGCAAAGACATCACCTTGCTGACAAAGGTCCGTATAGTTAAAGCTATGGTTTTCCCAGTAGTTATGTATGGAAGTGAGAGCTGGACCATAAAGAAGGCTGATCGCCGAAGAATTGATGCTTTTGAATTATGGTGCTGGAGGAGATTCTTGAGAGTCCCATGGACTGCAAGAAGATCAAACCTATCCATTCTTAAAGAAATCAGCCCTGAATGCTCACTAGAAGGACAGATCCTGAAGTTGAGGCTCCAGTACTTTGGCCACCTCATGAGAAGAGAAGACTCCCTAGAAAAGACCCTGATATTGGGAAATATGGAGGGCACAAGGGGAAGGGGACGACAGAGGATGAGATGGTTGGACAGTGTTCTCGAAGCTACTAACATGAGTTTGGCCAAACTGCGAGAGGCAGTGAAGGATAGGCGTGCCTGGCGTGCTCTGGTCCATGGGGTCACGAAGAGTCGGACACGACTGAACAACAACAACATGGGTATGTACTGGAAAATGTTCAATGCTATGTTTTCTTGATCCTTTTTACATCGCTGTATAGCCCCCGCCCGCACCCAAACACACTCTGTACCCATTTACCTACCTGCCAACTGGAGTGTTCACTTCCCAAACTTGCCAAACTTGCACTGGCATACAGAAGTTGATTTCACAGTAACATTCTTACATCACAATTCCTTGCATGTCTATTCAGAAGTAAGTCCCACTGAGTAAAATGAGGGGATTAGTGCAATGCACGTGTGTGTAGAATTGCAGCCTTAGTTCTTAAAGCACCAACAGAACATTGTTGTTTGTGTAACATAATGCACATGTTCTTTCATGGAATTTTAATTTTGGTTCCTTTCAGCGGTATCAAAGCATCTTAAAACTTTGTGCAACTTAATATCCTTTCAACATACCTATTGCTATTTATATATCCAAGGCTACTCCTGAGCCAATGTTGCATTTTTCAGGCTCAAATGTTCTCAAATGTTATTTAAAAACACGTGCTTCCTTTCTCCTTCAGTTTTGGCTACTTTTCTAACCATGAATTTACAAGGATCTCTTCCCATAGAAAATATGTAATACAGGACATCTGGTTAAACAGAGGGGTGGGCACATAGGATAAATATAACCCTCCCCGTCCCCCACCCCACCAAACTACTTTGTTGGGAGTCCACAAGCTTTTATAAACTGAAAATGTCCATTACAGATACAACAGAAGAAAAATAAAATTCCTAGGTGTGATGGCTAGAGAAATGAGATACCCTAAAGAACGAGTGTCAAGAATTATAATTCATACAGCTCAAAAAATATGAAAGGCATATGACACTTTCACTTATGGCTGATTTCTCACATGCCCTTAATGGATGAAGAAATCACCATGTTCTAGACCAGAGTTTCCCAAACTTGGGTCTCCAGCTGTTTTTGGACTACAATTCCCATCATCCCCGACCACTGGGTCCTGCTAGCTAGGGATGATGGGAGTTGTAGTCCAGAAACAGCTGGGTACCCAAGTTTGAGAAACACTGCTTTAGACAGACTCAAGGCAGAGAATTGCTGTCTTCCATCTTCAACTGCCCATCTTCCATCTGTTTAATATGTGATATAAATGCTGTGGACATTTGGAGTCAAATGAGCTTTTTGTTTTTTTCAGAAACTGTTGACTTTTATCTTCAGAACAACTGCATATTTGTGCAGTGATATAGCTGGAGCTTGGCTCTGTGTTTCCCACTGGGAGATAGCTGACACTCTTAACCCAGTGCTATTATTGTTTTTTTACCCTAACAGTTCCAGGAAAAGAATGGGATGGATAAAGACTGCTATCAAAGCAGTTAACTTATTTATTAAACCGGGGAACTGTGCTGCAATGATTCTAGTATTAGTTCAGAGGAAAATGGTGGCAGAATTGACGAGGACCACCTTATCCATACAACTTGTAATGCACAAAGATGCAAAAATCAGGGTGGTGTGGTGTTGCCAACAACCTGGCCCATAACAAATAGCTGGTGTGCTGAACTTGTCTTCATGGACCACATGTTGTGTAGGACTGCATCTTCTTGCTAAAAACAGAGCTGCTTTTTATTTTATTTTAATGTTCTCTGAAACACCCTATAGTGAAGAGAAGCAGCTTTCCCGCATGTTTGGATGAACAGCTCCAGCTTGATTAGGTGGATTCTGAATGTTTACCAAGGGAGAAGTGATTGCAGAAGGCATCAAATCCGCTCAAAGCTGCTTCATGTTTGGCTGATATTGCAGATATGTGAAAGTACTACAGGTCCACCCCTGCCATATGTGTGCAAACAGATATTCTGCAGTACCAACACAAGTACCCTTAGGGCTCCATAAAACTGCAACAAACAACAGAATTAAACTCTGTTATGGAGGTGCTCAAGTAGCAAAATGTTTAGAATTGCTGTGTGTTTTGCTCTCAAAGTGGAGTATTAATTCCTTCAACACACATAAAATCTCTCATTAATAATTCCTCAAATGGCAGTATTCCACCCAGATCTACAAATGTTGCACTTTTGGGGGTTCATTTCATTTTCATCTGGCGAGCATTAGCAGCACAGCTAAATAAAATGAAAACTTCCCCCTTCCCCGATTTATTTTTGACAGTGTTTTCCCTCCCTAGACTATTTCATGGCAATATTATAGACTCGGGATTTTATGCATCATAATATGCTGCAGGGCAAAACAAAACAAAGTATCTTGGGAAGCTCTTTTTTAATTCCAAAAATGGCCTGTAAGTTTTTGCTTTGTTATCAAAACTACTTATGTAACAGCAAAATGTTTTGCACATTGTTATGGAATCTGAGGAAGAACTGGATTTCCTCCCTTTAGCACCAGTCTTTTGCTTTTGTACATGTGCTATGAATGTGCATAGCACTTTTATTTCTACTACTTCCTGAATCATCCCCTAGTATGTTTTCAGAAAGCGGAGGTGATGATGGTTGGATCACTGACAGAGCATTATGTGCTACACGCTATTAAGAATGGCATTATTTAACTGCATGCTTCTGCTTGTCCTACATAATCAAGGGTCAGAGATTGTTGAAGTTAGTCCTCTTTAGAAAGGGGAATGGATATGTAATTTAGGTATATATAACTGTAATTTTCAGGGTCGGAGCTTTATGTAAAGGTTATTGGATGGCCAATTAACATTCAAGGACAAAAGTGAACTGATTGTTCTGCTCATCTGATAATGTTCAATTGACAATTGTCAAGAAAGTTTGTGTTAAGAGATGCTAAACATGATCAATGATAAAAGGTAAAGACTTGAACAAATAAATATATCTAGAACTTATTGATTGTGACTCCTTGCTTGTGTTCAAACTCGTTTTTTTAAAAAATAAAAACAACGCACAATTTAATAAGAACAAGAGTCTCCCTTGGGAGGTTGTGGACTCTCCTTCCTTGAAGGTTTTTGAGTAGAGGTTGGATGGCCATCTGTCATGGATGCATTGGACAAGATGACCCTTGGGTCTCTTCCAGTTCTAAGATCTATGAGCATAGAAAAAGCCCTGCTGAATCAGCCCAGTGGTCCTTTTATTTACATCTAGTTTTCTGTGTCAAGGGAATTTTACTATGTGATGAAATTCAGCCACATGAGCGTCATCTACAGCCTGAATTTATCAGTCCAGATACAAGTTTACCATCTCAGTAAGTAGTACGGCGCAGACGCAGTGCCATTTGAACAAGTTTCTGTTATATATCAAGTGCAAAGGCTATACCAATATAATGGCCCCCACCATAATCCAAAGGCATTCCAGGTATTATAAAAATCAAGTATTGTGAGTCTTGATTCCATATAACCATTTCCATACCTCTTCTTCAGCCAGGTGGCAGCACTCAACAGTGCGGTTGCCAAGGTCAATTGTCTACTCTGATATCATATTTACTGCCATGATGTCACAGGATATATTGCACCAGTAGTACCCTATTCACCACGCCCCGTCTAAATACAAAACTTCCAGAGTAGAAGCAGAAAAAGGATCAGGGTCTTTGAACTTCCCTACAATCACCTGTCATTCAGCATTATAAAATAATAGACTGTAGGGCAAAATACGAAGAATTGTAGAGTTCAGTCAGTCAGGCTGATAAGCCAAGTGTTCAAATTCTGTAATTTGGCACACCGTGGGATTCTTGTGATTTTATTAGAGTGTTTTATCTTGTGCTTTGAAATAAATTATTATGGTTCCCAGGAGGTGACTTTTTTATTACCTTCACAGCTCATGATCATGAAACAAATCCAGCTTCGCACTCATATGCACCATTGTCTTCTTGCCCAGAAATTCATGAGGCACCTTCCTAAAGTACCCTCTGGGCATTCTATAAAGCAGTATTAATGGTTTCCTTGAGATCAGATTAGCAAAAAAGAGCACTAGCTAAAGCTGCCAGAATGTCTGATAGCCTCAGTGAAGAGGCTGGTTTCTATTGTAGAGCCAAAATTTTTATTTACTTCAGGGTTTTGTTACAAAGCTCCACTAAGGGTATAAATTCCAGTGCCACTGAGTTAATATTTACAACTGGGTTGAACTTAGCAGT
This sequence comes from Darevskia mixta, assembly GCA_034641385.1. Lineage (NCBI taxonomy): Eukaryota > Metazoa > Chordata > Lepidosauria > Squamata > Lacertidae > Darevskia > Darevskia mixta. Next base: position 3,741,149 of record JAWWNH010000063.1, read on the forward strand.
CAAAGGAATAGTCTACTCAAATTCAGAATGGGGAAGGGGGGAGCAACACCTCTCTTTTTACAGGACTAACCATTAATGTCTTCTAATGCAATTCTGGCTTGCCAGTAAAAGGATTTTTGGCTCAGTCAATGAGACAATACTTTATTCACTCACATCACAGAAAATGTAATGGTGTGGAACATAAGGATTCCTTTGCTTGATCAGAGAAAGCCCTATCTAGCCCAGCAGTCTGTTTACAACAGGGGCAGGCCAGATGCTTAGAAGCTCACCAACAGGGCAAGGAGTTGGTAATCTCCACCTGCTGTTGTCCATTCCCAGTGAAGAAAGCAGGAGAAAAATGTGCCTTACTTCAGCACGAAGGGGACAGTTTATATCTCGCCTTTCTGTTCCTGAGAGCCACTTGTCCCACGATGTCAGGTGACTTTGCTGATTTCCTTACTAACCATCCTGTTATGGCTTCTGTCACTTGCACAAGGAATGCACCCAACCTCAGATGGAAATCTGTAGTCTGGACACCAAGCTGGTCCTTCACTAACCCTGCTCTCTTGCTGGTCTCCACTCTCCACCAACCAGCTGGTTAGCCTTATCTTCCTCCTCCCTCCTCTCATTAAATGGTACCCACCTACAGTTTCTGAGCTGAAGATTTTCCATTTAGTAACTATGATGACTAGATGTTGACAGATCAGCATGCTTATTGTACAAAGTGGGGCTTGATTCTGATTAAACCTGATTTGAGTTAAAAGATGCTCCTTGTTTTAAAGGTGCAGCTAAAACATTTCTTTCATTATTTGTCAAAATCTAAAAAGAAAAGGGTATTAGAAATTCAGCACATCTATGTTTCTTAGCTAGCACAAATGCTCTTTTTTATTATTAAAATGTTTCTAGTCATAACAATTCAAATGTTGAATATATAAGGGCCGAGTCCAATGGACTTTAATGATGTTTAAATTACAGGATCGACAATATTTCCTTACAAACAGCATATTACTTTTATGTTCTGGATGTGTCTGGATTGGGCCCCTCACCCTCCCTGAAGTGGCATTTCCAGCGCTTCAGAGTTTTTATCCTTTCACCCAGATCCATTGCAAGTAGCGACTCATTAAACGCAATTCATTGGCACACACTCTTCATAAAGACGATTAAGAGCCTCTTGAAAGTCTAAATCCTGCTGACAGTACAGATTGGCACATTCTCATACACCCACGGTAGTCTGCCTGCTGCCAGAGGGTCTTTAATCAGCTCAGCCTTTGATAAGTGTTGAGTAGGTCAAGGAGACAGCTTGCTACAACATTGACCTGTGCCTTCAACAAGCTCTGAATACTGAAAAAGTCAAGCACTCTCACATTTGAAATTGTCTTCTTCTTTAAAAGATGAGAGCTCTTTGCAGATAAAGGCTCCCATTAACATCTATTCTGCTTTCTTGATACTTCAGTGAGAATAAACCCCACCATCATTATATTTTCTGATCGTATAAAGCAACAGTACTTAAGAGTACCGGCTGGAAAAAAGCACTAGGGAGATGCATACGCTCAGAATGCAAACGAGCCTTTCATGTCACTCGGCAGCTTCTCTTTACGATAGATAAAAGTTGATTATCTATAATTTGTGGCTCAAAGCTACACCTTAAACTCATCTGTTTAATTCCAGCTAACATATTCCAGGGGCCTTTGCTGCAAATTACAGTGTGATCACGCCACCTATCTGCAAGAGCAATAATATAAACACCTTATATGCTATTAACCAATTCTTTATCATGAGATGGTATCTGCTACCTCAGTGTGAACCATTTTAACAAAAAACTGAAGGTGACTTCTGTCTCAGAAGGATATAAAGGTAAAGGGACCCCTGACTATTAGGTCCAGTCGTGTCCGACTCTGGGGTTGCGGCGCTCATCTCGCTTTATTGGCCGAGGGAGCCGGCGTACAGCTTCCAGGTCATGTGGCCAGCATGACAAAGCTGCTTCTGGCAAACCAGAGCAACGCACAGAAACGCCGTTTACCTTCCCGCCAGAGCGGTTCCTATTTATCTACTTGCACTTTGACGTGCTTTCGAACTGCTAGGTGGGCAGGAGCTGGGACTGAGCAATGGGAGCTCACCCCGTCGCAGGGATTCGAACCGCTGACCTTCTGATCGGCAAGTCCTAGGCTCTGTAGTTTAACCCACAGTGCCACCTGGGTATAGCTCAGAGTAAAAATGGCTAGCAATCTTTTGCTTTGTTATACTCTTGGATTATTATTTATATACCCTTGTAACTCATCAAGGCTCCAATTCAACTGGTTTCTGATCATGACTGGTGCCTTTTATAGAATCAAAGAATCATAGCATTGGAAGGGACCTTGGGGTTCATCAAGCGCAACCCCCTGCAGTGCAGGAATCTCAACTAGATCAAATATGACAGGTGGCCATCAAACCTCTGCTTGAAAACCGCCAAGGAAGAAGACCTCATCATCTCCCAAGGGAGTCTGTTCCGCTGTCGGACAGCTCTTACCATCAAAAAGTTCTTCCTGATGTTTAGCTGGAATCTCCTTTCTTATAACTTGATTCCATTGGGTCCTAGCCTCCAGAGCAGGAGAAAACAAGCTTGCTCTATCATCCATGTGACAGCTCTTTAGATATTTGAAGATGGCTATCATATCTCCTCACAATCTCCTCTTTACTAGGCTAATAATTACCCAACTCGTTCCTCATAAGACATGGTTTCCAGACCCTTTATCATCTTGGTCGCTCTCCTCTGCACACATTCAAGCTTGTCATTACCTCCACAGTTTAAAAGACCATAGACTGGCAAATTACCCAAAGGCCTGGAAGAAGAGGAATATTTTGCCTGGCACCTAAATATATTAAATAAAGGTGCTAGGCGAGTCTCCTTGGAGAGAGCATTCCACAAGTGGGGAGCCACCACAGAAAAGGCCCGTTCTTGTGTTGCCATCCTCTGGATCTCTCTTGGAGGGGGCACACAAAGAAGGGCCTAAGATGACGATTTCAGGGTGTGGGTCAGTTCATATGGGGAGAGGCAGTCCTTGAGGTATTAAACTACAACATATTGCCTATCAAAATACACCAAACTGCTTAATGCTTTAGGCATCTCTTCTGAGTCTCATCCTGCTCAATCAGAATATGTGAAGTAAGCTGTGAAACACCTAATTATCAGAGTTCCTAGTGTGCCAGGAATGGAAGCGAAGACAGCTCTGGGCCTGAAAAGAAACCTAGTTTGATGTGGCATCAGCTGACAGATTTATGAAACTTGGCTCCATGCACTATAGAGATTTGTGCTGCTAAGGTGCTGAATCATAAAGGGAGGGCAAAAAAAGAGAATGTAATCACCACATCACACTAGTTTTTTCTTTCCAGTTTCACTATCTTGCTTTGACACACAATAAAAGAAAACTGAAAGACAGCATTTAAGGTGCATATAAAGCAGTGGGAGAAAACCCTCACATTATAGGAAAATGTAGCTTCATGGCTTTGGAACTAGTAAGTCCCACTAAGAGGACTTCGGCTGTAATAAGGCCAACTATCCATCTATTCTAGCATTCTGTTTCCCACAGCGGCCAATCAGATGCCTCCAGGAAGCCCATCAGAAGGGCGTTTGAAGGCAATAGTCCTCTCTTGTTATTGCTCCCTGGAAACTGGCATTCAATGTCAAACTGGCTCTGAATAAGACATTCCATTTAGTTATCATGTCTAATAACCATTGATAAACTTATTATCCATGAATTTGTTTAACGTAGGAAGTCATCTAAGGTTAGTGGCCATCACTAATGCATGGTGGAACTTAACATTGGGTATTATGGTTTGGCAATAGCTCAAGAGCAGGAAGGGATGGATCTGTCAATTTGAATTTTTTCTTTTTCCATTGTAAGGTTCAGTTCTCCATATTTCTCCTTCAGTTGATTTTTTGCAATTTTCAGCACACACAAAAATTGACCAGCATTTTTAGTGCAAATGTGTGTGTGTGTGTGTGTTTGTGTATGTATGTATGTAAGCAATTTCCCCTAAAATAATGCATTTTGGTATGTTATTTCCACTAATTTATACACTAATTTATGAACACTTTCTCCCAATATACACATTTTTGGGCAACTGTTCCACAAAATTCAGGGAAGGGTGCATTTGGAAGGATAGCTCTTTCAGTTCATGTATTGTTTTGGAAACTTTGAATTAGTTAGTTTCATATTAAAACACAAACAGAAACAAATTTCTCCCCCAGCCATACTCAAGAGCAGTAAAGGTAAAAAGGTAAAGGACCCCTCAACAGTTAAGTCCAATCAAAGGGGTGTGGTGCTCATTTCACTTCAGGCCTTGGGAGCTGGCGTTTGTCCACAACATTATGAGCGTGTCCAAAAATATCAAAGTACCACAGATTGAGTATGAACAAACTCAGAATAAGCTATTAGGCAGGGCTTTTTTTCAGCCGGAACCTGCCGGAACAATGTTCTGGAACCTCTCAGGTGGGCCCTGGAAGGAAGTGGAGGGAGAGACCTGATCAGCCTCAGCAAAGCTCTGCTACTTCTTTGGCTCATGAGGAGACCCTCCTCAGAGCCTAAAGGGTACATCCTCTATGGGCTCCAGAGAGGGTCTCCTTGCAAGCTGGAGGTACAGCAGGGCTTTGCTGAGGCTCTTCAGCCTCCTAGCCAACAACTGACACACGGGGAAAGCCATGCTTCAGCTGAGCAAGCCCAGACGCTGCTATGGCTCCCATGAGCCAGAGAAGCATGGAGGGAGGGCTCATTAAGCTGCTCAGCTGAGGTGAGGAAGGCTCCCCTTGCCTCAGCTGAGCAGCCTCAACAAGCCTCTGGCTGGTGAGGAGACCCCAGCCCCCAGCCCAAAGAGATCTTCTTTGGGCTCTGGGGTGGGTCTTCTGAGGGAAGTGTGTTCCAGTATCTTTTTATCTAGGATAAAATAAACACTGCTATTAGGTAACCCAGTCCCCAAACCTGTACACAGTACACAAAACAATGCACTGCTATCATTCTAGTTATAATCAAAGCAACTGTAGCATATAAGCTGGATTTATATTGTAAGACATTACTAGGTTAGACACCACAGTACGCAAATATAAACCACAGAAAAACAAGGCACCAGAGGCTGCAAATGTGATAGTTTTTTGGGGGGCATCAGCAGTGGCTTGTGGAAATGCAGCAGGGCATTTTAATCTCCCATCCCCCCATTCCACCAAGCAGTGCCATTCATCACAAGTCACATTTAATACCTGCTCTTCAAGTCTCAAACACAGCTTATCAAATAGTGCCAGAAGCTGCTGCCAAGGGAATAAATGGGGTAGGAAGAGATTAAGAAGCCCCACTGCATTTGTGGAGCTTGCTGTTTCCTTGTCTGGATCACAGCCAGAGAGTTTGCAAAGATTCAGAATTCATTTCAATTAAACCTGAGATGTGCTGACTACAAAGGAATGTTCGTGTGGACTGCTCAGAAAACAATTGAGTTTAATGATGTCCAGAGGAAATGGAACAATGCTGCTTAAAAAGAGATCAAACAAAGTTATTTTTGAAGATTTGCTACATGAAAAAGCTATAACAGGGGGATATTCTATTCATTTTGCCAGGAACAGACATTTAACAGAAGCTGGATTGGGGCTGGGGTCATGCTATCATGCTAACAGCTCCTTTTCAGTTCTATTCAACATAATAATGGATTATAACATGACCTATTAACAAACATCCACTTTGAACATTAAAAGTTACTTCTCTTTGTAGTAATCAGCAGTTTTGGAGGTTACACTAGGACAATCTCAAAGATAGCTTAAAGGAAAGGAAACATTTATATCTTTTACGCATGCTAATTATGTTGACAATAAACCAGCTTAATTGCACATTTATCTTAGGAAAGTGGAAGAAAGCAACACAGAACCACAGAATGGCATGGAACCTTTTTCTTTAGCAGAGATGCCACACACCTGTTGGGTCCTTGAAAGGGTGTATCCAAGAAAATACAAGCTTCTTAGAATATCGTCACCAAACACTTTTCCAGATCAGATCAGTATCTGTGCAAAATAAGAGACCCTGGTCTCCCTCTCATCAGTCTCCAAAGCACCCACCTCATCCTTCTCCTTGCTTACAGTTGGGTGGTGGAGGTAACAGGAAGAAGGAAGTTTACTTCTTCTATCTCCTCTCTCATTGTCATCCTGACAAAAGAGCAGTTGGGTTTAAGAGTTGGACTTTTCCCAATGGTTACTGCAACTTAAGGGGAAGCTTTACTTTTACTGGGTACCATTTAAAAAGCACTCTCTATGGGGCTACCTTTGAAGGTGACTTGGAAACTGCAACTAATCCAGAATGTGACTGCCGGATTGGTGACTGGGAGCAGACACGAGAACAATATAACACCAGTCCTAAAAGATCAACACTGGGTTCCAGTATGTTTCTGAGCACAATTGAATGTGTTAGTGCTGACCTTCAAAACGCTTAATGGCTTCGGCCCTGTATACTTGAAGAAGTGTCTCCACCCCTATCGTTCTGCCCAGACACTAAGGTCCAGCTCCGAGGGCCTTCTGGTGGTTCCGTCACTGCGAAAAGTAAGGTTACAGGGAACCAGGCAGAGGACATTCTCGGTAGTCACGCCCGCCCCGTGGAATGCCCTTCCATTAGATGTCAAGAAGATAAAGAACTACCGGTATATGACTTTTAGAAGACATCTGAAGGCAGCCCTGTATAGGGACGTTTTTAATATTTGATGTTTTATTGTGTTTTTATACATGTTGGAAGCCACCCAGAGTGTCTGGGGCAACCCAGTCAGATGGGTGGCAGGGTGCAAATAATAAAGTTGTTGTTGTTTTCAGAGAGTTGTTATTCTGCCTCAGATCTTGCACACTTCCCAGTATCTCACCTCTTCTTCGCTCAGCAAACGGAGGTGCTCTTAAAAAGCATAGTCACAATTTTCAGCTAAGAAACTAACATTCTTATGGAGCAGTCATTTCCAAACTGTTTGTCAGCACATTAGCGTGACTTGAGAGAATCACTAGGGGTGTGTGAGGAATGAATGAGATAATTAAAGACTCCTGTGAGGCTCCTTCCAAGCAGCCTCTTTCTAGGGCAGATAATTCTGCTCTGTCTGCCTTGGTGTAATCAAGCCTTCTGCAACATCATGTCCTGGCTGGGTTTTATAGGAATTGTAGTCCAAAACATCTGGAGGGCAAACTGGTGTAATCAAATGTTCCAATCACACCCACTGCATAAAACTAACTATCCCCAGGCAATGCCTTTTGGGACACAAGAGTGAAGCATGCCTTCAAAAACAGTGTTAGCTTTCAGACATTTCAGACACATTGCCTTAGACCCAAATGTGGATGCTGGCTTTTGCTCACACAGGTCAGCCCTGCAGGACTGTGGTCCAAGTATCCAGGTTTTGGCCAGGACTACAGACCGTGGAGAAATGCGATTCTGTTCACATATAGAGCCAAATTTATCAAAATCTCACTTTCTAAAACAATATGAGAACCAAAGCATAGTCATCGTTTAAAATTCACATCGTTTAAAATTTTACAGTGCAGTTTTACGCACAACCAGTGCTTACCCTGTTTTCCCCTTTTTAATACGTAGTCATAAAGTAAGCCATGGCAGGGTTTTTTTACCTTTGTGAGAAGACGTACCCCAAAAGTAAGCCATGGTGCCGCCATTGTTCCCATCACCTCCTCAGCCCCTCCTGCATGCTCTGGGAGCCAGCGAGAGGCGGGAACGCGCCTCTTGCGGAGTTCTGCCCCGCCTGCTCAGCGCACAGGGGGAGGCTGTACCGTACCATACTGACGTAATAAAAATAAGACATCCCCCCCAAAATAAGCCACCCTGTGTTTTTTTTGAGGAAAAAATTATAAGACGGTGTCTTAAAAAGGGGGAAAGACGGTACAAAAATGCGTACAGCAGTTAACACTGTGCATAAAAATGAATATATTGGTGAAAATAACATACTAAAATGCTTTCTATTGGAAGAAATGGTTTGCATTAGTTTGTGTAGTCAAAACCACATACAAAAATGTGTTTCTTAGGAGAAAAATGGCACTAAAATTCAGATTTAAAAAATAAAATAAATAAATTTACAAGTTGCTTCAGAAATGTGCAGAAGTGAGAGAACCGAAACTGACAGCTCCTTCCATCCCTAGCCTGGCCTGAAATCTATAGCCTGGTACCAGCTAACTAGGATGCTAGAAGCCAAAGCTGAACAGAAGCAAAAGCACCCATTCTGTGCTCACTTGACTGTGAAGCCTACACTGATTGTGTCTTGGGGCAAATAATTTCTCTGCTAACTGCGGCTTCCCAACCATTTCTCCTCAGCCACTAAATATGCAAATGAGCAGATTTTTCACAAAGATTGCAAATCTTCCTGTGGTCTTTCCTCTTTCAAAATACTGGGTTTGAGGAGAGCTGTGTGACATTCTGTTTCATGGAGGAGGAGGAGAAAGCAGCAGAAAAACAATGTCATAAGCAAAACTCACCGCACACCGTTATGTGTGCAGTCCCCTATTTTCTACAAAGGGGACCCAAATATCTTGAGGAAAACTCACAAATCTCCTGGACTGACGTGCAATTTCAAAGAAAATGAGCAAGATGGAAATAAAGGCTTATAAATTGACCACAAAGATCAAAAGCAGTAGTTCTCTTCTCTCAGAGGGAAGGAAATCAATAAAAATGAAAGACCACAATTACAAAGCAACCACAATAGCTTAGCGTAAACTCTTTTTTTTAAAAAAAAAAACATACTAAAAAAAATCCCCCTTTTATTTTCATGCTTATTCTCACCAAAAGCTTAGTTTCATATTACTGAGTGCAATCAACTTTCTATAATAGCAATGATTTTCTAACAGTTCACTTGCTTGTATGTGGTATATACTGTGATTGTGCCCTTTTTGACTACAGCAGCATAAATAATAAATTTAATGCAACAGCCAGTTATTACTGGATATCTGGAGTAAGTTCCTGGGTTATATAACAAGAGATAATGAACCTGGCGCTTCAAACTCCAGGGGATCTCACTAACAGGCACATATTTGGGCCAGAGAATGTGCTATGTGCTAGAAGGAAAGTCCATATCCTGTTGTGCATCATGCTAATTCAAAGTGTTCACGCATGTATCCCTACAATATTCAAAATATGTAAAAGGATCAACTTGGTTTCTTTTATGTTGCGTTAGTAAGAAAGAAAAGTAAGTAAGATACTTCCAAATACTCTTAGGTGGCCTGTTTCCAGCAGATAAATTTGAAAACATTAACTTAAAGTACAGACACATTTGTTTTCATAGAGTTACTGTGGCACTTACAAGCTCCCAGTGAAAACCAAACACAGTATTATTGGTCCATGCTAAATTCCCACAAGTTAAGCGAAGTTAAGAAAACTAGTGCAATTCTATCTGTGCACATACAATTGTCCCCAGTAAATATTTCAAGCAGGGGTGCCAACTTGAATAAAATATTGTGGGGGCCCAGACAAGTCCTGCCCTGCATAATCAATCACACGACACTGTGCACACACACCATTTAAATGGGAATGCCACCAACTTTGTGAGGGCCCGCAAATATTTTATTGTAGGGGCCGAAGCCTCCATGGCCCCTAGGAGTTTGCTCCTATGATTTCAAAAGTAATAGTGCTAATCCAATCCATGCATTTGCACTGGAGAGAGAACATGGAGCAGGGCTTCCATAGATGGCCAAGATGAGGTTAAAAACACCGACCTTCTGTACTGAACTGTTGTTAAGAATTAAGAAGGAAAAACCATGTTAAGTACACTCACTGCACTATTCTTGTTTTTGGTGGGGTGTTGTTGTTTTTTGTTTGTTTCTTTTTAAAGTATTTGAGCAACTGAGAAAAGATTTTTAAAAGAAACAATTTGTGAAGTTCTTGCTTATCCAGGTAAATGGCATCAGTTGCTGGCAATGTTCTTTGTCTTAAGTTAAAATCTGTAAGAACTTTACTCCGCTGTGTATCGCCTTGCCTTTGCATAGGGTAGAGAACTAAGAATGCTTGCAGGGTTGTTGGCAATCAATTACAACAGGGTGTCAAAGCCCAGAGCCTTTGAAAATTCATTCACCTCCAACATAAAACCAGAGGATCTTTGGTAAGTAGTAAAAGAGATAAATGTATAGCGCTTTTCAAACTTGGCCTAGAAATTGCATTGATATGTTGCTATTGTTGATGTTTGTCTTGTTAAATTGCTTTGGGATGTTTCATGGGGGGTGATTCATAAAAGAAATGGAAAACATATTCTGTCTAGGAATCCCTGAGAATCCGTCACAAACTCCCATGTGTTGCAGATTATTCTGGGCATGTTTTAGGGTACAAACACAATGCACCCCTAGAACACCCTTCCAATCAACTCTTCACTGTATCTGCATGTTGAAAGGGAAGATCAATAGTAGTAAGTAAGTAGTTGTTCAAGATAGCTTGTCTGCCATTACTGTTTTTTTTTGTTGAGAAACCTCCAAGGAACGCTAGGCTTACCCGGTAAAAAAAAAATCCCAACAAGAACTGTTTACACAAAGGTAAAACAGTGTTCATTGATCCAGAAGTGGCTTGCTGGATGGGGCAAAGCCACTACTATAGTTTTGTTGTTGCTTACCAGGCTGGGGAGGAGGCAAGGAGTGTAAACATACCAGTAGGAGCAATGGGTTGGCTACATTGGTGTGTCAGCTCCAAATCTGCTCCAAGCCAACCTTCCCACTACCTTCCTACTCTGTTAAGCAACTGCAAGCCACCTGCTGGAAAGCTAGATGGGAGGGGTATTATTATTATTATTATTATTATTATTATTATTATTATTATTATTATTATTATTGCGTAGCAGCTCCTCTCCACCTAGTTGAGGCACTTCTGCACTAATCCCACCCCCCAAGAAAGGAGTGATGGGGTTCTAGTGACCACAATATGGAACAAACAGTCCAAGGTGTCTTAATACTAGATCGCATTCTAGGTTCAACTTCTGTTTCTATAAGTTGCAACCAATCGCCTGCAAAAATAGTTCCTGGCCAAGGTAAACAAATTTGCAATTGGTTGATATGCTCCAATGTTCAGTATCCTAAGGCTAAAATAAATACAGTATGAGATATTGGGGTTTGTGTTATGGGAATAAGATGAACGTGTGTTACAGGGATAAGGGAGAGGTCTGATGAAATCAGTGATTTAAATGCAAACCTAAGTTGCACTTCCCAAAACAATATGCAAACCAAAACACAACGATCATTCAAAATTTGTACTTCCCTGAATTTGACAATGCAAGTCTACAGCCAAATAACATGCACACTCATATGTGTATTAGGTGAAAGTCTACAGAAAAGACGTGAAAATACAAAAATGCATTTGGGGGGGGGGGTTACTTGCAAAAACTGTGAACATCAAGAGAAACATGCAGTAACATGTTTATGAATTTTCATGAGGACTTTTTTTAAAAAAAGATCGAAAACTGGCATGTAGATGCAAAGAACTGAAGACTGAAAAAATGAGACACTGAGTGAAATAAAAATTGACAGATTTTCCGATCCCTCTGTGTATATCAAAAATGTGTGTACTCTCAGAATGTGTGTACACAGAGATGTATGACCAGATACGTAGAGATTGTCAAAATATAGCATTTACTTTCATTTAGTTTTTCTTTTCCAGGAGCCAGATGCACGAACATTTGGCGAAGAATTCAAGAAATCCACTTCCTAGTTTACATCTGGCTCTTAGTTGTACTCTCTCTGTCTCTCTTCCACCGCCCCAAATCTAGCCTTTCTTTAAATCAAACTCAGCTTCAGTTCTGATAATGTTCTTTGAAAATGTGTGAATCAGTCTGCTCATATATTTCCTCAGTGGGAAAGTCATGCCAGAACTAACTTCATTAAATCCATCATAAATCTTGCACACAGCAAAGAAATCCAGTTGAAGCACCAGATGAAGTTGCCTCACAGGTCACATGCAGACAATGGAGGGGAATGAATGATTATAGACATGTGATTGAAGAATTTAAAACAAGAGTGACAGCGCTCACCTAATTTATTGCTGATTATAATAAAACTATCAGCAACACATCCCCCTTTCAATAAAGCTGTACTGACTCTTGTTTCAAAAAATAAATCACGTTCAGATTTATAGCTACAGTTTCCAAAAAAGGAGGAACTTAAAAATAGCATACTGTATATGATCTCAGTAAGAAAAATATTTCGTACTATCTCTTGGAGTTCACCTCAAGTCTTTGTTTTAATCAGGCCACATATCTAGTCTAATTTAGACGCTGATTTTTACGTTTAGAAAAATCAAACACAAAACGAGATAAAACTTTGTGATCTCTTTTAGAATTAGTTCCCAAGGAAACAGAATGTGTCCATGGCCAATGAATATACGGGACAATACTGAACAAGTTGTTCAGCACCAAGGATACACAGTATCATGTATTAAAGAATCACAGCTAATTGCCATACTTTGCAGTGCAATCCTATCCTTAAATTATGCCTACTTGGTGGGATAGAATTGGTATTAAATGCCCTTGGACTAGTACAGGGGTCTGCAACCCGCGGCTCCGGAGCCGCATGTGGCTCTTTTACACCTTTGCCACGGCTCTGGGGTGGCGTGTCTTCTCCCGCTCCCCTTTCCCTCCCGTCGCGTCGGTGTGTGTAGTCGGGGGGGGCGGCGGGAGAGCGAGCTGCAGAGAGAAAGAGAAGTTGGCGAGCTGCGACGGGCGCGTTGACGGCAAACCAGAGCCGAGCGCGGAGCCCGAGAGCGAGAGCAGCGCCTCCTCCTCCTCTCGCTTCCCGGCTGGGCAATTGACAGAGCTCATTATCATGCTGCGCTCACTCGCTGCCTGTCTAGGGCCGGAGGGAGGGAGAGTAAAACGCGCGCGCACACAAAAGCTGGTGTGTGTGTGTGTGTGTGGAGAGGAGGCAGCGAGCCCCAGACAAAGCCCGTGCAGCGCGCACACAAAAGCTGGTGTGTGTGTGTGTGTGTGGAGAGGAGGCAGCGAGCCCCAGACAAAGCCCGTGCAGCGCGCACACAAAAGCTGGTGTGTGTGTGTGTGTGTGTGTGTGTGTGTGGAGAGAGGAGGCAGCGAGCCCCAGACAAAGCCCGTGCAGCGCGCACACAAAAGCTGGTGTGTGTGTGTGTGTGTGTGTGTGTGTGAGAGGAGGCATCGAGCCCCAGACAAAGCCCGTGCAGCTGTATTTGAGCTGGGCCAGCGCTGGCAGACGTGCTGCCATCTCGCAGGAGGCTCCTGATGGACGCTTGCCTAAATCGCAGCGGGGCGGGGCAGCAGGGGGCGGGGCACCGTACGTCATGCGCAATGACGTAACATGGCCCCGCCCCCTCGCCTAGGGCGCGAAAAGCGGCTCCCAGGTTTTTTTTTCCTTCGGAAATGGGTCCAAGTGGCTCTTTTTGTCTTAAAGGTTGCCGACCCCTGGACTAGTAGAATGTAATGACACACTGGCATAGTGAATTTATTCCATTGTGGAAGTGTACCCACCAGACCTTATTCCAGTGAAGGCTCTGATGGCGCAGTGGGAAAACCAGGGTGGAGTTGGGTACATTACAGAGGAAGAGAAGTATTTGGTAACAAGACAGAAGCCCATTGAGACATGTTCGCTAATCACTCTTCAGATTATGTTGCTTGTATCCATCTCAACCACAACCCCACAAGTTCAGTAGTTCAGACTAGGGATATGTCCAGAGTATCATCTAGTTTGGGATCATGGGATGAATTTCAGTTCTTGCGGATGGAGAATCTGCACACTGTGCTTGGAAGAGTGTGACCTACTACTAGGTGCTTGTTCAACTCTTGCCTTTCCCAGTATGTTACATTTAGAATGAGAGGTTCCAAAGAATGCCAGGTTCCAAAGAATGTTGGCCAAATATGTCCAGTTTCATGAAACCTCTGTCAGGACCATGGAGAGTTCCTACAGCTCTCTCCCTATTGCAGGCAAAAGAGATGTGTTGTCTCAGCAAAGGACTAAACCAGGAATGAAGAACCTGTGACCCTTCTGACTCATGGGTAGGGAACCTCTCACCCACAGGCCAGTCTTGGTCTGCCAGGTTGTCCAATTTAGTCCATGAGGACATTTAGCCCGAATCACACCTGCCTGCCCATCAGCTGTAACTAGTGACATCGACTGGTGGGCAGGGCCTTCTCCTTTAAGTGAGCAAGTAGGGGAGAGGACAAAGAAGCCTGTAGAATGGAGGCTTCTTTCTCTTCTCCCCTGCCCACTTAAAGGAAACGTGTAGAGCTGCTTCAAAAAGAGCTTTTGCCAAGCAATTCAAGATAGCCCCAGTGCTTTTGACAGATGGTCCTTTGATACAATGTCCCCCTCCTTTTAAAATCACTCATGCTGCTTCAAAGAGCACTTCTGTAGCCTCAGGCAAGAGCACAGGGAGCCTAGCAAAATTGCTGTTTGAAGCAGGCTCCCCACCTTTAAACATACTGTGTTTCTCCTAAAATAAGACACCGTCTTATAATCTTTTTATCCTCCAAAAAACACAGTATGGCTTATTTTTGGGGGATGTCTTATTTTTATTAAGTGTGGTACAGCAATCTACATTTATTCCATTATAATAAAGTCGTCTTCTTCTGGAACATCATCATAACTCTCCAAACCCGAAGGAGAAGGAGACTCCACCACACTCATTGGCAGCAAATTCCACTGTCGAACAGCTCTTACTGTCAGGAAGTTCTTCCTAATGTTTAGGTGGAATCTTCTTTCTTGTAGTTTGAATCCATTGCTCCGTGTCCGCTTCTCTGGAGCAGCAGAAAACTTTTCTCCCTCTTCTATGACATCCTTTTACATATTTGAACATGGCTATCATATCACCCCTTAACCTTCTCTTCTCCAGGCTAAACATACTCAGCTCCCTAAGCCATTCCTCATAAGGCATCATTTCCAGGCCTTTGACCATTTTGGTTGCCCTCCTCTGGACACGTTCCAGCTTGTCAGTATCCTTCTTGAACAGTGGTGCCCAGAATTGGACACAGTATTCCAGGTGGGGTCTGACCAGAGCAGAATACAGTGGTACTATTACTTCCCTTGATCTAGATGCTATACTCCTATTGATGCAGCCCAGAATTGCATTGGCTTTTTTAGCTGCTGTTGACTCATGTCAAGTTTGTGGTCTACCAAGACTCCTAGATCCTTTTCACATGTACTGCTCTCAAGCCAGGTGTCACCCATCCTGTATTTGTGCCTTTCATATTTTTTTTTTGCCCAAGTGTAGTACTTTATATTTCTCCCTGTTAAACTTCATCTTGTTTGGTTTGGTCCAGTTCTCTAATCTGTTAAGGTCATTTTGAAGTGTGATCCTGTCCTCTGGGGTATTAGCCACCCCCTCCCAATTTGGTGTCATCTGCAAACTTGATCAGGAGAGAGATGGTAATTACTTAATTCTGGAGGAAATGGGAAGGTTTTTTCACCTCCTCCCTTCTTGCAGAGAAACACCTTAAAATTCTTATAACAACACAAAGGAGAAATCCCAAAATGCAAGGTTTATTGGGAACAAGGAAAGTATGATGAAATTATAAAATAATATACTAAAGCTGCAAAGCTGGCTGCTCTTATATGCAGGGCTGCAGCAGTAAGAAATCTGGAGTTTAACTTGTTGGAACAGAAACAGAGTGTATTTGCCTTGTTGTTCCTTTGATATGCTAATTACTTAATCCAAGGTAAACAAAGAGGGTTGAGCACACGGAGCAAAAAGACGGGCTCTGCTCCCTTCCCCCACAACCAAGCTACCTTAACCTCAGCGCAGGGGAGATCTGTGCTATCTCTATCTCCGATCTCTGTTATCTACGATCGCTGGCTGAGGGGAACTTCAGCGGCAATGGATATCGCTTCCAGGGCTTTTCTCTGCAAAGAGCCGAAGGGGGAGAGGGAGAGGAGCTGTTTTCTTTAACCCGAGAATTTCAAGGGATATAAATTTTCAGGGAGAGCAGCGGGAAAAGGCTTAGAATACGAGGGTTTCCCGCCAAAAACGGGAGGGCTGACAGCTCTGCACCAGGTACCCGATCTCACTACCAGTACCCGGTACGTCTTATTTTCGGGGTATGCCTTATATTTTGCGACCCCTTGAAAATCCTGCTATGCCTTATATTTTAGGTATGTCTTATATTATGAGAAACACGGTAGCTCGAGCAATGTTCAAAGACAGCTTTTGCAAAGGGCTTTCAGGTAGACAACCCCACTCCTATTTGATGCTCTGGAGGCTCACAGAGGAGTGCAGGCACTATGTTACAGCCCTTTGTAAACAGTGAAAGGGTTTTGAAGCTATTGCAGCTTCCCAAGTGGCATGTGAATGACACGTGGAAGGCTCCATCCATCTGTCAAATTTGGACTATGAGTGGAATTTTGATAAGTATCTTGCCTGTGTAGACAAAAAGGTTCCCCCCACCTGTTGTAGGTGCTGTTAGACGACAACTCCTATCAATTCTGGCAATCAGCCATGCTGGCTTCTGCGTCCCAAAAATCTGGAGGGCCCCAGTTTCCCTGAGTTACAGTCACCTGAAGGCTGTTCTCCAATTTGCCCCACCTACCGGAGGAAATTGGCAGTGCTCCTTAAAGGGCACTTGTCTGGCTCTGTAGACACTGCTTCTCTGAGGGGAAAGAGGTAGGAACGGCACTGGAGACATGCCCTCACAGCAAAGGAAGGTGGAAAGGCTATGTCCTTGGCCTGGGAGAACACAGGAGTTGCCAGGAAATTAATCTAAGTATTGTCTCTTGTTTCTAATGGTATTCATTGCTTTTTGCTTTGCTTCTGAGACAGCATAGAATTTCAACTATGCCATGCAAGTGCTAGCCCTAAAGTGAGAAGCCACTGGTATGCTTAGCAAAATCACAAGATCAGTAAGTCTGCTGTATACAACAGTTTATCTTTTTTTTAAAAAAAAGAGCAGAGCAAACCCCAAATTTCACTTGGTGGAAATATTGCCATTATTATGCAATTTTAATTCAGAAAATGTTCTAATCTGAAAGTATTCATAATTTTAATTTGTGTATTAAGAAAGTACTTGAAGATTTTTTTTCAAGATAAACAGCATCTAAATAGTATCTGTTATTGTGAAAGGGCTGAGTAACACTGTTAACAGTTTTTTTCTTAGGTTATATAAAGAGAAGGTAGATGTAATCATGCTTCAGGAAACACATCAAAAAACAAATTGAACATTTGTTAAAGGGCAATAGACTAGGAACAGCTGTAATATCAACTGGGACTTTGTGTGTTTATATACAATTGTTAATGTACTTAATTAATTTTTGACCAGGCAGACAATCATTGATGGAAATGTCTATATAGAATTGGCCTGGAAACTAAACATATACACAAAAGTTTAAATAGTTCAGTATAATTTGCATTCAGCTTTGCTCAGTCTTGCAAAAAAAGAAAGAAAACCAACTTGCACCCTATGCAATGTGTCAGGGGCTGGCCGGGTTCCGAAGCGGTGCCAGAGGAGACAGCGGACCTAGACAGAGCCCCGCTGACGCCCGAGGAGTTATTGAGGGTCTGGGACCAGGAGCAGGCACAGCCCCTGCTGACACCAGAGCAGATGGTGCAGCAATGGGAGGAAGCCTCCACCAGAGGGCTAGCACAGCCAATGGGAAGGGACCAGGAGAGGGAGTCCGAGGAGGAGGGGAGGCTTAGAGAGCCTGCCAGAGCATCAGACACAACCAGCGTGGAGGGCGAAAGCGAAAGGGAAGAGGGGGCAGGAGGACCACCTAGGTCAAGGGCACGGAAGCGGAAAAAGGAGAGGCGGAGACTAGGGTTTCCGAAGCTCCTCTGCTGGGGGCGGAGCCGCAAATCAGTACTCGAAGGATCTGACTCCGAGGGGTCGGATGCATAGCCGTGAAGTCTGGACTGTTCAATGTTATAAAATAAAGTGATTGGTTAATAGACGGCGTTTGTGGATGCTTACTTCCGAGGAGACACACATCCGTCTCACAGCATCCTTCGAGTCTTCGTCACCTCCTCAGAAGTAAAGCACAACCAGCATGAGCAACGCGGAGGAAGCCGCAGCGTTAGCTGCCCAAGGAGCCGGCGGTGGAGGTGCCCCTACCTGGGAAGACAGAGCTCGTGAGCTAGAGGTACTGTACCGAATTAGTCAAGCCAGGTTGGAGGAGGCAAGAATTCACGCTGAGCAGGGCAGGAGTGCGCAGGCGGCAAGGCGAATCACCATGCTAGCCAGCAGGTTTCAGGGCAAGCCGGAACAGTACATAGGTTTTAGAACGGACATGCTGTATACCCTGGAACTGCAAAAAGACTCATTTAAAAATGAGGAGGAGCAGGTTGGATTTGTAATTTCGCATTTTGAATTAGCTGCTCGTGATTGGGTGAGGCCACTGATTTTGGCCAGGGACCCAGCGCTTCAGAGAGTAAAAGAGTTCTTTAAAGCGATGGACGCGGTTTATACTAGCTGCTCTGAACAGGAATTGGAATCGCAGGAACTCCTGCTTTTGAGGCAAGGGACTATGACGGTGCGACAGTACCAGGCAAGGTTTTCGTTGTTGAGTCATCGTCTGGGATGGGACACCAATACGCCTCAAATGATAGCGCTCTTTAAGTTAGGTCTGGTCGATGAAGTAAAGGACTCTTTGGCGAGAGGGGGTCCCTACAATGACATGAAAAGTCTCACAGAAGCAGCGATGGCAATCGGCATTAGACTGGAGCTCAGAGACAAAAGCAGGAAGGAGGGGAAGGCGGGAAGGTGGTTCAACTTCCGCATTCCAACACAAGCAGAGAGACCGGCTGCAGCGCAAACGCACCTCCCGGAAGAAACGCCTATGGAATTGGGGGGAGCGCGCGCCCTTTTTCAAACGCAACGGTTGCCAAGGGGAGTGACACGCAAGGCGGGAAGGCGCCCAGGAAGTGCTTTGTATGTCACCAAATCGGACACCTAGCCAAGGCGTGTAATAAAAAGAAGGTGTGGCAAGGCATGATGGGGGCTGTAACAGGAGAGGGGGAGGAGCAGATGGCAAGGCAGGGAAACGGGAATGCCGGCTGGCAAGTCACGGGGACGGCCAGCCCGGCTCAGGAGCAGTAAAATGTCCCCCCAGCAACGCACCCGAGACGCCCCCCCCAGCCCGCCCGAGCGCACCCCCCCCACCCTCCCAAGCCAGGCATCGTGATGGAAGTCACACTGGAGCTGCCCAATGGCTTCACCATGCAAGTCCCCGCCCTCGTCGATTCGGGAGCCTCGGCAGACTTCCTGGATATAGACTTTGCCCGGCAACACCAGCTTCACCTCCTGCCTTTGCATTTCCCCTTGCAAGTCACCACAATTGATGGGAGGGAGTTGAAAGGAGGGGCTGTCACACAAAGCACTCCACCCATGCGGATGGGGATTGGAAGGCACTCTGAAGTTATTGCCTTCCACGTCACCACGTTAGCAGGTCCCCCCATCATACTGGGGATGGGGTGGCTGGACAGACATGACCCAGTAGTGAGCTGGCATCAGCGCTCTCTAACGTTTGGTTCTGCGTATTGCATGGAGAATTGCTTGCAGCAGATGCGTCCCAAGGGGCAAGCAGATGCAGCCATGATGCAAGCAGGGGAAGTCACGCTCCCTGCGCAATATGCGGAGTTTCAGCAGGTGTTTAGTGAAAGGGAAGCGGACAAGCTACCTCCCCACCGCCCCTACGACTGCCGAATTGACCTGGTGCCAGGAGCTCAGCTGCCACCAGGCAAGCTTTATTCAATGTCGGAGCAGGAGATAGCAGATCTGAAAGACTTCATTGACAAAAACCTGGCCAGAGGGTTCATCAGGGAAAGCAAGGCTGTAGGGGGCAGCCCAGTGTTCTGGGTGGACAAACGTGACACCCCCCAACGGAGGCTCGTATGCGATTACCGGATCCTAAACTCCCAGACCCTCCCTGTCTCCTACCCCATGCCGAGAATCGACGACCTGCTGGCGGCGGTACGCAAGGGCAGGATCTTCACCAAGCTGGACCTGAGAGGAGCGTACAACCTCATCAGGATCAGGGAGGGGGATGAGTGGAAAACTACTATGTTCACACCCCTGGGGCCTTATGAGTTCCTAGTCATGCCCTTCGGCCTCCAGTCAGGCAGCCAATGCTTCCAAGCGTTCATGCATCACGTGTTGGGACCCCTGTTGTACAAACAGGCAGTGGTCTATTTAGATGACATTCTGGTGTACTCTCAGACCCCGGAGGAGCACGTGCAACACGTCAAGGAGGTTCTGCAGAGGCTCCAGGAGCACCAACTATGTGTCAAGCTGGAGAAGTGCCAGTTCCACACCACAGAAGTGGACTTCCTGGGCTACCGCCTCTCAGATGAGGGAATAGCCATGGACACCGACAAGGTAGAGGCGATCTTACAATGGAAGAGCCCCAAGACCAAGAAAGACGTGCAAAGGTTCGTCGGCTTCGCAAATTTCTATAGAAAGTTCGTCCCGGCGTTCGCACACATGACGGCACCAATTACAGACTGCTTGAGAGGCAAGAAGAAGTTCCAGTGGACGGAGAAGGCGCAGCAAGCCTTTGAAACACTCAAGAAGGTCTTCGCCTCAGAGGAGCAGTTGCTGCACGTGAACCCCAGCAAGCCCATCAGGATAGAGACAGATGTATCAGATCGCGCCATAGGAGCTATACTACTGCAGCAGGATCCAGCAAGGGAATGGCGGCCCTGTGCGTTCTATTCCAGGAAGCTGAGCCGGTCGGAGGCGAACTACGCTATTTGGGACAAAGAGCTATTGGCAGTGGTAGCGGCATTCAAACACTGGCGTCACTTTTTGGCGGGGGCGCAGCACCAAATCCAGGTACGCACGGATCACAAGAACCTGGAGTACTGGCGCACGGCGAGGGTGCTCAACCAGCGCCAAATGCGATGGGCAGAGTTCTTCGCGGACTTCAACTTCCACATCCAGTATGTGCCGGGCGAGCAGAACAGCAGGGCGGACGCCCTATCCAGGAAGCCGGAGTACATGGAAGACGAAGGACCTCCAGTGGCCAGGGCCATCTTCAAACCTGAACAGTGGCGGTGTGGGGCGGCACTGGGTGGTCGGGAAGAACTGGTGCGCCTCACACAGGCCGATGCCTTTGCCCAGAATAAGCTCAGGGAACTCAAGGAAGGGGATCCCAAGGCAGGAGGGTTTGAGGAACAGGAGGGGCTGCTGTTGTACAAAGGGGCACTGTATGTGCCAGGGGAGGACATGAGGGCCAAAATTCTCAGACAGCTCCATGACAATCCCACAGCGGGGCACTTTGGGCAATTCAAAACCATGATACTGGTCACGAGAGAATTCTGGTGGCCGAAAATCAGACAGGACGTCAGGGACTACGTCAGGGGGTGTGAGGTTTGCCAAAGGGCCAAGGGGGAGAGGAGGGTACCAGCAGGGCTACTGGAACCGCTTCCCACCCCGAGCAAGCCCTGGGAAGCAGTTTCGCTGGACTTTGTCACGGATCTCCCCCGGTCCAAAGGCCACACGGCTGTACTGGTCGTAGTGGATCTCCTGACCAAGATGGCCCACTTCATTGCCTGCCCCAAAGTGGTGTCGGCGGAGGAGACGGCCCGGTTATTTGTGCAGCATGTGTTTAAGCTGCATGGTATGCCCGCGAGAGTAATTTCGGATCGCGGAGCCCAATTTACCTCCCGTTTCTGGCGCAAGCTCATGCAGATCTTGCAGGTGCAGGTGTGTCTGTCCTCCGCACGCCATCCACAGACCAACGGTCAATCGGAGCGTGTTAATTCCATTCTGCAGCAGTATCTGCGTTGTTACGCTTCCCAGCAACACAACGACTGGAGTGACAAGCTATCCCTTGCAGAGTTTTCGTACAACAATGCTCAACACTCCTCGGCAGGCATGTCCCCGTTCCAGGCGAACTACGGCAGTCACCCCAGAGCCTTTCCGGGAAGGGAGGGGGAACAGGGGGATGGAGACGTGCCAGCCGCACAGAGCTTTGCTGAGGAGTTGGAAGCATTGCATCAATTGCTCAGTGACAATTTGGAGCGAGCAAAAGAAGCTTACAAAACGGCAGCGGACCGGCACCGCAGGGAAGGGGAGGACATCCAGGTGGGAGATATGGTATGGTTGTCCACACAAGGGTTGCCTATCCGCGGCGGGTGCAAGAAGCTGCAGCAACGTAGACTGGGGCCTTTTGAGGTAGTGGAGCAGATTAACCCCGTGGCTTTCAAACTGCGACTGACGAACGACATGAGGATTCACCCGGTGTTCCACAGGTCTCTCCTGTCCAAGTACAGGGAACCTCACAGGTACCAACAGGGCTACCAGCAGGGGTCACAGGGGTTACCGCTGCTGGAACCGGAACTGTTCAACGAGGCTACCGAGATTTTGGACTCCAGGTGGCAAGGGGATGAACTGCAGTATTTGGTAGCGTGGGAGGGGGAGCCAGCGTCGGAAAATGCATGGGTCCCGGCAGAGGAAGTCACCAAGGAACATCTGGTGTGGGAGTTTCACGAACTATTCCCGCACAAGCCCAAACCATACCGTTGGCAACTAAGAGACGTGTTTCAACCCACAGACTCGGAGGAAGGGGACTTCTGGGGTTTCCCGCCATCAGAGGGGGGTGAAGGGTACCCTATGGTAGGAGAAGGAAGCGAGAGTGCAGAACCCTTCTCTCCACCCATGGCCAGGGAGGACTGGGAAGACGTGTTTAACTCTTCGTCCAGTGGTGACACCACAATATTCTTAGGTTTCCCTTCCTCCCCTGACACAGCAGATGAGTCTTGGGGGGAGCTGGGGGATCTGGCGAGGGAATCCGACACCGATCGACCTCAACCCTGTGCGCCTTCTCAGGAGGGGAAGGGGGGCTTGGAAGGGGGGGTGGATGTCAGGGGCTGGCCGGGTTCCGAAGCGGTGCCAGAGGAGACAGCGGACCTAGACAGAGCCCCGCTGACGCCCGAGGAGTTATTGAGGGTCTGGGACCAGGAGCAGGCACAGCCCCTGCTGACACCAGAGCAGATGGTGCAGCAATGGGAGGAAGCCTCCACCAGAGGGCTAGCACAGCCAATGGGAAGGGACCAGGAGAGGGAGTCCGAGGAGGAGGGGAGGCTTAGAGAGCCTGCCAGAGCATCAGACACAACCAGCGTGGAGGGCGAAAGCGAAAGGGAAGAGGGGGCAGGAGGACCACCTAGGTCAAGGGCACGGAAGCGGAAAAAGGAGAGGCGGAGACTAGGGTTTCCGAAGCTCCTCTGCTGGGGGCGGAGCCGCAAATCAGTACTCGAAGGATCTGACTCCGAGGGGTCGGATGCATAGCCGTGAAGTCTGGACTGTTCAATGTTATAAAATAAAGTGATTGGTTAATAGACGGCGTTTGTGGATGCTTACTTCCGAGGAGACACACATCCGTCTCACACAATGGTTGAGTTCCACTGTAGTTCTGCTGAGTCCCTAAGGCTGAATAGGTAACCCTTATAAAATGTCAACTGTCCATCAAGGACATGATGCTGTGAAATAATCAATGGAAAACGAGTTAGACAATGATGTCATAAAAGCTAGGCTCAATTCAACTGCAGTAGAAACAATTAATATTTAGTAGAAGTGAGGAATAAGGAGTTTTCGAAAATCATATTGGCTAAAGAAAATCTTTACACACACTATTTTCTCTTGTTTCAGTTTTACACAACAAAATAGTCACATCATTGTTACTTCTAAGCTTAAGAACTAAATACCCTAATCTACATATAAGCAAAACATACAAGAAGGTACATACATCACAGTTGTGGGGTTTCTTTTTTGCTTCCAGGAAATCTCTGAATGAGAGACAGGGGAAGAATCATTTTGTTCTTGTCATTATTAAAAAAAACCTGGGAGTCAGAAATCCTTGTTGATCTACTTCTAATCACTGAGTTATCTACCAGTAGATTCTGATTTACCTTCTGCTTACCCCAGTGTAGGACACTCAAGCCATACTTACCCAGCCACTATTTCCAGCCCAGGCCTTTGCTCCTCAGACTATAGGCATCAGGGGTATCATCTCACCCTCAGGATTGTGGATTGTGGGTGCCCGCTGCTGCAATGCATGTGCAGGCATGTACATGTGACATCGGACATCCATGTTGTGGCAGCGGCTCCTCTTCCTCCTCCTTTCTGCAGAAAGCCAGTGAAGCACCCTTTTCCGTGGGGAGGTGCTCATACTCGGAGGCAAAGCGTCCAAGCCCCCCCTGGAAAGGGTGCCTCACTGGCTTTCTGTGGAGGATGGAGCTGAACTGCTTCTCTCTCAGAGGCAGCACTGCTGCCGCCTGCTGGCTTTTCTCATTGACTTTGTGGGTGCCCAGCTCCCACAATTATATTATTGGGGGTGCCCGGGCACCCAAAGCCCCCTGGAGTTGACTCCTACGCTAGGCATTGCACAAAACCTTAGAAGTCTATATTCACCTTCATAAGGGCTAGAATATACACATACAAAAACACATGATGGTGAAGAGTCTTAGGTTGCTTAATTTTCAGTCCAACACCAAGCTCCGTAATTGTGGAACTGGAGACTACACAGTTCTCAAGTCTAATAAAACAACACTGCCAGGAGAAATAAACCACTCACTTCTCAATTTATTCCTGCAACTTTAACTGAACTGTATGCCTGCACCGCGACCTTTGCATTTAAGTAAAGTTTTTCAAAAAATATTCTCTCCTCACAACTCTCTCTCTCTCTCTCACACACACACACACACAGTAAGATTCAGTGGCCACGATTGCCCCAGCACACGTCTATCATCCCGTTGAGAATTGCAGCTTGTATGTCAAGAACCCATTTTGCAGTAGTCTTGGGAAAATGTCAGGCTTTTTGACAACATAATTAGTCACCACATGGCATGATGTGAGGTGAATAGGGCAGGTTGCACTTTTTAAGGGCCAATTCACATTACTGGCTTTCCTTGACACCAAATAGATCCCTAGTTACTAGTAGCTGCAGGGTACAGTAGAAGGAAGGATATTCTCTCCCAAATCATTATTAGCGCACACACACATACACATATCTTTTCAAGTATCAGTAGTTTATTCCAGCAGCAACTTCAGCAGCAAACTACTACTATTCCTCTCTACAGTCTTTGCCCTGAGAAGAAAGCTTTAATGCCCAGCTACCAATGAACAGGTGCGAACCATGGTTCTGTCTACTGGGTATCACTGCTCTGTTTCTTCTTTTAAGTAATGATGTTTTAGGGTCTAATCCAAACCCTGGAACGGCCCAGTGGGGCATAACTGAGCAGTGGGGCTACGACCACAGCCCCAGCCCTGCCTTGCTGGCCGAAGCAAAAGGTTGGGGGCGGTGGGGGTGGCAAACTACTGCACTAGCCTGGAGTTGTTGCAGTGATCAGGCCAATGCCATCACATGACAGCTGTGGAGCTAGTTCAGGATCCAACAGATCCTAGGCTGCTTCAGCCTCAGTCCCCATTTTAGAGCTTTGCGTTGGCTGGATCATGCCCTTTACAGAGCACTTTACCAACATTAAGTATCCCCTAGTGTGGAAAAAATATATCATTATGCTTCAGGAGTGTTAAGCAGCAGCTGTTTTACTGTTCCCCCGACGGATCATATAAGGCAATTTTCACACTGCTCCGATCAATTTCTCAATGTTTTTGATCAATTCACAAGTCAAGATACATGCTGGAAATAGCCTGGTGAAAAATAGGGTGCTTACAAGGAAACACTGTGAAGACATTAAGAACAGAGTTGCAAACTGCTTTAATCTGGCTATGGGGACGACTGGATTTATATCCAATGGGGACCGGGAGCACAACCCCATGGCTTACTGTCTCCCTGAACATGTACATGGTACCACCTCTCTGCCTTCCACAAATCCCTCCTCAAAGCCCACCTTTTCCATGTGGCTTTTCGCCAATCCTCATTCCCAGCGGCAAGCAAGCTTTTCTCACATGTGACTACATTGCCCATATTCCTCTCTATGCGCCCCTGTTTGTGCATCCTTCCCTCTGCCCCATCTGAGCATGTGTTGCAAACAGAATTACATCATGGGAACTTATAATCTAGAGAACCTTATTATGATTGGAAATGTTAAAAAGAAAAGTGCCTTTCGTGTTTAATGCTGGCAGTCGATGCAGTCATTACGTGTTGAAACAATTATTCACCTAGATAATTTCCCCCCCTGTATGGTGGCTGTTATGTGTACAAGAGCAGGGGAAGAAAAAGAAGAAGTGCCAACTCTACCAGGAAGCAATTTAAGAAGAGGTGGCGCATATTTGCAGCTCCTAGGTATGGAAAAGACCCTGATGTTGGGAAAGATGGAGGGCACAAGGAGAAGGGGACGACAGAGGACGAGATGGTTGGACAGTGTTCTCGAAGCTACCGACATGAGTCTGACCAAACTGCGGGAGGCAGTGCAAGACAGGAGTGCCTGGCGTGCTCTGGTCCATGGGGTCACGAAGAGTTGGACACAACTAAACGACTAAACAACAAAGTATAAGCAGTTACAATGGAGGTGCATAAGAGTAAAGAATGGTGACCTGTTTTCTTCATTCATGAGGGATGGACCAATCCTATCTGTAGAAGTGAATAGAGAAGCTTTTACATACAGGGGAGTTCCCTATAAGCATTTGAGTCTCCACGCCTACAAGCAAATCATTCTGTCAGACCTATTACATGGGAGTAAGATCTTCGAAAGCCACAAAATACCTGAACAGAAGCATTTTAGCTGCTTCTGAATATACTTGATGAACAGGGATTATGAAAGACATAAAGGAGACGAGGTCTCTATGGGTTGCAGGAATGATACCATGCTTTAGATGAAAATAGAGATCTTGATTAAAACTTTGAACTGGTGCATAAGACACTTTGAAGCTGGTGCAGATTCTGAAACACTGTATGCATGGGTGGCCATACTTATTCAGAAAGTGAGCAGATGTATTCTGCACCAGCTGCAGCCCATAAGTAGTCTTCAAAGGTGGTCTCACCTCATGCACTTTGCACAAGTACAGTCTAGAAGTTACAACAGCAGCAAATGAAGTTTTCCAGTCCAAATCAGAGAAAAGCCTCTTCCTTGAAGATGGAACTACCGCTACAAGGGCATAAAACACCTGGAATGGAGGGGTGAAAATTCCAGGAAAGATTAGGATTCCTTGGAGACTCTCGTGTTTCCTAATTAAGGATGCACCGATCATTGTATTTCCATTCTATGTCAATTTTGCATGTGTTTATTCATAAGTCCATTGCATCTTGTTTCTGCATTAATCGGTTATTTTTAAAAAGCCACATATACATGGAATTTTTTTTGAATATGTATCTTATCACAGATACACACTATTTTACATTATATTATCCTAAAATATGCATTTGTAAGACTTTTTAGCATGTTTCTGGAGCCAAATTTTGGCGAAGAAAATCCCAAGGGCAATTTACCATTCTGAACTACACATTCATCCACAAAGTGAGGATCAGGTCAATTTAGATCAGAATTCACAGAAACTAAATTTCTTGGGCTTTTCTACTCCTAATACAGTACCTGCAAAATCCCCATACCTAAAACAATGGTTATCAAATTGTGGGGCAATCCATATAGGTGAGTGGAATGCTCCCTAGAGAAGAACCCTTATTGCTTGACATTTGATGTGTAGAAGGAAATAGTAGTCTCATCATTCCAACCATTTTGGGAAGAGTCATTGCTTTGCTCTAATGGTGTTTCCCTGTGTGTGTGTTTTTGGAGAGGTCAGCAATATTTTCTTCTATAGTAAAAGGTAGGTAAAGGACCCCTGGACAGTTAAGTCCAGTCAAAGGCGACTATGGGGTTGCAGCGCTCATCTCGCTTTCAGGCAGAGGGAGCCAGCGTTTGTCCACAGGCAGCTTTCCAGTTCATGTGGCCAGCATGACTAAACCACTTCTGGCGCAACGGAACACCATGACAGAAACCAGAGCGCACGGAAACGCTGTTTACCTTCCCGCCACAGTGATACCTTTTTATCTACTTGCACTGGCGTGCTTTCGAACTGCTAGGTTGGCAGAAGCTGGGACACAGCAACGGGAGCTCACCCTAGATCTAGTGATGAATTAGTGCCCCAATCAACAGATTTCTTAAATATAGCAATGGGCTATATGAACATTACTGCATGCAAGAATTCCTGGATTTTCTGCTTAGAAACAAATAGTACCAGAATGAGGTTGAGGCTTCCAAAAGGTAAGTTTGGAGAGGGATGGGCAAGCTCACAATACTCAGAGGAAACCTTCCATCCCCAGAGTAACTCATCATTAATTTTTCCAAGAGAAAGCATAACTCCTGTGCAAATACTTTCTGAGTGAATTAATGCGAATTAATTTTCCTTTATTTTTCTGACGCTGTACCAACTAAATTACTTTGAGGATGGGAGCATGGGTTTAAATTATAACAGAGTAAGAAGATACCCGGGACAGATTTTAGAAATGTATTAGAAATTGTTATCTAAAAATAAAGCCTATTGTGGCATTGGCTGTATTTCCATCAGCCAACCAATATCGTGCTACAGCCGTGACATGTTCTACTTTTGTTTAAAGTTATCTGCAAGTAAGGAACAGCTTGTTATGAAGGACTTCATACTCAGGGATCTTTGACCACAAAGACCCAGAAATTCGGTTTTGGTTGAGACTGCAACTGAAATCATTTTTGCTATCGAAGTGGAAGCCAAGAAAATCATCTCTGCTCAAGTTCTAAAACAATTTCAACAAGGCAAGATGGAATAATATTTTAATTGGGTCACTTGGGAACCACCCAGATTTGAATTCCTGATTTATGCTAATGGCTGTTGAAAACTTTCTCTTTCCTCCTTATGCCAGCTTCATTTTGTGGAATAAGCAAGGAAATAATTAACATACATTAATACTTATGTGTTTTAGGATTCGAGGGGAAGGGGGGGGAACACCCAAGATTATTCTTTCTCCCTCTGTAGTTCAGTAAAATTACTTCTGATTGGCAAGTATTGCCTATTTCAGTCTAATGAACACATTGTCCGTATTCTGTTCCAGAAGTATGCTGTCATTTCTGGTGCTTCTTCCAGCACTTTCATGTATGTGGCTTTTATGTTTGAACTTTTCCTTTTACAAGTGAGATGCAATTTAGACCTGAAAGTTCCCCAAGAATTCATAGGATTTATTTTTTAAAAAATTGTTTTGAGAGAGGAGATAGTACTCTGAAAACCTCTTCTACGTCTGCAAACTGTTTTCATTTATGCAACATTTTATGGAAAGGAATTTGGACCAAGTACCTTTATCAACCATCCCACCCTGAGAGGTTCTCCTCTTAAGTGTTCCTCAGTACCTTCTTTCTCCTTTAGAATCCCCTCCCCCTCAATTATTGGGTTAAGTAAGTGGCAGGCGATCCAGGCCTCTGGCCTCTGGTGCTACTCTCTAGCAATGCCCATGGGTTTCAGCTTTTCCTATATGGTTGCCCCCCAGGGATGGAGGAGAAATTCAGTTTGGTTTGCATTTTAATGTGAATCTACTTCACACTTCAAATGTGTGAACCAAAATGCAGCAATCCTTTGAAATTCACACATTTCCAAACTTTGGGGCACTGTTTTCCAATGTTCCTCAGTGTCAAGGTCCCTGATCTTCTTCAGCAGTGTGTGCCTGAGGAACAGTATTGGGTATAGCCTAGGGCAGAGTCAGTTTTAGATTGGACTTCCATTCTCATCAGCCCTAGCGAGCATATCCAATAGTTATAGACATGGGAGCTGGAGTCCAACAACATCTGGATGGCCAAAGGTTCCCCATTCTAGTCTAGGGCACACTCTCAAAAGCACTGAGTTTGCCTTCAGCTGTGATTCTATCATTCTAACCCAAGCTGAATTATTTGCCTCCTAATCATACAGTTTTTCTATGCAGTGATGGTATATTTTGGCCTCCAGTGACATTTTACTTAGAGCAGAACCAGTGAAATTAATGAACATGACTTGGGGAGAAATCCTGTAACAAGGTCTGTCAGGATGTGTGGGTTAGGATCTTGCAGATCTCCGGCTAAGCTGACAGGTTCCCAGTACAGCAGCACTGTGCTAGCTTAACTCCCTCACCCTCAGCTCAAGTGGAAGTATGCTGGTGTATCTCCCCCATCCTGTCTCAATGGAAATCAGCTGGCCTGATGGATCTTAATCCTGCATAAGACCTTTAAAGGGGGCATTCTGGGGACAGTGGATAGGGGCTTAAGATGGATCCTATGTCGATTCAGCTTGGTCATGTCAACGGGCAACCCAGCATAAGTTAAGCCAGCGAAAAGAATGGTGCAACTCAAACGATATGTCAAAGTCTTGCTTTCCTCCTGCCAAACTTAGGCCAGCTCAACCAATGGTAGCCATGCTTCTGGAACAGAGTTTGGATTTGGTGTAACTTTACCTTGGCTCAATTTACACCTGCTTGCTTTGTGCCAGCTTCTTGTGTATAGACCCGCTCCCTAAATTATCTCCATTGGTTTAAATAGGTTCATTCACACTGAGTAAAACTTAGCTGAACACAACCCTTAATATTTTAAGCTTGTGACATTTTACACATCGATGACTCTCAAAAACATTGCAGATGGTTCTCGGGCATGCTGCAGGGGACACACTCAAGTTCACACAGGGCACTGAGTCTCTCCATTGCCCTACATAAACTGAGAGTAAGGAAAGAATCAGGGCAAAACCTTGCAGATAATGAACATAGCCAGCAGCTTGAATTGCTGGCCAAAAGAAAGGAAGGGAAATCTGGGAATGGGACATGGAAAGTCCTACTTGTGAGAGTCCCCCAGAGGTATTTGGGTTCAACAGATCTTGGTCATATCCAGGAAGGTGATTCTCACATATACTGCTATGGATGAGGCAAAACTAAGTAAAATTTTGTAGGGAAGCCCTTCCCATCTGCTAAAGAGCCATTTCCCCATAGTAGCCTCCCAGATTTCAAAATGGGCAGCTTAAACAGAATCCCTTCATTTATATTAACAGAGCTATAGCGCAGACGGTTCTGCAAGCCTCCTCCCTTCAGAAGTTATTTATTGCTAATAATTCACTGCCTGCTGACAGAGAAGGGCATGATGGAGCTAATTTAACATTTCTTTGGTTGGATTCTATTCATATCAGAGCGAAGTATCAGTAAATAAAAGTGAAGTGCCATTTATTACAATGTTGGAATTGTCACAGGTTAGGTTATCATACACCTTGTGCTCTTGGCAGGAAAGATTAATTTCCAGTCCTGTTCACGTGAAAGACATTCAGCCCAGATGACCTGCCCTCTCAGAAGCACCGTCCTCAAAATATATGGCTTTCCACCAAGAACATTTTGCTGAGAAAAGTGAGCCGACTTAAATTTGAACTATTAAATGTCACTTACGATGGAACACTGCATAAAATCTCAATCTTAATCAAAATCTCTATCTTAATGCAAACCATTCTCACTACTGCCTTTTAAGGGCAGCACACACCACTCCATCATGTAAATACACATTCGCCACACCTTGGACCCACCCAGTCATCCCCACCTGACTGGCTTTCACTAGCCAGGATTAGCAGCAGTCAAGACAGCAAGAAGCCAGTTGCATCATTGCATTAGTCCTGTCCACATCACCAGGTCTCATAAACTGAAATTAGAAGTTGGTCCACAGCAAAAAAATAAGAAAACCTAATGAAGATTGTTTTGGGGAAGAATTGAAGCCTTTTCCGGAATATTTAAAGAAATATTATAGTACGATGAATTCGCAAGCAGGATTTGAACTATGAGCAACATAAGGAATGGGAGGTTGTTGTATGGTGTTTATTATATAAGAGAGAGAAAATAAGATAGAGGGAGAAATTAAAAACACCATGGAAAATTGGAGGGGAAGTTGGAGAAAAAACAAAGAAAAACTTATGTTTTGCTGTGTATATATGAAATTTTTGAAATATAACCAGTGCTTTTCCCCCTGGGGGTACGCATACCCCTAAACATTTTGTGAATCTAAGTTTGGCCTCATTGAGGGGCAGTATTTCAATATGTGTAGGAAAATGAGAGTACCCCGAAATATTTTCTTTAGAAAAAAGCACTGAAAATAAATAATAATAATAATAATAACAATAATAATAATAATAATAATAATAAAATAATAATAATAATAATAATAATAATAATAATAATAATAATAATAATAAATTAGAAATGGGTTCAAATGTTTGTTTGTGATATGATAAACTTTTCTTGTGGGGCTATATCACCTACACAATGCATGTGGGGAATACTTTGTATGAAAACAGTCCTATATCAAAACTGGCCTTGACATGTAAAGGTTTACATATCAGGGAGATTTGGCTACT
Source organism: Darevskia mixta (assembly GCA_034641385.1). Lineage (NCBI taxonomy): Eukaryota > Metazoa > Chordata > Lepidosauria > Squamata > Lacertidae > Darevskia > Darevskia mixta. Next base: position 3,773,303 of record JAWWNH010000063.1, read on the forward strand.
GGGTTGCTTGCTGTTAAGCAAGAGATGTAAAACATGGAGTTGAGGGTGGAAATAGAGCTTCCATCAGTCAGGCTCTGATGCCTTGCCTCATCCTGTATCACTAGTGACGTATAGACTGAAGTACCAGCCTGCCTGAGCATGGTCCACAAAGCACTACAGAGTCCTGCCTTTGGAACTTCCTCTTCAGTCTGAGCAATGTGCCCTGTCCCCCTTTTCCCTGCTTGGGTCTTTAGGTCATGGCACACATAAAGACCACCTGTGACTATGCACCTGCTTATAGTCCTTGGATCCTCTAATACTGGGTTTTCAATTTTTTTTAGTATGCACATGGTTTTCATCCCTTTGCATCCCCCTTGGTCTCAGAACTTGATTGCCTAGCACGTGAATGATTTTGAGCACCCCGGGCCCTGCATGCCTTCTGAGGAGTCAGTCTGGTGAGAAAGCTGCATTATCCCTGAAACAGTGTGTTTTGTTTATTCACATTTGAACGTGAACCCAGACGTGTCAAACCGAGTACAATCACAGAGGTACTTATGCAATTAAGATTAGAAGGCATCTTTTAAATTCCTGTCTGCACATTGATCTATAACCAGCATGATAAAGGGCAAGAAGCATAATCGGCTTGTTATGTCTGAGGGTGGAAGATCAGCCCAAGTTATCTAACCTGAAAGCGAACATGATGTTGATTGTGGCAGCATATTTTATTCTGATAAAATAGCTTACCACTTAATGAAGACATTCTGGCCACTCAGTCAATCCTCATTATCCTGGAGTGGTTGACTGAGTAGTCTGTGTGCATTTATTACCGGCAAGTGCTTTTGTATGCCAAATTACAGCATGAACTCATATCTGATATTAATAACCACATCCATTTTTACTCTTAATGTAGATTAGCAGTCCCCAAGCAGGGACACTCCAGATGTTTTGGACTGCAACTTCCATTAACCGCAGCTGTGCCGGATGAGGCTGATGTGAGTTGTAGGATACTGTATCTGGAGGGCACCAGGTTGGGTAATAGACTGGTCTTTAGCTGGCACTGGGTCTTAAACTGCAAATGGTTGTGATGCAACCAGGTTGCCGTCACACCAGGACTATAACCACCCTAAGAACATGAGAAAATCTTGCTGGATCAGGCTAATGACTCATCTAGTCCAGCATCCTGTTCTCACAGTGGCCAACCAGATGGCTATGTGAACCTCAAAAGCAGGACCTGAGTGTAATTCAATTCTAGCACTGCTAAGAATGTAAGGCGGGAATAGTTCAGTTTTGCAAAGTACTGTACAGTGGTATCTCTGGTTGTGAACGGGATCCGTTCTGGAGCCCCATTCGCAACATGAGCAGAGCGCAACCTGAAGTGCCGTGTCTGTGCATGTGCGCAGCGCAATTCGGCGCTTCTGACATCATTTTGCGCTTCTGCGCATGCGTGAATTGCCGAACCCGGAAGTAACCCGTTCCGGTACTTCCGGATTCGGCACGTTCGTATCCCGTGACGAACGCAACCTGAAGCAAGCTTAACCAGAGGTACGACTGTACTAGAAGTTTAAAAATTGAAGATGACCGCAGTGCTTGGAAACACAGTCACGTTGTATATCTGGAGCAGTGACCAGTGGAGGAATGACCACTGCGAGAAGTGCATTGAGAAGAAATGCTATGGTGCATCTGTAGCAGCACAACCAGACACCTTCACCTGCCCCAGCTGCAACAAAACATGTCTCTCCTATATCGGTCTCCACAGCCACAACAGGTGTTGCAACCCTCCAACAGTTTGACTTCACCCCCAAAGGTGCACCCCCATTGTCTCCTGACACAGACGGATGCCAACTAGATATGAAATTGTGTAACTATATGTTACTATTTGTTAAAACAGGGGGAAATTAAAAACCATAATAATTTCTTTAACTTCCTTATATTTGCAAAGTTTCAAGGACCAGGTAGGCAACATAATTCAAATATCTATGAATGAACAATAACATGGTTTTTCCATACTTAAGAGGAGAATGAAGTTACCTAGGCCAAGAACAGTTGATTTTAATAAATTTTTCCTGTTAAATCAAACAGTCCCGGATCCATAATTCATAACAACGCTCAAGACTTTGAAGCACAAATATTGAAAGGAAGAAATTGCATACTAGTGGGGAAAACCGAGGAGTGCGCGTGTTAGCAAAGTACATGATGCTAAGGATATGATTTATTCTACAGCTCGCTCCATTCATTAGGAAGTCATAGTCCATCTGAAGTTAGTGCTATATTAAAAAATCAAGTCATGCAAAAAGGTGCAGAGGAGAATCACCCACTCTAATACAGCTCATCAATCAAAAGGGATGTTTGCATTGACTTAAATCTCTAATAAAGTAGAAAATCATTCTGCAGTCTTGCTACCAAGGGTCATTACTTTTAGGAAGTGCTGAATGTGAAACAAAAAAATATCTATTATAGCCATGTGGCAATTGGGTAAATGAGAGGGCACAGTACTCTCACCTTCCTAAACATTTTAGAAGATTGTAAGGGAGTGTTTTGAATGGTGGAAGATACAGTTAATTGGGATAGCTTGGTGCTAAAAGGTTTATTATAGTAACTGTGCTTAGAGCATGCCACTGGAGCTTTCTTATTATTATTTAGCAATTCACAGGTGCTTCATAGTCCTGGGAATGCTTTTATTGACTCCACACTTTTGTTTTTATCAGAGACCGTCTGGGGTAATTTGAACACTCACGAGCTATGCTGTATTTGGGAAGCCACCTCTTTATTTATCCCCGAGCAAGTACAAGTTTCTACATTTCCACAAATAGGGCAGTATTCAACAAACTTATTCTGTCCGTGCACAGTATATTGGCTGGCTGTGCAATGTAATTCCTCTTCCTCTCTTCTACCTGTGTGCCCTCCTGAGCCCTCTAAGTCTGTTCTGGGGATGCCCCAACGCTCCATAGCAGATTTGGGGAGAGTGCATAAGGCACATGCAAGCATGGAGTTCTGTTGCACAAGTAGAAATCCTTGTGCTAACAGAATGAGTGCATTTGATAAATTTTCGGTTGCTTCTTTGCCCCATATACCAGTATGCCTTTCCTCCCAGTGTGGAGGAGAGAGCCAGTGTGGTGTAGTGGTTAAGAGCGGTAGATTCGTAATCTGGTGAACCGGGTTCGTGTCTCCGCTCCTCCACATGCAGCTGCTGTGGGCTAGTCACACTTCTCTGAAGTCTCTCAGCCCCACTCACCTCACAGAGTGTTTGTTGTGGGGGAGGAAGGGAAAGGAGAATGTTAGCCGCTTTGAGACTCCTTCGGGTAGTGATAAAGCGGGATATCAAATCCAAACTCTTCTTCTTCTTCTCCCAACCAGACAGACATAAAGAAAGTATGCATGCACACATTTTGTTTCCCCCCCAATGATTTTGGTTAAGAAGTAGAATTAAGAATAGGTGGGTAGAAGAATGAAACAAAAATGATCTACTGATTAGATTTATGATGTGTCAATAGCAACAATAGGATGCTCTCCTACATTCCATCGGTATTATCGCTTTAGTTTGTTATATTATGCAAAGGGTCAGCGGAATCAGAGCAGAATACAATTTATTCTAACGTGACCCAGTTTCTCTTCCTCCAACTTGATCCTAGACTAGAACACATCTTAAGTTTTTTTTTTTAAAGTTTGAATGGATATTTTCAAACTCTGTCAGTATATAGACAAGTCAGAGAATTATAAAATTGCATGACTGGAAGGGAGCCATTGGATCATTTACTGCAACACCCTGTCACTAAGCAAGTCATCTTATACCTACAAATATCCCTGAGGCCAATCCAAACGTTACCTTAAAAGTGTATCCCACATCCTCCCTGGACATCTTGACCTATAGCCCTGTATAGGTTAACAACATTGCTTCTTGTCCTGCTTTGATAAGAAAAACTGTTGTTCCCCCTTTTCTATTTCAGAACCCTTGAAATATCTGAACACTGATATCCTAGCCTTCAATTAATCTTATCTGCCCCAACCTAAACAAGCTCAGTTTGCAACTTTAGGATTTTGCATTCAAGGCACTTTCTCACCTCCATCTAATCTGAATTTGAGCCAGCTTGTAGGCATCCTTCTCAAATGTCGGTATCTTAATGATCTATTCATTTTATCCCCGCCCCAAATTCCAAATGTACCTGTTATACAAAACACGTTGTCTTTGATGAATGGAGGGGTCAAGGAACTGCACACACAGACAATATTTTAGAAAGAAGGTATTTAAGCAATGTGTGTGTGTGTGTGTGTGTGTGTGTGTGTGTGTATGAGTTTGAATAATGATTTGCTGTTCTGTAATCCTAGACATACACAGATGCAGCGGCCATTCTTAAGCATTAGGTGGACAGAAACGTCCTGGTATTTTAGACACAAACAGCTGCAGTGGGGTACACCATGGCATGCACCAAGGAAGTCATGGCAGCTTTTTCTACAAGACAAATGGGTACTGTCCAGCTACTAAACTATGTAACAATTACAATCCCTCCAATATAGCTTAGGGGCGTTACAACAGCTTAACCAACTCCATCCTCTCTAGATGGTGGGTAACTTGTGGGATATCCAGAAAGAGCAATCAAGTCCAATATTTCCTGTTTGCTAGAAGGGACACTCAGCGAAATGTGGGTCCAACAGGGAGGACTTCCTGTCAAACCTGCGGGAGCCACTTCCCCCTGGGTGCGGCCAGGTAGAGATGGGCGTAACTTATGTAAAAGGCTAGTAACATGGCCATCACTCTCTCTCTCTTTCTCTCTCTCCATCTTGCTGCCACTACATCTCTACAGAGATGTAGCTAGTTCTTGAGCCTGAGGTCAAAAGACTTTGACTCCATTGTCCATATATATATGTATGTACCTATAACTGCAACCTAAGCCTGCCTCCAGATTGCTACTGAATGTGAACTGTGATAAACTCTTATTTTATTCTAAGACAACTGTTTTTTCCGCTATTGTTGTTTTAAGTGGGATAAAAGGGGAGAATAACAAGAAGAATCCAGGCTGCACCAAGGCATTGCTTAATCCAAAAGGCTGTAACCAACTGAATCAACAGCTTCCTGTTTTGCTGCAAAGGGAAGTACTCTGCTGTACTCACAAACGTGAGTAAGTAAGGATAATATCTAACTAATATATCCTCTCCTAGTTTCCATACACATCCCCACATAACTGCCGTCCCCATCCTGTCTTACCTTTGGATATCTGAGAATGCTCCTACACTGGGCATAATATCCTAGGTCACCCTGCAAGTCCAGTATAATGGCGGAATAATTATGACATCCATTCTTATTTTTATTCTTCGAGCACCTAATATTGCATTCTGAGCACTGATTTGCTGGTGCAATTACTGGCAGTCTCTTAAAGGAACCAGAAGCTTTCAAATGTGCATCTGTGTAGAACTCAAACGCAAGTGAGATGTTCATGTTCAAAGCCATATTCTAATACCAAGTTCTCAAGGAATGATCTCATTCATTATTTGGGTCAATGGGAATACGGAACATTCCCTAAGCAAATAATAACAGACAAAACAAAGTGCATGAGTTCACTCTTCAAAAAAAAAAAAAATCTCATTAAATTCTATGGGCTTTCTCTCTCCACAAAGCTATTTTTACACTGGGGAAAACACAGCTGATTGTTCAATACATTTTATCGCAGTCCAACTATGCATTATATGGAGCCATGTGCATTTCTATCCTGGTGTTTCTTTAAAAAAACAAACAAATAAAGCAGCCTCTGGGGACTATGGGTTTCATTGGAATAACAGAAGGGAGGAAAAGCGGCTTAACCCTTTCCCTTCATATTTATGTTTTGCTCAAGTTTGACTGCCCACCCTCCCATGCTTTTTGCCCAACATGGGAAAAAGATAGGGTGCTTGTATCTTTCCCCTGATGTGCAAACAGCTGTTTAGAGTAGGAAAGGGTTAAACTGCCCCATCACCTGCTGCCACCATTCACCCCTCCCAAAAATGTGCAGCCTGCAAAAGGCAGCTTTTTAAAAGGCAGCGCCTTATGCACAGTATGGACCCCTTAAAAAACATTTCCCTGCTGTGCATATAATATCATGTTACAAAATTATCTTGTAATGACTCCTTTAAAAAATGTAATGCAGGTAATGAACTGCACGAGATAAACATTATCTTAATCATCCTCTTTTCTGGCAAATACCTCTGTGGCTGATCATGTCTGTTAATTCATGAGAGAATGTGGGAAATTGCTTTGCAGAATCATCGTCAGCTGTGTGTGCATACGCTTAAAATGAAAGCCCGAAGGAAACCAGGTTGAGGATATAACTCTGTGTGCACCATTAATCCAGAAAGTGTATTTTTCTTCCCCACATATTTGTTTCAATTAGAGCTCACTGAATCATCTTCACAGCCCCAGAGAGAACCTCCAGCAAGCACTGTTCCTGCTAAAAGATAATTTAGGATGTTGCCTGGAATATTTGTTCTTTCTAATCATCTGTGACACTCTTGCTCTTTTAGTATGTTGCCACTCAGATACACGAGAACGGGAAAAGTGAATCAAAGTGAGCGAGCGCACGATGGAAATTTGACAACTCTGTGCATACAAATGAGTTCAACTAATAGGGAAGCCTAACCTTTCTTCAGGGAGTATTTCAAGCCCTCATTTAGTCTTAGCCTCAAAGGAATGTAGTAGCACTATATTATTTGAAACTCCTCACTAAAGAAGTGGGAGAAAGGGAGGGAGCGAGAGAGAGATTTACCTTGCCTCTGACATTTGAAATGTATTCCTAACTATTAAGTCATCCATTATTCTTCTCAGCTCTTCTTCGCATCCCCCCCCCCGTTCTTTAGATGCAAGTTAAAAGGTGCTTGCACATGTGTACGAAAACACACACCTTTATCAAAGAACACCTGCTAAACAAACAAATCCAAGTACTACAAACAGTAGTACCCACAGATCTGTTCTAAATGAAATTTACACAGATGAACAGCAAAATAATAATAGACTAAACAGCCAAACAAGTCCTTACTTAGCACTAGTAAAATGTGTACTTAAGCTCTTTATCTCAAGGTGATTAACTGCTGTGAAAATTTTAGTACATGGGTTGGAAGAGCTTTAGAGCCAGATCCTGATCTGTGGTTGCAAATCCACTGTAAACTCCATAGGCTTTAAAAGAATTCTTTTATGTTAACGCTGGAAGTAGCTCTGACCAGATAATCCAGGAACAATCAATGTCTGTTTGTTTTTTAAAAAGCATCAAATTGTCCAAAAGGCAAAAGACAGAAAAATGAAGCCTCTTTCTTAGAAAACAACAACAACACTCAGTATTGTAGTTGAACTCTTCAACTTTCAGCATCCTTGATGCATCTACCCATAACAAAGCTTTAAGAGAGGTTGAGGGAGAAAGACGAAACCAGAGTGATTTCAACAACACAGGTTAGGCCTCCCTGTCGGAATAGAAATGGGCAGCACAAAAATACCTTCAGAACACTGATTAAAAATCCATCCATATAGTTTGCCATGATGAATATATTGACAGCAGTTCTTATCTGGGGAACTCTTATCTATTCCTGGCTTAAAGGCAGATAAATCCTAACAGTATTTTCCAGCCTTAATGCATATTATTGGGGGCTGGGAAGTGAATTCATACTTTTAAATGATAAGTGTGCCAAGGCACGATCCTCTGGGATTTCTTTTCCAAAAAAGAAAGAGCACAGCAAGACAGGAGTGCCTGGGGTGCTCTGGTCCATGGGGTCACGAAGAGTCGGACACGACTAAACGACTAAACAACAACAGCAGCAGCAGCAAAAGGCACCATCTTGGATGTAACAGTAGTCACTAACTTCGGTCCAGCTAGCTCGCAAGTAATGTACAGTAATCTAGCGGTCGTTGCAGACACAAATAGTGTAATATGAGAACTGGTGTGGTGTAACGTAGCGGCTAAGTGACTGGAATACACACCTGGAAGCTCCCAGTTTGAATCTCCCCTCTGCTGTGAACTGGCTTAACTAGTTCACATAACATACCAAGCCAAACTTTGGCTTAGTGAGACCACACAAATGTGCAGGCAGTGGCATAGCGTGGGGGGTGCAGGGGGTGCCGGCCGCACCGGGCGCAACATCTGGGGGGGCGTGCTCGCACTCGCAGCTCTCTGCCCCTGCCTGGCTCACTCTCTCTCACTGCAGTGCTGGCTGTGCGAATCCGATCCGAGCCGCCAGATCACCGCCCAAGTCCCCCCTTCGGCCTCATTCAAGTTGGGCGGTGCCAAGAGCAGCCGCTAAGGTCGCCCCGCTTTTGGAGCACTTTTGGGGCGTGTGTGTGCTTGGAGACAGCGAAGCTGCCTGCTGTGCGACCCTCCCTCTCCGCAGCTATTCGGGGCTCCTTTTCTTGGGCGCCTTCTTTCTCCCCTCACGAGTTCCTCTGCCCTTTCTCTCTCTCTCCACACACACAAAACAGTCACTTCCAGAAGAGGGGAAGGGAAAAGAAAGAGACACATACAGAGAGAGAGACCCTTGCGCCGGCTGCGGAGCGCGCACCCGCCCGCGCGCCCAGTCGCCGTTCCCCCCTCTCCTGAGGCAGGCGGGAGGAGGGGGGCCGAGAGAGAGAAGCCGAGAGAGTGAGAGAGGAGCCGCTGCTTCTGCTTCTTTCTCTCCTCAGAGCCGGGTGCGTGGCTTCTTTGTGTGGTGCAGCTGGTTCTGGAGGCAGAGAGAGAGAGGCAAAACCCAGGGGCTTGCCATTGGAGGGGGGTGGGGAGAGAGAGAGAGAGAGAGGACTGAGAGAAAGCTTTCGCCCCACTTCTCCAGAGGCGCGAGAGGCTCCCCCTTCTTGCTCCCCCCTCACGTTCGCCTCACCTGTGCCTCTCCTTCCCCGCCTTCGGCTCACCTGCCGCTCTGCCCCCTCCCTTCCCCCGTCTCTATCATGCCATCCCTTGTTTGTTTTTGTCCCCCCCCTCTCTTTCTCCCTCCTCTTCCCTCCCTCCTTGTCCTCCAGGAAGCTTCGCCTCTTTCCACTTCCCGCAGATTCCCAAACAACTTGAGCAACGTTCTTCCCTCCAAACCCGGGCACTTTTTTATTTTTTTTATTTGAAAGGTGGATCTATTGAGAGCCTCTCAGAACTTCACCCCTTTTTGGATCACACGGACCTCCTCTCTTTAACACTTCTTCCATCCAACACTGTTAAATGGGGCAGCAATTTTTGCCCCTGCTGTTAAATGGGGCAGCAATTTTTTATTCAAAACTTTCTCAAGTGTTCTCTCTAACGCTACCCGCCTTGCTGCTCCTTTCCATGGCCTGTACAAAAAGCCATCTCTGGCTCCTGTTGTTGTTGTTGTTGTTGTTGTTGTTGTTGTTGTTGTTGTTGTTGTTGTTACTACTCGCCCTCCCCAACTTTGGAGGGATAATCCCTTATCATTTTCTCACAATTCTTTTGAAATAAAGCACAGTTTCCCTTGTAAACACACACACACACATACACACACAATATCTGAGGTTATCAAAAGTTTCTTACTAGGAGATTGCTTGAAAAAAGGATGTCACTAAAGCAAACTCTTCTTTTAAGAAGGCACTGTTTTTGAATGTGCTTGGTCAGGTATGATGGTCATGTTTGATGGAAGCTGAACTGGTGTTTGCCTTGTTCCATGTAGCCAAAGCATACCAATTCCTTTTCACCAAGGTTATGTTAAGCTGCTCCTGGAGAATGCATGCCTGAGCGTGCTCTTGGGAGATACACCACTGAGAATATGAGCACGCTGCTGCCTTGATAGTATGGGAAAGGGAAAAAAGAGAGAGAGGAGGGACTCTTAACACAAATTAGGGGCTAAAGCATCACCTTTGGTTTTTAAGAGTTTTCAATATGCTCTGAATAACTCTGCACAGTCACTTGTTAGGACAGCCAAATGTATAAAGTCGCCATCATTTAGAGAATGGCTAAATGTTTGCTGCACTTTGTATTAATTCATGAACATTTTTGAGCTAAACTATATACCAGCCATTTTTTTTTTTGGCTATTTATCCTTGGTGATAATGAAAAGACACTGTGTATATTCTTCTGTGTTTGCTATGTGCCTCTACAGAGTCTGCCTCTACAACATGTGAATGGCTCCAAAATTAGTAATTTGCAGAAGCAGACCAATTGTAGGTACCTTTTAAATAATGTTCTATTGTATCTTCAGCATCATGAGGAATGAAAGTGTGAAACTGCTGTTGGATACCATTTCTTAGAACACCAATCTCCTCAAAACAAAACAAAACAAAACAAAACAAAACAAAACAAACACTAAACTGGTAGGAAGCTATTAACTCTGTTGCACTTTTCCTGCCCCTGTAAAAAAAACACTTGTATTACCAACTTGCAATTAAGGTGGAGGATGGATATGACTTGTGCTGTGATCCTAAACACACTTTGAAATAAAGATCATTGAAATCAATAAGCTTTGTAACAAAATGAGTTTAGGATCAGGATGTTAAGACGATAATTTTATTGCACTTTTAAAAAGTAAGTCTGCTAACCTATGGCCCATTAGGGGTTAGGGGGCGCAAATTACTTGCCTTGCCCCGGGTGCTGACAACCCACGCTACGCCACTGTGTGCAGGATTGGAGAGAAGCTCACCCTTTTGTATTTCCCCCACCACAGAACTCAAGGGAAGTGATGTCACACAGTGCCCTCTCTAGTAATCAGGAACTCTGCGGGTTTTAACCCCTTCATACCCTTATTTAGCAAAAGGTGAAAAGTTATTTTGACTGCAAATTCCCACAACCTTTGCATACCAATATTGGCATCTCCATTTACCTAGGTACTGTACACCTAAGGTATATCTGCATTACAGACACAGCAGATGAGAACTCTGATCACTTTAATTCTGTCATGTGCTAGAAATGAATTCTCATCCTCACCAGTCTACAGTTTTCTGGATTTCCTGGATGAAATGATGGCGGGTACAGTGGCATAAAACCACCAACATGTGCAATTATAGGGAATATATCATTGTGAGAGATACACAACTTGACTAACACTAACTGGTTCCCAAAGCATGACAATTAATGCAAATTAGTTCTTTAAGACTCAAACAAGAAGCATTTTTTTTTGTGGGTGGGAAGAGGATGCATCAAAATATAGATGACTCACATTTTAAAACAACAGCAGCAGCAACATGGTAATAATGCTTGTGATGCTGATCTGAGTAAAGATATCACTGCAGCAGGCTCAATTTGAGCATCTGTGCCCACACCGCTGCTGCCCATTTCTCACGCTTGTTTCCACAGTGTAGTATAAAATGAAGCTTGGCTAGTCCCAAAATTCATTTTCAAGCTCGTGAACAATCTACATTATATGTCAGAGTGATCACAGCTGATTAGGAACCAGCTGGTGTGCTTATTTATACAGCCAAAGTCATCTCTGCAAACAGGTGTGGGCTGCGTTTCCCTTCAGTCTCCCTAACCCCCCCCCCAACCATAAGATTATGATGATGAACAACTGTACTATATTGTTTCAGGTCCATTGAGTTCCACTATGCCAAATTTACTGCACATGAGAATGTGGAGTAGGTTTACATACATATTGGCTCCTATCGTTTTATTTTTGGAACAGGAACACAGTAACTGTTCTTACTGAAGAAATACTAGCTTAGTTTATTACTTTATTTATTTATTTTTCATTTTGAGCATATGGGTGGGAAAAATAAGCCCAATGTTAAAACAAAGAAACAAACAAAAACCCTTTCCAGCCCTCTAAAACATGTTGAGCTTTGCCTGATTTCTCCAGAGACAAAACTTGTGTAAATCATAGATAATCTGGAAATGAAAGCATGAAAATAAGCAGCATAAAACTAGCAAGGGGCCTGACAGCTTAGTGCAGGACCTTGTTGTGTGTGAATAATATTTGTGGGTGTGTCTGTAGGTATGGAGAACATGGTTCTCCATTATAGGCCTGCATGAAAAGTTCCCCCTTCAGGTGTAGGGGGAGGAGAAGGAAAGCTTCCATTTTAGTGTTAGATTTCCTATTACATCTGAATTCAGGGAGCTGTGGCTGATTCTAACTGTGGTTATTTAACAAGCCAGGAATGAAGCGATTGCATAGTAGAAGGAATTGGTAGTTCTATTAGCTGACTGCAGTCTCTGGAAGCTCATGAACAGGACTTGTAAACAGGGGCGTTGAGCAAGGGATTGGTGGAAGAGACTGAAGAGAGTGATCTTGTGTCCTTTTAGGCTTGCCACACATCAGGAAAATTCCAGACATGTCCTGGTTTTTGGGTGTTGAAATGGTGTCGGGGAGAATGTTGCCGAATTGGCAAAATGTCAGGGAAAACCCAGATGTATGGCAACGTGATGGAAAAAGCACCGGAAACAGCTCCAAAAGCTTAAAATCACAATTTTGGGGTTAGGTTCCCCCCAATTTGTGTTGGTTCCCCAAAAAAGCTTAACAGTTTGGGTGGTTTCCTATAAAAAGCACAACAATTTTGGTGGTTTCCTGCTAAAAACAACTTTGCGGGTGTCAGGAATTTTACTTTTTGAAATATGGCAAAGACTCCCTTGGGAGGTTGTGGACTCACTTTCCTTGGAGGTTTTTAAGCAGAGGTTGGATAGCCATATGTTATGGATGCTTTGAGATTCCTTCATTGCAGGGATTGGAACCTTCAGGGTCCCTTCCAATGCTACAATTCTATGAATTTCAGCCTCTGCAGTTTTTCTCATCCCTAAAGGACAAACTGAGCATGTTAAAAATCAGTCTTCTATGCAACAATTGAAGATACAGGAATGCCTTCCCTTGTACCTGGTCAAAGTACATATTTCTGTCTCACTACACTCTCTGTCCAGACAAGCTTTGCTGTTTTTTGAAACAATGCAAGGCCCATTTGACCAGTGATCATAATGGGACAGAAAAAAAATATGAATGCATGTGATAGTTTTTATGCTCTCCTAGCACCCAAATGGCAAAAAAGCAGTCAAGATAGCCCCAGGTGGGTTCATGCACACTGATGGATCTTCTTGGGGGTTGTAGAATTGCCCATTAATCAGGTGAATTCTTCACTGTTTGGTACCAACTGCTGGGCATCTTGAAAAGCTGCAGTTTCAATAATTTTTGTAAGAACAATAAACAGCTGGTCTGTTTACAGTGCAGGATAAATACTAATAGAAATTAAATAGTGGTTCTAAAAGTAGCTTAAATACCACAAATGGATGCCATTAACAACACTAATGCTGTGGTCCTAAATCTATTATTGCAAAGTAAACCCAATAGAGGCATAAATCCTTTCCACCCACCCCCAAGCTCTTTAAACCCTCCCTGCCTCCCTGGGTTGGGAGCCCTTTTACAGAGGCAACTAATGTAGTCTGAGATGTTGTCATCAGAAGGAAATATTGCTCTCCTGTGTGTGTGTGTGTGTGTGTGTGTGTGTGTGCGCGCGCGCATGCATGGAAGAAGAAGAAGAGGAGTTTGGATTTGATATCCTGCTTTATCACTACCCAAAGGAGTCTCAAAGCGGCTAACAATCTCCTTTCCCTTCCTCCCCCACAACAAACACTCTGTGAGGTGAGTGGGGCTGAGAGACTTCAGAGAAGTGTGACTAGCCCAAGGTCACCCAGCAGCTGCATGTGGAGGAGCGGAGACACGAACCCAGTTCACCAGATTACGAGTCTACCGCTCTTAACCACTACACCACACTGGAAGAGTTTTACACTATCTGCATTGCCTGTGTTTATATCCAAGCTGGTGTTTCTTTCAGATGGCAATGCAAGGCCATTGTGTGACAGCAATCCACAATTGTGCAATGTTCTTCAGCCCATGTTCATCAAAGAAATTATATTTAAGAAATTATAGGATTTGAGACAGAGCATATGGCAATTGGCTAATTGATTTTCTAAAAAATCATTTTATTCAAACAACACACGTTAAATAATTTGAAAAGGATTTCAACCATGACAAATTGGATTTCTGACTAGAAATAAAACAGGAAGGAGTCTTATTACCTTAGTCTATAACCTTCATGGATGGGTTTGAACTATCAAATTCAAGACAAGAAAAATGGTAACTGCTTGTTCAGAAGTTGGAACACTGGAAAAATTCTCCTCATCCACCCCAAATAAAGGACATAGTGCTAGGCTTCTATAATGTTTCTGTGAAAGTTCCCTTCTTTGCTCCTAAGGAAAGCACTTGCTGTGGATGTTAGGCTGTCTTAAAGAGACACAAACTGTTGTAACACACCTGTAGCTTCATTGAGAGCAGAAAACCTGTCTTAAATAATGGAGACCAGTGTTGTTTGCAGGGGTCAGCAAACTTTTTCAGCAGGGGGCTGGTCCACTGAACCTCAGACCTTGTGGGGGGCCGGACTATATATAAATATTTTTTTGGGGGAGGGGGAATGAACGAATCCCTATGCCCCACAAATAACCCAGAGATGCATTTTAAATAAAAGCACACATTCTACTCATGTAAAAACACGCTGATTCCTGGACCATCCGTAGGCTGGATTTAGAAGGCGATTGGGCCAGATCCGGCCCCGGGGCCTTAGTTTGCCTACCCATTGTTTAGGGGAAGACCCAGCTGTGTGATAATCTGCCTTAACACATCAGGTTTCATTCTAATCCTTGAGTGCTAATGGTTGTTTGAAAACTCTGGCAACGAATTCAGAACCTCAGTATGTATTTTCCTTTAAAATATATGCAAGCAGATGCCCAGTTATTTTCTCATCACTGCTTATGTGTATCTTTAAAAAAGGGCAAGAAATGTGCACTACATGCCGCACACAGAGTTGTATTATATAGAGTACAAAAACTGAGTAAAAAACTTGTATGAAGAAGGCCCCTAATGTGTCATTAAAACAGAAATCGGGAAAGAAATCTTGTTTTTATATCAGATGTTTAAAAATATTTAAGACAGGCACTGGCTATTAACACTTTATTTTAGCTATTTCCTGTAGGCTTCAATTTGCACATAGTAGCAAGCTGTGAAAAAGAGGGAAATGTTGCCACTTACCTACACGTAAAGCTCACCCATAGCAGGAGAAGGGCACGTTTCTGTGGTCAGAATGGATAGCTTTATTGATTTTGCAAGACTTCACAGAAGCGCCTCCTCTCCACTCACATCCTTTCATGTTACAGTGATGAATTACTTCTGTGCCCTGCTTTAATCTAGCTGCAATTATGAGATAAGAGGAATCTAACTGCATTTCTGGAGCCACCTGTTGCAGAGCTATTGAAACAATGCATACTGAGAGCAGCAGATGTTTACTGAATTGTGCTTTATTTTCAAAGCCAGAAATTGCTTTATTGGTTTCAGAAATGGTGTGATTGGTACAATAGTAAACTAGCACTGGATTAAAAGGGAGGAAATATTGAAAAGGTGGAGTGTGTGTGTGTGTGTGTGTGAGAGAGAGAGTGAGTGAGAGAGAGAGGGGGGGTAGGGGTAGAGGTGGAGAGAGGGGTAGAGGTAGAGGTGGAGAGAGGGGTAGAGGCAGAGGTGGAGAGAGGGGTAGAGGTAGAGGTAGAGGTAGTAAGGTAGTGGAAACTGGCAAGCCAACTAAAATTAACTCTGATGTCAAGACTAAGACCTAACCTTGTCCATACAAACTGTCCAGGACTACTCAGATGACTAATAACAGTGTAACAGGCCTTGCTTATATTACCATAGCAACATAGGTCTTTCAATAAATCCATCACTGTCACTTAATTCACATTCTATTGAGCTGCCTGTATTGAAACAAATTCTGTCATGTAGATGCAGCATGCAATGAAGTAATGTCCCGAAGTCAAGCTGCGTTCTAATAATCAATAATTTTGGACACTATCATAGGTTTTGTAAAATATATTATCTTTATGAACCCCAATATATTTATCGGACGAGAAGTACACCAGCAAGCAACCAAGAATGGCATAAGACTTTATGCTTTCAAGAAACACTACTTTTGTGGGGGGTTTTGTGTTTGTGTGTTTGTGTGTGTGTAATAATATATATAATCACTTGGTTCTAATAAAAAAAATTGGGGTTCTACACTCTGGGCATGTAGTTTTTATACAAACAACTCCTTAACAGTCACTGTGACTTTTACTTTGCATCTGAGCACATAAAACAGTACAAAGGTTGCGTCATTCCATTTAATGTTGCCACAAAAGCTTCACTGTGAAATCCTGCCTCCCGAACTCCACAGCATAAATCAAGGTAGGGTCCAAGTGGGGCCTTCATCATTTTAAGCCTTCCACGGTAGCTTGCTCTTTTGTCTATTCACCGCAATAACCATGCAAATCAACTTCAAGTGATGCATGCACATTTATAATTGATGTGCTCTGGGTGAAACGATTACACTCAGTAAAAACACAGAAAGGGGATTTCAACAAAGCAATACAAAAGGCAATGGATTGAAGTGTCTTTTGAGGCAAAGGTGAAACGTTCCGTGTTTGCTGCTGTACAGAAATACATATTTTGAATGGGGATTTTTAAAAAAAGAACTGCTACTATTGGTACGGGAGTTATGTTTTATGCCGTTTCAACCTGTCACACGGAAGATTTATATCTCTTTCCTAATGTCAAGCTTTATTTCTGAGGATTAAAAAAAAAACCATAGTCAAAATTATAATACTAAATCATTTGGGTTTTTATGCCAGAAGGTATACATCTGTCATTTTTATTCACATATGTCAATAATTCTATCAGAGTTTGAGAATATAGTGGAAATGTAAAGCTGACATTATCAGTCAGATAGCCAAGATTACAGGAACAGGCTTTTTTTGATATACAATCTCTGTTAATTTAGGAATGTCTGTTCAAATTTAGACAAAGGTATTCCAAATATTACATAATGAATGGCAATAAAATAAAATAAGAATTCAATAAAACATTTGAATGGCACATAGGATTTTAAAGATTTCTTGCTCTGAATCTAAAACCAGGCAATCCACTCAAATGGAATCACTTATAATTTAGGTGATGGGCAGGGCAATCTAACCCTCTTTTTGTCAGACTGGGGCACACGGTTACCGGTAGTTTGAGTAGAGAAGAAGAAGAGTTTGGATTTGATATCCCACTTCATCACTACCTGAAGGAGTCTCAAAGCGGCTAACATTCTCCTTTCCCTTCCTCCCCCACAAGAAACACTCTGTGAGGTGAGTGAGGCTGAGAGACTTCAGAGAAGTGTGACTGGCCCAAGGTCACCCAGCAGCTGCATGTGGAGGAGCAGAGACACGAACCCGGTTCCCCAGATTATATCAGTCTACCACTCTTAACCACTTCACCACACTGGTATCCGCCTGCGCAGCCCTACTCCTCTGTTGACCTCCTGCTGCCTGCGAAGTGATACCAGTTTCATTCCACTGAACTGAAGCTCTGCCTTCTGCCTGCTGAATGTAATTTCCATTGAACATAGCCATTGGAAAGCACCAAAACTAAGCTTTTGAGGTCGGGGCTGAGCTGGCCTGGGATCTGCACCAGCCCAGACACAATGATCTGGTCACTGTGATGTCAGGGTTGCGTATATGGCAAAGAGCCCCAACAGTCTGATGGAAACAATTAGGACCGTCAAATTCACTGCTTTCACTGATACTGATAAGAGTAAACTGGTTCAAATCTAAGTGCACCATCTTAACCAGTTTTTCGTTTTTTGTTTAAAATCTGGATGTTTGAAACAGAATATACTGCTTAGAAATGTTAATGATTAAGCAGTACATAAATGCCTCAATTGAATGAGTAAACAAACACATTTTGAAAATTATATTGAGTAAGTGTTGCCAACACAATAGCGTACACAATTATGGTAGCGTCCCACACAAGAGAGAGGCACCAGCAGACTCAGAGGTAACACCAACATTCACAGAAGCACAAGAACAAATCTCTTTTTTTGGGGGGGGGGGACCTGGCAGAGGAACTCCATAAAACAGTCCAATGGGGACCTGAGCATGCTCATTGCTTACAAAAGGCTGGTTGGCTGTTGACAGGGGGGGACGGGACTGAAAACCAGATGGGAGGAGGGCTTGAATGAAGTGGCTGGGAAAGCAGGAGAGACGAAAAGACACATAGATATAAGCATTTAACTATCCATTGGCTCTGGGCAGCCTCCTGCCTGATCAGAGGGAACTTTGAAGGCTCTCTCTCTCACCAGGGCCGTCTTACCCATAGGCGCTAGGGGTGCGGGGCACCAAGCTCTCAGGGGCGCCAGGCCGAGAATCCGGGGCCCGAGAGTTTAGTCTGGGGAAGAACCCGTCTGTCGGTCAGAGTGCTGCGGCGGGCTCTTCTGCTGCGGGCGGCTCTGCGCCACGAGTTCAGGGGTGACCGAGCCAGCGAGATGCTGAGGCGGCCGGCTGGCTCCGCCTCCTGCGCACCTGGGACTGGGCAACCTGGGGGGGGGGCGAATCTTTGCACCCCGGCGCCGCATATGCTTAAAACAGCCCTGTCTCTCTCTCTCACATTTTGTTGCAGGCCACCCACCTCAAATAGCAATCTCAATTCTTCAAGCCCTTATGGGACTATGAGGTAATAGGATCTGGCTTGGGAGGAATCCTAGGTTTTGCAGAAGTAGAGAAAATGTTTAGAATTGGGGGGAACCCCTCAAAACAGTCCAAGGTGCATGCTCACAGGCCCTGCTGCTGGGGGGTTCAGTATGAATAACTGGGTTGGGTGGTGATAAATGAAATGGAGAGACTGGAATCTGAACAGAAGCACTCCATTCTGCAACATTTTGTTTCAGGTTCCACTTGCGTCCATATATTTCCTAACTCAAGCTAAGCAATCCATCACATATTCTATTTAAAAAAAAATTTAAATGATGCATGCAAATTAGGTTATCCTTTATAAATCTTGTATTTATCAAATAATTACACAGCTGTTGGCACCAGAAAATTATCTAATATACATTTGAGAGGCTGAATTTTTCACTAGTCCCTGTGATGATTCTGTGTACACCAACTGGGAAATTAGCATTGGGAAATTATGGAGACGGGTAACTACTGCTAAAAATGAAGTTGTCCTAAGGACCAATTATGAGTCTGTAAAATTCTGCTGAACTTTATTGCCTGGGATGTTCTCCTCCTTGTATGTAATAAATTCACCACTTAAGTATCACCTAACAATGGAAGTTCCATCTCCTCCTGTGGTTCTCTCATACGAAGAGGCAACTTTAGCTTCAAACTCAGGAAACATGCAACTAATCCAGCCATGATATATTTGATGCAATCAATAATTTTATAGTATTCCAAATAACTCATGGAATTAAACCAGTGCTAATAGCTTTTCCCAGTCTGACAATTTGGTGCTACTATTTAAGAAGGTAGCCTCCCCCCCCTCTCTCTCTCTCACACACACACAGTCCAATCACAGTACCCATGTGAAGGAGAACCCATGCAATGATGGAGACATAGCCCTAAACATCCATGTGTTGCCATGGACATCTGAAGGGATGATGCCTACACATTAACAGCTGCTCACTTGTAGACTTGGCTATGTACACATCAGCAGCCTAGATTGCAGAGAGGTTGTTTCCCACACTGTGTTTCAAGTTTGCTGTATACATCAGAGAGGAGGCTGGCATGACTTCACCCAATGCACGTTACCTGTTTGGTTCCCCACCCTACTTGCAATTCCCCTGAACGCCTATTCATGTCTCAAATGTACATACCTTTGTTTAACTGCTAGGAAAATGTGGCTTCCACTTTTAAAATAGATTGAAGCTAGTTTGAGGGGAAATGCATTAAACAGCAGTATTTCTTAAGTAAATACAGGATAGATATGGATGTTTCTCACATCAGCTTCAAACAGCAGTGGAGCCAGAGTAAATGATATCGTCTACTGCCTAGATCCACACAGGTGCATGGAAATGCTGTGGGTTCAGCCAATGGTATGGCTGATGTGAGGAGCAGGAGTGTTACCTTGCTTCCTGATCATCCCATGGAGTCCACTTTATGTGGCTAATGCATGAAAGGGACCATAGGCACAAACATGTCCAGCACTGCAAGAGAAGTACACCAGGAACTCCCTGACCATAATATCCAATGAGCACTCAAAGTCCAATAGAGGCACGGAAGGCCAGCCAAATGCTCCCCAAGCTCTGATATGACCTTTAGGGATTGCTGTGTAATTGTCACGGCATGTAAGGATGCAATGGCAAATGTGGTGCCTGGCATTTCTGCAACTACTTCAAGCTGATAGCATCAGGTCCGTAGCACATTTTAACAAATAATAATAATTTGAAGTGTTCTAAGAAAACCACTATGAAAATGCATTCAGTTTTAAGTGGTTATGCAAACTGATACCGACTAGCTTTTCCACCTGCTCTGAACTTAGAAAATCTGGGACACTTTCTGTGATAGCATTCTATCATCCTAATCCAGCAAAACCAATCTATATGTAAAAACTGGTTCGCACTAAAAGAGTTTCACCACCACCAGTACAAAAGGTTCATGTTGGGAACGTGAACGCATTACCTGGGGTGCACCCATTACCTGTTAAGGAAAGGAGGCACCAGACTTCATCCAGGCATTCAATTCATCTCCCTTTTCAACCACATAGCAGGCGATGAGTTCTGTCAAAACTGACAGCTCTAATCACGTTAGGGAGGCAGAGGAAGGAAGGAGCTTCGCAAGGGTGGTAGATGCAGCAGCAGCAGTGTTCCTGTGCAGCCCCCTGCTGTGATCTCAATTCCCTGGATTAATTCTCTATCAAATGGGATGGACCTTCAATTGTCTGAGAGACACAAGACAGTCTGAAGGTTGTTTTTTTTAATGGGACAGTTATGGAAGTTACTTGCAATAAAATAGACAATA
This sequence comes from Darevskia mixta, assembly GCA_034641385.1. Classification (NCBI taxonomy): domain Eukaryota; kingdom Metazoa; phylum Chordata; class Lepidosauria; order Squamata; family Lacertidae; genus Darevskia; species Darevskia mixta. The sequence continues at coordinate 3,793,996 of JAWWNH010000063.1, forward strand.
TCTGAACTGATATAGTTAAGCAGCATAATCTGTCTCATCTGCCTGTTTAGCATGAAGGATTGTGATCTGTCCTCATCGATCGTTAGAAGGACTTGAGGACTTGGCTAAATCACTTTAATCCAAACTATGAATTTTGCTTTAAGGCCAATTCCTTCAAAACTGAAAAGAACATTAAAATATTTTCCCTTTCATAAATATGTATGTCTATGATATACCTCTGGGCTTCTTAAAGGTATTCTCAAACAAGCCCTTGCACTGAGTCGAATGAGAGCTTATGTTTCAGGCAAGAATCAATTGGGCACAGAAAATGGAATTGCCGCAAAGGACCGTTGTTATGTAAGGAAAAATATCCCTTTAAGTAATCATACCATACTTGGACATAATGCTGATAACATGTAACAGGCACAGGATGGCTGAGGAGGCGGATAGCTTGAAGAAGAGGGCATATATCTTAGTTTGATGTATGTCCGTTTGTCCACAAAGCTGCCTGAGAAGGGACAAGTGGACATACATCAAACTAATAAACTATTATTGTTTTACGCACACATGTAATATAAATAAAACAATACAGGGTGGTTATAAATTAAAAACGAGGAAAGGAACAATCAGTTTTAAAAAGTAATATACAATTGCACTGTTTAGAAGGGAAAGTTGCCGCTTAGCAAACTACTCTGTAAGGGATGGCTGAATCTATCAATTTCTATGTTTCCCAATCTAAAATCCAGTACACCACATTTCCACGACATTCTGTGAATTGTTTGTTTAGATAAAGTCCCAACTAAAAATTGTTAGTATTTCGGTGTGCATTTCTACTAAATACACAGTTTTGCAAGCAATTTCTCCTAATATAATACATTTTATGCTGGTGATGAGAAATGAAGTTCTAGGCCTAATTGGGGGAGGGGGAACCCTGACAAATTGCCAAAGTTTGGAAGGCATCTACCCGAAAGCTCTCAAAGAACCTGGATGTGAAATCAATGATCTTCTAGCAACAATATGTCACTTGTTCCTCAGATCGTTGTTACTCACAAAATGCATCAAGACATCCCAACATATATTCTGTATATCAGCAAGCAATACGAAGAATCATAAAATCATAGAACCCCCTGCAATGCAAGAATCCCAGCTAAAGCATCCATGACAGATGACCACCCAAACTCTGTTTAAAAACCTCTAAGGAAGGAGAGTCCACCACCTCTTGTGGGAGTCTGTTCCATTGCTGAACAGCTCTTACTGTCAGAAAGTTTTTCCAAATGTTTAGTCAGAATCCCCTTTCTTGCAACTTAAAGCCATTGGTTTGAGTCCTACCCTCCAGAGCAGGAGAAAACATGCATGCTCCCTCCTCCATGTGACAACCCTTAAGATATTTGAAGATGGCTATTATATCTCCTCTGTCTCTTTTCCCGCTAAACATACCCAGCTCCTTCAAGCAATTCTCATAAGGCTTAGTTTCCAGACCCTTGATCATTTTGGTTGCTCTCTTCTGCACATGTTCCAGCTTGTCAACATCCTTCTTAAATCGTGGTGCCCAGCATTGGACACAGTATTCCAAGTGTGGTCTGACTAAGGCAGAATAGAGTGGTATTATTACTTCCCTTGATCTGGAAACTATACTTCTGTTGATGCATCCTAGAATAGTATTAGCTTTTTTTTCTAATGACCATCCTATATTTTGGTGTTTTTGTTTAGAGGATTGAAAATGCAAATACTCAGGTCCATGAATTTTCTTATTATTGCTATATTACACAAACATATATCCACTGTTTCTAATATCTACCATCAACTTGTTATACAGAATCTGTGAGATTTTACAAAAACATTATTCATTCTACTGTAGCAAGCTACAGGCTTCTAATTTCATAGGTTCACCAATTTCAGCCTTAGCAATGATGATAGGAAAAGCAAAAATAAATTAAATTTATGTCTGCATGAGGAAATAAAACTGTGCAAACTAAAAACACCAACAGGAGACTGAGAAAATGGAAGATAGAAAGTTTGATGGATAAGTATACAAATGGTAATTGGTTTTAATGAAGCTAAGTGAGTCCTATTAAGTTGTTAATATCCTGAGTTGGATATCTGGAGAGAAAAAGATGTATATTGGCCAACTCTTTAACCCTGCAGAAGTGGGCAATTTTGCACAGCATGGCTTAACCCATATTTAGAAAACGTGGGCTGTCATACCAAAATTGAAGTTGCAAAGTAGTGGGTGGCAAACAATGCAGGGGACAATTTGCCACAAGCCTGCTTCTACCCAGGCAGAAACATAATAATTCAACCAAGCAACTGGGGATGGAGAACAGGCATTTCCAGCAATTCAGGTGGAACAGAGTTACATGCCTGCATAGCACTTTAATCTAGAATGGGGATACCTGCAACCGCTATTTGTAAATTTTTAAAGATCATTCAAGCATCCCTGTTGTCATTTCTAGTTTGGCCTGCAAGTCACTTAGCCCAAGAGCTGCTACTGCAAATCGCTTCCCCTCACTTCATTGGCAGAGTGTTGGGTGTTGAATGAAAATGTTAGTTTATCAAAGCAAAAAAGGTGTCTCTAATCCCAAAGAGGGGTTGTTTAGAATCACAGAGTGGGAAGGGATCTCTAAGGCCATCTATTCCAACTCCCCTGCCGGTGAAGAAAATGCATTCTTGCCATCCAACCTCTACTTAAAACCTCTAAGGAAAGAGAGGCCTTCTAAGAAGGGTCTGTTCTGCTGTTGAACGGCTTTCATTGTCAATAAGTTCTTCCTAATGTTTGCTGCAAATCCCTTTCCTGTAATTTGAATCCATTAGTCCTACCCTTTGGAGCTGCAAAAAACAAACAAACAAAAAACTCTGTCATCTATGTGACAAACCTTCATCTGAAGATGCCTATTGGTGATATGATCTTACTCATATCCAGTTACTTCAACCTTTCTTCATATGACTCGATTAGCAGGGTTCGCATCTGGAAACTGTTGTTGTCCTCCTCTGGGCACATCTTAGCTTTGAAACAACAGCAACGTCACTAAGAACATAAGATCTCTGCTATATCAGACCATCTACTCCAGCATCCTGTTTTCACGGTAGCCACCCAGAAGCCTTTGGGAAGCCTACGAGCAATCGCTATCTAGTTTCTCCATGCATAATATTCCACACTGCTATATTGTTTCCCCTTGGTCATCTTTTTTTGTAAACTAAAATCCCCCAAATGTTGTAACCTTTCCTCATAGGTGAGTTGCTGCAGCCTTTTGGCGATTTGCGGGTTTCCTTTTTCTGAACCCTTTCCAACTCTATAACATCCTTTTTGATGTGGAGTGGCCAGAATTGCACACGGTACATCAAATGTGGTCACAACAAATATTTGTATAACAGCATTATGATAGTGGTAGGTTTATTTCCAATCCCTTTCTTAATGATTCCTTGAGTGAAACTTGCCTTTTTCACAACTGCCACAAACTGGGTTGACATTTTCATCGAGTTATCCACTATCACCGCATGGTAATCACTGCTAGTTCACACCCCATAAATGTATAAGTTAAGTTTAGATTATTATTTTTTGCCCCTGTATTTGCTATTTTAGTGCTGATTCGCCCAATTTGGAGAGGTGCATTAGGAGCTTCTCACAATCCCTTTTCTGTTTCACCACCCTGAACAATTTGGTATCATCAGCAAACACTGCTCACCCCCAACTCAAGACCCTGGCAGCAGCAATCAGAGCTTCTCTGAGCCCCAAGTCATGTCAAGAGTTGTCTATGAAAGTTTTCTACTTCTAGACTTAAAAATATTTTAAATAATACACATTCTGAGAAAGGTTAACACACGCAAGACTACAGTGTAGTTTTAAAAATATGGTGGGTATGAGTGAGGGAGTTAATTTGCATACAGATGGAACCTGGAAGATAAAGCAGACCTGTTATACCTTCCCTTTCTTAGCGTTTTTCTTCTTCAGTATTTCAAATCACAGTGAATACACAAAGGAATACAAGATGAAAATATATGTGAAAGTTATTTCCATCAGAAGATTCCTCTCTTCTGTCCCAACAGATTTGCATGTGTTCAAACATCAGCACACCAAGACCTACTAATTAAGAAATTCTTTTTATAGCAGGCTAAGGGAAATCCTATTTCTCCCTTGCACACAGCAAGTTAAGTGTTATCTAGGCCAAAAAAAAAAAAAGTGAACAAATGAAGTTTGATGCCCACTAAACAAGAAATGTGGGGGATCTACGGCTGGTCCACACCAGTGGTATTCCAAGTGGTGGCAATTCAAACAAGGCACATTCAATGAGATTCAAAACAGGGCACAGGGGAATGCTAAGACATCAAGTTCTCTCAACAGCTTGGCAAGGCACATGGACTGGGGCAGCAGGAGGCAAGAGTTCTGAAACAAAAGGTATTGGGTTAAGACTTGCAAAGTTCTCAAGGAAGATAAAATAGGTCTCAAGGAAGAGTGGGTTTGACTACTGAACAGCTAGCTGTTTACCTGGAAGAATGACACGAGAGACAAAATACTCTAATTACCCTTTAAGCGTCCTAGGCAAAATGAGGCATTTCCCTCAGGTGGTTTGCATGGGTAGTGTCAAATATGTGCCTCCAGTCCCCGCCCCCGCTTTGCTCACTAGTTTGCAGAGCCAACAAGCCACCCCTCGCTCACCAGTCATGCAGGTCGGATATGACTCTTCAGTGGCATCACCTGCCACTTTCTGCCACTACTTCTCTGTTAATTGCTTTGGTGTTGCTCATGTGGCAGCTACACTGGCAATGCTTTGGGCTCCCCACCTCACCCTGAGGAAATATGGGAGGAGGGGTTCTTCAGAGCAAGGCATGCTGGGCAAAGTAGACCAGGATATTGCCTGTGTTGCTGTGGCTAGAAATTGTGATTTATATGGAGTTAAAATCAGTAACTTTAAACCTTTAGACAATTAGCTGCTAAGCAGAGCAGGAGAATACAGATACCGGTACAGAGTAAAGGGGAGATGATAGCTGTTTTCCAGTGGTTTCCAAGCTTTTCCTCTCATGGACCACTTGAAATACAATTAAAACAATATGAATACATGGAGATCCCACTTTCAAAGCACAATGTGATCCCAGGAAATTACTTGTTAGGTGAGCATTTGCATAATGAGCTGACCATTTCCATTATTTTCAATGGGAGCATTTCTAATCTGTTATTTGTCCAATTTCTTGCCCTCCCCCCCTGCATGGTTTCTGCCCAGAAGGCCAGCAAGCATAAAGAAGTGGGAAAACTCCAGCTGTTTGGATGCTTGAATCTGTGGTTTGTATAGCGAGGTTTGGATGCTAATTCCTTGTGTTCGGTCAGTGAATTTTCGCATAACAAGGGTTCGGAAAGTGAGGCCTGCATGCAATTTATATGCTTCGCCAACCATTCACAGTCGCTACTCACAGAGTCATGGTCTACCTGAATGAAGGCCATAGTTTGGGAATCCGTGCTTCATTACCAGTTACTATTTTTTTCACTCTTTCAAAAATCTGCATAAATTGTTGCTCAAGTTTCATTCATATTTTGGGAGTCCAGCACTTAAAGGAAAACCTTCAGTTATTACATTTTTTAGGGAATAGTACAAGAACTGGTTCCCTTCCAATAATGTGTTTATTGATATTTGCTGCAACATAGATATAGGCAGAGTTCTTAAAACTGTGTAAAGGAAGACAGGCACATGCTTGCTGGCCCTGCTCCCTCCAGCAAATCTCTGTGCCCAGTCCTGGTCATTTACAATTCTAAATCACATAGGGACCCCGAGTACAGCGGGCTCCCCACTGCAGATATTCACCTTCTAACACATGGAGGGCAGTGGGGACATACATTATGGAAGGCTGGAGCACCTCACTCTGCCCTTCACTGTGTGAGAGAACACCTAAACGGGACCACAATCACTTGATTATAAAAAAAAACACAAGTCTACAGCCCCTATTCTTTTTCTTTTTACTATATGTCTGACCCAGTCTATCACAAGCTTAATAAACCTTGGTTGCAGTGCAGCTTGTTTTCAGTCTGAGTAGCCCCTGTTCTTTTTAATGAAGCCGTTCATATTTTATTGTTTCAACTGTGTCATATCACCCATCTCCGACTACCTTTCTGAGAAAAACCCCACCCCACCCTCCCACTATATATAAGTGTCTGTTGTGCCTGACTACAAAGGAATTAAGCATCTTTGCTTCTCCATCGGTGTTAATAATACCCTGTTTGAGCAATGGCTTTCTTGTTTTCTTTTAGATCTGCTTAGTAGATTATATGACTTTCAATACATTTTGCACTAAACAAATCTTGATTACTAGCACGACTGTTGCCTGTAGTCACTAGTGCCTCCTTTGTTCCCATCCCATTTGTCATTCTTTCCTTAGAGAGAAAAGCAAATGTTTATTGCTTCTTACTGTAAACAAACATTTTCCATAAAAGTTTGAGTGTTATGAGGATTTAATGTCTCATGCCTGATATCGCAGCAATGCAGAATTGCCGTTATCAAAATACGAGACTAAGATCCTGGTCTACTGAATCTGAAACACAGCTTTTGTTTTCTTTTTCATCCTATAAATGCATCAGCAAATGTTCAAGCAGGGAGGGGGCAGAGCTATGCCAGGAAGGGATTAGCCAGATCCTGAACCATCTCTGCAACCTGGGAACTGGCATAGGGTAAGGTCCGTATTTTCCTGCCCCTGACCTTCTCTCATTGACTGGTGCAAGCAGAGAGAGCATGGATGTGGTAGTGGCTAGGCCACTCTCTTAATCCCTGCTGCTGATGACCAGGGGCTTAGGTTAGTCTTTCCATTAATTTAAATAGGTTAAAAAAAGTATTTCTATTTTATTTACTTCTATGCAATCAGCAATAATTTATGGAACATACCATGTAAAACAATGGTGAGGGGCTTTGCACTGAGGGGCTGTATAGAGTGGCATGGTGTCCAAGCAGGTAGCAGCGTATGGGGCACAATGTCAGTAATGGGGTTTGGCTGGCAAAATGGCATGGACTGGCCCTGCCTGCAGAAAGATTCCTCTCCACATCTCTTATCATCATTTCATTCACTAACCCTCTCCCATTTCTTCTGTGACTTTGGGCATGAAATTAGGCTGGGTGGAACTAATGGCCCATCCCTGAATTCAGCTGATATAGTGAAGATGACTCAAAGTGCAATCTTATTCAGAAGTAAACCACACCAAGCTCAATGGGACTCATTCCGAAGTGTGTACAACCTCAATGAAGTCATCATTTTCCTAGCCAATGAAAAATACATCACTGCAGCTTACTCAGTTATTCAATATTTGTAGTTAAGCTACTCTACTGGTTTTGTAAAAGACTGAAGAAGATAGCATGGTTCAAAGAAGTGAGAATGCTTTTACATCAGCACTAAATATAATTTTCAATGGCAGCCTACAATTTGCCAAGTTTCCTTAGAGACTCAACTATTAAAAGGGTTAGCTTTATTCAACAAGCTGTCTAAAATGCAATCTGTTGCATCCAGCATGTTGTTCCTGTCAATCCAATTTGTTGCCCTATTTTCTTAAGACATTTTGAAAGCCGACTCTTGCAGAATTTTGCATATAGAAATTTATCTGCTGCTACGGTATTGGAACATAGTACTCTAATCCCACTGACCTTTTCATCATTTTGCTCTTCCATAGCATAATCTTAAATTAGCTTAACAGCCTCCGACAGGAACTCAGACATCATGCTAATGAAAAATAAGGGCAAACTAGCCAAAAGGTTTCTCTGAAGAAATTGTGGAATGCTACAATCGCAGAAATGAAACTCTGCTCTGAACAACTACCATGTATTCAGATAGTGATGAAAAGCTGTAATGAAGATTTATGCACCATTGTTCTTTAAAAACACGATAGGTTTCTCCTCACTGAAGTCACATACTAAAAAGTAACAGTAACAGTAGCCCTTCCATACCATCTTCAGAGTGTCTTGCACAATTAATAGGTCACTTCCTGTTGGGCTGGAACATGGTTCTTTCCATTCTCAAAGCCTGAAGAAAAGTCTCAGCAGCTACATGGGCCTCTGAAGATCCTACAAGAGAGTGGCATGTGATGCCCAGAGTGGTTGCCCTTGTTTGGCCTCCAGTAAGATCAGCTTGAGTATGGGGATGTATTGAGCTGGCTGCAGCAACTTTTAGTATGCCCCATCCCCCAACTTCTGCCAATCTGAATGCTGTCCCAATAAATAATTTCTTTTGCATTTTTTTAAGGGTTCCTATGTATTTTTTTGCTATCTGGTCCATTGCGAGCAAATAGAATTTTGAACCCATTTTGTACTTCCTATTAAAGTACACTTGATCCACTGCTCTGCTTCTTGGCCTGAAACATAAAGATCGTTTCTTTTATTTGTGTGTCTGGAGCTGTGTAGCTAAGCAGAATGGCAAATTCCTGAGGTAAAAGCACAACGCAATGGCAAGGTGCTACCGGTACATGAATTTTATGGAAAGCCATCTTTGCTTCCTTGTCAAATTCACCTGTTAAAAATCACTGAAGAGGAAGGCACAGTACTAGGGTGTAGTGGGGACAGAGAGAACATTGTGGCCATCTGCAAAAATAATATGCACTTTTGATGCCCTCTACTAGTTAGTTACTAGGAGAACGCCACTCATTAGGAATTCTCATCTACGTACTTTCTACTTTTAGGATATGATAACAAATACAAGATGAATACAAACGCAACCAAAAAATTTTCAGAAGGTGTGGAATTGAAATGATTGCTATCCAAGGCACTTAAATCCACTGTTGTCTCTGGTCAATGTGGTTTGGAAGATTTTGAGATGCTATAAGACGAGTGTAGTGACCAAGAGTGATGATGCTTCATTGCTTCTCCAAACAACTTATTTATTGAACATTCATCCTGATTTGCTTACACAAATATTACACTGAACCCAGATTATATTCTGGTTTGTTTGTGGGGAGATTACAGGGCAATAAGCACTGGTTCTGCATTTACCCCCGTTTGTTTGTGGGGTTTTATACATCTTCCTATTAATAATTTATTCATTCCAGGGTTTGCACTGCGTTTCCCCCATCATCTTCCTAATGATGCAAAAAGTCACTTTCTTTGTTCACATACAAAATGCTTGTGCAACCTGAAGGCAGGCTGTCCGAATTGTGTATTGCTTTGTCATGATTTGTTGGGTCTCTGGACCATAATAAAGATTGTTGTTGTTCAAGTGGATTTGTTGCACTAGGGCAACAGGCTGCTTTAATCCACTTTAATTGAACAAACCTTAATTTCCTGGTATGTGCTTGAACCCCTCCCACAAAATACAGACAGTCTGGAGGTGTGCTGCTTCCTAAGATACAGGGCAGATTAGTAACACCTGCTTTTTCATTACCAAGCAGCAACAACAAAGAAGCCGAATTGCAAAAACCAGGTATGGCCTTGGCCAATGTGGTCTAGAGGCTACTGTGTCAGTTTACAATTCATTTAGCCATAAAACCTACAAGAGGAGCGTCAGCCAGTCACAGTCTCTTATTCTAACCCACCTCACATGTTGGTGTGAGGATAAACTAATAAGGGGAGAACTGTGCATGCTCCCTTGAGTGAAAGGTGGGATGTAATTAATGATGATTATAACATAACAACAAAAGATGATACATTGTTGACTCCTCTGTCATTTCCCTTCCCCGTTTTCCTTCAAAATACTGTATGCAGCAAAAGCTTTTGTTGTTAGTGAAAAAAATGCAATGCTGGGTGTATTAAAAAGGTAAAGGGACCCCTGACCATTAGGTCCTGTCGTGGCTGACTCTGGGGTTGCGCCACTCGTCTTGCATTACTGGCCGAGGGAGCCGGCGTACAGCTTCCGGGTCATGTGGCCAGCATGACTAAGCCGCTTCTGGCGAACCAGAGCAGCGCACGGAAACGCCGTTTACCTTCCCGCTGCAGCGGTACCTATTTATCTACTTGCACTTTGATGTGCTTTCGAACTGCTAGGTTGGCAGGAGCAGGGACCAAGCAACTGGAGCTCACCCCGTCGTGGGGATTCGAACCACTGACCTTCTGATCGGCAAGCCCTAGGCTCTGTGGTTTAACCCACAGCGCCACTAATTTATTGCTCGAAGTTTGCGTGTTGAAATTCTGAAAACGTAGGTCTAATAAAATGACTAGAATTTCAGATAGACCAAGTGGGAAGTTGAGAGCCTTAATTAGGCTTAAATGTAGAGACTAAGCAAAGGAGTTTCCAGAAAGATTAATAGGCAGACATATAGCTATTCCGGATAGGTCACAGCTGCCAGCTGAGCCTGCCAGTCAAACTCTTTGCTGTGCATATTGTAAAGGAGCATTTAGAAGCATTCTATTCCTCAGTTTAAAATTATAAACAATAAAAATGATCATCAATGTTTTTCCGCAGGTAATCAGTCAAAAGCCATATATTTCAATTAACATTTTGTTAGAAATGTTTCCCCCCCTGCTTTAATGTTATCTCACACAGAGAATTTATTTATAGTCCTGCTATATGCAGTAAACCCTAGCTGCATAAATTCCATGTGTCATAAATAGGAACACAATTTCCATATAAATGTGTGACATCAGTCCCAAGTGCACAATAAGCCTCAGAAATTGGACGAGGGGAAAGATGTATTGCTCAATTCAAATGTGATCTAAGGGGGTTGTTTTTTAATCTGGCGATAACCAAAATTTTGCGACTGCTCATTAATTGGATTTCTGCCGTTAGGGTTGTTTCTAAAAAGATTATACCACAACGGTTTGAGTGCTTTTGTTTCTTTAAGTCTAGCAGCTTGGACAGGAGAAAATGCAAATTTAATGCAATTGCTGCCACCCCTTGTACCATTCAATTCAAAGTCTTCTGTCAAGATGTCCTTATTAAAAATCAAAAGAGGTCTACTGTGTTAATTTTAACCATCTGCACCAAGAATCTGTCAATTTGGTCTGACTGAATAAAAATGACAGAAAGTACTCAAGACTATTTCTTGTTATTGCAAAACATTTTTCCTTAACCCTAGTTCTAACTGACTTTACAAAACATATCATTGTTGTTAAAACAACAAAAAATATAAATAACGGGGGGGGGGGATGAATCCTTTCCCTCAAATAAACCCTTCTAATTAACAAATGAACAACAGAATCAGAGGAACATGACTATTTTGAGTAGGGATGATGGATAAGAATAAATTACCTTTTTGTTTTCAAGTCGTGGTTATATCTGGAATGTCTGACAACAAAAAAACAAACATAACTCTTTATTTTGTGAAAATTTAGATCTGCAAATAGATAGGCTTTGTTTGCCACCACAATAGCCCTTTTAGTTTCAAAATTTTCTACCCTGTTTCTCCTAAAATAAGACGTAGCCATAAAATAAGCCATAGCAGGATTTCTACACATTTGCGAAATATAAGCCATACCCTGAAAATAAGACATAGGGCTGTGGCGCCTCTCCCTTAAGACCGGGCATCCCCAAACTGCCGCCCTCCAGATGTTTTGGCCTACAACTCCCATGATCCCTAGCTAACAGGACCAGTGGTCAGGGATGATGGGAATTACAGTCCCAAATTGTAGATGTTTGGGGACTACAACTCCCATGATCCCTAGCTAACAGGACCAGTGGTCAGGGATGATGGGAATTTTAGTCCCAAATTGTAGATGTTTTGGGACTACAACTCCCATCATCCCTAGCTAAATGGACCAGTGGTCAGGGATGATGGGAATTGTAGTCCCAAATTGTAGTTGTTTGGGGACTACAACTCCCATCATCCCTAGCTAACAGGACCAGTGGTCAGGGATGATGGGAATTGTAGTCCCAAATTGTAGATGTTTGGGGACTACAACTCCCATCATCCCTAGCTAACCGGACCAGTGGTCAGGGATGATGGGAATTGTAGTCCCAAATTGTAGATGTTTTGGGACTACAACTCCCATCATCCCTAGGCTAACCGGACCAGTGGTCAGGGATGATGGGAATTGTAGTCCCAAATTGTAGATGTTGGGGGACTACAACTCCCATGATCCCTAGCTAACAGGACCAGTGGTCAGGGATGATGGGAATTTTAGTCCAAAACATCTGGAGGGCCCAAGTTTGCGGATGCCTGCTTAAGCTGCGTCCCGACGCGGAGCAGTTAAAATAAGACATCCCCCGAAAATAAGCCATACTGTGTTTTTTTGAGGGGGAAAAATATATAAGACGGTGTCTTATTTTAGGAGAAACACGGTATATATGAAGTGCCTGGACTTATCTACTAAGCAGTTGAGTTATAAATTCTACTCCAGTGCCCTGACCACAGTTCAAACTCTGATGAGCCACTCAGATGTAATATATATTTCATATATTTTGATAGGACTATTAAACAATTACAGATTTGTGTTCCTTTCATATATTCCAATAAATGTAACTCAAACAGTTGCTTGATTATACTTAATCTAATGGGCCAATTCCCAATGTTGTTGTTGTTATGCCAGCTTAGAGTTGGTGTAGCAAAAATGCAAAGGGAAAAACAAAACAAACAAACCTTCCACCTTTCTATCATGGCTGGCAGAGCTGGGCATATAGTAACAGATACGCTGCTCCATCCTTCCCTAGCCTCAATTAAGATTGCTGTGCCTGAGAAGCTTGCATTGACAAAATTTGTGAATATTCACTTTTATCCTAACTTCCCCCTCTACCATTGAATGACCAGTAACAGATGAAATTAAGGAAGCTTAGAAGTGTGAACTTTCCAAGGAAATGACAGTGAAATCAGTTCAGTTCTTGTACTTAAAAGGAATTTAAATGTTAAGAGGCACCCTGCTTTTATCTCCAAGTACAGTGGTACTTTGGTTCTCAAACTTAATCTGTTCCGGAAGTCCGTTCCAAGACCAAAGCGTTCCAAAACCAAGGCAAACTTTCCCATAGAAAGTAATGCAGAACAGATTAATCCGTTCCAGAGTTTTAAAAACAACCCCTAAAACAGCAATTTAACATGAATTTTACTACCTAACAAGACCATTGATACATAAAATGAAAGCAATAATCACTGTACTGTACTATAAAATAAAGAAGACAGTATTGTAGATTATAAAAATTAAAATTAATTTTTTTCTAACCTGCACCGATGATAGTCATTGTTTGGATGGGGGGCTTTTATCTATTTCCGCAATCACACAACCAACCAACCAATCAATCAATCAATAGTTGAACTGGGTTCCATGCAGTCACAAAAACAAATTAACTGAAAAAGCCTCAAAAACAAAAACGCAAAATAAATAGCAAAAACAAAAGTGCCAAACTTAATCCGTTTCAGAAGTCCGTTTAACTTCCGAAATGTTTGTAAACCAAGGCACAGATTCTGACTGGTGCAGGCGCCCCAGAAACAATACCTGACAGCTGCATTGGACATTTGGCTTCCGAAAAACATTCAAAAACTGGAACACTTACTTCAGGGTTTTCGACATTTGGGAACCAAGGCGTTTGAGTACCAAGGCATTTGAGAACCAAGGTAATACGTCTTTTGCACTTGGCACTGGCTGGTAGATCTTAGGGATCTAGTAAAAAACCCAAAATAGCTCTGAGATGCCAGAAGTCTGCCCACCCCTGGTATAGGAAACAGTTAAATTTCATATGATTTTATTTACTTGGCTAAACAATGCAGAGGCGGAGAAAACACCCATTCACAATAGCAACTGTGATTAAAACACAAAGACAGATGGCAAAGTATACACAAGTGTTTAGAAGATAAGGAGCAGGGTGATGGATTAAGTATGACTTTAAATTCTCAGCCACGTATACCAATTCTTCTTTTCAATAAGTGTATTGTTTGCCATATGTATTGGGAGCATTCCCGACACTGCCAAAACTCTAACCCTGCATGCCGTCACAGTCTGCATATCAAACACAGGTTTTGGAATCTGCACACAAATCAGCACAATTATGTCTTGGCACAGAGTCCCTCCCGATGGTTAGCTAGGCTAGGAAACCACTCTTTTCCCATCTGCTGTGAACACTGCAGAGGTATATCTTGGCAATTGCTTTCACAGCAGAAGGTCTTTGTGAATTTAGAAACAAGTTCATTACACAGACTTTTAGAAGGTTTGTGTTCTTTGTTCGAAATATTCACGAGATAATACCAAAAGGAGAGAACAAACTATTCAGATATCTTTGCATGATTAAGACATCCTCTTTCTTCAATGTTTGCCCATGTTAACATCTCAACATGGGCAACAACATTCAGCAACTATGCCCACGAAAGGTACAAGTCCAGCACATTTTTTTTAGTAGACTGTGCAACCTGTATAGGAAATTTGTGGCATATTGGCAGCATAAGATAACCACTGCATCATAGAATTGTAGAGTTGGAAGGGACCCTAAGGGTCATGTTGTTTGTTTCATTTGCCTTGGTTTGCTGCTTCCTCCCTTTCTAACTACCCAAGGTGTAACTAAGGACCCAGGTGGCGCTGTGGGTTAAACCACAGAGCCTAGGGCTTGCTGATCAGAAGGTCGGCGGTTCGAATCCCTGCGACGGGGTGAGCTCCCATTGCTCAGTCCCAGCTCCTGCCCACCTAGCAGTTCGAAAGCACATCAAAGTGCAAGTAGATAAATAGGTACCGCTCTGGCGGGAAGGTAAACGGCGTTTCCATGTGCTGCTCTGGTTTGCCAGAAGCGGCTTTGTCATGCTGGCCACATGACCCGGAAGCTGTACGCCGGCTCTTGGCCAATAAAGCGAGATGAGCGCCACAACCCCAGAGTCGGACATGACTGGACCTAATGGTCAGGGGTCCCTTTACCTTTACCCCTTTCTAACTACCCAAAGTCCTTTCTAGGACTGAAGCAGCTTAGGCAATAGCAACCAGAGACTCTCCAAGAGGAACTTTAGGGAATCTCAGCCAACCACTGCCAGAGGCTTCATCGCCACCATCTAACCCACTTGCAGTCAGTAGTGGGTGGTAAGGCAGTTTAGGTGGGGTTCAAATGCTCTCCCAGCTTCCCAACACCACGGGATGGTGCCACTAACTGAGAGAGGGGGCAACAAGACATGGGGAGCTTGGCGCTGTGCATGGAGCATTGGATTGGCTCCAGCACCATGCACTGCACCAACCCGAACCCACCCACCCCATCCCTCCCCCTCTCAACCTGCTGTGTTGGGAAGCCAGTCCCATCCACAGCACTTCTCTGGCTGCTACTGCTTCAAGTGAGACCTGGAACAAAACGTTGCAATTTTAAAGCACTACTATTACCAGGGTCTGCCAATGAATTATTTCGACACACAATGAACTATTTTGCTTTTTTTAAACGTGTCTTTCATAATATGAAGAACAGGTTTAATTGGCAGTGCAGAGATGGACTCTATTCACTTAACTGTTTTTTTGGTTTACTTATCAGAATTGATATCTCACTTGACTAACTGGCAGCTTTATTTGAATTTGTTCAGCCTAATCTCCTTATCAAATATTAAAATTAGTACATTAGCTTTTTCCTAAAGACATGGTCTTATGCTGCTTTGAGTTGTGGTAAATTTAATTTTCACTCTTAGTTGCAGCATTTGGTTTAATGGACATCAAAGGATCAGAACAAAATGCAAGTACCGGGGATTCATCGTTTTAACTGCAATAGCAATGGCTCTCTTAAATATTATTAAATATATAATGATATGTTTTTCTGTAATAGCACCAAAGGCTCACATATTACACCATTCATCTAAGCATTTTTAATTACATTTTTCATAGCATTGTTTAAGCTTAATGCTTGATTGTGAAATCAAGTATCCTAGCCACAAATATGACTGTGTTTATACACTAAATTAGAAACCATTATTTTTTAATCCATAGCAAGGGTTAATCACAAAGAGGAAAAACACAGCAGCATATTGGCTAAAGAATGGAAAGGAAAAAGCTTCTCTCCAGTTTTGATAGCCACAAATATTAATCTGCAATATCCCTGCTGATTAATATACTGTATGTGTCTCAATAAATTAGATGTTATGCAATTAGCCATCTATAATCCTATTGAGGCAATACAATCCTACATTATGGTGCCTGGCATGAGACTGAGGCTATATCTCAGGCTTGAATATTCTTCCCCTGTTAGAAATAGGGCTTTACAAGTTGGATCTGCAACAAAATGTTTGCAATGTGGACAATTTCTGTCCAGGGTTCCAGCCAGCTAGCCACTTCTTCCAGGATATGCCATTTCATTTCCCATCTCTCCGCTATAGAAATTTAATTCATAATAAATAAAATAAAAATAAAAACCATTATCAGGACTGAGCTCTCCCCCTCCCATCACATGCCAGCTTCTGCACAAAGTTGCTGAAACACTGAGCTACAGCATCCGTTTAAATCCAAACCAAAGAACTCTGGTTAACAAACCAGAAACATAAGCCAAAACATGATGCAATTTTCCTGGTTTGTTAACCAACTAATATTAAACCAGAGTTCCTTGGTTCAGATGCAACATGAAACACTAGGTCAGGATAGCCAACATGGTGCCTGCCAAATGTTTTGGACTATAACTGTGATAATTTCTGATCAATGGCCACAGTGGCTGAAGCTGATCTGAAAGGCACCACATTGGCTGCCCCCCTGCTCTAAGTTACACAAACCAGGATCTTTGTGCTGGTCAGCCTGCTCCTGGGGGAAGGGAAGCGAGGGAAGGGGTGATGGAGGAGCACTCAGTCCTAACACTTGATCCCGGTTGATGGTCCAAATCAAGCAAGTGATGGTTAATATAGGCAATGTTCTGTGGAAAATCTAAATGCCGGGCTTTGTTAGGTACTGAAATGTACCGCAAGCCAAAATTAGAGTTAAAATATAAGACATTAGATAAAGGTAAAGGGACCCCTGACTGTTAGGTCCAGTCGCGGACAACTCTGGGGTTGCAGAGCCCATCTCGCTTTATTGGCCGAGGGAGCCGGCGTACAGCTTCCAGGTCATGTGGCCAGCATGACTAAGCCGCTTCTGGCGAACCAGAGCAGCACACGGAAACGCCGTTTACCTTCCCGCCAGAGCGGTACCTATTTATCTACTTGCACTTTGACGTGCTTTCGAACTGCTAGGTTGGCAGGAGCTGGGACCGAACAATGGGAGCTCACCCTGTCGCGGGGATTCGAACCGCCGACCTTCTGATCGGCAAGCCCTAGGCTCTGTGGTTTAACCCACAGTGCCACCCACGTCCCTATATAAGACGTTATTAGACAGTTAAAATATAAGACATTATTAGAATGGGAAACAAAAGACGAGCTAGTTAAAGCATAAGTGACACACTGGGCAATAGAAATAGGGCACAATATAGACTTAAACCTCTGGGAGAAACTTTGGAAAAGTGATTTGAAATTTACTGTGAAAGAGAACTACTTGAAAATGATTCATAGATGTTATTTAACTCCCAGTAGACTGGCTAAGATGTATAAAGCAGAATCAGATACGTGTTGGAAATGTAAAGAAATGGGAGGAACTTTTTTTCATATGTGGTGGACATGTAGAAAGGTGAAAGAATGTTGGGAAATGATTTATAATGAGTTGAAAAAAATGTTTTCCAAAAAAAACAACCCCAGTCCTTTTTGCTGGGAATAACCGAGACAGAAATTCCCAGGTGCCAGAAAAGTTTATTATGTATGCAACAACAGTGGCCTGTGTTCTGTTAGGCCAAAAATGGAAAGTGAGTAAGGTCCCTTGTAAAGAGGACTGGCAACTTAAGATGTTAGAATATGCAGAACTTGCAGGTTTAACACACAGAATAAGAGAGCAAGAAGAACGTATATTTAAAGAAGAGTGGAAAATATTTATTGAAAACAGTGGTACGTTGGTTTTTGAACATAATGCGTTCCGGAAGACCATTTTGAGTTCTGAAACATTCAAAACATTCAAAAACCAAAAACTCAATAGCTGACAGCTAGGACTCAGGATCCTAGCAGAAGCTGCGTGGCATGTTCAACTTCCAAGGCATGTTCGAAAACAGAAGCATTTACTTCTGTGTTTACGGTGCTCAAAAACCGAACTGTTCGTCAACGGAGACGTTTGAAAACCGAGGTACCACTGTATATGAAAAATAATTGTACACAGCTGAAAACGCTGGCAGCATTAAGATAAATTCAACAGAGTAAACAATATTGGATTGATGTAAAAGTGGAAAATTGATTTGAATGGTTACAGTAAAATATGCAGGAAATATGGTTTGTAATATGAACCATGGAAGGAGAAGAAGGGAAGTCATTGGATATTTTAAAGTTTGTAAAATGTTTAATTTGAAATGTAGAAAAATGAAAACTCAAGTTTATATATATATATGAGACATCAAACAGTAAATGGAGGCTTCACACGGCATTATTTGCAGTGATTTTGCTTTGTACAGCTGCTATAATTACCTTACAGATAAATATCAAAATGGGGAAAATTATTGGTGCATCAACCTAGATATATTTATCTGTCACAAAATGATTTAAGGGGGAGGCGGAATTGTTCTGTTCTCCCAGGAAAAAAATTTTTTTCACTGCCCTAAGGCAAGTTACTAACTCCAAGGATGCATAGCAGTATCTTTCCACTTTTTATTACCCTGTACATTAAAAGATGAGGCGTTGTTAAGATATGGGAGTGCTATTCTCTGTGCTGTGCTATGACATTACAGAATAATTTATATGAGAAATATCCCCATGCTTGATGGCCATCTAGATATTATAAAAACGGCACCAGTGTCCTTTCAAAGAAACGAAAATATAAATCACTGCAAGTTTTTGTTAGGATGCTTTCTAAAGAAAAGAAAACAGGAACTCGCAATACAACCTAACAGAAAAGAAGAAAAAATGTAAAGGAATGTAACTTGCATTTGTGTTCACAAAACGGATTCTGGCATTAGGGGTATGTGTGGCCTAATTCTTATCTGTATACTGTACTGTAAAATCTGGGAAGCATCTACCAATGTCAAGTTGAATACACTGCTTCCAGACTTGCTATTTAATGAAAATGGTATTTCAACGAGCAATGAGCACCTTGGCTAGCTAAACCAGATAAATTTAATCCAAAAGGAAGGAGACAAGAGCGGAGGGAAAATGTCAATATACAGTGTGGGAGCATGAGCAGCTGATAAGTGAATGACTGAACAGAGTGATAATGTGGATCTCTCTCCCTTTATTTCTCCCCCTAGTTAGCATATCCAATGCCATGAGAAGAAAATAAGAGTAAGGATCCTAGGGGTAAAGAGTGAATAAGCAAGCCTTCTCTAGTCTGGCACCCTCCAAATATTATTGGTATGCACCGGGATAGCTCAGCTGGTAAGAGCATGGTGCTGATAACGCCAAGGTTGTGGGTTTGATCCCCGTGTGGGACAGCTGCATATTCCTGCATTGCAGGGGTTGGACTAGATGATCCTTACGGTCCCTTCCAACCCTACAATTCTATGATTCCACCTTCTATCAGCCCCAGTCAAGGTGGCCAATGGCCAGGGATGATGGGAGTTGTAGCCCAGTAGTGGTAGGTCCAGCAGATGAATCCAAAGTCTCTTGGCAGGGAAGAGGAGGGGTGAGGTGGCAGCAACATTATGATTGCGCAACATGCCAGTGGAAGGATTGAATTGGTTCTGCCCATGCACCATGTAGCCCCAGTCCCACCACAACCTTGCCCCTCACATTCCCTGTAAGTGGCGGCATTGCTGCTGCTAGGAGTTTGCTGCTACCGATCACCACTTCTTCAGCGGTGGCAATCACCTCAGTGCACCTAATGGCACTGCTGAAGGGTACAAGCTTGGAGGAAGGTTGGAATCAGCCGTGACTTTGCCTTGAACAATGGAGACTTCTATAATAATGGGTACCCACATTATTGTGTTGTCAGGGAGATGGGATACATTTCTGAATTTGGTTTCATACATCACCCAACGTGGTAAAGAAGTTATTGGCAGCATTAAACTTTACAAGAAGCACACATCTCTTAGAGGATTACACACATGAGGCTGCAGCACGTTCCTATTATTTTGAGACTGGTCTTCCATGACGTCTGGATTAAGCCATATTGCCTAAACACTGGACCAAACGAAGCTGGAAATGATGGTTCGGCTATACTTTGTAATATCTTCCACTGCACTTCTTGCTTGGTAATGTTAACAGGGAAATTTCAGTATCTGAGCTGAAAAACCCAGTCCACCAAGATTGACAAGAATTCCAGAAACAGGCATTTTTATTTTATTTTGTTACAGTTGGCTGCGAGGCTTGCATGCTTTTGAGCTATGTGTTGTCATGGAAATCCTCCTCCTCCTCTCCCCAAGATGTTTAAAGCAAACAGCCACCTTTCTTGCCTTCCCTCCATTTCCATGGATGACAGCTTAACTGCTACCACTGCCTCTAATCCACAGGTGGCTTTGGCAGTTCAGGGGAGTATTTCTCATACTTTTTTACTTAAGTCTGGAATAGAGGTCAGGCCTTTCTTTTCTAATCGCTAACCTTTCTTCCCCTCAATTTCTTTTGAAATTCCAGCTGCCAGAAAAAACTGCCGCGCTAGTCATTCATTCACTTAAGGTGTATTCAATGACAGAAATAACTCCCCGTACTTAGCAATTTCCTTTCTTTCTTTCAAAGCCACATCACAATTAATACCTATCCACCCCCCCCAAAAAAATGGCATATATTTTTTAATTGTGTGAAGCAGGAAAGTGCTTGTTAGAATGCATTGAAAAGAATTTACTCCTTCGAAGCGGCTAATGGTATTTAGAAATGTAAGCACCACAGCTATAAGGCCGCAAGGAGGCCTTGGAACACCATTGCTGCTACCCTGCCTGTCAGTGCTGGGAAGGACTGCTCCCCCTGAAGGCCATCTTCCATCTTAGGCCCGGGGGCAGGCCCCATACTCACCACCACAGCTATAAGGCCGCAAGGAGGTCTTGGAACACCATTGCTGCTACCCTGCCTGTCAGTGCTGGGAAGGACTGCTCCCCCTGAAGGCCATCTTCCATCTTAGGCCCGGGGGCAGGCCCCATACTCACCACCACAGCTATAAGGCCGCAAGGAGGCCTTGGAACACCATTGCTGCTACCCTGCCTGTCAGTGCTGGGAAGGACTGCTCCCCCTGAAGGCCATCTTCCATCTTAGGCCCGGGGGCAGGCCCCATACTCACCACCACAGCTATAAGGCCGCAAGGAGGCCTTGGAACACCATTGCTGCTGCCCTGCCTGTCAGTGCTGGGAAGGACTGCTCCCCCTGAAGGCCATCTTCCATCTTAGGCCCGGGGGCAGGCCCCATACTCACCACCACAGCTATAAGGCCGCAAGGAGGTCTTGGAACACCATTGCTGCTACCCTGCCTGTCAGTGCTGGGAAGGACTGCTCCCCCTGAAGGCCATCTTCCATCTTAGGCCCGGGGGCAGGCCCCATACTCACCACCACAGCTATAAGGCCGCAAGGAGGTCTTGGAACACCATTGCTGCTACCCTGCCTGTCAGTGCTGGGAAGGACTGCTCCCCCTGAAGGCCATCTTCCATCTTAGGCCCGGGGCAGGCCCCATACCACCACAGCTATAAGGCCGCAAGGAGGCCTTGGAACACCATTGCTGCTACCCTGCCTGTCAGTGCTGGGAAGGACTGCTCCCCCTGAAGGCCATCTTCCATCTTAGGCCCGGGGGCAGGCCCCATACTCACCACCACAGCTATAAGGCCGCAAGGAGGTCTTGGAACACCATTGCTGCTACCCTGCCTGTCAGTGCTGGGAAGGACTGCTCCCCCTGAAGGCCATCTTCCATCTTAGGCCCGGGGGCAGGCCCCATACTCACCACCACAGCTATAAGGCCGCAAGGAGGTCTTGGAACACCATTGCTGCTACCCTGCCTGTCAGTGCTGGGAAGGACTGCTCCCCCTGAAGGCCATCTTCCATCTTAGGCCCGGGGGCAGGCCCCATACTCACCACCACAGCTATAAGGCCGCAAGGAGGCCTTGGAACACCATTGCTGCTACCCTGCCTGTCAGTGCTGGGAAGGACTGCTCCCCCTGAAGGCCATCTTCCATCTTAGGCCCGGGGGCAGGCCCCATACCACCACAGCTATAAGGCCGCAAGGAGGCCTTGGAACACCATTGCTGCTGCCCTGCCTGTCAGTGCTGGGAAGGACTGCTCCCCCTGAAGGCCATCTTCCATCTTAGGCCTGGGGCAGGCCCCATACTCACCACCACAGCTATAAGGCCGCAAGGAGGCCTTGGAACACCATTGCTGCTGCCCTGCCTGTCAGTGCTGGGAAGGACTGCTCCCCCTGAAGGCCATCTTCCATCTTAGGCCCGGGGGCAGGCCCCATACTCACCACCACAGCTATAAGGCCGCAAGGAGGCCTTGGAACACCATTGCTGCTACCCTGCCTGTCAGTGCTGGGAAGGACTGCTCCCCCTGAAGGCCATCTTCCATCTTAGGCCCGGGGGCAGGCCCCATACTCACCACCACAGCTATAAGGCCGCAAGGAGGCCTTGGAACACCATTGCTGCTACCCTGCCTGTCAGTGCTGGGAAGGACTGCTCCCCCTGAAGGCCATCTTCCATCTTAGGCCCGGGGGCAGGCCCCATAATCACCACCACAGCTATAAGGCCGCAAGGAGGTCTTGGAACACCATTGCTGCTACCCTGCCTGTCAGTGCTGGGAAGGACTGCTCCCCCTGAAGGCCATCTTCCATCTTAGGCCTGGGGCAGGCCCCATACTCACCACCACAGCTATAAGGCCGCAAGGAGGCCTTGGAACACCATTGCTGCTACCCTGCCTGTCAGTGCTGG
This sequence comes from Darevskia mixta, assembly GCA_034641385.1. NCBI lineage: Eukaryota > Metazoa > Chordata > Lepidosauria > Squamata > Lacertidae > Darevskia > Darevskia mixta. The sequence continues at coordinate 3,816,633 of JAWWNH010000063.1, forward strand.
GAAGGACTGCTCCCCCTGAAGGCCATCTTCCATCTTAGGCCCGGGGGCAGGCCCCATACTCACCACCACAGCTATAAGGCCGCAAGGAGGCCTTGGGTGTGTGGGATAAATGTCTAGTCGGATGTGGGAATTTCTTTAATTTTGTTATATGTGTGTAACTTTTACTGTTTTTTGGTGTTTTTATTGTTTTATGTTTGTTTGTTTGTTTGATTTGTATTGGGTTTTAATTTGATTTTAAGGGGAGGGGTCAGGGCTGCCTAGGAATGGGTCCCAGCCAATAAAATGGCTGGAGCAGATTCCACAGGGGGGGCTACACTGGGACAACCGATCCCAGTGATCACGGGCAGGAGGAGGAGTTACGCTAAGACCAGACCACGTCATTACCGAGGAGGCAGGCTTAGTCGTTGTTTGAGGACTATCCCTATCTCCGGGTCAGGCCCTGACCGGACGGATACTGGAATCAACAAGGGATACCCACATGACCTGAAAGTGTTGCTGTGTAATGCCAGGTCAATGATAAACAAAACAACTGCCATCCACGATCTGATTGTGGATGGAGGATTTGACCTGGCATGTGTGACAGAGACCTGGTTGGATGAGGCAGATGGGCCAGTCCTTGCCGCTGCTTGTCCACCAGGTTTCTCTTACGCACAGCAGCCCAGGCCATCTGGGCGGGGAGGGGGGGTTGCAGTGATTTTTAGGAAGTCATTAGTTTGCACCAGGCGTCCTATTGGAAAGACCGAGTTTTCTGAGTGCATGTTCTGGAAGTTGGGCAATAGGGGCAGTACAGGATTCCTTTTGGTGTACCGACCTCCCCTCTGCACCAAGGATTCCCTGCCCGAGCTGCTTCAGGTCGTGGCGGATGTTCTCCTGGAGACACCTAGTTTGGTTGTCCTAGGGGATTTTAACATCCATGCCGACACGACCTTAAAAGGAGCCGCTCGGGACTTCGTGGAAAGCATGGCCTCCATGGGGCTGTCCCTGAATAAGTTTGGCCCAACTCATAGCCGTGGACATGCCTTAGACCTGGTGTTTACCTCTATGGATGTTGGTGATCTGACACTAAGTAAAAGTGAAACAAAAGAAGTGCCATGGTCAGATCACTTCCTGGTGCAACTGAACTTCTCCGCGACCCTTCCCCTCTGCAGGGAGGTGGGACCAATTCGGATGGTCCGCCCCCGCTACTTAATGGATCCAATTGGCTTCCAGAGAGTGGTAGGGGATGTTTTATCCCATGTTGATGGCCTTTCAGCTAATTCCCTGGTGACCCGCTGGAATGTGGAGTTAACCAGGGCTATTGACTGTCTGGCTCCGAAGCGCCCTCTCCGATTGCATGGAGCCCGGGCAGCTCCGTGGTTCTCCCCAGAGCTGAGGGCGATGAAACAGTCGCTGAGACGGCTAGAGCGCCGGTGGCGGAAAACTCATTCTGAATCAGACCGGACACGAGCTAGAGCTCAACTTCGAGCCTACCAAGTGGCAATGGCGACGGCGAAGAGGACCTTCTTCACCGTTTCTATTGCATCTGCAGAAAACAGCAGCAGGAGACTCTTCCAGGTGGTTCGCAATCTAGCAGAACCACCTCCGTCATCGGGGTCTGGTGGGGACCCCAAGATCTCCTGCAATGCTTTTGCTAAGTTTTTTGCAGATAAAGTCGCTCAGATTCGGAAGGAGGTAGACTCCACCGTGGGAGCAGAGCCGGGGTGGGAGAGTGCTAGAGCTCTGTCTAGTCATGTTTCATGGGATCAATTCCAATCTGTTACCTCTGAGGATGTGGACAGGCTGCTTGGACGAGTGAAACCGACCACCTGTCTTCTTGATCCTTGCCCATCCTGGCTAATAAAAGCTAGCCGGGAAGGGCTGGGCGATGGGCTCCGCGGGGTGGTGAATGCTTCCCTCTGTGAGGGAGTCTTCCCAGACCCGCTGAAAGAGGCGATCATTAAACCGCTTCTTAAAAAACCATCTTTAGACCCGGCCATTATGGCCAACTATCGCCCAGTCTCAAATCTACCATTCTTGGGCAAGGTGATTGAGCGGGTGGTTGCTGAACAACTCCAAGCACGCCTGGAGGATGCGGACCATTTGGATCCCTTCCAATCGGGATTCAGGCCTCATCATGGGACTGAAACTGCCTTGGTCGCGCTGGTCGATGATCTCCAGCGGGCTAGGGACAAAGGTGAGAGCTGTTTCCTAGTTCTGCTGGACCTCTCAGCGGCCTTTGACACCATCGACCATAACATCCTTCTGGACCGTCTAGAGGGGTTGGGAGCTGGGGGCACTGTTATACAGTGGTTCCGCTCCTTCCTCCTGGGCCGTGTTCAGAAAGTGGTGGTGGGGGATGAGTGTTCAGACCCCTGGGCTCTCATTTGTGGGGTGCCTCAGGGTTCCGTCCTCTCCCCCATGCTTTTTAATATCTATATGAAGCCGCTGGGAAAGATCATCAGAGCGTTTGGGCTGGGTGTTCATCAGTATGCGGATGATACCCAGCTCTACCTCTCTTTCAAATCAGAACCAGTGAAGGCAATGAAGGTCCTATGTGAGTGCCTGGAGGCGGTTGGAGGATGGATGGCGGCTAACAGATTGAGGTTGAATCCTGACAAGACAGAAGTACTGTTTTTGGGGGACAGGGGGCAGACGGGTGTGGGAGACTCCCTGGTCCTGAATGGCATAACTGTGCCCCTGAAGGACCAGGTACGCAGCCTGGGAGTCATTTTAGACTCACAGCTGTCCATGGAAGTGCAGATTAATTCTGTGTCCAGGGCAGCTGTCTACCAACTCCATCTGGTGCGCAGGCTGAGACCCTACCTGTCCGCAGACTGTCTCGCCAGAGTGGTGCATGCTCTGGTTATCTCCCGCTTGGACTACTGCAATGCGCTCTACGTGGGGCTACCTTTGAAGGTGACCCGGAAACTGCAATTGATCCAGAATGCGGCAGCTAGACTGGTGACTGGGAGTGGCCGCCATGACCACATAACACCGGTCCTGAGAGATCTACATTGGCTCCCAGTACGTTTCCGAGCACAATTCAAAGTGTTGGTGCTGACCTTTAAAGCCCTAAACGGCCTCGGTCCTGTATACCTGAAGGAGCGTCTCCACCCCCACCGTTCAGCCCGGACACTGAGATCCAGCGCCGAGGGCCTTCTGGTGGTTCCCTCACTGCGAGAAGCAAAGCTACAGGGAACCAGGCAGAGGGCCTTCTCGGTAGTGGCGCCCGCCCTGTGGAACGCCCTCCCTTCAGAGGTCAAAACGATCAACAACTACATGACCTTTAGAAAACACCTGAAGGCAGCCCTGTTTAGGGAAGTTTTTAATCTGTAATATTTTAATGTATTTTAGTGTTTGTTGGAGGCCGCCCAGAGTGGCTGGGGGGACCTGGTCAGATGGGCGGGGTACAAATAATAAATTATTATTATTATTATTATTATTATTATTATATCTGAATATTTTGTAAACCATTCCAATGCATGCTTCACTTGCACTGGGGTTCCCCCCCCAAAAAAAACAACAGGATTACAATCATATGTTGATTTACCTGAAGCACAGGATTGTACTGAGTGTATAAGGGAACTTTTTATGTTTAGGGCAGAAGTCCCTTGGATGTAATCTTTTTGTAGGGGTGAAAAATCAGGAGTGGGCAGGGATGGAGTCACCTATCAGCAGGGCAAAACTACCAGTGAGCAGAGCCACCCCTTTTCTAATTCCCCACCAATATACTTTTCTCTTTCTCTTCCTCTTCACTCCTTCTTTCCCTTGCTCTCTCTTTTCCCCACTTCTGTCTCCTAGGGGGGAAAAACCAATTAGTTGAGTATTGCAGGGAGGCTTTCTTTCTAAGCCTAATTGCCACCTATCAATTATGGAGGCGGAGGCTGCAGCACTCAAGGAGGGAAGAAAATCTTGCTGTTTCTGAGTTTTCTGCAAAGCTGACCCCTCCCTTCACAAAGGGACACATCCTGTACACATACCAGAGGATTCAGGGAAGAGGTGGAGATGGGAGCAGCCACAAGTAACAGCTAGCTATGAAGACCAGCCAAAATTCGTGGATCCCTGGACAAGCACCAGATCAGCTGTGCCTGTAGCTTGTAAGCAATGTACACATGTCTACCCTATGCTGAGCAACTAAGATAAATTAATGTCTATTCTATGCCAATTCTATTCTATTCTATTCAAGAAGATCAAACCTATCCATTCTTAAAGAAATCAGCCCTGAGTGCTCACTAGAAGGACAGATCCTGAAGTTGAGGCTCCAGTACTTTGGCCACCTCATGAGAAGAGAAGACTCCCTAGAAAAGACCCTGATGCTGGGAAAGATTGAGGGCACAAGGAGAAGGGGACGACAGAAGATGAGATGGTTGGACAGTGTTCTCGAAGCTACTAACATGAGTTTGGCCAAACTGCGAGAGGCAGTGAAGGATAGGCGTGCCTGGCGTGCTCTGGTCCATGGGGTCACGAAGAGTCGGACACGACTGAACGACTGAACAACAACAACAACATTCTATGCCACCTTTGCTTTTCACAGTATCAGCTTCTCCTACAACAAAATCCAGTGTTGATTTGTTTAGTTTATATCCAATTTTTTTCCACCAAATGCTTCTAACATCAACAAAATACAAAGTAGAATGCTAAATGATTTTGATGTATATCAGGTTGCAAAGCAGTTTCAGTGCTGTGTATTATTATTTGAAGCCCCCAGCAACTCTAAAATAAGTTCCAGAGAGTTCCAGAAAAGCATGGAAGGTGGAATTGGGCAACAGTCGCCTCACTTCCTTTTCCATTGACAGTTCAAAACATCTTTCACATGTGCATGAGCACCAAGTTGGTTACATCCTTGGAGGTGGGGGCAGCTTGAGTTACCTTTGAAATGAGTAATTTTGAAAAGTGACTGCAATAACACAGGGAGATATAGTTCTGCAATAAAAAAAGATAACACCCATACATTACATTATGCAGATACTTGTGTAGATAGAATTTGCAAGCTTGCATCCCTTTCCTATAGGGACCCGGGTGGTGCTGTGGGTTAAACCACAAAGCCTAGGGCTTGCTGATCAGAAGGTCGGCGGTTCGAATCCCTGCAATGGGGTGAGCTCCCATTGCTCGGTCCCAGCTCCTGCCCACCTAGCAGTTCGAAAGCACGTCAAAGTGCAAGTAGATAAATAGGAAACGCTCCGGCGGGAAGGTAAACGGCGTTTCCGTGCGCTGCTCTGGTTCGCCAGAAGCGGCTTTGTCATGCTGGCCACATGACCTGGAAGCTGTACGCCGGCTCTCGGCCAATAAAGCGAGATGAGCGCCGCAACCCCAGAGTCGGACACGACTGGACCAAATGGTCAGGGGTCCCTTTACCTTTACCTATCCCTTTCCTTCCCCCAAATTTCCTTTGTAATTGTCACTCGCACAGCATTGGAAGAACAAGTACACCAGGAGGCAGAGCCGATTTACGGAAATGTTTGGCAGATTTTAGATGAGCCTTTTAATCATACTGGAGTAGCTACGCTAGCTCTGAGTCGACCCTATGGAAAAAGCTATGAAGAACAGGATGCCAACCCACAGAACCATCACCTTGTGAGCTTCAGGTTATTAGCCTTTAGGCAGCCCATCATTGGTGAAGTACTTGCACAGCATCTTCTCATTCAGACAGAATGGAGAGACAGAGCTGGGTGTCATCAGCAGGTCCTGTCCTCCAAACCTATCCGTGGTTTCATATATATGTCGAACTGAATCGGGAGAGAAAACTGAACCCTGCAGGACCCAACCTCATAAATGACATGGGGCCAAACAGGAGTTGCCCAATGCTATTCTGTGGTAACAAGAAGCACTTCAATACAACACCCAACTCACAGTCACACCAGGAGGGTAACATGGTGTCAAAAGCTGCAGAGAGGTCAATGACAATCAGCCCTCCTTCTATCTCTCTCCCTATAAAGGAAATCAATCAGGGTGGCCAAGTCCAAAAACTATATCCAGGTCTCAAGCCAGATTGGAATGGCTGTAGTGTAGGGAATCCATGTCACCCTGAAACATCTACATGAAGCATTGATTCACTTAGGATGGTGTAACCTGTCCAAAAGGAGAAAGAGTCTCCATGCTAAATGAAATTAAAAATTGCCTGCCCTTTTGGGAACATATGAAGCGGACCAGGGTCCAGGAGTACAGCAGGTACAATGACTATGTAAAAATAATCTTATCTATACAGACAGGACTCATTTCTTTCTGATCATGTGGCTAAAAGGCAACTTCCCTTAAAAGGGGTTTATAAAAAGTTGTAAATTCTTCCGGTAAATGGGCTCATTATTTTAATTTATTCAGCCACAAGCAAGAATGCTTCCCACCAAATCTAAACAGTTTCTTGCCCAGCTGACACACAACTCTAATCCTATCACTTTATTCTTCCCTGTTTCTTCTATTTTTCAATTCTTCCCACTTCTTATTTCCCTGTAGCAAGATGAGGAGGGGGAGGAAAAAAAACTTGATAGTGAATCCGCTGAGATTAAATAGCAAACAAGGCCACATATGCTTTTGTACCACCGAAAGAGAAGATTTGTTTACTTCACTGAATGTTGGCTTTAAAAAAAAGAAGAACGTTTATTATTTCTCTCTCGTTAGAAGATAATGGAAAACATCAAACCACTGGGTTCTTTTTTGTTTTGTTTTGTTTTTTTAAAAAAGGTTAACCACAAAGTCTTTTTCCAGCTTTCCTATGAAATCTCATCTCAGTATATGTATATGGAGGGGGTGGTGGTTTGGGGAGGGGTTCTTTCCACATTTAGTGAAGAAATATTATCCAGCCCAGTTGTTCCTTATTTGGTAAGAACAGTTGCCACAAGAGTTTTCATTTTACACTGCTAGCTGCGACAAATTCATTCAGTGTTTTCATGCTCGCCTAAGTGCTCAGTATGCTTTTGGGATGAAGTGCTGCTTTCTTCATTATGCATTTTGCCTTCACGTGACTTAAGAATGCTGTGAGAAAATGAGAAAAGGCCATGGAAACCTTCAAAGGAAGTCACTGCCACAGCATCACTTTCAGGAATACAAAGGCATGGAGGATGATTACCAGGTAAAAATTTGAAAGATAATCTCTCAGCATCCTCAGCTAAAACTGCCCTCCCTAACACATGCTGCAGCCATAAATCTGAAACAGAGAAACAGCTGCAGAATTGCTCCAATGGGGTGTGTGTGTGTGTGTGTGTTTGTGTGTGTATGCGTGTGCGTTTGTGTGTAAGGAAATGTGGGGAGACAAAACCTCATTGGTGGTATTTTTTTTCCATTTTCTCCACCCCAATAAAGGTCTTGATAATTAACATCATTTCGAAACAAAATAAAAAAAATCCTTCCAGTAGCACCTTAAAGGTAAAGGGACCCCTGACCATTAGGTCCAGTCATGTCCGACTCTGGGGTTGCGGCGCTCATCTCGCTTTATTGGCCGAGGGAGCCGGCGTACAGCTTCTGGGTCATGTGGCCAGCATGACTAAGCCGCTTCTGGTGAACCAGAGCAGCGCACGGAAACGCCGTTTACCTTCCCGCCAGAGCGGTTCCTATTTATCTACTTGCACTTTGACGTGCTTTCGAACTGCTAGGTGGGCAGGAGCTGGGACCGAGCAACAGGAGCTCACCCTGTTGCGGGGATTCGAACCACCGACCTTCTGATCAGCAAGCCCTAGGCTCTGTGGTTTAACCCACAGCGCCACCTGGGTCCCTAAGTAGCACCTTAGTGAGTTTGTTCTTGTTCTAAGTTTGTTCTTGGTATGAGCTTTCGTGTGCATGCACACTTCTTCAGATACGAAACCTCATACCAAGAACAAACTTAGTTGGTCTCTAAGGTGCTACTGGAAGGAATTTTTTTATTTTGTTTCGACTATGGCAGACCAACACGGCTACTACCTGTAACTGCAACATCATTTCAGTTCAGCTCAGATTTCTATTCATCCTGAATCGACCTTATGAAGCTGCCTTATATGGAGACAGACCATTGGTCAACCTAGTCTGTTGCGCAACTGCTCAGGCTGGCAGCGCCTTTCTAAGATCTCAGGCAGTGGCCTCTCCTAGCCCTGCAATGGGCTGAGACCCTTTCAAACGGAAATTAACCAGGGACTTTTGAAATGCAAAGCATGTGCTCTACCAATCAGGCCTCCCAAACAAGTAGAATTGGGGAATGAGATGGCGCTCTACAGAACTCGCTTTTTTACTTTTACTTTCAGATATGAATTCAGTGGCTTGGATCTAAAAATGCATGAGTGGACACTCATGCAATAGAACTTTCCTATCTCCTCCACCTTCCTACAGACCCTCCACTCCCAAATTAAACCATCCAGAACAGAGTGGAATATGACATGGAAAGCTTCAGCAGGAGGAGAGAATTGGGGACTGCTTTGGCGCTGTGTTCTAAACCACTGAGCCTCTCGGGCTTGCCGATCAGAAGGTCGGCGGTTCGAATCCCTGCGACGGGGTGAGCTCCCATTGCTTGGTCCCAGCTCCTGCCAACCTAGCAGTTCGAAAGCACACCAAAAAGTGAAAGTAGATAAATAGGTAGCGCTCCGGCGGGAAGGTAAACAGTGTTTCCGTGTGCTGCTCTGGTTTTGCCCGAAGCGGCTTAGTCATGCTGGCCACATGACCTGGAAGCTGTACGCCGGCTCCCTCAGCCAATAAAGCGAGTGCCGCAACCCCAGAGTCGTCTGCGACTGGACTTAACTGTCAGGGGTCTTTTACCTTTACCTGTGTGATTGGAAGTGCATTTCCAGTTGCATGAGGAACCTTTGGATTCAGAGCTACACCGACTTAAACTATTACATCATGTTGCTAATATGAACCTAATGACGACAAAAATAGCAACACTGAAAGGGTACTCCTTAACTATTTTCTGTTTTTTAGTCTGAATAACTGACATGCACATATACAACTTTAAGAGTTTGTCCCAGATATTCTATATGCGCTGGGTCTTCTCTTAGCCAGAGACACAGCTTTTGTAGGGGCTAGTCAACCATTATATTTTACTAACCGCAACAATAAAAATGCATTGCAGTGGGCACCTAGCTATCAAGGTCTGAAAAGACAACATGCTTCATTTCTGGTCTGACAGAGATTTTGACATTTGTTTTAACTCAATATCCTCCATGCTCTAATCTCATCTGCCAGGTTCTGCCCTGACCTGGTATATATGTTGATTTATATTTATGAATTAATACCATTTAATTAAAAAGAGCATGTACTAATCATAAGAAAACAACAATGGGAGACCATAATTGCTACCAAACTGTAGGCACCTTTTATCAGGAAAATGTTTTTTATGGCTTTGTAGAGAATACTATCACAAAAATAAATTGCCTTGGTCGTAAACAGACACAGGCTAGTCCTTTCAACTGCAGTCTTTTAAAAAGAGAGCAATAACAAATATTAATTACCTCCCGTGAACCGCATCTACTGCTGCCTTTATAAGCTGACATTCAGGAACCTTGAGGATTAATTGCAAGTAATGAATCTCATTTCTGCATTGCTCAGTTAAACACAACTTTTACACCTCAAATGATTTTGACCTTTTCTGTGTCATGTGCTGCTACTTGCCCAGAATTTCGTATCCATAACTGGATTACCTACAGCAAACATGTTAGCTGAGAAACACGCTAACGTATTCCCATGCTAAGAATTAATGTAATGTTATTTTTACTGAGAAAAAAAGAATTATTATTTAGGCACATGCTTTAGAAGGAAATATTCATTAGGATTTTAACAGAATAATAAAATAAGCTCTAAAGTTGATATATTCTATTGTACCTTCATATTCATAAACGCAGCGAAACCCTTGGAGAATAGACCTGCATAATCATGCATAACTGGTGGAGAGGGCCCTGAGGCACAAAGTTCAAACCTCAGCTTGATGTGCCCAGGGATTTGGCTCAAGAAATAACATTAACAGGATTCTTGCCAGCTTTACAAATGGCAAAAGGCTCAGTATACAGGACAAAGTTCTTTGTTTATCAAAATGGTTTGTAGGGAACTCCATACTTTTAGGGCTGCTTCACATCAAGGGTGGGAAAACATGTTGTCCCCCACATGATGTTGTACTACAACTACCATCATCCCTGATCACTAGCCTTGCTGGCTAGACAGGAGTGCCACCTTGGCCCCGTGACCGTGGGTGCCCAGGGCTGTGGGTGCCATGCAGTGTGCATGGCCCTGGGTATCAAAATTTGTGGGTGCCCAGCCCCTTCATGGGGAATTTTGTCAGTGCTGGGGCACCCAAGATCCCAGGGAGTTGGCACCTATGTGGCTGGAGATAATGGGAGATGGACTCCAGCAATATTTGAAGGGCCACAAATCCCCCCCCCCATCTCTGATTCTCATGTAAGCCTTTTAATGAGACACCACATCTATAGAAGCCTCCAAGCCTCTGTAGTGGCTACTAATTCTGAAAGCCACTATGTCTGAAAGACACGTGGAGGAAGTGTCTCCATTCAACACTATAGCTGTTTCCTACTCATCCTCACAGTAATAATGTTTTTATTGGAGGAAGAAAGCAGCCACAGCTCAGTGGTAGCTCCCCAGTTTTTAAGGATCTCAGGTAACAGTGCTATTTTCCACAGTTGATGAATTATGGCTGACTGAGATTCACTACTCTGTAGAAACTCTACAGAAATGTATGGGCCAACTAGGGTAAATGCTGTACAATGATGAAAGGAGCAGACACAGTCATTTAAGTCAAGTTTCTCATGGATGGACATACTGGCTAAAGACAATCTCACTGTTGCAAGCTAAATGTGTAGAGCCAGAAATAATGAAAATACTGTGGGGATATGCTTTTTATGAAAACAATATAATAACCAGTTACGCCAACAACATGCTCTTTTCCAGTCCCATTTTATACATGCAGACAATTCTTCTGACATGACAAGAATTATAGTGTAAGTTGGGGAAACATAATTAGCTTTGTGTATTTATCTCAAGCCTTCAACACCATTTGCTCTAAAAACAAGAACAAGGGAACATCCTTGATCCTTCTGCAAAAAAAAATATGGTATCCAAACAGATCTCATTTCTGACTTGAGACTTATCCCTTATGGTATATAGTACTGAATTAAACGTGAGAACAGTATGTGAAGATTCCACTTAGTGATACCTTTGTTTAATTCCAGAGATACATGACAGGAAAGACTATTGCTATGATTAGACCCTATAATTTGGGTTTTGGATTACTGAGGTCAAGCTGTGTCTTTAGTCAGACTCTCCTAGTTGGCCTGCTGTTGATTTGGCATTGCCTTGAAATGGTTCTTTGGAGATAGTGTCAAAATGGCCCTCCTCCAGAGAAGCTATTTTACACTCAAAAATAACCTTCCACCTGTGAAAGCAGCTTGCAAGGAATGTTGTACGAGGTTAATAAAAAAAATAAAAATCTGCTCCATATGTGCAAATTACCTTGCTTTATACAATACCTTGAAGATGCTGGAGGAAGGCAAATATACAAATATAATGAATAATAAAATATTGTTATGAGTTGCAGTGTGGGGGGTGGGGGCAGTAGGCTGTATGCCTGAGGCCCTTCTAATCCCTGAATACAGCAAGTGTTAAAATCTAAGCAAGCATTCAAATTGTTGAAAAAGCCAGACGAGTTTCTTGGTAATGGCCCTCTATGTATAGACCATGAAGGTAACAAAGGAAGTGGCTCCATGCCATACAGAAAATGGGTGGTGTCCCCTCCCTCAACTTCCTGGTAGCGGTGGTGGGAAGGCCAGAGTTGGGAGTAGTGTGTGCGAGTTAGAAGATACAGTGGTACCTTGGGTTACAGACGCTTCAGGTTACAGACGCTTCAGGTTACAGACTCCGCTAACCCAGAAATAGTACCTCAGGTTAAGAACTTTGCTTCAGGATGAGAACAGAAATCGCGCGGCGGCGGGAGGCCCCTTTACCTAAAGTGGTATCTCAGGTTAAGAACAGTTTCAGGTTAAGAACGGACCTCTGGAACGAATTAAGTTCTTAACCACAGGTACCACTGTAGAAGCAAGGCTGCAGGCTGGGCAGCTGGGACAGACATAGCCATGCCTGATTTCCATCGGAATGCAAGGCCGTTGGCTATGGGAGTAGCAAGAGTAGCAAGAGTAGCAAGTTTGGGAGTAGCAAGTTTGGGTGGTGTGCCACAATATATTCGTTTCATGTTAACACAATATTTTTGGGTATGTGCAACTATGTGCAGAGAACCATGAGAACAATTTATGGTCTTGTTTTCTCAGTCCTCTGGATCTTGGCCTATATGTCTTTTGATGTGATTTTTGAAAGTGTTCAAGCACTTCAAGTTTGTTTAGCAGGGATGGGAATGAACAGGGATTTTTTTTTTAATGGCTTTTGCTAATGAAAAACTAGTCTTAAATCTGAGCTTCTAAACTACAAAAGGGAGCGGTGTACAGAAAGTCTTCCCTTGATTTCTTCACAAAGGTAATTCCCAAACACGAACCATCAAAACACTTCTGAAGAAATATTGATATGTGATGTTACGTATTATGAAGTGCCTAAGTAAGAATCATATCCTGTTTTAAATTTTAACTAGCTAAATGCTCGCAAACTATGACAGGCAGGGAACTACGGAGGGGTGTGTTTTTCTGTCCTATCACTACTCCCACACAACTGCAGGAAACAATTAACTGCAACCATCAGTTACTTACTTGTTTTCTCTGAAATACCTGTTTTGCCATGGTGTACCATGGCTCTAGTTAAAGATCGCAACACCTGTTCCTTGGGTGTACTTGTGTAGCAATATACAAGTGTAAAGGAGGACACATGCTAACACTATAATCAGATTTGTGCCTTGTCAGTAGAAAGAACTGCAGTCAAAACTACATCAAGCAAATGCAAACCTTCTAATGAAATGTGCATGCTAGACTGGCTATATCCTGGTCCACACATCATGCTGAAGCAGAGATTGATGTGAATGAACAGAGTGCTGGTGCACACAGCTGAAATCACAGACACTTTGTTCCTCTCCCACTCCTCCTGCTGCTGCATTGCCAACAAACAAGCCATAGTCTTGCTTTTTGTAGCATCCAAACATGTTCCAGTGATTCGTTTCCCACCACCACCAAACCATGAGCAGTAAGTTGAGAACTAACCTTGCTTACCACTTGTGGTTTGTTTGAAGGAAAACTAGCCATGAGCCAGGAGTTCAGACAACACAACAAGCCACACCATGGCTTATTCACTGGCAGCATGGGGGCAGCAGGAGTGGCGGGGAAGCAGAGCAATTGTGATTTCAGTACTGCAGATCACCATGATCCACAATTCACTGTGATGTATGAACCGGGTAACCGCCTCATGCTTTAGATCTGACATGACATTTGACCAAAAACATTTGCCACCACTGACTAATACTATGACCTAGTTCTTACCTAGCTAACAAACCTATTTTCAGGCTGCACCACTTCCTGTTTTAGATGAAGGCTCACACAACAGGATGTTCCTCCCCATCAAAAAACAAATTTTAACTCACATGGAAAACTAGGTGTCATGAAGAGCTCTGGTCTAGGTTCTATTCCTGGCTTGCTTGCATTCTATGTAGAGGAATTTCATATATAAGGAAGACCATATGGTCATTTGAGTCTCTGGCTGCCTTTAAGTCTGAAGTGGCCGCATACAGTTCCGTTTCCTACTAATTCAAGGCTAATGATTTCTTACAAAACAACTGGAGGAAACCACACGAGTCTCACAAAACGAGACACATACCGGTAATATGCTTTTCAGAACCAGGTGTTTACTATGTCTGTGGAAAGCAATTTGATACCAAGTATGTGTGATTTCATTTGTTTGCCATCATCTTAGCCCTTCTCTAGCCCAAATGTGCACCGAGGAAATAGTGGGCACTGTATTTCTCAAAGCCTGATCTTAACCGTGCTTAGGTACATGGAAGTAAATCCCATTGATTTCTAGAGGATTTACTTCCAAGTCTGTATGCTTAGGTGGTTTACAGTAGAAATGTTAACTGGGCGCAGCACAGATGCCAAACTACAAGAAACAATTTAAAGGTCTCTAGGGGAAAGCAGACTTTCAGGTTAGAGGAAATTCAGATATAAAGGATTATTTCGTTTAATCTTTCTATTAAATTGAATCTCGGTTGCCTCTGTATATTATATCCCACAAGCTAGTTTGTGGTTTAAGGTAACTGAACAATCCAATAACTCATACAAGCCACATGCAATTCCGTTTCCTACTAATTCCAGGCTAATGATGCCTTGCAAATGAACTGAAGGAAACCGCAAGGTAAATGGCCCTCACAAAATGATGAAGTCTAATACGCTAGCTTAAATCAATGCATTCATGTCATTATGGGACAAAGAAATAACAACATGAAAATGTGATACTGTGCTTGAATCCCTCCTCCCTACCTCCTCCCTTGTCAAGAAATGTCTTAGCACCGCAAATATCTTTTTCAGAGGGTCCTTTATACTTCATGCTTATTCCATCTAAATGTAACCTATACTGAGATGTACTTATAAACATCCAAGGGGAACAAGGTATAAGCGGCTTGCCAAAACCCACAAAATCTTGGCTTGTGCACAAAACAGGATTCCAAAGCTATAGAAAGAAAATGGGAGAAAGAAAAGTATTCAACCCCTTTCTCTCATTTTGGGATGGAGGGAAACAAGCTTGATTTTCTCTCTGGTTTATGTTTTTTTCAGAACCATAACCGTATCTAGATTAGATTAGATTAGATAAATTTATTGTCATTGTCCGTATATACACAGTACACACAACAACGAAAATCAAGCACCCAAAGACCGGATTTGCCTTACACATTTACACATATCTCCAACACTCTCATCCTATTAAGACATAATCTATTAAAACATACCATAATCCAGAATGTAACATAACCTATTAAAAGCATAACATAACCTAACATAACCATAATCTAAGATCACTGGTCTCCCAACTCCATGAGTACATAAACATCTTCCAGAAGACACATGATAAAATGAAAAACACATTGGCTGCAACCCAATGCAGTGTTAAGCCCAGTGATTTCAATAGGCTTAAAGTCTAGTGAGAACATTACGAAGAAGTTGTTTCACTGAAACGACAGGACATTTTCAAATGTTGTGGTCTAGCACTGGATGCAAAATTTTAGATGAATACTAATGTAAAAAGCCGTAAACATTGACAAAGATTTCAAAGACAAAGAGAGAAGAAAATGATGCACCTCCATGTTACTACAAGCCAATAGTCATCAGGACATAGCAAAACTAATACATTTAGTGGTCTACCTGTATGTTCAAATTGGTGAATCACAAATAATGCAGCATTAAGTTACAGTATACTGTACTAGGAGTCTTGTACCCAGCATTTTGAAATGTTCAGTTCCTCATCTTGCTCAAAAAGGCACCGAAATGTATCCAAAGTAGACCCCCAAAAAACACCTGATCCTTGATTTCAGGAACGATCATGCAAAAATTTAGTTACATTATCTTAAGATGCATAGCAAGCAGGCAAACAACCAACTTTCTAAAATATATAGACTAACGTGAGAATCTGTTTATCCAATAACACATTGCTCTCTGGTTAGCACAGCCTCTAAGTGTGATTCTGTAGAGCAAATAATGCCTATGCAGCCTGATTCTGATTATTTCCTTCAGAAACACAAGTACGCTTTGCAGTAAATTGGTTTCTGTTGAAACTTGTCAGATAATTCATATTTCAAATAAATGAATTATGAGTTATACACTAGTCCTTATTACTGCAGAACAGAGAATTCGGTCTCTGCACAGAGCATTGGACGGCCCAGCAAAGGTTGTTGTTGTTGTTTGGTCGTTTAGTCGTGTCCGACTCTTCGTGACCCCATGGACCAGAGCACGCCAGGCACTCCTGTCTTCCACTGCCTCCCGCAGTTTGGTCAGACTCATGTTGGTAGCTTCGAGAACACTGTCCAACCATCTTGTCCTCTGTCGTCCCCTTCTCCTTGTGCCCTCCATCTTTCCCAACATCAGGGTCTTTTCCAGGGAGTCTTCTCTTCTCATGAGGTGGCCAAAGTATTGGAGCCTCAGCTTCAGGATCTGTCCTTCCAGTGAGCACTTAACCTATCCTTAAGAATGGATAGGTTTGATCTTCTTGCAGTACATGGGACTCTCAAGAGTCTCCTCCAGTGCCATAATTCAAAAGCATCAATTCTTCGGCGATCAGCCTTCTTTATGGTCCAGCTCTCACTTCCATACATCACTACTGGGAAAACCATAGCTTTAACTATACGGACCTTATACGTCTGTATAATGCTCCCAGCAGAGGAGCATTACTTGAACATCTTTTTGTGGTTCCTAACTACAGTTGTTCTAGCTGTCGAGAGCAATTATCTGCACTTGGTCAATATGGTTAGAAAGAAATGATATCTGTTTGAGGTTCTGGCCCTCTGGTCAGAGGCAACGTGAACAACCAGCCATCAAATGCTCAGAACGTTCTTGACTTACTGTATGAATAAATCCATTAGGGCAAGTAGTTTGGAACCCTTTAGTTCCCTGTTTAAAAAAAGTAAGCCAAGGATTTGAACATAATGCATAGATACACATGGCTCATGAGAACCTGTAACAAAGTCTTTAGTGCTGGAAGTATCTGATGTAGCAGCAGTGCTGAAATTTAAGAAGTGTCTATCTGAGCAATCCCTTGAAAAGGTGACCCCGTGGAAGTCTATATACATGGGAAAGCGAACACACAGACAAAAACTGCTGCAATGAGTCAGTGGAACATTTCCTTCATACTCAAAAATCAGAAAGTGATTCAAATATTTAAGTACTAACAGCGGCGGCAGCAGTAGTTGGAAGTGATATAACCTCGTTCCTGATGAGAAGGTATTCAAAGCACACCATTTCCCAGGCCTCTAGAACAGCTATAACTATAATGAAACCATGATTTGTACAAGATAGCTTAAGCATAACACTTGCATTATGCACTTGTAATATAGCTACCCATGCAAATCCAGACTACAAGATCAGAATAAAATAAACATGTAGCGTGTGTCCTAAAATTTCAGCTAACCGGAGACAAAAAAAATCTTTGAGCCAAATGAACTGTTAATAACAGCTGAAGCAAATTGTCCCTGCAAAAATTGAATCAAAAGTAATATTGATCCCCATAAAAAGATAGCAACTGGAAAAGCAACAAATAAGGGTCATCTTGAACAGGTGGTATGTTCATGGAAGACATTTAGAAAAGCCTGCTAGTTCAACTCAAGTTAAAACGAAACAGTGTCTGAAAATATGGATTGATTTCTCTCTCTCTCTCTCCCTTTTGATGGATTGTGATTCTTTTTTTAAGTGGGCGCATCACTGTATATAATTTATCTTCTCTTCTTTTTACAGTAGTTTATATTTTTCTCGCAAAATTAAATTCTGCCACTTACCTGCAGCTATCAATTTCTCTCAAGACAAAAAAATTGTACTTGTTCCACTATGGATTCATTCTTCAAAACTGAATAAATGGGAAAGTTACATGTCCAACACCTCTCCCTTGGAGCGCAACTCAATTTCTGCTTCAGACTGCATTTTCCCCCAAGCTATTTTTGTACAATATCCCAAGCTAAATTTATTTTGTAATATTTAGTTTCTCTACCTTTAATCATATCATTTCTGAAGCCTTACCTAAATGATAATACATTCATTTTGCTCCTCTGAAGTCTGCATTGCTCCAGCTCCACTTTACCACCAGCAGACTTATATCCCATACTCACATAAAGGATACAGATAGAATTGTTTCAGGAAAGACATCCTGTCTGTCATACCCCAACATACCAGGCCTTATCAAACACTGGGAGATCTGCATTCCAGGTCTTGGTAGGGAAATTACACAGCTTTCAAACATAAAAGCAACACTTTACAGAGGAGAAACAAGCTGTCTGAAGTGGTAAGGGGACATGTGACACTATCTTGGCCCGGTTCTGACATGTTAAACCATAGTTTGGTGCTAGGAAGTCTGCTCAAGCCTCAGCCTTCCCCTCTTCCTACAGGACACACCTGAGGAAGGTATTGGAAGCATTCACATCTTGTTTTAAGGCAACCATAGTTTGCCATTATGAATGACAAACTATGGTTAATTCAAACTGGTTTCCGACCCTGGCTTGTTCTGACAGACCATAGTTTAAATCAAATGGTAACAATCAACATATGTTTCAGAGCTTGTTCCCTTGCCTGCCAGGATTTCAACCCAGTTATCAGCTGCAGCATCCCATACCACATGCCTCCAGTCTCCCTGCAGGAGCAGTGTTGCTAGGTTGCAATCCAGATAGACTGCATTTCCCTTTAAAAGTGACAAGGCTGTGAAAAGATGACGTAGCCATGGCTTCTCCTGCTCTGCATTTCCATTGGCACCCCTGCTCAGATGCCACTGCCATCTGCTGCAGCAGACAGAATTCCAATTCTGCCACAAAATAGGCAGGGGGGAAAATGAAGGAACAGGCCAGAACACGCATAGTTGCATTGTACTTCTCTTACATTTTCAAAGAGACAAGCCTGTTTAATTAAAAATAATAATAATAATATCCTGTTGGTAGTCAAGTATTCATGCTAAAAGACTAGTAGCCACATATGCTCAGGAACACATATAATGCAAGCACAAATGAGCTCATTCTGGTTGTATATGTACTACAAATCTCCTCAATTACTATGATGAGCAATGGGTGGAAACAAATGCCAGTACAGCAAGGACAATTCAGGCATGCATAATTCATTTTGAGAGGGAAGAAATCAGATATTATGTGAAAAAGCGAGATTAAGCAGAAATGCCTCTGGCTATGTTTTTATTGATTGAGGACAAGGTGTTGAAATAGTCGAAGTAATCAACAAAGATTGATCAACAAATCATAAAGCTTTAGTACTAGATCCTATCTATAAAACCACTCTGAAAAACAGCTTAACATAAGCTTGCCTGGTTTCGAGGACTGCACAATACTAGGCAAAAGGGCAGAGCAATCCTAATCCTTGATTTGTGCAGCTGTTTGGGCTGGGGGGGGGGCTTCTGCCACCAGAGGGCCCTGCTGTGCCCACCAACAGTTCCATAGGGCAAAGTGGGGAGCGGTATAGCTGGGTAACTCACAGGTCTGTGGGATCACAGCAACTCTTCCCAGCTGGTCTTGCCCCAATGAGGCAGTTGCAAGGACTGAAGGTCCCTGGCTTCCCACCACTTTCTAAGGCTCCTCCACTGGTTCTTTCCTCAGCAGTCTAAGGCTCTGTCATTTTGTCTCTTGTTGCTCCGCCTTCTTCATTGAACTGCGTGTTCTGGGAAACCAGGGGAGAAGGTGACCTAGTCGCAGCAGAGGGGAAGACTCCCTGGATTCTTCAGCAGCGGTGAGCTCAGCCAATCAGACACCAGCTGCGGGGTTGCAGGGCCAATGAGAGTGCCAGAGTATCCACTCACTGGCCCCATGACCCCAAACAACAGAATTCTGTTTCTCAGACGCTGTATTGGACAACTCTACTTGGAAATCATGCTTGTGAATTTTGCAGTCTCGATCAGCACAAATGGGCCTATCACTAAGGTTTCATCAAACGGACAAATGGTCAGTCCAGGGACATGGATAAGAGGTGTTAATTTTCCTTACTGACCGGATGTGTTTCTCTTAATGGATGTGTTTCTCTCTACTCCACTGCTAGAATATAATGCCAATACAGCTAATGGGAGGGGAAGATAAATAGTTTGAAGAAAGATTGATCTAGAGCTATACATTCATCTGGACTGTTAGCAGCACATTGTTGCTTTGGGAATCTGATGCAAGATTGGCAGTTTTGTTGTTTGCTTTTAATTTGCTTCTGTTGTGTTCTGCTTTTATTTGCTAATATGCATGTTCTGCTTGTACGTAAAACAGGTATTACACAAACATGGTGTTCTCCCCATCCAAATGTACCTACACCCTTTATAAATGTCATTGAGCTTCCCATGAATTGGGGAAACGGGGAACATTTGACATACATTTATAAAGCATACACTTATTATATTTGGTAATTATAATTGATGCTGGCACAATAAAAAGCTTTTGCTTTGCAATTCAATTTTAAAGCAACTATATATAAAAAAATTGTTGACATGAAATTAAACACAAGCTTTGTTAGCCCAGCAACAGCCAGTAATAGGTATTTCTGTTGCTAAAGCAGGATCCTTGTCTTCCTGTGGCCCCCAGAAGATGCATACATAGTGCAAAATGTTTTGTGATGCATCAGCAATCAAAAACCTATACAGATGCTTCCCAGACTCATTAGCACTTTTGCTTAGTAATGTTAATCATGACAATTAAATTTAATTGTGCATTGGTATATTGTAAAAGACTATTCAAAATGTTGTTATAAAGGCTGTTGGTTGTTTAACAAAGCTTCCTACAAATAGCTTTCTGGCACTTTTTGTAAACACATAGATTCCAAAACTTGAGTATGATGCTCATAGTCCCCCAGAGCACAGCTAAAATGACAACCAATTAGCAAATACCATCAATGCATCGCCCAAATTTCAATTAGGGACATTTTCATCCTGACTCTAAAAATCATTTCCAAGCTGAGATCAACTTTAACAAGTGATATTATGCAGATTATTTATATGTCATACATTTAAAACAGTAAATAAAGCCTTTCAAGAAGAAAAAAAGAAAGGAATAATTGCTGTTAGTAGTTCACTCAGACCACGTGTTTCTAGAAAACACACACACTAGCTGCACTGAGATGTTACATCTCTGAGATTTCCAACTATGTTATGGAGGCTGTTAAAAAATCAGTGAGCTCAGGCACTCCCTTCTCTTTTCTTCTACCTGAACAGAAACTTCCTAGTTTGCTCCAACAGCAGTTCTCTGTGACATCCAAACTAGCAAACCGTTGTTTGAGCAATGTCTCCAAGCGAGGATTGCCATAAATATTTGTAATTTATTTTTCTTTTTACATTTTTAACCTATCTTTCTTCAAGTTCTGAGATGGTTTCCATCAAGGAACTACCAGTACCCAGAATTGCTTCACTGCAACAAGGTGGTGGGTCTCATGTTCCTTCAGGTTATACCCTGGGGTCCTTTTGATCTTGGTCTTTGCAAACAACTAGGACATACACACTAGTTCCTATTATCAACCTGGGCACCATATTCTGAATGGGCTATGTAAAATGTATTGCAGCAGTCATGCATGGGTATTATTAATGCACAGGTAACTGCAGATAAGGGATGTGGATGGTGCTGTGGTCTAAACCACTGAGCCTCTTGGGCTTGCCGATGAGAAGTTCGGCGGTTCAAATCCCCGCGACGGGGTGAGCTCCCGTTGCTCTGTCCCAGCTCCTGCCAACCTAGCAGTTCGAAAGCACGCCAAAAATGCAAGTAGAAGGTAAACAGCGTTTCCATGTGCTGCTCTGGTTTCGCCAGAAGCGGCTCAGTCATGCTGGCCACATTACCCGGAAAAACTGTCTGCGGACAAACGCCGGCTCCCTCGGCCTATAAAGTGAGATGAGAGCTGCAACCCCAGAGTCGTCTGTGACTGGACTTTACTGTCGGGGGTCCTTTACCTTTACCCTTTTTAACTGCAGATAAACCTTTCCCAGGGATGGTTGCAGCTGGCTCACCAAATGAGTTGGTGAAGGACACTTCACCCAGGGTTCACCTGGGTAAGATTAAAATAGAAGACGAATAGAGTGTCATGCACCTATCAATGACAACCCACCCCAAATATCTTGGCAACCTAGTTTTACATGGATTTTTAATACTACTCACTCTATGAGAGCTACCGCATAAGGTTTCATACACCCTAGAAGCCTGTGCAATTGGGTTTTCAGAATGTGTGCTACCTTATGCACTTAGAGGTCTATGTACACAGGCTTGCCTGCTTCAGACATCTATGCGCAATGTGTGGGTGCCACGGCTGGGCTAGGGAAAGCTGCACAACATTTAGGGTGGGGCCAGTAGCACCGTTCGAAATTCACCAGGCGCTAGGAGCATTTTGCACCTGGCTATTGGCCACTTGCGACCAAGTGATTAAGAATTAAAAATATGTTTCTAGTCCATTCCACAAGCCTTTTTGTGGATATTCTAAATAATAAAGGTATTTATTTAATTTTTTTTTTTGGGGGGGGGGAGAGTTTTAGAAACAGAGATTTAAAAACCTCTTAGCGTGCCACAAAATATCCATAGAAACTCCCCATGCTGGCTTCAGCTGCGGTCAGGAAAGCGCAGAGCTATGTTCATGGATATGGCTATTTGTTAGGAGAGGCAATCACTCTCCACATTCATCATTACCATTCTTGTTTGCATGTCAGCACCCTGTGTTGTCTTCTGGGTCATTAGCATTGCAGACTGATGAATTCTGTTAACCCTACCAGAGGTCTTGCGTGCTGAATCTTTCTTCTTTCTGCACTTATTGGTTTTAAGGAGCCCCATGATAGCAAAGCGGTTTCCCCCTATGTGAGTTGGATATTATTTTTCCTCTTCGTTTTCTAAATGCTCCACTAAGTAGAACCAGATGAAATAAGAACTGGAAGTGGATTCCAGATTTGTCACTGAGTATTTGAATTAATACTTTTGTTAAATAAAGGGCCAAACCAACGTGCGCATTTATATCTATAACTACCTATATAAACACGTTAAGCTGTAGAAGTAGAGGAATTAACCTTTTTGTGGCCTCTGTATTTATCTTTTTTTTAAAAAAAGAGGCTTGAAGCCTGAGCCAAATCAGGTAAATTGAAGGATTTGGGCATTGGAAAGGTCAGAGCCATCTATGGGTGACAGGGGGCAGGAAGAAGAGGCAGGCAGGGAGGGAAACCATGCAAGAAGTCTGAGAACAGCTTGACTGGTGACTGTGTCTTCCTGGAAGAAGATAAGCCCAATTCGAGGCTCTCTTTTATGCACTGCAGAATCAACACTGAAAAGTGGCATTGATCCTGTGGGGTGCAGACACTGTTTCGCAAGTGGCTTTCTTGCAGGAAAGCCGCTTGCAAAGGAGCACCACACGGGATCGGATCCTCCTCTTACCAGCTGGTAAGCAGGAGGATCCAATCCTGTGTGGTGCCAGTCGCTGCATAACCACAATCTGCCTCCCACATTTGGGTGACAGCATCCAGGCCAAAATAAAAATTAAAATGCTTATGCTTGTTTTTGTTGTTATATATAGGGAACCTCCGACTCAGAATTTATCTTTTCCAGAATTATCTACTGTTAAACTTCACTTGTACTTTATGAACTGCTAAGCACTAGAATCACAGTCAAAAGGGAACACCAGGATCCTCGCATGCAACCCATTCCCCTAAAAAGGAAACCCTACTCCAAAACCTGGGAATAAATTGAGGAGGGGCCACAGCTCAGTGGCAGAGAAGATACTTCATATGCAGAAAGCTCCAAGTTTAAGCTAGCACCTCAGTTTATAAGTTTAACCATGAGAACGTTCTCAGAAAAACTAAAAATAATAATAATCTTACACTGAATAACAGTTTTCGAAATTATGAAGGGGATCTCCTCCCTCCCTCCACCTTCAAATAAATACGTAGCAAATTCACATTTCTTTCATTTTATACACGTTCTCAATCTCAGACGATATTCTTACTATGAGTATCGTAAAGAGGTTTTTACAGCCAAGTCCTGCGCCTCTTTACACATAAGTAAATCTTACTGTGTTCAGTTACATGTGCCCAGGATTGTGGACTGAACTTTGTAAAACTGGTGCTTTTCCACCGTTTATACATGGGTCATCTCACCTCCAAATTTACTGTTCAAATACGAATAATATAAATTAAGTAATCTTGTACGTAAGTTCATATAGACATCGATGTGTTGGTAGAATTTATGCTCCGAGGAACAGAACAGTATGAAATTGAAATAGACCAGTGTTTAATTTATACCTTCTCCCAACAGCACAATTCAATTCATGCTGCAGTACATCTTTGGAAATGTGATACGACACTGTGCTCAGCAGGAAGCTTCATTCAACATCCAGTAATTTCTGTGGCTGTCATTGTGCCAAATTGAAAACTTGAATTTTCTCTCTCATCTCGGCTCAGAGACCATAGCACTACTTGCTGCCAAAGTGGGAGCCTTGCCAGAATTAATGGCGAGAGTCTCAGAGAGTATTGGTATCCTGGCATAATCATCTCATTCACTTTACTTTGATCTCCAACCAGCCAGCTTTCACTTCACTGAGCTCATTTTTAATGAGCATTTATTCAACATAACCTAAGCATGATAGTGAGTTTGAATATGAGTTTCATTAAGTCCAAGGGTGATTCATGATGAAGGAGAGAAATGTTTAAGCTCACAAAGTCTGACCTCTTAAGCACACTTACTTCCTAAGAGTAAGTTCTATTCAATTAAGTTTACTCTAAAGCAAGCACCAGTTTAATAAAATTGTCTGCATAAGCATGTTTTGATCTCATGATATCAATTTTTCAGCTGGCCTCTCCAGCTGTATCTCTAACAACAGTGTGATATCAGCTGCTGATTTGCCTGTCTTTAGCTGTAAAAAATAAATAAATAAAAATAGAAATCTGCTGACTACTGTATTGCACCAAGCATACTTAGGATCAGGGTGATACTTTTGGTTGGGCCATATTCTGTTAGGTATAGCTGATGTGAAAGCTATATCTAATGCAAAATGCTGTGTCTTGAGGGGTCAGTGGGCACATATCACACCAGTCCTAATTTATTTTATACTTGTATGCCGCTTAATAAAGCATACTTATGCAAAGTTTTGTGCTACTAAAAAAGAAATAAAGAATCCAAAGTCATATCCCAAGGTAGAAAACAAGTCAAATGAAAAATACTATCTTCAGCAGTGTTGCAGTTCTTCAGGACCAACTACTTCTGACGCCATGTTGATAGTTACAAGGAGCAAAGCAATTTTCTGTTGTGGCAGCCCTCTAGGAAGGAAACTCACCCTGTCAAGTTCTTATAAAGGCAGGGCAGTTCTTTTTATTCCACGGGGCTTCTAGAGGTGTTCTGATGCAAGAACATAAGACAAGAAGAGCCGTGCTGGATCAACCCAAAGTCCAGAATCATGTTCTCATGATGACCAACCAATAGGAAGCCTGCAAGCAGGACTTGAGTGCATTTTCCTCAGATGAGATTGCTAGTAACTGGTACTCAAAAGGCATATTGCCTCCGACAATGGAGGCAGAACACAGCCATTGTGACTAGTAGCCACTGGTAGTCTTATAATCCATGAATTTCATCTGTTTGCTCTTGATGCTGTGATATTGTTGTTGTTGTTTTTATTTGCATCTTTTCTTAGTGTAGAGCTGGTTTAATACTTTGTCTTACATTTATATTGTGACCTTGAGACTCTTTAAAGTGATAAAAGATGGTATATAAACACAGATAGCACCAACTGCTATTAGCAATAATATAAAGAATTTATCATTCTTCCTCCTCCTTCCTATGTTTGCCTATAAAACTTTCAGAAGAAAGCACCAGAAAAAAAGGGAGAATATGCTGTAAAGGAAAGGAAGAAAAATATTGTCCAGGCTTGAAACAGTGGTTATCTTGTTAAACTTATAGGTTTAATGTACACAAAATGCAGTATTTGAATGCATTTTATTTTAAAATCCTGTAGTGGGAAGTTGTGGGGGGGGGGGAAGGTTCCACTCTGGCAAAAGCGTCAGAGGAGGCTGGTATTTCTCCATTAGAGAGAGATAAACTACCTGATGACTCATCTCAGGAAACACAAGCTGCAGAGCTCTCACAGCAGGAAGATGAAACTTGAGGAGCCTCTGTGTGTATTTGGAGATTACTAGTAGTAGCAGCAGCAGGTTGCAGAGTAGTTCTGCAATGAGTAACAAGCTTAGGATCTCCCTCTGGGACAAGAGAGAGGAAAGTTTATCGAACTGCATAAAGGACTGAACCTCATTGCTTACTTCCAATGTATTACTTTGTTCATTTGTAACATTTATCTTAGTATTTAAGACAGTACTGCAGTAAAGCTTTGAAGTGGAGAGAATTAATTTCTACACAAGCTCCAGATCAGGGATTCCGCTGAACAACTCTAATGTATATTTCAGTTAGAGGCTGGAAAGATTTAGATCTTACACCTGAGAAGAATATAAGTAAGCCCACTCCTGTTTCTACTGTATGTAGTGAACAGGCTGTGGAGAGTGAGTGTTCGACTAAATAGTCTCTTCACAGTATGGGTTGAATGTGGTTTTATCAATGAAAATTCTATGAAATGTCATTCTATTTAAGACCATCCCCTACTTACTTAGTGCTTTGAAATGCCACCATTGCATATCTCTTTTGAATATCAATGCACTTCTACTATACAGTATAAGATTTTGAACTCTTGTCATAAATAGGCTATACACCTTGCAAGGTTATAAGGTAAGATCTTTCCCTAGTTTATGCTCGGCAATTCCCCAAATTACCAGTTGCTGATACACATTCTGCAGGTGATTTACAGCCCACTTTTGCAAGAGGATTCACTAGAGTCTTACTTCAGTTTTATGTGGCAAAACTGGGAAGGGAGAATGCTCAGAGAACAATGAACCAAAACATTTCAAACATTCAAGATCAACATCAGTAGCAGGCCAGATGGCATGTGCAATAAAAAGCCAACCTGCAGGCAGTAGTAAGAGTTATTTTTCACAGATGGCAGCACAGTAACTGAATTCTCTGCTGACAATCAAGAGGGAGATCTAAATTTGGGGGCTGCCATAGAATTTATGATTTTATTAGCTATGAATATTGAGGAAGTGGTTACGCAGTTTTCATAACTACTAAATCTGGGAATCTCGTGTTACCTTTTGCAATGGTAATTTTAAAATTGGAATTTTACACTACCATCTTGAAATTTTGCCCAAAAGTAGAAGAGCAATAACAGTCATTAATCCCTTCACACTTCGTCCCAGTGGAAAAGTTCCATGTTGAGAAGATGTAGGAAGATCAGTAAAAGAATGGTACTATCTGTAAATAGGTTCAGTCTATTTGTCTATCAAGTCTATAGACTCTCATTCTCATACACACACACACACATGAGATTTTCAGTTATGTACATTTGAATAGTTTTACAGTCATTTTAACATTTCAAAACTTGACTTCCTTCCTCCTCCCTTCTACGGTTCCTTACATTTGTTTTTATCCTTTCCTGCATATTCTAAATTTACTCAACTTATTCTTTTATTCACCTACTTTAATTATTTACTCTTATGAAATTGCAGGTTATTACAATAATCCTGCCAGTGTCCTCATCTGTTTACAATTTATTTGTACATACTCAATAAAACATAAAGGTTTGTTATCTTGATTTCTTATTATTCTGGTAATTTTCACTCTTCTGACTGTTAGCAACTGTCTAGGAGAGGTATTGCATACCACCTCCTATTTTATGATATAACTGAAGATGCCAAGCGATGGAACTTTGAACCTTCTGCATGCAAAGCTCAGAGCTACAATTTCTGTATATTCCAGTAGAGCAGCCAATGATGTCCAATACATTATTGTTAAGCTGATCTTTCTGCTCATTATATCCATAATTCTACCCAAGCCCCTGCCCCAAAAGGTAAGTTATTTCCATTAGACAGGAACGACAACAAAAAGAGTGAAAGAAAAGACCAAGCAGAAAGCAAATGGCTTTACTTAACTACAGTGTCATATCATGATGGCCAAAATACAGAAATGATAGAGAATGAATGTCCAGTTCAGTCTCAAGGTAGCACCACTGACATCTTTCCCTCTCCAAAAATCCTACAAAAACTACCTCCAAACTGGAACACTAGCTGTACTTAAGATGTTAAAATCTCATGAGGTTGCTAGATTGCAAGCCAGAAATCCTGTCTCTCTTCCACAGTTCGGCAACCATAAAAAAACACAATGGAGCTGCAGATTTTTACTAGAATACACTGCTCTAAATCATCTATTTTATGAAATGTTTTCCCTTCCTCTAAATCTAGTTCTGAGGAGCAAGTATGTAATAAAATCTCTAGTTAAACATATCTCAACTACGTCAACCAACACTTCTTCTTTTTTTGCATTTCTGCATTTTTGTTATGAACCCTGTGACATAACAATTTCCATACCAATAAAGTCTAGCCAATAAACTTACCAATGTTCTCTGTGTGCAATAATTTTCACAAAGTTTCTACGAAGACAATAGTGATTTGGAACGGAATGGTATCTGTCACCACTTGCCGAGTAATCTCATTTTTTATTTATAACATCACATTAAACATGACAAATTCCAGGTATAAGCAGGTTCCACAGGGATGATCATGTTAAGACTCTTGCAGCAATAGTCTTTGTTGTACTTTATACATTTTTAAAATTATTGTGGCTAGGTGTGGGGGAGATATTTGATTCAGTTCTAACTTCATTGCCTAATTTGCACTTGCCAGAACAATGCACAAACAAACATAAATTTTGTCATGCAATTCCCCAGCCAAATGTGTATAATAATAATAATAATAATAATAATAATAATAATAATAATAATTTATTATTTATACCCTGCCCATCTGGCTGGGTTTCCCCAGGCACTCTGGGCGGCTTCCAACAGAACATTAAAATACAATAATCTATTAAACATTAAAAGCCTCCCTAAACAGGGCTGCCTTCAGATGTCTTCTAAAGGTCTAGTAGTTGTTTTTCTCTTTGACATCTGAAGGGAGGGTGTTCCACAGGGCGGGTGCCACTACCGAGAAGGCCCTCTGCCTGGTTCCTTGTAACTTGGCTTCTCGTAGTGAGGGAACTGCCAGAAGGCCCTCGGCACTGGACCTCAGTGTCCGGGCAGAATGATGGGGGTGGAGACGCTCCTTCAGGTATACTGTAGGTATACAAGAATGCCCGTTCCCGCCACGCCTTCACTGGGAGTAGCCACTGTGGTTCCAGTATGGCCATGGCGGGACGAGTTTCCCCCTTTTGGCTTTGTATGACGGGAGGAGGCAGTTCTGCCTTCTTTTGTGACACCAACTGCCCAGGATGCGCCTGCATGACCCTCTGGCCAATCATGGGTGTCCAAGGGGTGGGGCTTGGGAGCGGACCTGAGGGAGAACCTCTTCCCTCTTATCTGTTCCCTGGCCATATAAAACTGGCCACACCAGGACCTCAGCAGTCAGTCTGCGCTAGATTTTTTGGGACCTTTCAAACACACACACACACACACACAAACTGATGGAGAACTGTGAAGAACTGAATTAGAAAAGATTAGACAAATGAGAAACTGGTGTAGGGCGGTGGGAAAATGACAGCTTTATCCATTCCTAATTGTGGCAAAGTAACTTATAAAATCACATTGCGTGTAATAAAACATTGAGAATCATGTAAGTGAAGCACGCAGGCTTTACAAAATGTAATCATCTCAGCGCTCAGGGTTCAACGTCAAGTGCACGGCGTTTTAGGGAAATCTGAATAAAATTGCCTTGGTATATCATAAAATATTAACGTTGGCTTGAAAATTCATATTAGTGAGCTTGGTAACGTGTGAGACTGGAACATAGCTGTTCTAGCAAAGTAACACTAGGCCCCTGTAAGTTCTTGTATTTAATTATTCAAGAGCTACACTGTGGGCAGATCACAAGAGAGCAAGAAGCAATGCCACACAAAACGGAAAATGAATCTTTTATTAAAAAATATAAATATTCCGTTTTATGTCATGCTTCATTCGCTAAATAATATGCACCAGCCAACTGCAAAACAAGCAAGTGGGGGGGGGGGGAGGGACGCAACTCTTTGGAAGCCCAGAAATGAGGTTAACAAAGAAAAAGTACAAGGGAAGATGCTATTTAAAAATGAACCACCGCCCCCAGCGGAACCACCGCCAATGGCAAATGTTGACAGGTCTTCTTACACACCTGATTAGGAACTTACAACTCAGTTCTAGATCTGCTATGTCAGCACACAAGTAAGTTCTTGGTGTCACTCAAAAAGATAGCAATGGATAGATACACAACTTGGGTCCAGTGGTGCTAATATTATTATTAATAATAATAATAATTCCTCACAATGAACGTAGAAGATCCTTGCATTTAGCACCAAGCGGCACTCACTCCGTTGCTTATGAGGATCTGCACACCTACATATCAGACTGTCAAGGCTGTCAGGAGCAGCTGACTATCTTGTAAAGAAGGGGTGGGGAACCTGGAGCCCTCCAGATGTTGCTGGGATGCCACTCCCATAATCGCCGATCACTGGTCATGCTGGCTGGGGCTGGTGGCGGTTGAGCCCTGCAGAATTTGGAGAGCAAGGCATTACGAGCAGTGAACTCGTAATCTGGTGAACTGAGTTCAATTCCCTGCTCCTCCACATGCAGCTGCTGGGTGACCTTGGGCTAGTCACACTTCTCTGAAGTCTCTCAGCCCCACTCACCTCACAGAGTGTTTGTTGTGGGGGAGGAAGGGAAAGGAGAATGTGAGCCGCTTTGAGACTCCTCAGGGTAGTGATAAAGCGGGATATCAAATCCAAACTCTTCTTCTTCTTCTTCTTCTTCTTCCTTACCACTGCCATAAAGGGACCCACACAGACCCATTTCACCATGGGCTACCATGCAGCCTAGGAACAGTTTTAAACTGTTTAGCATTATTTTGCCTGCACAGGTGCTGAGCTGCAGGTCAATCAACACACTGAAGCCTGCAAGGTGTGCAGAGATGAATTCTTGGTGGAATGAGAAAACTGTATCCCTGATACATGGCATTAATTAGATCCTAAGCAACAACACGGCTGCAGTGGACTCAGTACCACAGTGCTATTTCGTGCAGCTGAGTCCTTATGGGCACTGATGTTCACTATTACCTCCTATTTGCAGTTTGTAAGAGTGCTAATCTCATTTCTGCTTTTTATTAGCGAAAGAAAATTAGCACTTCACATGAATGGCTGAAAATTAATGCCTTTATCCTTCCTAAAGGGGTCAGCTATATATATATTTGTGCCCTGCAGATTAATGTTTTATGGAAACAAAAATGAGCCTTCCACATACTCGGAGTCATATAATGTCCTTATGATGTGAAAATAAATCATAACTGTGAAACAGTCACTCTCTTTTATTCCCTTCCAGGTAACAGTACAGACAGGAAATGCTCTAGCTTTCACACTGCCAAAGACTGGTCTCTTTCATGTTATGTTGAAGAGGACCAAAGACTTGTGTTACCTGCCTGGGAGGGATCTGTATGAGTTTCAGCCCATCTGAAAGTAGCAGGGTGGGAGGAAGCTGTCCAGACAAGGGAGTTCTTAGTGGTTAACCTTCTGGAACACATTAACTGCTCCAAACTCCCAAATGCCCAGACTAAACAACCCTGCAAAGTCTTGATTTTATTCATGGACCGGAAATTGTTTGGTTAAAGTACTGGAAAGATAGCTATGAGAAGCCACTTAAAGACACTCGCTTGACTGTACTTTACTGTAAAATCATCCATGCCTAAAAATTCCACAGCTGTGTAGTGATTTTCCTTTCTTTCCTCCTTTTTTTTGGTGCAAATTCTAATAGCACATCACCACTGCTATATATATGCTGATGAGGAAAGACTGGAATTATGAGCATGCAAATTCTGTGCATATGCCGTGGCAGCAGAAATGTTCAACGCTAATTCCAGAACATGAAAGGAGTACTTGGGCAGATCAGAATGGCACATGGAGAAAGCTGCTGTGCCCTTGATGACACTTACTACAGTTGCCTTATCACAGATAGTACTGTGGCAACTTAGCACACAGTATTTCTTCATGATTACTGGTTTCATGCACAGAAGTCAGAATTTTCAAATCATCATTTTTTTAAACTAGTGAAAGTCATTCTGGAGCCTCTGAAAGTCCAGGTGTGGTTTTTAAAGTCCTGTACAAAACAGCATATCGACAATGATAATTCCCTTTGTACTGTTCAGTTTTATTGTTAAGTGAATTATGATATTAAAGAGGACAATAAATAAGTCACAATATTTTTTCTTACCTTGTTACAGGTCTTGCCTTTAAATAGATGTTTAGTAGTCAATGCTGACACACACCTGACCTTTATGCCACAATAAAAGCACCTGAAACTATCAGCAGCTTTCTACATGGTGCCCGTCTTTGGTCAACATACATTTCTCATCCAGATTTGTGTGGAGGGCTGATGCATCAAATTAATCATTCTTAAATGTGCTTTTTCTCCAATGAGCTCAAGGCAGTGCACACTGTTCTCACCTCCATGTTTCATGTTCACAACAACTCTGTAAGGTAGGCTAGGTTGAGATGGCGACTGGTCCAGTGAGCTTCATGGCTGAGTGGGGATTTGAACCCAGAACTCCCCAACCCTACTCTAACACTTAAACTACCACCACACCAGCTCACCGCTCTGTTCATCATATGAGCAGAGCGTGTTCAGTGCAATCTACACAGGTGAAGAGAACTTGATGGCAATATGGTAAACTGTGCCCTGGTTTGCATGTCAGATTAAACCATAGTTTAAAACAAATTATGGTTTAATGTGAAGGAACAGGAGGCTGCTCTATGCTGTGCAAAAAAATCCCACAGTGGTCCTTCCCTGGTCCTGTTGTGCCGCAGCCAAAATAAGCCTGGGTGTGGCTTGCCCTGTCATATGAACTGGGGCTCATGGTTTGTTTCATTCCAAACAAACCATAAGTGGGAACCAAGTTATTAAGGGAAAACAAACCATTATGAACCCATGTTTGAATGACACAAAAAGTCAGAGTTTGGCTTGTTTCACACGTAGTACAACAGCAGCAGAGGCAGGGGAGAAGTACATGGGAACTTTTTAATAGCACAGAGCAGCACATTGCTCATCCATCCACATTGAGCCACAGTTTGTTTGAAATTATGATTTAGTGTGATGTGAGAACTGGTTCTGTATGTCACAATTTACCTTCTGTTTCCTGGGATTGGCTGAACCTCCTGTTTAGCTCTGAAGCGCCAGAAATATAGGAAGCTCTTGTGGAGAAATACCCTAACTTTCATCCAGCATTTTCCACCTGCTAAGGACAGAACTACATGTTACAATGCATTGTACCCATATCTTTTCACTAGAAAGACTAAAGACTGCATGGGAGTGTCTCCATTCTGCAGACACTGCATGTGCATTCAACAGAAAGATGTTTTAATATTATTCAGCAAATAGCAAATAACAAAGCAGAAGTAAGGCAAATTTGAGACAGGCTTCGCCTATCCAATGCAAAGTAAACTTTGAGGCTGAGCCAACAACTGCAGACATGAAAAACAAACTTGTATTCTTTATGACAATGATTGTCATATCTTACCAACATCTCATGAATATTCTAGAAAGCAATCAATACACAATTAAATGATGCAACTATTATACGTGCTGCTTTATGCCTGTTCTATGCTTGGTGACAACAGAACAGTAAACCTGAAATTTACCATGAGTGTTGGAGGAAGACAGGGCACAAGACAGAGCAAGATTTTCCATACTGAGGAAAATTCCCATAAAGGCAGTTATTTGGATGGACAAAGGAGCAAAGTTTGCACTGGCAGATTGGACCAAAGTTGAAAGTATGGTGTAAATTAAGAAAAGCTTTGCCTATCCGAATTTCTCCACTAGTGCAATTCTCTTTTTATTTATTGCTCAGTATGGAATTAAGGTTGTATCAGGACTCTTAAAGCAGAATGTATATCCAATCAGAGGTCATTCCCACTGAGTTCAATGGGGCTTGCTCCTAGGTAACTGTGTGCAAAATTGATGATATTGTTGCTCATTTTTTCTCCTCAGTTCCTCTGTTTAACAAACGCTATTCTTGTTTTGCTAGTCCATATATATATATATATATATATATATATATATATATATATATATATATATATATATAAAATAGATGCCTCACCCCTGCCCACTGAAAATCTTACTCAGCAAGTTCTCTAGCTGCTTCAGCAGGTATGATCCACGTACGCAGCTATACGTGCTTAAAAATCTGCTGTTTTTCAATGAAATCTCAGGCAGCTGAATTCTGTGTGGGCACACCCTGCAGTTTATCTGTGCTCCTGTGAAATTTCAGCATACGCACACAGCCCGGAATATGAGGCTGCCCCACATTCAAACTGTGCTTCTTCCACTGCACAGGATATAAGAATGTCCTTCGTTACATGCTTCATGATATTAAAAAGACCCCCCTCGCCTCATATGCTTAATACGTTGATCAATTCAAAGTGTTAGGTTAGCTTTCTTAAGAATAGAACTAGAGGAAACATTAAGAAACATATTTTTAACGAATTAGTGATATGCGTGAATGTGCAATTTTAGCGGGCGCTTTTGGAAACTGATAACAGGGTGACTTTGTGCTCCCATGCAGAACACTTAAGAAGGCAGGCTGAGAAAAGAGGAGGCATATCTTTCCCAAATATATTCTATTTTCATTGCACAATAGGAGCCCTCGGGTAGAGCTGTAATCAAGATTCACAATAGGTCTGCTAATCTGATTTCGAAAATGAGCTTTCATTGTGTTATCTCTGCACTGTGAACAAACAAAAATCAAGCCATGCTTAGCCTCAAAAAATGCCTACAGACAGTCTTGCTCTTGTTTCTATGCTCTTTTACGGCCTGGTGTCACTGTATATTTCAAGAAAATCCTTAGTGTAAGAGAAACAAGAGTTATAAAACTATAGATAGGAAAAGCAGAGACGAACCATATGTGAGCCCATAAGCTGCTCTGCGTGCTCTGCTTCTAAACGAAGCTCAGCTTTCTGACCTTTTTGTTGTTTGTGTTATCCTTCCCTACAATACCAATTCAAGAATGACTGTTATCTTTGCTGAAGCCTGACAAGTTCAATGAAAGACTATCTCACCTATTGAATTACTCCACTCCAGACCCTTAATCAAGCCAAAGTTACAATTATACCCAACCACAAGTCCAACTGGCTTCAAAGCAAATTTTCAGGAGAAATATAAAATAAAGGGAAGCACAGAACAGGACCATATTAAAATTACATCTGTGATTTTCCAATCCAATATTATTGAATAGCTTAATGTGTGAACCACTTTTGAAAAAAATGTTTCAGTTTACATCAGATGATACCCTTTCTCTGGTAATTAACCTGTGATGTTCCTTTACATATCCTAGTAATCACTTGATGCTACAGCCATGGATAAGCAAGCAGATGTAAACTCTTGTGATAAATAAGTAGAATAAAAGAAACAATGGAGACAAAATTAAACTCCCAGAACAATCCTACACACGTTTGTTTGGAATGAAGTTCCCACTGTGTTCAATGGGTCTTCCTCTGAAGTAAGTGTACAATGGGTTGCAAGTTTACAGTGCGATCCTAACTCCATCTATTCAGAAGTAAATCCTACTGTGTCCAAGTGGACTTATTTCCAGGTAAATATGCAATTACAGTTTTAATAATTTAATTTAGCACTTTTCTACCATTCAGATTGCTGATATAAGACATTAATTTGTATAGTTCTGGCAACACAGAACTCCTATATTGAACTTATTATATGACTACCTGATATATGACTCCATATATATTGGAATGCCAATCAACCTCCAATGCCACCTTTAAAAACATTCTCAACTGTTAAGTACTGCTATGCAACCACAATTCATTTAAATGAAGCACATATAGGAGTCTCAAGGAAACCCAAATACAATGAACAGACAGATGCTGTGCAGTGGATTGTCCTGTCAAGAAAGAAAGCCGGGTTATAAATATCGCCTGCTGTAATTCACATTTGCTGGGGTCTGAAGCAGTACGTATTGAGAAAGATAAGGAAAAGTGAAAGACAAATGGGAAGGGAACAAGCATACAGTATGGCAGAATTTAGAGCGGATATAAATTCAGGGAAGGTCAGGACAGAGCAAGAAGCAGTTTTGGTAAGGAACAACCAGAGCACTCTGAAAAGGAGATATGACAATCTTGCCAGCAATCTCTTACTGCTTTCATTTACCAGGGGCTGCTTAAAGACTTGATGCCAAATGGAGCAGAGAGCTCAGTCTTGCCTTCCAAGACTGAGGGGTTCAGGAGCAATTCCTGACATGCCCTCACAGAATGTTAGTGTGGCACTGAATTTGCCAGCAACGACAAAATAGTACCGGCCCTTACACTGGAATTCTGGGGCAAGCTGGTGGTAGCGAAAGATGTATATTTATTGCCGTTAGAGGTTTATGTTTGTATTTTATACTTCTACTTTTTAAACAAATGTGTTCTTCTTAAATAAGGGGGAAACGTATGTCAACAATTGCTTGGAATTATAAATATTTAGCTGATCAAAACTTAGTGTGGGGAAGAAATCTGGAACATATGCTATTTTGACTTGGCAGGCACTTCCTCCTTATGCTTCCTGCCCAAAACAATGTGGGCCAGACTCCATGGGAGAAGTGGACAAACCAGGCGGGTGTGGATGGGTAAATGAAGATAATTTATTGTAATTTTTGTGGGAAATCAATAAAGTAAAATACCATAGTTAGTGGAGACTGGTTCATAAGGGCAAATGAGGTCCGCCCACCATCCTCAGTCTGCCCTCAGACAACCCCCATCTGCCTGTCTCCCTACTTACAAAACTAGAATTATTTGACTTCACATGTCATTAGGTAAAAGGTAAAAAGGTAAAGGACCCCTGGACGGTTAAGTCCAGTCAAAGGCGACTACGGGGTTGCGGCGCTCATCTCTCTTTCAGGCCGAGGGAGCTGGCGTTTGTCCACAGACAGCTTTCCGGGTCATGTGGCCAGTATGACTAAACCACTTCTGGCGGAATGAAACACCATGATGGAAACCAGAGCGCACAGAAACGCCGTTTACCTTCCCGCCACAGTGGTACCTATTTATCTACTTGCACTTGCATGCTTTCGAACTGCTAGGTTGGCAGGAGCTGGGGCAGAGCAATGGGAGCTCACCCTGGCATGAGGATTTGAACCGCAAACCTTCCGATCGGCAAGCCCAAGAGGCTCAATGGTTTAGACCACAGCGCCACCCACGCCCCTCTGTCATTGGCCCTGGCTGTTGTTCTCCCTGCATTCTGCCCCACCAGACCCAACGGACAGCAGCCACCAACGCTAGCACGGGTTTTGTATGAAACTATATTTCTAAGGCAATCATAAACCCGCTAACATTTCAGTGCTGTACAGTGGCAGCAAGTCCCACCCAAGTCAAGAAAACTTATTTCTGTGTAGACATGCAGAGGGTTGTATTGTACATCATTCACAGTTTAATTTTGCCCAGAAACACCTTAACTGTTTTTGGTGTATCACTTTATCCCCTTCTTTATATTTACAGATAGCAGAGTAAATGGAACAAAGCTTTTTATCCATCTTTCATGATCAAAGCCGTTCAATCCTTAACAGCATTACAACACAATCCACAATGCAACAAAGCTGTAATAAACTGACTTCTATGAAGTCAAATCCTTCTCAAACCTAAGTTTAACAAGCTGCAGACCTGGCCTGGTTCTATTTTACAGCAGCAAATGTTTACATTTTACCCAGCAAACTAGTGTCTGATAATTTTATAGAATTAAATATAAATAAGGAAAAGCAGTCAGCCAGGATGAAAGGGTTGACCTAGTGTGTATTAGTGAAACCTATATAGATGAAGCAATGGGTCTTATGTTTGGCACAGGTGATGCCGATCGGGCCCTCAGTGCTGTATCCGCATATGGCTCCACAAAGGGCTCGCCAAAACCAAATGGTTCAGGCTTGTAATCCAGCGTTTCCCAACCGGTGTGCCGCGGCACACTATTGTGCCGCGAGACACCGGCTGATGTGCCGCGGGAAAAGGGACCTGCAGCCCAGGGCTGCACAGGACCGTGGCGGCGGCGCTGCTGGAGCCTGGCGGCGAAGCGGAAGCTGATCCCAGAGGTAACTCTGGGTCAGGAGACCCGGCACAGCCGGGTCGGGGAGGAGCGGTGTGCCGCGAGATTTTTTAAATGAAACAAGTGTGCCGTTGCCTAGATTAGGTTGGGAAACACTGTTGTAATCCACCTTCAGATTGAGAAATGGAGTCCTAATCTTAAAAAAATAATGCAATTTATATTCTTAATGCACTCCTTATGGATGCTTTGAGAGCAGAACCAATAACAACAACAACAATATTTTTTACATACTGCCTTCAGTCAAAAATCACTGGGAAGTTGACGATATAAATCCCCCAACACATTTAAAAGGCCATAGATTGTTTAATTAGCTGAAGACTTGGTTGAAAAGAAACATTTCCACCTGCCGCCTAAATATATGTAATGAAGGCAGCAGGTGAGCACTTATTCAATCTTACATCTCAATCTTATATCAGTTTTGAAGCTATACAGCAGGGGGGAAATGAATATGATAAAGATCAAATTCATTCAACTAACTAGGAAGAGAGATGGGATGGGATGGAAGGACAAAACAAAGCAGGTATACTCTTGGTTTCTCCCTCTTCCCACTCCCTCCCCACAAGATTAATTTTGGGATAACAAGAAAATCCTGGCAAAATTAAACACACACACACACACACACACACACACACACATATATATTCCATTGATTCCAGCAGAAGATAATAAAGCATGCTAAATCACACAAACCTCTGGTTAAATGTGCTAAATTGTGGAGTTGCCAATGTGTTTTGGAATTCATATGGATTTCATACATTGCAGTTGCAAATGGCTAAGAAACCATCAATAACACACACACACACACCAGAAGACAGACTTTAAGCGCTAATAAGTTCTGGCCCTCTAAGTTGCCTAGAAGAGAGACCACCTGAGAACCATATTTGCTTTATTTCCACATAAAGAGACCATTTTTCAATATAGGTATTTCCAGAGCAGATAACATACTAAAATCACTGGGGGGAGGGGGCACCTATAAGGCATTATGCGCAACCTGAATGGAGAGGTTGTGTGTGTGTGTGTGTGTGTGTGTGTGTGTAAATGTTGATGTATATATCAACAATACACCCAGAAGCGACTTTTCCTTCCAAAGTCTCATCAATGCTGCCTTACATTTTTTATCCTGCTGATGTCATACTTGCAAAGCATTTAAGCAGGTTGACAGTGGCACCAAAATTCAAGCTTTACCTCATGATCATTTTCTGCCTTCAAGCTACTTTGATTACAACTGCAATATATAGAATATAGCTTAAGGACATTTTTGTTCTACACTTTCCTAGACACAAGAAAGAAATTCTTGAATTCTATTACTAGAAACCTTTATGTGTCTTTGACCATACGGATTCAATGTTGGTAGCTAATGCTGAAACAGAAGATGCCTTTTGTCTTTATTAAGTGAACTTGGTTCTGGAATCCAGAAGAATTGCACTATTAATCCTAATGTAGTGAATGTCAATAATGATCCATCTTTGCAGTCTGTTATTAATTGGTGCATTACCTCAAAAAGATTGGACAGCAACCTATGTCAAAAGAAGCTGAGGGGTTATATCCAACCATAATCTTATTATGCAATTTATTCTGTTTGTATCAACTTTCATTGGTTTGTGGCTGTAATAAAATATTCACTCATAACTAAATAGACCTCCATGTAAATATACCAGCAAAGCTATTAAAATAAGGCTCAGTTCAGATGATCCTCCAAACCACATGCAGACTGGGAACAGCAGCAGAAAGATTGGACTCATGCACCCTTTCATTTTCTTTCCCTGTGCATCAGGAAAGGAGATTAGAAGCTTCTATTTCTGCCATTTCATCCCAATGCTACAAACTATAGTTTGCACAAACCATAGAGCGTCCCCAAACCTGGATTCAAAGCTAAAATACGGTTTGCTGCTTTCTGGAAGTGGAAGATTCTAATCTCCTCCATCACACATTAAAGAAGTTGAGAAGGGACGGGACACATGAGACCAAGGCTCATTGTTGCTTATTCTTTATTCTCCAGACAATATTTTACAGAATCATCTGACTGTAGCGGGACTCCTCTTTTCATCCTAAATCAGCGTGACAAATTGGGAGAGATTCTGGAGCTATAGTCTAGCAATATCTGAAGAGCCACATGTTACCCACCCCTGAGCTATACAATCTTTCCACCAAAATTAGCAGAACAGAAGTCTGTTGGCTAGTCAGAGAGATTATTTTGAGATTATTTTGTCTGATATTTTAGTGACTTTGCAGAAGTGCATAAATGATTTTTACAAACAAACCATTTAATATACCATATTATTCTGCGGTTGGCTTATGTGTTTTTCCTCCCAATTCACATTACTGAGATACATATTATTATTATTATTATTATTATTATTATTATTATTATTATTATTATTGCACTTTTATCTGCATGTTCCAATCGGCAGGGGAAACACCAGCAGTTAAAGAGTTTCAACTATAAAGAAGAACAAGCAGACAGGCAGAGAAATGTGTTTATGAAAACAAAATATTTGGCTACTTATTGTGTCATAACAGGAATAGCTTTAGACAAATTGCTGAGAACATTATCACATCAAACCTCCCCCATCCAAACAAGAACAACCTTGATCCCAAACTGATCTCTACCAACCCAGCTTCCTCCTGATTATCAACAACCTCTCCACTATAAACCTAAACACAGAATAGTGTTGCCTAAGGCTGCCACCATTGTTCTTTCTGCATAATGATGTAGAAGTATTTTTCCAGCTAGTTGCTTCTTGTCCATTTCATAGCCCATAATTTTCTTCACAGAAGGTAGAGGATGAGCAAAGCCGTATCAGCTATCTACAGAGGAAAAAAATGATCACGATAATTTATTGCCAGCATTGGCTTGTAAATCTTCTAAACCACTTTGGCAACTGCAGACCCATTCCCAGTCAAACTTGGAAAAGTCACTAGTTCTGGGGATAATCCTTGCTCCATGGCATGCTCCCTTTGGAACCAATTGTTCCTGCTACAGCTGCTTCTGCTGCCGCAGTTGCTCCCAGCTTCTTCTGGAAACCTTATCATATTTCAGCAGAGAGAAGGGAAAGCAATAGCTTCTCTTCCAAGGGTTAGCGTTGTTGAGGTCCATGATAACAAATGTGTTACAGCGCCAAAAGATAGAAAATGTAAAAGGCAGTCATAGCGGTGTAAGAATGTGCATTGTCTTTCCCATCTGCAACCATCATTATTCCTTTCATTGTTATTGTTATTATATTATTGAATTTATATATGGCTAAACGCCAAACAGACCTCTAAGTAGTTTACAGAATATAAAAACCAAATGCACAAATTTATTACAACACACAGTTTTAAAAATCCCATTAAAACATTTAAATATAAGCAGGAGACTCAGGTCAAGAGACCAGGGGAATGCCTGTGAGAACAGGTGCGTCTTCAAGACCCAATAATGACCAAGCTATCCCTATGCAGGAAAGGGCGCTGTTGACACACCAGCTGAAACTAGCTATAGGCACTTTGCCACAGTCACTGAAATCTATTGGAGGAGGGGCATAGCTAGCCGAGGAGCTAAATGGCAGCATAAGTATGTACAGTCGTATCTTGGAAGTCAAACGGAATCCCTTTCGGAAGTCCGTTTGACTTCCAAAATGTTCGGAAACCGAAGTGTGGCTTCCGATTGGCTGCAGGAGGCTCCTGCAGCCAATCGGAAGCCGCAGAAGCCCCTTCAGACGTTCGGGTTCCAAAGAATGTTTGCAAACCGGAACACTCACTCCCAGGTTTGCGGCGTTCGGGAGCCAAAACCTTCAACTTGCATTGTGTTCGTGATCCAAGGTACGACTGTATCTCCAATCACCATGGGATAATTAACACTTCAAGTGGTTTCCAAAAGGCGATTCAACATCCCACAAATTACACCTCTGGGGAGTACAAAAAGCAAACTTACAAAACTGACAATACTATTTTAAAAAGAATGATAGTGACACACACACACACACACACACCATGTTATGGGATGCCATGAAGGCAATTCTAAGGGGCTACTGCATGCATGAGAAGGAGGAGATTACATGAGCAAAAATATCACCTAATCAGTAATGGAATTTTTAAAAATGGCACAACAGAAGTAATTAGATTTTAATATTGTGGTTATGATTTGATAGATAGAAGGCAGGGTGCAGCAGCAGTAGAGAAACAATTACTCAATGGAAAGGGGCGTAAGTCAACAAAGATAAGAGAAAAGATGAAATTGTGTTTTGATTGTAGAGGTTTAAAATGTTAACCACTCTCTAAGGGACTGCAAACGTAAAATTATTGAGCCCCTTTCTTCCTATTGTTATTCTGCAGAGTACAGTACACATTTATGGTGTAAACAAACAATGAGTAATAATTCTCACCCAAAAACAAATAAGCTGCAACCTGGTTGGGAGCTCTTAGTCTGCCAGCAATCCCTGGAGAACATGTACTGGATAATATTAAAATGAACGTTTTTTTAAAAATAACAAATGACTAAATAGAGAGACTCCCCCGATAAGCAGCCTTCTACTCCTCTTGTGCCTTGATCTAAACAGCACACAGAATAATCACATAGGTTTCTCTATTCTGACTGAAATTGACAGTCCTGATCAATGGACTACCGGTAAATGGATTGTGGGATAAGTCTCACAAGATTTACCAGAGCCTCTTAGATTCATCTCACCTGCACACTCTTGGAACTCTTCCATTACAACTCAAAAATCTTGTCTAGCATGATCTGTTGGAAAGTCAGCCACAGCCAGAGCAACTCTAGAAATTACCTGTCAAATCACGATAAAGAGGAGAAATGAAAAGTTTGCCCTGTGGGACTGCACTTGAATCTGGTATTAATTAACACTATTTCAATCTGCCCACAAGCATGTAGAGCCCCCATCTAAAGAACATGTAGTAAGCTGGTATTCCTAAATATTAGCACCCTGGCACCAAAAGAAGTAGAATATGCAGGCTATCACATCCTCTTACAAGAGGCCTCTAGAATTTGTGGCCAACTAAGTTGAAACCTCTCATCACTTACGTATAGCTCACCATACATTTTGATCACTTTTCTGTTCTTGTGATATGTGTGGATTACCAAAAAAGGAGAGGAGCTATCAAACAGGTGGCAGGTCATACTGCATATTTGCCAGGCTGCATTTTGTTTCGTGGGTCGCCATATTGTTTTGGGAGAAGGAGAAACAGACCTGTTCATACATGTCCCCTCAATGATCCTTGTAAGGGTCTTATAGGTAGGTCAGCCCCATATACTGCAGATGGGAAACTGAGCCTGAGAGATATTGGCTTGCCTAAGGCCATTTTGTGAGTTCATGGCTGAAGTGAGATGAAAGTTGAAATAAGAATAAATGCTGGGGTTCAAAGAATTGCTTAAACAACACATAGAATAGCAGCACGCACCTTTGCACGGCACTGCAGGTATATGATGAAGGAAGTCTTTCATCTCCCACACAAAGATCAAAGAAATATCTGAATGTTCAGTAAAGTAGAGCAATATGGCGGGGGGGGGGGGAAGGTTCAAGACACAATGCACAGAAAGTTAGCAATGTAAGAATGCTCTTCTTGCAGAACTAATGACTTAATGTGTTACACATCTTCCAAGCACACGTCTCCATTACCCAGTGATCCCTTTAATGAAAATAAATCATAAAAGTGCAAATAGAAGTCCAGGGCTGCTTCTGCTTCTTTTAACGTATTTCATCAGATGAATGCTAAACAAGTTCCATCAAACATTTCAAGGTACTTAGATAATGTTGAAGCTAATACACACATTATCAGGTAGAAAGGAAGGCCTGTTATGGTGGTCTTGGCTAAGTATGGAAACTTATTGCTTCAGCAAGTACGAAGATTTGTCAAAAGTTAAAAAAGTATATTTGAATGTTTTGATTTTTTTTAAAAACCTGCAATATTAGTAGCCCAAGCAAAATGAAAAATTGTTAAGAAACACAAAACTATTTCTATTCATCAACTGCAAATCTCAGTGATAAG
Organism: Darevskia mixta; assembly: GCA_034641385.1. NCBI lineage: Eukaryota > Metazoa > Chordata > Lepidosauria > Squamata > Lacertidae > Darevskia > Darevskia mixta. Next base: position 3,860,288 of record JAWWNH010000063.1, read on the forward strand.
AATCTGGATTTTCTTAACTACATCAATGATAGACATATGATTTTGCTCACTGTAAACTCCAAGACGAACAAACAGAGAATGACAGAAGTGGATGAGCCCAACCCCCAAACTGAAAAAACAAAATGCAAAAAAGAAAGAAGGGAGAGAGAGAGAGAGAGAGAGAGAGAGAGAGAGAGAGAGAGAGAGAGAGAGAGAGCTTGTCTATAGCTGTCATCTGTACAGCAGATGGCTGGCAAATATTCCCAATATTCCCAGTAATGCACTGTGCTAGTTTAGAAAGTTTGTCTTGTAGTTAGGAGTCATTTCCTTGCTTTTCATAGGTGTATGAAACTACAGGTCACCATGAAGGGCATTTAGTACAGCTTCCTGCTCTGAGACTCCCAACTTAAACATCCATAACAAATGCTGATTGGATGTGATATAAAACCCTCCAGTGACTAACCGCCTTCTTCTACCCTTTTTAACTGTTTCTACACCCAAATACTCCTAAAGACAGGTGGGAATGGTAGGAATTCAAAGGTCAACAAATGGCAAAGGAGGTAAAGGGTCAAAACCATTTGACCTTGGACTTCAATTAAGTGTCATAGTGCAACACCTACAACTCCTATTCATTTTCCTGTCAAATAAGTGAATGAGCTTTCTTCATTCCATCTTTAAGAAGAGCAATTATTATTTATTTTCTGCAAATTATAAAGAAGAGTGGGGGAGGGGGAACTATTTTGAAATACTGGCCAAGATAAAGGCTATGAATTGGCAAATAATTGCCTTCTGCTGTCAATTTATCTTTGTATTTTTGCCTTGCTTAATAATACATACAGAGATGCTCCACCTAGTTTTCAGGAAAGGTTGCTAACCAGCTGTATTAAAGCAGCTGTAAGGAAGATTACTATCGCCTGCTGATTTCTGCTTTAAAAACACACACCAGATTAGTTCAGATTTCTTTCAGTGTAATGAACCTTGTAAGGATTGAGAACTGCATCAATTTCAAAGATAAAGCTGCGAGGTCATTCCAAAGGCTAAACAAACAGTTCCATGGAACCTTTTGTGCTCATGCACTCATTATCCCAAGCAAGGGAATTAAAATGCAACCATCAATCATGGCAGCCAAGCAGTGACTTTAAAAGCCAGGCAAGATGTTCCATCAAACAAAGCATGGGTTGGTCAGGCAAGGATGTATGCACAGCTTTCTGCAAAACTTTTATTTTTTTTTAAAGCTCTTCACAATATTATTTAAACAATGTGGACAATAAAAAAATAGTACATATGCATTTAATATATACACACATAACAAAATAGAAAGCAAACTTCTTCGAAATGTGCACTTTTAGCCAGTATGTTCAAGTATTCCTTCAGTAGCAGCTCTTTTCATCCACCCATATACACCCAATACCCTTCATCTTTTGATTTGCAGTGATTGTCGCTGCATTCTACAGCCAGGGCAGTCCCACACAATGTGGTATGGTTATGTCAGTTTGTGCGAGTTAACATGCAACCATAGCTGTCAACTTTCGGATTTGAAAATAAGGGATTTTTTCCAAACTTTCGGATTTGAAAATAAAGGATGCCGCGAGGGCGGTGCAATGGCACCAAGTAGCCTCGCCACCCTGCGCTCCAGAGGCTGCGTGCGAACGGGTGAGCGTAAGAGCGAGCGCATAGACGGCAGGCAGGCTGTCTGTCTGGTTGGGCGTGAGGGTCTGGTTGCACAAGGCATGCAAGCTCCGCCCCCAGTCAGTCTCAGACTCCTTATTGGCAGCCGAGCAACGCAGCTGAGGAGCCTCCCTGGCCGGCAGGGAGGGAGAGGAGCTGCTTCCTTTGAAATCCGGGAAATTTAAGGGATATCAACAATCCGGGATAGCAGCGGGAAATGGCATTGGAATAAGGGAGTTTCCTGCAAAAAAAGGGAGGGTTGACAACTATGCATGCAACCCAAGTCGGTGAAGAAAGTTAAGTCGACCTGTGCGGAGTCTGGCACGTGATGTCACAGTTGTATTGTTGCTTCACAGCAACATAGAAAGCTGCAGACTAGACTATTTGTCTACCCACCCAGTATTGTCTACTCTGATTGGCAGAGTTCTCCAGGGTCTCGGGCAGAAAAAAGGCTTCCCCCGTGTGTACCTGCTGTCTTTTTGTGCATTGCCTGCAGACCATGCTACCTGATCCTTTCAAGCAGGGGTGTCAGGGACTGAAGCTTCTCTAGATGCAAAGCACATGCTCTACAACAGAGGTACAGTTTTGTCCATCCATTAACAAAGTACAACGCCATCACTCAACATCCTGAATTTTGGCACCCTGATTTTTATTTTAAAAGAGCAGGAGAGTAACATGAACTTGTTTCAGTCACCCTCATTTTGAGAGACAAGCGATGCACAAGACAAACACCTGTCCTTAATCATACTTAAGGAGAGCGCTTGCCTCCTCTGAAGTTTACACACTGGAAACGGTGCCATATTCATGCAGCATCCACTCCTACACAAATAAAATTAATGTAGGCTTTGGCCACCCATCTTACTAGAAACCTGAGGAATATCTCAGTATAGCATATTGCAACAAAGGCATAACGTTCCCTCAGGGCTAGTCCACAGAACTGCATACGCACTAGAGCAAAAGAAAAAGGAATATGGGAGAAAGGTAGTAAATTCTGAAAGAGCACCCGCCTGGGTATGTGATGCAAATTCTGATAACAATGCTATTTTGCTGTATCACTGGCAGAGCAGCGTGCAGGCATGCCCTCTGCTATTTGAAAAAGGCCACTGGTAACTAATGCACGATTTGAACAAAGCATCCATAACTAGGCAACGTGCAAGTCGCATGAAGTGGCACAGATAGGGCAAGGCTGCTATATATATCATAATTGTGCAGAAAAGAATTTTGTCAGGTGCAGCTTGTCTTGGCTCTGCAGCTTCGTATCGTAAGAAATGTAGGTCCTGCTTAAAAAGAAACAACCGCACACAAAATTCACCAAGGCAGCCAAAACAGTATCTTTATTAGGACCAAGAGGAGAGTTTACAGAGCAACATGCAAGCTTCTTCAAGTGGCAACGGCAACTCTTAAAAGCGACCGGAGCCAAAGTCTTCCAGTGCATCCGCTTGCCCTTTTGCCTAGCGGTAAGGAATTTCGGGACATCATATTTCCCCTACAACCTAGATGCCACAGATGCCTTTGCCCCCTGTGTTGGCAAAAACTCAGAGGAGCCAACTTCTAGGGGCCCAGGTCCCTTCAGCCCTCCAGTAAAATATCTGAGGGGGCCACCCACCCCAAAGTTCAAAGGTGTGCATGTGCCGCATCATGTGATCGATTATGCGGGGCGGTGCCTACCTGCCCTGCCCCCCACCCAATATTTTAGTCAAGTTGGCACCCCTGGCGCCTCTTAAAGTCATTCATCATCCCCAGATGTTCAAAGTTCAATAGGAGTGCTAGCTAACCAACATACTAGACCTGCTTTCCAGCTAAGCCAAAGGGGGCAGCCCAACATGTTTAGTTGGCAGCAGTGCCATTGTTGTGTTGTTGTCGTCGTCGCTATTAAGGACACATCAACGTCCTGAACGAAAGGTGTGGAAACAAGGAGCTCTCTCTCTCTCTCTCTCTCTCTCTCTATATATATATATATATATATGCCATAGGAGCCAACTCCTAGGGGTCGAGGTCCCTTCATGCCCCCCATTAAAATATTTGAGCCCCCCCCCTTGAAAGTCATTGCCATTCAAGTGGTTGTGTATCTTGTGAACAATTATGCAGGGCAGAGCAGGGCTTACCTCCCCCATATATGGTATATTTCAAGTTGGCACCCCTGGCTGTGCATATAAGCACAACTGGATGGGTGAGCCACGTGTGAACAGGCAGCTTGTTGGCTGGCGCGGGGCGGAGACCGACGAACCAAAAAGGCGGGAAGAGGAAAAGGCTTACCTTCAGCAGGGCGCTCCGGCTGGCGGCGGCCAGTTCCCTCAGGCTGGCGGCGGCTGAGGCTGCGGCTGCAGCGGCGGCACTGCTAGGGGAGCCTGGGGAGGCCGCTGTAGCCGCCGCCACCACGGGGTGACAGCCGGGGTTAGTGGCGGGAACAGGGTTGTTTCCTCCTGCTGCTACTGCGGGGTTGCCCGCACTGGGAGCAGCCGCGTTGCCCTGGGCTGTGGGGCTCCCCGGGGCTCCGTTGCCGGCGGCGGCGCGGGGTCTCTGCCGGATGCCGTCGAGCAAGCGGACGAGCAGGATGTTGGCGGGCAGCTCGTCGACCCCGCAGCCCACCAGGATGCGGCACTCGGGGCAGCGCAGCTCGTGGCGGGAGCTGACGATGCTCTCGAGGCAGCGGCGGCAGAAAGTGTGCTGGCACGGGAGCACCTTGGCCGTCGTGTCCAGGCGCTCCAGGCACACGGAGCACTCCAGCAAGTCCAGCAGCGAAGACTCGTCCATGGCCCCTCCGGAAGCGGAGGCGGCGGCTGGTGGCCCCTCGCCGTTACTGCCGCCGCCACCACCGCCGCCGCCACCTCCGCCTCCTCCAGCAGCGCGCCGCCTCCGCCTCTCCTCGGCAGCCCGCTTCTCGGCGGCGGCGGCGGCGGCCTTGGAGGAGCACAGCCAGGACGCCCCTAGGAGCATGGAGACCAGCAGCGGAGGCCGCGCGACAGGCGGCAGCCACAACACATGGCAGCTGAAGAGCAGGAGGAAGAAGAAGCGGGCCGGCGGCGAGCCCAAAGCCCAGCCCGCCGGGGGGCCTGTCGGGAGGACCAGAGGGTGGGGACTGGGAGGTCTATTTTCTGACCCCTCTCCAAGCCGGCGGGTGGCAATAATAATTCCAGCGAGCCACGCGCTGCTCCCTCGCCGTCGTCGCCTCCGTCCTCTGCCGCCCACAATTTACAGGCGACGGGGTTTCCCCGTCCCCCCACCTTCTCGGGGCGGCGCGGCTGGCGGCACCTGTTCCCTTCAGGGCTCCCGCCTCTCTCCCTTCCAGGCTGGGTCAGCCGGAAGAAGAGGCGCTTTCTGGTCGCTGCTCCGCTCAGGGCGAAGTGTTGGCCCGCAGAGGCGATCCTCCCGGGCTCCGGAGAAGAAAAGCTGCTTTCTGCTTCTCCTCCTCCTTCAAGGCTTGGTGCGCTGCCCCCGTCCCGCGCCGCTGCCCCTTCTCGCCGTCTCCCTTGCAGCCGAGCTCGGCCTCCGTCGCTCTCCCATCATCGCAACCCGATGGCAGCGGCGGCCTCCATCACTCCTCCTCGCGGGCTCGCCTCTTGCCCAAATAATATCCCGAGTGACAGCAAGGGGAGGCGAGCAAGATCAGCCTTGGGAAGAAACAAGAGGGAGGCACCCACCAACCCACCCGCGCGCGCGCGCACGGCGGAGCCCCTTCTCCGGATCCTCTGCCAACTTCCAGCTCCTCTCGTTTCCGAGCGCGGTCGCCGCGAGGACGAGTTCGAGTTGGATCAGACGCAGCGGGCGCGTTCCCCGGCTGCTGCTCCGAGATCCGAGGGCTTCCTGCCCTGCATTGTTGAGAGATCCTGGCGCCTGCTGCTGCAGCTGGCCTGTTGGTAACACTCGCCAGCAGCAGGGCAGCCGCCCAGTCCCCGCCCTCTCCTCCTCCTCCGATGACCGGTGGTGCTATTATCCCCCAAGGGATGCTGCTGCTGCTGCTGCTAATCGAAGGAGGCTGTTAGCGGTGTGAATCAGACAAGCGGCTCCTTGAGAAAAGTCATCTGCTGCTGCTGCGCAAAGGGGTTCCGGCACCACCAGAAACGTCTCTCGTCTAGGAAGACGCAGCGCCAGCCAGCTACTGCTCTCTGCTGGGTCCCGGCAGCCGCTCTCAAACGCCTTCAGCTCCCGCAGGAGGTTTCAGGAATCCGGTCCGGCAGATGCCAAGCTGTAAAATTCCAACTTCGTGCAGTAACTACAGTGCTGCGCCACTGCATCATGTTCCCTCGGTCATCGTGATCCGGGGTGTGGGGAGGAGGAGGTGCTTTCCCCCCCTCTTCGAGCCCGGTCTCAGGCCAAGCGTCAGAGCAAACGGAAATACGTACCCCTGAAGCAATATGAGAAGATGGGGAAGTTTGCAGAAGTTTGTTCAGATCGGACAAGGAAAACAGATTCCTTTCAGTGGGCCTCCCCCTGGTGGAGCTCTGCGTAAACAGCATTTGGTGGTGTTGCTGATGGAAGATTTCCCTTCTCCCCCTTCCCATTTCTTAGCGAACTGCCTGATACTGCTAACCATCCTTGCAGTATTATTTATTAAAAATTAATGCTGATTTCCACCTAATTAGCTGGCTTCAGCTAAACAGACTGTGGTGTTGCATATCCTTGCAATCTTCAGTGATATACATACGATCAAGTTAATGCAAAAACACTGGCCTTGGCCTGCAAAGTAATTACGTTTGAGAAGTCCTGAAATCTGACTGAAATATTTCCGCAATGTATTTAAAAATAATAATAATCCCATGCTGATTTATTCACTGAATAGTAACTATGTAAATACAGTCCGTGTTTATTTATTTATTTTATTAAAATATATTATAGCCCCACTTTTAAATCCTTTTCTTGTTTAGCACACAAGTCCTTCTGCCAAGAAAAGCAGAAGCAAAACACAGTTCGATGCATTTCAATAGTCTCATATTTATTTTACATGCTGTTAACAAGAACCAGACTCGGAAACTATTGGACTTGTCCAAGCAGTGTGTTTCATTCTAACACCACCCACACCATCTTGTCTGGAAAGGTTGAGGAAGGCCCAGAGTTTGTTACCACTGCCAGGAGTTGGAAATCATGAAGACCTTTTTGTATGCAAAAAAATATAGAGGAAGCAGGAAATGTGGATGAGGGAGACACGGAATGGACAGGGAACAGCCCTCTCTCGAAACCCATGATTTATTTAGTAGCAAAAATATTATTGGAATAGAGGATATTCCAAAACCACATTTTCAGGTCTTTATCTTCTTGCGAATCGCTGCTTTATGTCATCCAATCTTTCAGATATCATTCCGAAATGTACAAATAGTCGTGTATTTATTGTTTTGTTTTGCTTGTTTTACCTTGTGGGCTTATAGCCGAATAAAGTATATCTATCTACCATCCAATCTTCCTGTGCACAGAAAACATTTGTTGGTTTTTAGTCATCCTTCTACTCCTCCCTTGAGTAGCACTTTTAATAAATCATCCACTAACGACGTCTGCGTGCAATAATGGCCACACACAGTCGTATTGTCTGCTTGTCTCTCATTTAATATCGATAAGCCCCCTCCTTGGCATGCAGTGCAATGGTAATCACAGTAAGATATTGTTTCTGAGACGACAATTAAGCACAGAGCTGAAGGAACGTGAAACTCTGCTCCTCAAACCACATTTCGCTGGAGTAGATTTCACTGCCTTCAGGTATGGGATCCAGCTAGCACCAGGGCTGCTTCTTTTTTAACAGTCAGATGATCCTTTGTTGCTGACTAGTGTTCGGCAATGTCCTTGCAGAAAGAGGCCAAACTATCCAATAAGATAAACTATAAATAATACTGATGTACAGAGAAATGTGAAATACAAGTATCAAGGTCTTAGGTGCTATCTCAGTAAAACTGTCAATCTCGGGAACAAAAGCTCTGGAGAACATATAAGGATAATACGCGCTGTTTCCAAAAGGGGAGGTAGGGAGGGAAATTAGAGCACTAGAGATGAGTGTAACAAAATGTTAGAACTCTTTTACTTGCGTTTCAGTTCATTTCCATCAAAGATGCAAATGTTAAAGGCTGTCAAAGTCACTGGACCCCAGTTCTGCTGTTAACGAAGAGTCTTGTCCTATCCTATCATTGAGTCATGCTGACTGCAGAAGTTGTGACCTATGTTATACTAGCAGAATGAATATGTGATTGCATCATAGAGCAACATTCAACAGGGTTCACTGTTTGCTCAGACAGCTCTTCTCCCCTCCTACAATATCCCCATGCTCCCCCCCCCCCCGATCTGCTGCAAAGCATTTGGGAAGCATGGAGGCTTCAGCGAGGAGGAGAGGAACAGAAAGTTCTTTTGCACAGATAGGAGTCCTGATTATGTGACATTAGACGTCCTCTAGAGCAGATATATAGGATGCCATCATAACCGATTACATAAACAGGGAAACAAGCATGTAAGAGGAAATGGTAGGGAAACAGCAAATGATTAATTACTTTAGCTACCGTGCTATCCTCTCACAGGGCTAGGTCCCCACAAAGGTAAAATCATGCCCACAAAAAGAGCTGTCAAAACCAAATGCCATGCAGATCAATGCAGGGCGCATGACAGTTGCCCTCAACTTTGTGCCGCTCAGGTATACTTGAAGTTAGGGTCCCAGCTATCCAATCGCAGCAGAGCATCCATGTTGTCTAAACCCCAGGAATGGAGCATAGCTCAAATCTGAATATTCACGACATGGAACTACATTACTCTGTCCCGTATCTTTAGAACTATGGATGCACAAGAGCAGGGAGGGACTCTGGTGATGTGGGATTTTGGTGAAAGTGTGCCTTCCACAAACAACCAAGTCCAATAACAAAGTAGGAAGGGCAAGGAATAGCACTTGTTCACCTTAGACAACTTCACAGTGAACATAAAATGGAAGCGTGTTACATACCAACTGGGCTAAAGATTGCCCTTCCCATTTGCTAAATGTAAAATGATGCCTTAATCTGAGTTTAAGACTGCTTTTCATTTCAAAGTTGTGACTAAGTGGATGTAAGAATTCTCAGAATTCAAAACTGTCCCAGCAATCACAGCACCAGGGACTGGTGAGTTATAACATTATAAATGTGTTATAAAAATGTGACACCAGGGGGTGCTGTGCAGCTGTCAATGGAAAATTGCCTTGAGAGCTATATAACTGTTTTTTTAGTGCTTTTTAAAATCGGTGTAGATCCAGCCCAGATCTAATATCGAAGTAGGCATTTTGGAGATAAGTAATATACAATGTTAGTGTTAATGATGAAATAGTCCTTTGCCAAGGATTGGTTAATACAATCTACTCCATGGATTCTATTGCCAACTTTATGGTGTTGGGGGGGGTGTTGGCAAGTGGCCCACCAAGCCTTAAAGCGAAGAAAAAAACTTTACTGTGTTCAGTGAGCAGAATTCAGCAAACACTCCTTGGAACCAGGATTCCCCTCCCCTCCCCTTAAACCAAGTTATGGTACTGCTCCCCCCTTTTTTTTGCTCCACTACAAACTAATATGGAATGTACTTTTAAAGTAAACGTTCCTACTGCTTCTTTGTGCCAGCTCATTAGCAATGAAAACTAACAACAAGAGAGGCATATCTGACCCTCTTCAATGTTGCAGATCTGAGCGAGGCTTTTCCTCTTGCATCCTGTGTTATTGCAGGTGCAAGGCAGCTTGTTCAGTAGCAATAGTAGCAGGGGTTATAATGGAAAACAAGAAATACGGTTCACGCCAAAGAGAAAATGAAGGGCATTTTCATCTTCAAAATGGACATGATTCGTTCATACCTGTACCCTTCCACTTTCTGTTAGTTTCCCCTTCAAAGTAGAGAAGGGTTGCATGATGTAATAAACAAGTTTTGCAGTCCCCCCAGCCCAATTAAGACCATAAATCAGGGATAGTCAACATGGTGCCCTCCAATATGTTGTTGGACTCCAGCTCCCATCAACTCCACCCAGCATGGTAAATAATCAGGGATGATGGACGCTGGAGTCCAACCATGTTGCCTGCTCCAGCCATAAACGTTTTAATGTGCAAGAAAAACATCCTGTCTATAGTAAGTAAATGTGACAAGCATCTCTTTTTCACATTGTGTGTAGCAGCCCTGAAAACAGCGATATGCACCCATACATGCTGTAAGAAGAGTTTGGATTTGATATCCTGCTTTATCACTACCCGAAGGAGTCTCAAAGCGGCCAACATTCTCCTTTCCCTTCCTCCCCCACTACAAACACTTTGTGAGGTGAGTGGGGCTGAAGTGTGACTAGCCCAAGGTCACCCAGCAGCTGCATGTGGAGGAGTGGGGAATCGAACCCGGTTCACCAGATTACAAGTCTACCGCTCTTAACCACTACACCACACTGGCTCTCTGTAAGCATGCTGGTACAGTTCAAATTCACACAAAGTAGATGTGATTGTTCACGGGGGCCTTGGAAATAGTCGACACCCGCACCCCCAGATTCCTTCAGGTGGAGAAGCCTTCAGGGACAAAGTAACGACTTTGTAACTAAGACTGTGGGAAATGCAATCCTCCCAGCTTGCAAGGTCCTTTCCTCCCTGGCAAGGCTGATTAAAGCTCTCGTGACTTCAGTTCTTTTGCGGTTTCTCTTTCACCCTAGCTACCAGCTGCACATGGGCAGGACAAGTTACAGCTGAGTTCCTCCAAAATAGAAATGGATCGCTCACACTATTTTGCAGAGTTGGCATGGGACCTTTAATTTACAGGGGCAAATGGTTGGTTTCAAATACAAAGGGAGTGGGGTTATACCGGTAGCAGCAGAGAAAATATCTGTCGTAGTCAAGGTGTCCTGAACTTCTGACCTACCTGGCAGCAGGTCAGTATCTGGTCTGCAGTCCACATGTCCAGTTTCCGAAGTCCAAACCAAAGCACAGTCCCACAGAGATCCCGGAGCATCCAGGTTGGAACAAATTGCTGGTGCTAAATTGGAGAGATCCAAAAGGTACCGTAAATTGGCAAGGGAGAGTTGAGTTTCAAATGTTTAGAAAATCTGGTTTAAGGCAAGAAGGCCCAGACGAGCTTAGAGGATGTCAGAAAGAGAAGTAAACAAACTGCTGGTCTCATAATATTTGGAGGATATGGGATTACTGAAAATGCTTGCTTCAAATAGGACACTTTCTCTGTCTCAGTTGGCAAAACACCCAGAGCCAAATTAAACCCAAGTGTTAAGTAATTATTTGCAAACCATTTAAGTAATGTGAGTAACAGGTTTTTGAAAAGAGATGTTCACACGTTTTGAACATCTTCCCACATCGGTCCATGCTTCCAAGCTATTTCAAATGTGTCCAATCATTAACATGTACACTACACATTCCTTTAATAGAAATATGAATATTCTGAGATTAAAGGTTAACGAGAAATTGAGCATACAAAAATATTAAGCCGTATGTGGCATTGTTTAACACATCCTACAATGTCCAAAAATGTTGCTTTAATATTATTTGATCTTCATATGTTATTATATTTTATGTTGAAGAAAATGAGTTTTTAAAATAATAACACCGTATTTTTCCGTCTATAAGACACCCCCAGGTATAAGACACCCCCAAATTTTGGACATTATTTTTTAGGGGGGAAACCTAGTCTTATACACGGAAAAATACGGTAATTTTGTTGCTGCCTTTGGGTGGTGAGGTTGTTTCTCTGTGCTCAATACAATATATTTGGTACATGTTGTTTACTAAAAGCATTATTTCCTGTAAGCCCTTTGGGGACAGAAACCACTGCACACAATTATAAGAAAATGCTATTCTGCAGCCACGATTAACGACCAATTAAAATTTGTACAGCACTTCAGAACATGTAAACTGCTTTAAATGCACAAATGATTATCACTGATCCTGGATGGGGGAAAAAAAAGCAATTTTATATCAAGTAGTAGAAACAATTGCTGTTTTAAAAGCAAAGCAAACCCCTGCTGTCTTGTTCTTTCGAATGTTATTAAACAATCACTTAAACCTATGATTAATTCTTAGGTGTTGTTATGAACATATTGATACTAAGTAGAACCAATCACCTGAACTTTAATTTGGATTGTAGAATAGATATCTCGGCATCAGGTGGTTGGTTCTTCTTAATATTCATATGGTAAACTGTATGCTTGCTTCAGAATCTGCTTTCAGGTTGTGGGCATTCTCGGATCCGGAAAACAAAGCCTTGGCTGAGATGGCTAAGCTAACGTGTAATTAGAGAAAAATCATTACTAATATTTGTCAAGGACTGGAAATTTCTTACGGACTTTTTGCATGAAAGAGAAAATGAACTTGTAATATCAGGATTTGAATATTGAAAAAATACTTGTTTATAGAAGATAGAGTGGTTGGATCTTAAGGAATGAATATTATATGTAACTGCAGAGAGCCGGAAATCCTTTTATTTTACTCTCTCTTCTTTTAGTTTTTTCTTTCTTTCTTTTCCTTTCCTTTTGCTTTCTTCTTCTTTAGATTTCTCCTTTTCTTTTGTTTTCTTCCTTCTGAGTTTGCTCTTTTTTAAGATTAAGTAGCTGTTTTATCTCAGTACATTATCAAAACACACTTTCTAATGGGTATGTGTTTCTGTATAACTTTGAATAAGCATCAATAAATAAAAATTTAAACAAAAGAAAAGTAAAAGAAATATTCCCTGTTACGATTAAAAGTATGGGTTCAGTTAGGGAGATGATGGCACTCACCATATTTTATTTTATGAAATTTATATACCACATGATTATTAAAAAAACCAACAACACTCATAGACCAGCGCCAGTGTCACATTTTTCATGGACATATTGCCTTCCTCTTCATAGAGAACTGTGGTTAAGGCAAAACACTTAAGCCTGCATAGACCAGGGTATGGCAAAAATAGAGAATATTATCCCCAGTAGTACTCGCCTAAGGTGGGAGTACCTGAAACAGGGGCTGAGATGCCTAGGATGTGCTTGTCCTAAGGAGGGGGAAAGCAATATTGCACTTAGAACAGTCTGCATTTGGAGGTACTGATACTAAAACAGCTGTACTACAGGGTGAGTCTTTTAAAAGAGGCCCCGTGGAGCATGTGTACTCTGTATCCACGGGGCCTCTTTTAAAGGACTCATCTTGTACTATTACTTGTGGACAAGTGATGCCTGCTTAAAGGTTTCCTTCCGATCTGCCAAATCAGAACTTTTGTAAATAAGCACTTTATTGTAGAGGGCACTATACATCTTCAGGATACTCTATGCAGAAAGGAAAGTGACCTTGTCAAAGTTGGCTCTGTGATTTGCTCAGGGAACTGGGGAGCATTAAACAGTATGCATACATGGTTGTTTACATGACACCATTTGAAGCAGAGCTATAATCTTAAACATCCTGAGAATCTGTAAATATTCCTGTTTAAACTACGTTAGTAAAATGCGATTTGCCATTTTCTGCTCAATTATTACGAGAGAAAAATAAGGTAATTTCTAGTACACACCGGGTTCCGTGTGCAACATTTATGAAGCATTAAACATTAAAACCAGAAACGCAGTCATGTTTCAATGCCTTAATACACCCATTTTTAGCATTCCTGCTGATTATTAATTGAATTGTAGCAGGTGATAAATGTTTTATCGTACAAGCAGTGGAAAGATCAAAATTATTGAGTTTAAGTATGTTTTCCAATTTAAATAATTATCTGTGTTTCCTATAAAGTTGTTGCTGTAATTGGTTCTGACTTAACTTTTGAAAGCAAAATTAGCCCCATTAATTAAGGCAAGGCAAATTATGGCCTCTATTTCCTCTACAGGAAAGAAACTTGTTTCTTCATCTAATAAATGACAAAATGTCTCATTATGCCATACAAAACGTTTAAAATTCAAATCAAATCTTTCCGTGACCGACTGACACATCAAACAAGAGCTACTATAGCTGGTGTTCTGAAATGCATACATTTCTGCAGTGAAATTAGTTATGAGTTTTATTTGAGTCTGGACACAGAGTTTTACCATTCTGAATCTGGTTATCTCCCTCACGAATTTGCTACGTACAATTTTAAAATCAATTTGCTATGTACCTCAAACATGATGAAGAACGAAGGAAAGCAAACTTAAAATACATTAAATGAAGACACATACAAACCCAGCCAGTTCCTTTTCATGTAATTCAGAACTACCTTTTTACAAATTAATGAATACACTGTTGTACAATTTTCAGGTCTGCAGGATTTCTGAAGATTTTCTGGAATAAAAGCTTAAAGTCGAGATCTGCAAAGTGTAAAATGGAGACGGTCCATTACCAGCTGGAGAAAGATATTTTTGTATGTGTGAGTGGGACTGCGCTTTGTAAATTGCTCTGAGTGCTTTTTAATGGAGTGGCACTTAATGACATTTATATATTCATAATAATGAAAGGGAACACCGGCTTCGAAAGGGAACAAGGAATGCAAAATGGGGGGGGGGAGTGGGAAATAGGAGGTTTTACAAACGTTTTCATACACAAACATTTTGCAGAAAAAGAAAAGAACAAGTCCGGCGAATTTGGCACAGCATTACAGGTCATAGCATTTTGTTGTTGTTTAGTCTTTTAGTCGTGTCCGGCTCTTCGTGACCCCATGAACCAGAGCACACCAGGCACTCCTGTCTTCCACTGCCTCCCGCAGTTTGGTCAGACTCATGTTGGTAGCTTCGAGAACACTGTCCAACCATCTTGTCCTCTGTCGTCCCCTTCTCCTTGTGCCCTCCATCTTTCCCAACATCAGGGTCTTTTCCAGGGAGTCTTCTCTTCCTATGAGGTGGCCAAAGTATTGGAGCCTCAGCTTCAGGATCTGTCCTTCCAGTGAGCACTCAGGGCTGATTTCCTTAAGAACGGATAGGTTTGATCTTCTTCTTGCAGTCCATGGGACTCTCAAGAGTCCCCTCCAGCACCACTCAAAAGCATCAATTCAAAAGCATCATAGCATTACCTGTGAAGAAACGTCCTGATATTTTTGAGAGCTAGAGTGTATAGCGAGTAGAAATTTGGACTCGAGTTCAAATCCCCACTCTGCCATGAAACTCATGGGGTGACTCTGGGCCAGATGCAGTCTTGTAGCCTAACGTACGTCACAGGGTCGCTAAGAAGATAAAATGAGGGGAGGAGGGAACTGAGCATGCCACCTTGAGGAGGAAAGCAGGGATAGAAATGTAGTAAATAAATGAATAAATAAATAAATAACATAGAAATTCTGCCAGTGCAGAATTGTGGGTTGTGGCCCTCATTTTATAAAAGAGAACAGAGCAGTGCAGCATATGCAGGGATCTGCCTGCATTCATTCATTCATTCATTTAAAAACTTCTTTTTTTAAGGCTGTCTATCCATTGTCAGGGGTCCTTTACCTTTACCTTATATCCATTCAAAAACCTTCAGGGCATCCCACAGGGAGGGCAGGGTATCAGCTGAATTATAAATAACCAACAAACTGAAGGTGCAATGGAAGAAAAAGGTCTTAAAAGCTCATCTAAGCACCAGTAATGAGAAAGCTAATCATCAGGCCTCCTAGGAAAGGAAATTCCACAATATGAGCACCCAGCCAATTGGTACTTCAACGGCAACTAGACCTCTGGTTATGAATCCAGTGAGGGGTGGCAGTTTATGCAGGACAAGGTGGTTCTGAAAAGACTTCCCTTTTAAAGCCTACTTTTAATACCAGTATCTTTGGAGAACATCCTGAGAGTTCCTTCACCATTTGAAATATATACGATCTGAGATTTTGTCCCTGTGCACTGGGAACGGTTGAGTCAACTGAACATATTCTTTTGACCTGCCCATTTTATGTAGATCTTAGACAAAAACTGATAGCCCCACTCTTATGCCAACTTAACCTAGTAGACAGAGAAAGACAGGTTGTGTTTTTGCTGAGCAATTTTACTGGTACCACAACCCTCTTGGTGGCCAAATTTCTTTTTTTGGCCTTTAAACGCCGTAAGGTTAAAATTGACAGTATTGACATGGGTCTAAATGTATAATCTACTTCTCATTGTATGTTTTAGTGTAAAGCTTTCCAAGATGTTTAGACGTTTTTTAAATTTTGTATGGATAGTGATTGTGCTCTGACTGACGGTCGAATAAACTGTATTGTATTTTATTGAAATATAAAGGACTCCCCCCTGAGACAGGCCCTTTCCAACACCAGCACCCTCCCAGCTGGTTCTGCCCCTTTCCTTCTGGTGTTTTGATGGCCTTCAAAGGCTATACTCTTTGAGACAGCTTATTCTTTGTCTGTTCTCCTGAGTTTTTCCTCAACTATTGTGTATGCTTTTTGATTTGCTTACTCCTTTTAAAATTTAATTATGTTAATGAGCTGCCGGTTGGTGATTTGGTGCGTCGTTTCCTATCATTATGTTGCGTTTTAATACGCACTTAGTTGGTTGGCTTCCTTGTGGAGCCTTTTTGGTTTCAAAAGGCAGGATATCTTGAATAAATCAACGGAACGTTGCATGCTATTTCTGTCTGGGAGGAAGACAAATGCATCACTGGAAACAACCTGCAGAGTACAGAGCTAAAAGGCACCAGTAATCTCAGCGGGGTTGGCGATGCTTAACTAAATGTGTGGATTTATACTTGTATTCAAGAAGGAGTGAGTCGTTCTTATGAAGTAAGCTCTTAAGTAGCGCTCCTGCTGGGGTGCTGTTATCCTGGCGTTTTTCCCAAAGTGTGGAGCTTGCCAGTCCTATTCCCTGTTTGCACTGGGCTCATTCTGAAATTCCTCAAAGCACGGACATAAGCAGCTGCTAACTTATCACAAGACAAGAGGCCAGTGGCTACATTCTAATTTTTCCTCCTGTTGAATTGTGTTTCATATCACACCCTCCACTTCCCAGAGCTATGCGAAGTTCCAAAATATCTTTTTACAGGGTCAGTTTCTTTTGGAATGAGAGTGCCCTGGAAAGCTCTATTTTTATTTTTGGTAATATAGCTATTTAATTAAAACAAAAACAGGTGAAGCAGGTGGCAGTTAGGGAAAATTCATTTTAAAGCAAACCTACCTGATTTGCACTTACTGCAACTATATGTGAACTGAAAGGCAGCTGACCTCCAACATTTGCAACTTCTCCAAATTATACAACACGGTTATCCAACCAGGATAAGTGTGCCTAAAAAATGTATATATTCGTGAAAATACACACGCAAAAATGCATTTTATTAGTGGAAATTGCTTGCAAAAATGTTTATGTCAAAGAAAATTACGTACAAAAATGGATATATTAGGAAAAATGCAAATTAAACTGATTTATTTTCATGAGGTTTCCCTTTTTTCCGAAACCTAACTTATGCAGAAATGTGGACAGGGCCGGATTAAGACCTTTAGAGGGCCTAAGGCACTTAAAAGGATTTGGGTGCCCTCATATATATCTATTTAAAAATAAAAACAATGATAAACCATAAAATATTTTTTCCAAAATGAAAACAAAACCTACAGTAAGGTAGAAAATAATGTTTTTTTGTATATTTGTAAAAATAATTCCACCAGAAATTCAATGACTTTCACCCCACCATCAACCTAACAATGAACCAATCTATGCAAGAAATACATTTTTGGACACTACTATAAAAATACAGGATGGGTGCATAGACACTACCTTATACCGTAAACCAACTGACCAACAAACATATCTACATGCTTCTAGCTACCATCCCAAACATACCAAACAATCCATTGTATATAGTCAGGCCCTACGTTACAGCCGCATCTGTTTCAACTCTACAGACAGAGACTCTCACCTAAGAGATCTACAGCAAACCTTTTTAGAACTAAAATACCCACCGGATGAAGTTAAACAACAGATCAACAGAGCCAGACTGATACCCAGAGAGAACTTGCTGCAAGACAGACCCAAAAAAGAAAATAGCAGAACACCACTAGTAATCACATACAGCTCCCAAGTTAAAACAGTACAATGCATCATCAGAGATCTACAACCTTTCCTAGACAATGACAGTTCTCTTTCTCAAGCTCTGGGAGGAAGACCTTTCATCGCCTACAGACAGCCACCCAATCTTAAACAACTCCTCACCCACAATACTACTACAACCAGACTTAACACGGACACTGGCACCAGAGCCTGCAATAAACCCAGATGCCAACTTTGCTGCCACATACACCCGGACAACACCATTACTGGCCCCAACAACATCAAACATACCATCTCAGGACTATTTAATTGCTCATTGTCTAACATTGTGTATGCCATCAAATGCCAACAGTGCCCTTCAGCTCTCTATATTGGACAAACAGGCCAAACCCTATGCCAAAGGATAAATGGACATAAATCTGACATCAGGAATCACAAGACAGAGAAACCAGTAGGAGAACACTTCAATCTCCCAGGACATTCTATACAAGATCTCAAAGTAGCTGTCTTATTGCAAAGGAATTTCAGAAATAGACTGGAAAGAGAAGTTGCTGAATTGCAACTCATTACCAGGCTTAAAACCATGGAGAGACCTGGTCTGAACAAAGACATTGGATTCTTATCTCATTATACATGACAAAGCTATTTTAACCTTCTCACCCCTTGCTTTTTCCTGTAAGACTAATTGCAGTCGTTAACAGTCGTCAACAGGTTTACCACAGCTATCAGCCTATCATCCATTCCCACCACCCTTCTGAGTAATACCCCTCCCACCCTCTCACTATATATAAGGGTCTGGTGACTTCTGTTTCAGTATATCTGAAGAAGTGTGCATGCACACGAAAGCTCATACCAAGAACAAATTTAGTTGGTCTCTAAGGTCCTACTGGAAGGATTTTATTTTTTTGTACGAATAATGTTTACCGTATTTTTGTTCAGCTGCACCATATAGTCCATAGTGAATCTGACAATGGAAAATTTCTGTGGTGCCCCCCCCTTCCCTTGATGCCCTAAGCATGTGCTTATTTTGCTTAATGGATAATCCAGCCCTTGAATGTGGAGCACTAAACTGAAAATTTGGGAAAGCATGAACGAGAAACCAAAACTGTCAGGTTTCAGTCTGCTTCCCTTATTTTGAAAACATGAGCAGGTTTTGGGGGAATAGCTGGTGTGCTTCTTCATGACAAGCAGGGAAGGGTCAGCAGCTATGGTAAGGTGGGGTCAGCCAGCGGGAGAGATGCTACAGAGCAGCAAGTGAAGAAAATAAAAGCAATTCCCTTCTGAAAGGGAGAGGTAAAAATCAGTATACCAGTCCAACATAGTGCAGGATTCAAGAAGAGATTGAATCACTGTAGGCTTTCCATTGGAAAGCTGTCTAAATGTATGTCTCCCCAGGAGGTGCCGCTATGCATTTGACAGCACGTTTCCTTTTGCTACTATGGAACACTATTATTCACTCTGCATGAGGCAAAGTGGTTTGTCTGCAACTCACTTATCACTGCTATTTTATTTGTCCATCGTCTGTCCTATTTATCAGGGCACACTTCTGTTCCCCATATGTATTATTACTCCAGGCATCATTCATCTCTTAGTTTTGTAGTGGTGGTAGACGACTCAGGGAAAATCTGATAAAACATGGTTTAGAACTCATTTTAGAGCTTAAGCAGCACAGAAAGTATATTTTCTCACCAACACAGCATTGGTATAGAGCCGATTGTTTGAACAGCTATGGGCTTGCAACACTTTGACAACCCCAGGAGGTGTTTGAAGAACCCCAACAGCTGCCCATTGTGATCATCCCACTAGGCACTTTCCTAACCAAATCACTTGGATCCCTTCTTCCTCGCAGGCCCCATTAATTGCCCCATTCATTTACAGAGGTTCCTCCTGGAGCTTTGACTTGGAAACTTTTCAGTGTGTGCAGCCTTGGGATGTGGCCAGGATCTTATAATAGTAAGCCCAAGGCAAATCTCTTCAAGGAGAGAAGTCCACAACCAAATGAGAAAGTCTTCTCCTTTTTCAGTGCAATACATGTCTACTCGGAAGTATGTCACACTGAGTTCAATGGGGGCCTTACTCCCAGATACATAACTGTAGCCTTAATCTGTGCTAATACTGCTGGTTATTTTAATGGCGATTGAAAAGATGAAGAAGGAATTGCCTATTTCAATGTCTTCTGTCCTTGTCCTGTTGAGTTTGGTGGCTCAAGAAAAGAAAAAAGCCCATTGGGTTTAGAATAAATTCCAGGAAAGGAGAAGTAATAATGGATAGACCAAGATCCTCTGAACCTTGACTTTAAAAGATTTGGGGTGTGTGTGTGTGTGTGTGTGTGTGTGTGTGTGTGTGTGTTTGTTTGTTTGTTTTTAAATTCAATTTTTAATTCAATTTCTTTAACCTAACTTTCAGGGGCACAAATCAGAAAGCTACAGTATTCCTCTTGCATTTTTCATTGGCCTTAGGTGCAACCAGGTTTGGGGGGCTACATTGCTACGGCACAAAAGGAGGTCTATCTGTGAAGTACCGGTAATTTATTGTAACAATTTTGCCTTAACTAAAAGATTTAGGTTATATTAAAAAGAAGAGGCACTGGAGAGCAGAATTTTCCTCCCCAGTCAGCCTTCTCAAGGAATTCAATTACAAGCATGTAGCTATGACACAGGATCTATTACCTGGATATTCCAAAGGCGTTCAATAAAACATATTAAGAAGGTACCTGCGCTATTTCATCATTGCTATAATGTAGACAAAGCCTCGTTATTCCACATGTTTTGCGGCCCCTCTAACCTAATTTCCAAAGAGTACCATTGTGGAATTATATCAAAGATTATTAAGTTTTATGTCCCTGGACTTTATAGGTTGTGTCTACAGGGAGAGAATTCAAGCCAATTACGTAACAGTGAAGATCTGATTAGGTTGTAATAGAGGGACGAAATTTATTACCCTAAACTGAAAAGGGCAGAACGGCCACAAAGTGACCTGTACGTTTTACAGCAAAGATTAATGTCATATATGTAGAAGGGACAAGTTCACTCATGCGCCAGAGCACATGTAATCTGCACTGGACAGAAAGGAACAGATGAATCGGTATATAAGAGGTGTAAACAGGCAGAGGTGCCAACGTGAATAAAATATTGTGTGGGCCCAGGTAAGCTCTGCCCCGCATAATCAATCACATGACGCAGTGCACACACACCATTTGAATGGGAATGCCCATAAGCTTTGTGGGGGCCCAGCCCCCTCAAATATTTTACTGTGGGGACCAAAGCCCCCCACGGCCCCTAGGAGTTGGCTCCTATGTAAACAGGCAAAATAGGACCTTGTTGTTTAGTCGTTTAGTCGTGTCCGACTCTTCGTGACCCCATGGAGCAGAGCACGCCAGGCACTCCTGTCTTCCACTGCCTCCTGCAGTTTGGTCAGACTCATGCTGGTAGCTTCAAGAACACTGTCCAACCATCTCATCCTCTGTTGTCCCCCCAGGGCTGATTTCCTTCAGAATGGATAGGTTTGATCTTCTTGCAGTCCATGGGACTCTCAAGAGTCTCCTCCAGCACCATAATTCAAAAGCATCAATTCTTCGGCGATCAGCCTTCTTTATGGTCCAGCTCTCACTTCTATACATCACTACTGGGAAAACCATAGCTTTAACTATACGGACCTTTGTTGGCAAGGTGATGTCTTTGCTTTTTAAGATGCTGTCTAGGTTTGTCATTGCTTTTCTCCCAAGAAGCAGCCGTCTTCTAATTCCATGACTGCTGTCACCATCTGCAGTGATCATGGAACCCAAGAAAGTAAAATCTCTCACTGCCTCCATTTCTTCCCCTTCTATTTGCCAGGAGGTGATGGGACCAGTGGCCATGATCTTAGTTTTTTTGATGTTGAGCTTCAGACCATATTTTGCGCTCTCCTCTTTCACCCTCATTAAAAGGTTTTTTTTAATTCCTCCTCACTTTCTGCCATCAAGGTTGTAAGTGAGGACCTTACTGAGTCCTTAATATTCCCACGTTGTATGTGAATGAAACTGAACTGGCAGATTTAGGACGGAAAAAGGAAGTAATTCTGTGCACAGAAACATAACTATGGAATTTGCTTCCTCCTCAAGAGATAGTTATAGCCACCACGTTGGGCAGCTTTAAAAGAGGATTAGACCAATTCACAGTGGGTACGGCTATCAGTGGCTTTGAACTAGCCTCCGAGTACCACTTGCTGGAAACAGCAGGAGATCAGAGCGCTACAGAATCCTTTAAAATGTGCATTTCTCTGAATTCTGCACTGCAAGTAATAGGTACAAAAATGCACACACTAGTGTAAAGCACACACATGAATGGCTATGCTAGTAAAAATAACATAAAAGATGTGCTATATGTGGGGGAAATGGTTTGAAAATTTTTGTATATGATGAGAAATTCAGACTGAAATGCCTGTGAATTTTCATGTGGACATATTTTTGTGTGTGTCAAACTGATGTGGCTATGTGGAGAACTGAAGATTGGAAAAATGAGAAATTAGGAGAAAGCAGAATTGACAGATTTCTCCAGCCTGACCTGTAACTATGCCTAAGTGCATATAACTGACAGGATCACAGATTTCCCTCCTGATGAATCCAGTTCCTCCTCCTTTCCCTTCCTCTGCTCCCCCGACCCCTCCCCATGAAAATATGACACTATAAGATTTCCAGGGCACTGTTGTCTTCCACTCTGTAATGCACTATGCACACTGAAGGTGTCCTATGAATTAGCAAATACTTAATTTTCTGTCTCTGCACAATCAGAGCCTGCTGTTTCTGTACATGCTCATACTGAACAGCACTACAGGACATTAAAAAAAAAGAGAACTAGCATTCATCTAGACCAGAGGTTTCCAAATGGTGTGTTGCGACACATTAGTGCGTTGGCTGCAGTGTGTAGGTGTGTCACGTGAATGCTCCCTGCACTCCTCGAGGGACTGGAAAGGGGTTAAGTTTAACCTCCAGTTTACTAGTAAAGCTGATTTACTATGTCGCTAAATGATGCATGTCTAAAAAGTGTGTCACCGACATGAAAAGTTTGGAAAGCTCTGATCTAGACTCAGGATCACACAAAAGTTGTCCCAGTTTTGTTATAGTGCTTACACTTAAAACGACTGAATTCACAATACTCAACATTCACCAAAATCAGCCACACACTCTTTATATTTTAATGGTGAATTTTTCAGATCAAAGATTTGAATCCACGTTTGTAATGTGAACTTTTAGTGCAAAACTGAAATCTGAGCACTTTCAGATTATTACCTCCCCAAAGGAAGCCAATTAAGGTAAAGGTAAAGGGACCCCTGACCATTAGGTCCAGTCGTGTCGGACTCTGGGGTTGCGGCGCTCATCTCGCTTTATTGGCCGAGAGCCGGCGTACAGCTTCCGGGTCATGTGGCCAGCATGACAAAGCCGCTTCTGGCGAACCAGAGCAGCGCACGGAAACGCCGTTTACCTTCCCGCCAGAGTGGTTCCTATTTATCTACTTGCACTTTTGACATGCTTTCGAACTGCTAGGTGGGCAGGAGCTGGGACCGAGCAACGGGAGCTCACCCCGTCGCAGGGATTCGAACCGCCGACCTTCTGATCAGCAAGCCCTAGGCTCTGTGGTTTAACCCACAGTGCCACCTGGGTCCCTTAGCCAATTAAGAGATGCCATCAAATACAAATTGTCAAGTGAAAGTATCAGATATTGGAATAAAATACCACCTGAAGCCAAATACAGTGGTACCTTGGGTTAAGTACTTAATTCGTTCTGGAGGTCCGTTCTTAACCTGAAGCGTACTTAACCTGAAGCACCACTTTAGCTAATGGGGCCTCCTGCTGCCGCTGCGCCGCCAGAGCACAATTTCTGTTCTTAGCGGAGTTCTTAACCTGAAGCATACTTAACCTGAAGCGTACTTAACCCGAGGTACCACTGTACAGATATTCAGTATCAAAATTCATGCAGGAGAAGTCTGGGGAGCAAATTTATTTCATTCCTATGTGTACGCAGCACATTTATTTCAGTCTAAGATATGAAAGATAACGTGTATTATTATTGTTCCTTATATTTTCTTTCACCCTTCTATCAAGGAATTCTGGGTAGTTTACATGGTTCCCCCCTTATATAATCACAAAAGCCATGTAAGTTAAGATAGTTTAGACTGCAAGGTAGACCAAGCTTTGTGGCTTATCAGGTATTTCAGTGTGGGTCTCCAACTTCCTAATTACTAGCTCACACTGGATTGTGTACATATGGTGCTGCTAAGCACAAAATGCAAATTTGGAACCAGCGGCAAATGGCATGGTGGACTGTGACTTCTCACCTGACCTCCAGTCTGTTACATGATTGCTGTTTACTGGGAGATAGAGGAAGGGTGAGGCAGTGGCAAGGTCAGCATGGTGCAAGCTCACTGGCAGAACCAACCCAGTTCTCCTGTCAATGCATTTGCACTACACCAACCTCAACCTTCATCTACCCCTAGGTAAAGCAGCAGTGACACGATCAAGCAGAGGTCAGTTGAGGGGCGGTACCCTACCATGCTGTCCACTTCCATTCAGTATGTGAACTCCATGCTGTATTTTGGGCTAGCATTACATTTCAAGTAATGAAAATTTAAACAGTATTCCTATTGAAGTTAAAGAGTAACACACGCTAAAAAACCCCTCAAAACACCTTATTGGTTTTACGTCACATATAATTAACACAGAGGGCTAATTGCAATCAGATTCCACTGAAATAACCTGTGCTCACCTAAGCAGTTCTATGGCTGTCAATATTCAATTTGCACTTCACTGAGTATATCAAGATGAGTGCTGCGTCATCAGCACAGGGCAGTATCCAGTATATTATTTCAAGAAGTACATTTCAATGAGAATTATGCCCAAATCATTGCATACACAGGGTCACTATGCAGAGGACTGGATCCAATTGCGCCTGTCCGTTTGTGGAAGGGTATTTTATGTAGCGAACAACTCTGCAAACTGAAGAGAAGGGAAGGTTGTTTGGTCTCATCGGGGCCGTAGCTAGGGGGTGGTGAGGTGGGCCCCTGCCAGGGACGCAGGCGATGGGAGCTCACAAAATTGACTAAAAATATGTCCATAAATATATATATCGATTATTGCCTCATAAGAAATGGTTTTAAATAGAGGGTGAATTGAATGGGTGGAAGGGGCGTTGGAGGAGAGGCGGAAAGAAGAGCTAATTTGTCGGTGGCTAGGGGGCGCAATCTGGATGGTTCTGCCAGGGGCGCAAGATCACCTAGCAGCTACAGCTCTGGGTCTGGTACACATTTCCTTGTGTCCCCCCACCCCTAATGTGTTGCAGAGAGTTGCTGACTCTCCAAAATAGCATGGCATGCAATATGGTGAGCTACATGGAGAAATTCGTAAAAATTGCCGCCTCCTCCTCTGTTCCATTTCTAGAGGCCTCCATCAATTCAAAGACTTTTCACAACCAGAACATAAACCAAAGCATTTAAAACATGGGTGGAAACAACTGTTATGCCTTACCATTGGTCATGCTAGTTGGGGGCTGATGAGAGTCCAACAGCATGCAGAGGGCCACCACTTCCCCATTCCCTCATTTGAACGTGCAAAGCCAGCAGTAGAATCCAGTACAATTATTTGAAAAAATACAATTTTTCAAGTTCAATATCTTTTTAGTAATCTCCCCTGCATTTGTCCTGGAACCTTTAAGAGAATAAGCATTACTGACTGACTCACGGTACAGGTAGATAGCCGTGTTGGTCTGTCATAGTCAAAACAAAATAAAAAAATTCCTTCCAGTAGGATATCTGGGTATCTGAAGAAGTGTGCATGCACACGAAAGCTCATACCAAGAACAAACTTAGTTGGTCTCTAAGGTGCTACTGGAAGGAATTTTTTTATTTTGTTTTGACTGACTCACGGTCCACAAAGTCAGGAAATTAGAAGCCCATGCCTTATGGGATGTGCCCCATGATCAGCAATGACATATGATGTAATGTCAAAAATGGCACTTGCTTACAATTAGGGATGGGGGAAGAAATGCGATTCAGTTCACCTACCAAATTTGCACTTTCTGAAACAATATTCAAACAGAGCCATCCTCCAAAGTTCACACTTCTCTAAATTTTGCAAGCAGTTCTCCAGTCAAGTAGTGTGAACAAAAAATGCATGGCCTTGAGGAAAGCATCCATAAAAATGAATACTGTATATTAATGAAAATGACCTACAAAATATTAGGGAGAAATGCTCTGCAAAATTGTGTCTATTATGACAAAAATGGATTAAAAAAAAAAAAGTAAATGCATTAGGAGAAATTTGCACCAAAATGCTGATCAATTTTCAGGAGACCTTTTCTTTAAAAACAAACAGACAAAGTATAGCCTCTCGTGACAGTTTACAAGGTTTCCAAATGTGCCCAAGGGCCCCAAAGGTTGACAAGACCAATTTAACCGAAATTTCATAATGAAAGAAGTTGCACACAGCACCTGCTAGGTGGCTCCCTCGGCAAATGTTGCAGTACTGGCAGAATCACTGGCTTCATTTTTGCATATAGCCATGCATGGCAATATTTTTGCCAGTACTTACTTCCCCCAGACTTTATCAGGGAAGGAAAATGTCGCCAACATTTGAACTGCCAATTGGAACTTCACTGTCCTGAACCCTTGACCTACCTGGCAACAAGCCAGTCTGTTAAGTCCAAAGTTCAAAGTCTGGGGTTCAATCCACACAAGCAAAGTCCGGGAAACACAGTCCAGGGTCAATCCAGGTAGCCAAGTCTGAAGTCCAGCAGTCAGGATACAGTCCAGAGTCAAACCCATAGAGGTCCAGGAGCATCCAAGTCAATGCCTATCAGCATGGGCAGTTAAGCAGACACCCCAGCTCTGCTGCCCTTTTGTACTTTGCTTGCCGATTGCAGCATCTGGGCTTGACAAGGCATGTGACCCTCACCTGTTCCAAGCCTACTCCAGCTGAGGAGTCACACACCTCCTCCCAAAGCTGGTGAGCCCCACCTGGCCAGCTAGGGAGCTGGGCTGTGGGCCCTTGCCTGCCTTAGCCTCCTAGAGCACCCCTCTCACTGCTCCCTACATCTCAGAGCCCGCCATATTCATGGGGACAGGGGCCCTCTCTGGCTCCGGCGATGGGTCCTGCTGCTCTGGTTCCTGTGCACCGACCTCCATCCCCTCGCCATCCTCCATCACCATGTGAGAAGAAGAAGAAGAAGAAGAAGAAGAAGAGGAGGAGGAGGAGGAGGAGGAGGAGGAGGAGGAGGAGGAGGAGTTTGGATTTGATATCCCGCTTTATCACTACCTGAAGGAGTCTCAAAGCGGCTAACATTCTCCTTTCCCTTCCCTCCCCAACAACAAACACTCTGTGAGGTGAGTGGGGCTGAGAGACTTCAGAGAAGTGTGACTAGCCCAAGGTCACCCAGCAGCTGCATGTGGAGGAGTGGGGAATCGAACCTGGTTCACCAGATTACGAGTCTACCGCTCTTAACCACTATACCACACTGGCTCTTGAGTATGTCCTTTCTCCACCGTTTCCCCCGGTGTGCCCCAGTCCCAGCTACACCCCTCGCCTGGAGCCTCTTCCTCCTCCCCAACGTCCTGCCAGTTCATGACATTGACCAAATCGATGGTGTGCTCTGCAACAAGCCTGAATAAAGTACATCAATGGTTTTCACCAAAAATGGAAATAAATATATGATATGCTGTCTTAAAAACTGGGGTGCTGGTAGCAGGGAAAGGGTCAGAAAAAGCATTGCTGGCTCCACTGTTTACATAGAGCAGTGATATTTTTCCTGAGCGTTCCCTCTGAGAGTGACAAGACAAGAGCAACTTTTGCACTTATATTCAAAATGTGAGGTGACAAGGAGCCTCAAGTCGTAGCTGCTGCTGCTCTTGGCTGTGGGCAGCCAAGTGTCTTACACTTAGAAGTTGTTGTTGTTTTAGAAGAATGGAGGCAGCACGCAGCCCTCTCAAACTGCCTTGTATTTTTGAAAAATAATTAAGAATTAATAAACCTGTGTTTCTACATGGATTTTAAAGGATTCCCCATTAAAAATCTGCCTGGATAGGATGGACTTAGACCTATTCACTCAGTGGGAACAGGAGTCTAACTTTCCCTAGTGGGAACCAGAGAAAGGATGTGGAGAATCACCGCTCAGCTATATGGAGGATGCAACACAGTATATAGTAATTTTAAAATAAGAAACAGATAAATGAAAATGATTGTTATGACTAAAGGCATCACATAATATATCCAGACTCCGCGGGCAGGTAATCAAATAAGCAAACCATCTTGCAGCGTAAACACATGCCAGAATGCAATAAAAATCCGAATTACAATGCACATAAATTCAGGATCAGCCACTAAATATTAAATTGTGATCATTTGGGAGGGAAGGAGGGACTTGAACATTAGGAGAGTTTTCTACCCATTTCTAACACATAATTGTGGCCCGGTCTGCTGCTGCACTGACGCCACGCCACATGTCACATCGCAGTATCGCTGAGCAATACTCTGAGCAGGGCATCCAGCAATACTTGAGCAGGGCATCCAGCAACCAATCTGGCTGGTTGAGCATTCTAGTGCAAGGAGTAACACTGCCTCATCTGGTTTATCTTAAGCAAAAAGGCCACTCTGGCCAAAGCATCAGAGAAGGTTGGTAATTGTCCATTGTCTAATGGAGGGAGATGACTAATCTCTGGAAACACAGGCTGCTGAGCTCTCACAGCAGGGAGCTGAAAATTGAGGACCATGTGTGTTTGTTTGTTTGTTTGGAGATGGTTAGTAGCAGCGGCAACAGGTTTCAGAGAAGTTCTGCAATGATGAACAAGCTTAGGATCGCCCCACCGTCCTGCAGTAAAGCTTTGAAGCACATTCTTGCGGTGAAGAGAATTCATTTCTACACAAGCTCCAGATCAGGGATTCCACTGAACAACTCTCAACACTCACCTGGGCCTATCAAGCTCCTTGGTCTCAGCAAATGCTCACCATAAAAAGGAGCAGCCTCCTAGTGCGATGCCTCATCTTCCCTGGAAGGTAACCCTCAGCCTGGCCCTGAGCTATGCCCCTGATATGCCTTCCTGGTGCTTTGCCTATGCCCTTGGCCTCTTGGGACCTGAGCTGCTTCTCCAGTCTCGACCTTGACTATATCCTTCTCTTGGTATCCCGTGATCAGGATCAAGCCCTGGCTAAGGCCTGACAGTAATACAGGCATAGAAGGCTGATGTGCCCGTGCAAATTAGTATAGGGTTCTCCTAAGAGAGGAGTTAAATGAGCTCAGACGGCAATAGGAAGTTATGAGAACCTTCTTCCCCCTTCTACATTAGGAAGTTTCGTCTACATAAGCTACATCAACTATAAAGGCATGCTAGCCAGTTCCCAGAAGTGGCTTTGTCATGCTGGCCACATGACCCAGAAGCTGTACGCCGGCTCTCGGCCAATAAAGCGAGATGAGCGCCGCAACCCCAGAGTCGGACACGACTGGACCTAATTGTCAGGGGTCCCTTTACCTTTACCTTTAGCCAGTTCCCATGGGCGGCATAATTCAAAAGTAGCATATAAGGTCAGCTAATGAGCTCTTTCCAGTTTGGTCAGCCATCTCACTATGCAAATCAACCATGCGGCCCAGCATACTTTGAGACATTGCAAATAATTACTGGCCACATGCTGGTCTTGCTAGAAGCAAAGGGGAGCTCCAGACTTGGCCGGTCAAGGGAAGTGAAAAATCTCTGGAGGTGGCCTCGCCTATAAGCATGCCTATAACTAAATCTTGTGCATGCCAACATCACGGCATAGTCAAGCACCTTATTTATTTACCGTATTTCTTTATTTCTGACTGATGTAGAAAGCTCTTCCGTTGTTTGGAAGTAATGTCAAGACCCCATAAAATAATCTCTTCTCTGTCTGTTGGAGGAAGTTCACTAAGTACATCTTCCATAACAACCCCACTAGAATGAAAGGAAGCACAAAAACGTTTCATCATCTGGCCTGTTAAAATGTCCTGATTAATAGGACTGTATATTATTTTCATGGCAAGGATAGCTTACAATACACCAGGCCTGCATGACTTCCAAGCCAAATGTAGACTACCAACCATTATGACGACTGACTAATAATTCAATGATCCTCTTTGGTATGGAAATGTGAAAACAGTGACGCCCTACTCCATCAAAAGTCATAACTTTTACACCGAGGCTGTAGTCTCATGAACAGTCATGCACATTAAATCTGATAAAAATGAATGGGATATAATTAAATGTATTTAACTATGAGCAGAATCAAGTACCTTCATTTCCCTTTCCTTTTTGCCAGTGGCATATCCACATATTGAACATTAAATACCGTATTTTTTGCTCCATAAGACTCACTTTTGTCTGTGCGTCTTATTGGATGTCTGTGCGTCTTATTGGAGCAAATGTGTGGTCGATCTCTGGCTCCCTTTCTGGCCACGCCCCCTTGCCCAGGCCTCCATTGTTGAATGTTCTGCAAACGGAGGCTGTTTGTTTCCCCAGGGACATGTGACTGGCTGATTAGATTATCTGTCTGGAAACTGTAGAAACGGCTCCCTTTCCTTTCCTAAAGAAGCTGCAGAACTGCGAGTTGAACCCCATAAAAACAGGATTTTTTCCCTTTGCAAAGTAAGCTCAACAACTTTGAGCTGATCCTCAAAAAAAGGGGCTTTTCCCCTTTGAAAAGAAGCTGCACAACTTTGAGCTGATCCTCAAAAAACCGGGGCTTTTCCCTTTTGCAAAAGAAGCTGCACAACTGTGAGCTGATCCCCCCAAAAACGGGGCTTTCCCCCTTTCCTCCTCTAAAAACTAGGTGCGTCTTATGGTCAGGTGCGTCTTATGGCGCGAAAAATACGGTAGGCTTGCCATACATCTGGAAAATTCCTGTCATGTGTAAAAATGACTTCAGGGAGGAATATTGTCGAATTAGCTCCAAAAGCTTAAAATCCCTATTTGGGGGGGGGGGTTCTCAAAAAAGCTCAAACTTTTGGGGGTCTTCCTAAAAAAAAAAGCCCAACAATTTTGTGGCTGTCAGGAACTATAATTTTTGAAATCTGGCAACCCTAATAAGCTACTGATAGTGGGGAGGGCATAAAGAAATACTATTGGTTCCTCACCTATAATTTACATCCACATTACATCCACAATGCAAAAAACAATTGCTCCGATTCCCCCCGCCCTGTTGCATTAGTGTTTTCTAAGATAGTCAGACACACAAAAAGGGACAGGGCTCTTGCAACGTTTAATAGCTGAATAGAAGCAGGACTTCCTGCATAGATTGCATGAAGACTATTAAAGAGGCAGGAGCCCCAATTTCTTCCGCAACCTGGCTATCCTCTATTTCTTCCCAATACAAAATAGCTTATTCAGAATCAGAATTTTCTTCAAGGCTTAGCAGGAGAGGAAAGGGTTAGATTCCCTCCCCATGCTCCCCCCAGGGGTTGCAATTTGTGTGAGTGTGCAAAAAACACATTTAACAACACATGCCGTTTGGCCCTTTTTCTGGCCTGCAGAAATGTAATTTCCTGGTTGCCCCTCAGTGGTTCTCTGCTGGCTCCCTTTCCCCAGTGGTGGCGCCTAGCTGCTTCCTCGTGGAGTTGCCTTCAGCTGAAACTCTGCTTGGCAGCTTAAAGGTACCACAAGCCAACTGCCTGGAGCTGAGCAGGTGGAAGGTCAGGTTGCATTGCCAACACTCTGCAGACGTTCCCAGCACCGGTGCCACCCAGGATAAAAATGTTGGTTCCTATCTCAGCTATGTCTGCGTCTTGGAAGGTGATCAAACCACCTGATCCTTCCCTACTCCTAAAAACCCCTTATGAAATTAACTTCACAGAGTCGTCTTGTATTCATTCAGAACTGCCGTGCTGACAAGACACAGGCAGATAACCAGTGCTGGATTTATGTATAAGCTAAACAAGCTATAGCTTAGGGCCCCACTCTCTTGGGGGGGGGGGCCAAAAAAAAATTAAAGGGAAAAAAACCCCTGGATGTATATTTCCAAAATATAAGATAAAAAACAAATAAAATAAAACCTACATACAGCAACAATGTTTTGTGTTGTGCAGGCTCCTATGATGTAAGTGACCTGATGTAAGGCCTGCTAGCCTGCTCCTAAAAATATCACTAGTTTACTCCTTTTTATATATAGGGTGGCAGGATGTGGGTGGCACTGTGGGTTAAACCACAGAGCCTAGGGCCTGCCGATCAGAAGGTAGGCGGTTCGAATCCCCGCGATGGGATGAGCTCCCGTTGCTCGGTCCCTGCTCCTGCCAACCTAGCAGTTCGAAAGCACGAAGTGCAAGTAGATAAATAGGTACCGCTCTGGCGGGAAGGTAAACAGTGTTTCCATGTGCTGCTCTGGTTTGCCAGAAGCAGCTTAGTCATGCTGGCCACATGACCCGGAAGCTGTACACCGGCTCCCTCGGCCAGTAAAGCGAGATGAGCGCCGCAACCCCAGAGTCGTCCGCGACTGCACCTAACGGTCAGGGGTCCCTTTACCTTTTAATATATAGGGTGCCTACATTCTGCATGGACTGGTTGTATGGCAACATGCACAAATGGCTATAGATACCTACTAGGTCCATAAATTACCACATAGCATATATTCAACACACAAAAACAATGACAATTTGTTGTTGACAAAGGACAGCTGGACATATAAAGGGCCCCATTACCTTCAGTAGCTTAGGACCTCATCAAACCTAAATCTGGCCCTGCAGATAACATGTGCATGTATTGATGGCATGAACAAATGCAGGAAATAATAATAATAATAATAATAATAATAATAATAATAATTATTATTATTATTATTATTATTATTATTATTATTATTATTATTTATACCCCACCCATCTGGCTGGGTTTCCCCAGCCACTCTGGGCAACTCCCAACAGAGTATTAAAAACACGATCAAACATCAAACATATAAAACTTCCCTAAACGCAATGATTCTACAGACCTGGTGCAGCATAGTAGTTCATAGAATTGTGGAGTTGGAAGGGACCAGGAGGATCATCTAGTCCAATCCTCTGCAATGCAGGATTTGTTTGCCCAACATGGGACTGGAAACCATGGCCCTGAGATTAAGGGTCTCATGCTCTACTGACTGAGCTATCTCAGCTTAATAGCCTGATAAGTGCAATTCTATACACGTCTACTCAGAAATAAACTCAGTTGTGGTCGGTGGGACGTAACTCCTGGTCCTGAGTTGGTTTATAAAATCACAGAGATTAACACCACAATCCTACGCAGTACCTTGGAAGTAAGTCTCATACTAGGGCTTACTTTGGAGGAGGCATGGACATTGCTACAGTTCTATACACATGCTGAAGTTCTAAACACAGAGGAACTTATTTCTGAGTAAAGAGGCACTGGACAATTCCAGGCTGTGCAAGGGCCAATCCACCAATGTTTAATGGGCAGTGGCCTGTTCATGCAAAATTGTACTGCGTTCTGGCACCTTCAATAGTTGTGTGGAAGGGGAGATTTTGGCAGCCTGTTCCTGCTAACTTTCCCTTTATACACAACTGTTAAAGGTGTCAGAGTCCTGCAATCTTTTGGATCTGGCTATAAGTTGAACAAATATCACTGCTCTATAAAGCTCAGACATCATACTTTCCCTCCTAGGTGCTATTATTATTATTATTATTATTATTATTATTATTATTATTATTATTACAGTTTTCCTAGATGCTGAATAGAGATGAATAATCTTCTTTTTCTTTAACATTGATTTTTGTTTACTATTTCAATGTATACTTCTTTATAAGCCACCAAGAGGTTTTATTTACCGTTCAGCAGCACACATTTTTAAAAAATAATTAAACTAACAAACAATTGCCCCAAGCTTTGGGAGGGTCTACTTTGAAAAATTAAATCTCTCCCATTTGTATTCGCAAAAGTTAAAATGCACCATGTGGATTTTGGTGAAAATATGTCAAACAACAAAATGGGGAGGGAAGAGGAGGCAACGTTTAGCCCATCTTCAAGAATTTTTAAACAACGGTTTTTAGATTTATCCCAACCATAGCTTCTCGATGTGCAAAGATTAAATGCACAGTCATCTGTAACCAAGCTGGTTTGGAATGATCTGTATCCTCAAATACAAGATACAAATAATCATAATAAATCATGTTAAATAAAGCAAGGCTGTATCAGATCTAGCATTAAACTGTAGTGTGAACCCAGGCAAAAGAATTCTGTGAGGGAGGGAGCCTATGTCCTATTCCAGTAGCTTTTCCTATCCTGTGTTAGACCCCTAGGTGGTGCAGGTGAGTTTCCGCAGAAGGGAAACCCATTATTTTCGCAGTTTTCAGATCTATCAAACTCAAAGGAAAGCCACTCGGGGAAAAGTTGCGGGGAAGTCCTCTGAGACTGCAAAGTAAGTGTAGGACAAGCGAAGCACAGGGTACATGGTGGCCCTTTATGAACAGCAGTAGGTCTTGGAACACCGATGAGATATGGTCCACCTACCTGCCTTGCCGCATCTGATGGTGTGATGCCCATAGGCAACTGCGAAAAGAGCTTCAGTAGCTCGAAACTGGATATTGTCAGCGTTTTATTGACAGACTGCTTGCTTGGCTGGATTTCGGCTTTGTTCTTTAATTCTGCGCAAGGTAAGATTTTTTTTCATAAGAAATTTATGTTCGGGGAAGCTAGATACTCTTTGTGGTGGCGATCGGGATACAGCCGTCAGAAAATGTTTTCAAAATACTTGTCATTTTTAATATTTCGCGAGAAGCGCCTCCGCTCATGGGATGTGCTGAAAGCCCTGGATTCCACATTTTTATCCCCCCACCCCCATATCTCTCCCAAACAACTGTGTGCACGTTCTCCATTGAGGAGTCAATCAAAGTGTGATGTTTCCTAGTGTTTCTTTGTAGTGCCCATGTAATACAGCATGGAGCATATATCCAAGAAGTTGGGTTTTTGCTATATGGCTATTTGCAATAATGGGCAACAATCAGCTTTGATAGGTGGGTTTGGTTTGTTGTTGTTGTTGGCATTTTAGAGTTTGTGCTTGGAGATTGAAGCTTCGTTATTTGAATTGTACAGAATAGCAGCAATATGTTTATAACTTATATGCTGACGGGAACAAAGAATATTACTGCAAGGTACCTCAGCACCCGCCGGGATGAGGTTGATTGAATGTGGGGAATTACATACCTGTAAATACAAGTTTAGGAGCATGTACGGTTTTGTTTCCAGGAGAAAGTTTTCTCAATATTGCTAGAGCAACAGGGAACCCAAGCGCTATAAAGAAAATGATTGCATTCTGCTAGATCTTTAAGCATGTTGTTTAGCATTTCTGACCAGCAGTACACGGAGACATCTGTGAGTTCCAGGGAATGTTGTTCTTACAGTCACACAGACTGAAACATTTAGTGGATCTGTTCCTTGCATGACTATACTGGATCTGATCCTCAGCTGTCTTAAAATCTGCAATAATTTCGAGACCAAAGTTGATTTGCACTGTGCAAGAACATAAGAGATGTGCAGACCAACAGCCCATCTAATCATCCTTTGGCCAGCAGTGGTCACTACATTCCTGCAAATGGATAGGACAAGAACAGACAGCCGTTTGCTCTCCATTTCCATCCGTTTGCTATATGGCATAGGCCAGGGGCATCTTTATCATGAGGATCAAGGCCGGAAGGCACAGAACATACCTCGCTCCATAGGGTGCTCACCTAAGTTTTGCAAGCATGCCCTGACCACTTTGGCAGTTACTGTACTGATATTCCTGTGTTTCGTTCCTGCTCAGTTATATAAAATTAGCTCCCCTTGTTTTTCGTGGCAGTGTGGTTCTGCAAGGACCAACTCTTCAAACTGCCTTCTCAAAGGCATCAACTAATGTAATTTCCTGCTAAAAAGCAGGGTGGTCTCTGCCTCTGCTCCAACCTGCTGCCCCCATCAAGCTATGCAGAGAGAAGAACACACCACATGAAGAGTCAGGTCAAGTGAATAGCTGCCAACGCAAGCTAGCCAGCCATGCCCTGAATGCACCAATCCCTCTGGTCACTAACCAGTCTAAAACAGCAGGCAGTTCCTTCCCCACCCCAGTGCGGTCAGACCTTGACCATTAGGAAAATCCTCTCGTCCTTACTAAGTCATCTTGCCTTTGGGCCAATTAATTTTTCTTACTTTTCAATTATATTTTCTATTAACATCAAATTTGTTGGTGTGACAGTATCTTACATACTCCCAAGGATGATGGAGGGAAGCAATTTCACATGTGGGGAAGGACCCCTTTCTAAATTTTATGGGCTGGATTTTCTTCTTCTTCTGTGTTCTCCCGTGCTAATAATTTGATATTTCGGTTCCTGCAGTATACGATACATATTGCAGGGACCCAAGTATGAATTATATATGCCCTTACATTCCCTTCTCAACCGTTGGATGCTGTATGCATCCACTGTTGCTGCTGCTAAAACTATCCCAATATTTTATTACCATGCTATGTTTTATTGCTGCTATTATGCATGGCAATAAAACAAAATATGTATCTCTGTCAACATCTATGCTGTTTTTTCTTCCCTCCTTACTTTCATAAGCTGGAGGAGTCTAACTTTCTAGTCTTTCCGTGCAGGCGCGCCAACTCTATGGGGCTGAGGCGTCTACAGCTGCCCCCATGTCTGTTTGGATGGGGCTCAGCCCCCCCCCCATCCTGAGGGGGCAGAGAAGGCCTGGCGGGATGTTGCCCTGGGTTGCACAGTGCCAGGAGAGATGCGCAGACCAGTGCGGCCTTGCGCACAAATGTTACATCGGGAAGATGCCTGGTCGGCACTCTCCTGGTGCAATAGCCATCATGCATGTGACGTGCGTGACATCATATGCACGAGACGTGCATCGCACGGGTGATGTCAGCCCCCCCCATGTTGGGTGCAACTCGGCACCTACGCCTCAGTGTGTGCCACTCTAGTTATTATTAGATATTGTACTGTGCCAATGAACACTTGGGGACCCAGGTAGCGCTGTGGGTTAAACCACTGAGCCCTAGGGCTTGCTGATCAGAAGGTTGGCGGTTCGAATCCCTGCGATGGGGTGAGCTCACGTTGCTTGGTCCCTGCTCCTGCCAACCTAGCAGTTCGAAAGCACTTCAAAGTGCATGTAGATAAATAGGAACCGCTCCGGCGGGAAGGTAAATGGCGTTTCCGTGCGCTGCTCTGGTTCGCCAGAAGCGGCTTTGTCATGCTGGCCACATGACCTGGAAGCTGTACGCCGGTTCTCGGCCAA
Organism: Darevskia mixta; assembly: GCA_034641385.1. NCBI lineage: Eukaryota > Metazoa > Chordata > Lepidosauria > Squamata > Lacertidae > Darevskia > Darevskia mixta. Next base: position 3,896,997 of record JAWWNH010000063.1, read on the forward strand.
TAAAGCGAGATAAGCGCCACAACCCCAGAGTCGGACACGACTGGACCTAATGGTCAGGGGTCCCTTTACCTTAATGAACACTTGCAAGCAGAGACTTGGATTCTATAAATTGTGCAGTGCTAATTTATATAGCTCCTTCATGGATCACTGCCTTGTCGTGGCGAAGGGGCTTGAATAACTCAGCGAAGCTATGAACTATGCTGTGCAGGGCCACCCAAGATGGACAGGTCATAGTGGAGAGTTTTGACTAAACGTGATCCACCTGGTGCAGGAACTGGCAAGCCACTCCAGTATCCCTGCCAAGAAAACCCCATGGACAAAGAGAACAGAGTGCCTGGCGTGCTCTGGTCCATGGGGTCACGAAGAGTCAGACACGACTAAACAACAACAACAATTTATATAGGGACATTATGTGCCTATTTTTCCGTGTATAAGATGCCCCCATGTATAAGATGCCTCCTATTTTTGGGGACTCCGATTTAAGGAAATGGGGGGAGATGTAACCGTGTATAAGACGAGCCCCAATTTTGAATGTTATTTTAGAGTTAAAAAACATAGTTTTATACACGGAAATGTACGGTACTTCTGAGTTTCTGATGCTTTGATTCTGGGATCTACTCTGAGCAATATGTTATGAGGCTCACTGCTGAAATTTCTTGAGCGAGGGCCACAGGACTGGGCATAACAGGAGCCCCCATGGGGTGTTTCCTGCTGATAGGGGCAGAACTGAGCATGGCCATCATCAGATAAATTCTGAATATGAAGCTGCTGCAGAGTCAGTGAAACTGTACAAGAGCCAAATGAATGCAAGATAATGAAAATGAAAAAAAGAAGTAGTAGTAATTGGCTCAGGTGGGCAAAAGGAAGTCAGCTAAATGACTCAGATCAGAAGTATTTAATTTAATCTTCCTTGGCTGAGGAATTCTCAAATATTTCATTTAAGAAAGCCACCAAGGAGAAAATAATTATTAAATGTTAATGTTTGTAATTATTCCCCCAAGACATTTTCTTTTTCATTCTTGAATACACAGGCAAAAAAAAGGAGGGGGAAAAACCATAAGCAAAGGAAATAAATTGCCCCTGGCAGCAGTTTTCTTGGCTTCAAACAACATTCCCTGTGCCAAAGTTTGACCTTGCTTAAATTGACACAAATCTGGAGTTATATACTGCTCTTTGATTTCTAGTGAAATCATTTGGAATGGTGATCTATGTAGGAAGCCACAATGGCCTAGAGTCTATGTATCTCACATGGGCCCACAGCAAAATGCATGCATGCGCAACCATCACACATGCCAATTTGCGCATGCGATGCAGAAGTGCAAATAATATGCAACCCAATCCTATGCATGTCTTTCTCAGAAGTAATGAATGCAGTGCTCAAAGGGACTTGCCCCCTAGTAAGTGGGCACAGAATTGCAGCTTTATACCATAAGTTAATTAAACACTACTACTTATAACTGTGAAATAAATGTGAAGGCAAATATACTGAGGAGCCGGGTGCGGGAGGGCAGAGGTGATGTTAATAGCACCGCTGGAACATTGTGTTTAGAATTATGTCCACTTTGACAAAAAGACATTAAAAATAATTGGAAAGCGTTCAAGAGAAGAGTTATGAGAATTTTTAAGGATTGGAAAACAAGCCTAGCAGCTAGCAACTTAACATGATCAAGCTATTTATCATATCAAAAAGAAGTTGAAGAGGTGAGTTGTCCACAGGGTATAAATACTTTAACGAGGAGAAAGTATTTCATAATGAAATGCTCTCTAACTTAGAAGAGGAAGATAAAATATTAAGAAATGCGCAAAGTTCAAATTCATTCAAAATAGGTAGGAAACAAATTTCTAATGCTGAGAAATAAACCACTAAGAAATATCGCTAGGGATGTGCAGTTTTGCATCAGCTATCCTGCAATACAAGCCAAATTGTATTTTAGAATATGGTTTGACCCAATGCAATATGCATGCCATTAAATGCTGCATTTTAAAGGAAATTAAGGTTGCAATCCTATCCTGTACTCCCTTTCCTGGGCTTAAGCCCTGTTTTATTCAGTTGGGCTTACTTTTGAGTAGACATGCAGGATTGCCCTGTAAATTATGTTTAATGGTTTCAGCCAGGATTCCATAAGTAAAAAATCATAAAAATGGATCTGCTTCAGTCATGCTCTATCCATGCCAATTCCAAGTATAACCTAATGGTCTGGCTGGGATGTTTATGCAGAGATTAAGACTATGGAGGAAGCCTTTGCACCAATACAAGCTCTTTGTCTGCATTGGAGGGACCGCAAATGCATGGTGACCACTAATGTCAAGAATAAAGACTTGAAAGGTGCTTCTAAGTAAGCCTTCCACAATGCAGTAAAATGTCAACTTCGACTCCTGCTGACCTGCTTCCAGAGCTTGGAAGCCTACAATCTCCTTGACTGGTTGTGGGGCAGATAATCCCACAGCAAATTTGCTATTACTGTCAGGCTCAGAGCAGCATGCATGAGTCACTAGGCGTCACAGCAGGAAAGTATCCACAGATGTAGAGGTGCTCACACCAGCACTGAAGCTTTCCCCTTCCACTTTAAGGCAACCCTCCTACCTATTTCATGTGTTGCAGGACATATATGTACTCGCAAGCATTCTCTGCAGGGATGGTTTTGGGACAGGAGAGAGGAGCAGGTCAAATCAAGCTATAGGTGTGGCCAATGGACCACCAGTTGGCCATGCCCGATTTCGACAAAAAGAAAAATATGAAAAAATGAGCCACTGGTGTGTGTTTTTGGATATTTGCCCCCGGTGGTAGCTGCTGCCCATCAGGACTGATGGGGTGGAAGGCCAGGAAGCCAAGATAGGTGGAGTCAGAGCCAATGACAGGCAGAACCAACTAATTCTAGTTTTGCTTCCATCCTCCTCACTATTGAATTATACAACATGAAATCCTGAGGCTAAGGAGGAGAAAACTGACAGGCAGTGCCATCGCTTGGACAGGTGGGGGCTGGCAGAGAGCAGACTGGGGTTAGTAGGGCAGTCTCACATTCACCCAAATGAACTAGCTTTGTACCCCACTTAGCTCTCCTCTGGGCCTAAAGCTCATAAGCAGGGGCCACAGGGTACCCATTTGAAATGATACAGGGAGCCATAAGTCTGAATCATCATGAACAGAAAGATAAAGGATAAAAGTTATTTCAGATGTGGTGGGTGTTTGTTGTTGTTGTTGTTGTTGTTGTTGTTGTTAACATCAGTAAAGTGGGCATAAACCTTTTTGGTTTCCCCCATTTTTGTTAGAACTGAATCTACACCGGGTTTGTTTGTTTTTTATTGGTGGTAGCTCTTTATCATCAATCTTTCATGCCTGCTCTTTCACATCTGCTGCTACTTAGGAGTAGGAAACTTGCCTCATTTATCATTCTGTAAAGCTTCATGTGTGCTGATTGTATAACACCAAAACCAACTGCAGAGCTATGGCCTACTTTCAGCCTGAATGCCAGATCTCCAGGGGTATGCAGCACAGAGTAGGTTTCACTCGTCCGCAGTTTGCAGAAGCCCTTCCTTTTACAAAACACACAGGATAAGATTCCAACACACCATCTACTTGTGCTGTGGGGTATCTCCTTTATCTTCTGCCCCAAGCACTGGGGGTTGGAGGAGCCTCTAAGAGACAATCTCGGTGATTCACAGAGAGAGCAAAGAAACCGAGCATCCCATTATGCAAAGTAGATATCTGGGTCCATTTTTTAAAGATGTATGTACATATGTAAGGGACCCAGGTGGCGCTGTGGGTTAAACCACAGAGCCTAGGGCTTGCTGATCAGAAGGTCGGCGGTTCCAATCCCTGCGATGGGGTGAGCTCCCGTTGCTCGGTCCCAGCTCCTGCCAACCTAGCAGTTTGAAAGCATGTCAAAGTGCAAGTAGATAAATAGGAACCGCTCTGGCAGGAAGGTAAACGGCGTTTCCGTGCGCTGCTCTGGTTCGCCAGAAGCGGCTTTGTCATGCTGGCCACATGACCCGGAAGATGTACTCCGGCTCTCGGCCCATAAAGCGAGATGAGCGCCACAACCCCAGAGTCGTACACGACTGGACCTAATGGTCAGGGGTACCTTTACCTTTACCTTTATGGATCTTCTTTCTGAAACAGGAACCGTTCACACATGTAGATTGGGTATAGCCAAGTGATGAATTGCAGGTGCGAAGGAAAGATTTGCACACCGCACTCCTAATTTTCATTTGGCATCAGCTCACCTCAAAAAAACAACAGCATGCCTTTCAATGAGACAGCCCACACATTTGACTAAAAGTCATCAAGCGATGAGTAATCAAGGAACAAGCAATCAAGTTCACATGCAGAATGCTCACAGATACATTAGAAAGGTGGGGTAGAAGTGCTTTGACCCATAAGTATTCAATAACTTAAAGACTCGAGTGTTTTCTTTTTAACCTGGGATGCTATTTTAAAATAAAGTTAAAATAAAGGCAACCGGGGGGGGGAGGGAGGGGGGAGGGAGAGCACACTTCAAAACACCACAGGATCACTAATCTAAGGGGGAATGGAAACTCACGGATTACAGGCCTGTGTATCGCAGATAGGCCTGTGGGCCAATTAGAGTCAAACTGCCTACAGAGACGCTTCTGAGTCATGAGATAACACTGTCATCGTGTGATTTTCAAAACATACAGATGTGAAGCAAACTGTGTGTTTACCACAACCTTTTCGCTAAGGGGCCTGAGGCAGATAGAGTGATGGTTAATATCTTCACAGGCGCCTTCTGGCTGCAATTCTCCAAACACGTTTTCTGAAATAGTGCCATTGATCCTGGAGAAAAACCCACCAGCCACGAACAACAGCTCGCTAGGGTTTTGAGAGAGCTGCTGCTTTTGACGCCTGCCTGGGACTGCAAACGGCACAAGCTGATGGTGGTGTCCTGCCAGGTGCTTTTGATGTGATTTGCAAGATAACACACACAAGTAATTAGTATTTGACAGTTGACATCTTACGAGGTTTCACATTTGAAGAATGCCAGCGAACGCTGCCAACAAGTCTAAAGCATTCAAATCTGAAGGTTCAAAATGCAAATGTGAGTTATGTTTTTGAAACCTCGTGCAAAAATCTGATGGGCAAAGTTGCGTGAAACCCCTCAGGTATTTGTTTTAGTTTTATTGTGGACCAAGCTTGCCATGGAATTCTATGGACTTTATTCTTAACTAATTAATAGCAGACAGATGTTGCGCTATCTTATCTCTGGATGGAGAATAAGACGGCAGATGGAACAATTTTCAGGCTCAATTTAAAGTGTTGCTATCAAAGCTTGACTATTTGGGAAATTTATTGGAAGGGCTCTTTACACATGCATGTACATTTCTACTATAGGTGTCCAGAAGCTATAAAAGAACTTTAACATCTCTCTTGAACAAGAGTAGAATGGGAACAGAACTTAAATTGGTCTTAAATTGGTCTAGGTCACATCCACACCATAGATCTGAAGCACATATAACTTCTTCCCAAGAATCCTGGGAACTGTAGTCTATCTCTTGCAGATTTACAATTCCCAGCACCCTTAACAACATACAGTTCTGGTGATTCTTTGTGGGAAGCAATGTGCTTTTAATGAATTGTGTGGGTGTGAACATATTCTCTGATCTGCCACTAAGAAATATCAGGGTATCAAGGACAAGGTCTTCTCCACGGTGGTCCCACGTCAGTGAAACTCCCCCCAAAACATTGCTTGGTCACCCTCTCATGGTGTTTAAACTTATCCTGAAATTACTATTTTTCCCCAGCTTTCACTGCATTATTTACAAAATAAGAAATTGGGATTGCCGTATTAAGCTAAATATATATCAAAACTAGCCATTAAGCAACATCAAATTAAAACATGGTGACAACATTTTAATCTGATGTTATATGCTTATATTTGCTTTTGGATTAAAACATTAATACAATACATTATCAAAACAATTCATACAACGACATCTGAAAAGTAGTGACTATGGATTGTTTTATAGATTGTTTTGACATGTATTGTATTAACATTTTAATCCTGATTTCTTATATTGTAAACTGTCTTGTGAGGGTTTGGCTCTCAAACGGCAGGATAAAAATGACTTAATGAAAACACTAAACAAACAGGATGGCTGCTCACATCTGATGCCTGTGAAAACACATCTGAAAGGCTTTTTTTACTACTCATGTTATGTAATTCTATACATAACAGAAGTGTTGTTCCATGCAAATACTGCTACTAATTGCCCATGGTATATTATCCTTAAACACTCTAGAAGGAGTTAATAATACAGTGGGATTTCAAGAATGTTACAGCTACTGTGAAAAATTATAATATACATGAATATCTAATCCTAGATTAGGGCTGCCACACGTCCAGAATTTCCTGGACATAGCTGGGATTCTCCTGTCAAAACTGACATCCGGGCGGAATTTTCGATAAGCGTATAACAGCTATATAAAGAATAGCTAACAACAACAACAACTTTGCCAAAAAAAACCAATCAACAACTTTTGTGTCCAGATTTTCACTTTTTCCAAATATGCCAATCCTATCCTAGATACTGTAGTAATAATCCCTTTCCTTTGAAATAAATTGTTGGCATCTGTCTGTCTCGAAAGGCAATGGAGTTCACCTCCAAGGGTGAAATCAAACTGCTGCATTAGCAGCACCAAAGTGCAAGCCAAAGCAGTGTGGATCCTGAGCTGCCCAGACGACAAGACGCCCCCCCCCCCCGCCTTGCTGAAGTGGTCCAAAGGAAAACAGAGCAATTGGCTGCAAGGACTTGCTGGAAGGATGCGTACAAGGCACCACCCAAACATCTTAGGAACTCCACTCCAGATTTGTGTAGGGTTTACTCCTTAGCTTGTTCTTCTCCAGAATATATCCCGCAAGGCAGCAGAGAGTTAGGATCAGAGTTGTCCCTCTAGATGGGCTGCCTTCCAGGGTGACGAGCCGAATCAGCCCCTCTATTCCCTCTACAGCAAGTGCAGAAAATGCCTTCTTGAACAATGGACCCTCTAGTGCAGGCATCCCCAAACTGTGGCCCTCCAGATGTTTTGGCCTACAACTCCCATGATCCCTAGCTACCAGGACCAGTGGTCAGGGATGATGGGAACTGTAGTCCAAAACATCTGGAGGGCCGAAGTTTGGGGATGCCTGATCTAATGGTCTCAACTGCTCAATCAGCTGGAGCCTGTCTTTGCATGCAAGGGAGGTCCCTAAGTAACCAAGGGTTTGAGCCCCATCGGCTACCGTCACCTGGTTTAGCTGCCCGTTCATTTCCTGGGGTGTGGCTGCTGTCACATGCTGACAGCTTCTAGGAGCCACAGGTGAGAGCTGAGTGCGGGGGTGGGGGGGACCAAAGGTGGACAAACTACCCTAGAAGGAGAAAGACGTGTTCCCCCAGAGGTACTACCCTCCCCCTAACACCCCACACACCCAAAAAAGGAAGGAGTTAATCATACAGTGGGGTTTCAAGAGTGTTATAACTACTGCGAAATTTTGTAATATACATGAATATCTAATCCTATATTGTAATAATCTTTGCCCTTGAAATAAATAGGATCTGTGTTTTCATAGAATTGCACAAGATTGTATTTTGTTGTGTTTTGTGGCTCCGAACCACCACTTGGCTGCAACAAGTGGCATTTCGATACAAACTACAATATTTGGGTTACACTGTGGAGAAGGAAAAAAAGCATCAAGCTAGCTAATAATCATGGCTGTCCTCTGTTGAGTCTATTGGAGGAGACAGAACTTTTTAAAACTATCCCAGATCCTTGCCCCATTTTGGCATAGATTCTAGACATCTAATCTTTTATACATGTCCAGTGTCCTGGCAACTCTCAGGAGATCCCCCCCCCTTGCTTGCTGGTTTTGATTTATGATCCTTTCATAGAATAATCCTTTCAATCGCCACAATTTGAGTTCCCCTTTCTCCTGCGAGATGATATACAGATTTATACTTTCCCCCAGTTGCCTTGAAATTATAAGATCATGTTATATATGCAGAAACCTTCTATAAGACTTCCAGTTAGTGGATAATGCCCCTTTTGGATGACTTAGACTGCCATCCTATGGCCCCTGGAATGATAATGATGATAGTGCAGACTGAAAATTACCATCCTGGGGCCTCATTCTGGAGGGTAATACAAAAAGGGTTGCATCCAATGAAGCTGCCCTGTTAGCATAAGGACTTCGACTCGTACAACAGAACTTCCTCTTCCTTTCTGCTCCCCAAACTTCTGCGGAGACACCTCAGAACAGGCATGGGAGGCAGCAGGGGAGAGCAGAACTTGTGCGACCCAAATTGTTTCCTTGAACAAATATACCCATTTATGAGAAGTTAGCTGATCCTCAGCATTCTAAGAATTGACTCGTATTTCTGTGACTAGGGTAAGTGCCTTAAAAGTTCTTCCAAATACAAACTGTAAATGAGCAAGCAGTATATATATATATATACTGTATGCACCAAAATATTGCGATGTGGAATGCATTTGCTCAGTGTTCCATTCAGTTCCCCTGCCCATCAGTTTTTCCATTCTCTCCCACCTCGGCAGTCAGTCAGCATTCCGTGCCTACTGAGCATGCTCAGGACACATCGGCCTGGTTTTATTGGTCCCTTTAGGTTTTCTAAATGTTTGTTGCCTTTCTGCAAACCTCAGGGATTTCCCAAGCATGCTGGTCCCTCCCTCTTGTGAGTGGGTGGCACAGTTTTGGCTACACTAGAACTGGCACTCAAGAGAACCGCGGCCGCTATTATCGATGATGATGGTTATTGTGTCCTTCCAAAACAAGCACCGCCTTACTTTCATATGTATTCGTGTTGCTATTTTTATCCTGTTTTCACAACATAAAATGCAATGCGGGTGTTTCTCTCTCGAACAAATATTTTTCTTGGCTTATCTAGTGAGGGTTAAAAAGACAGCTGTTATGATGAAAAGCAATATATTTGAGTTGACTGGCTCTTAGATGTGTTGATCATCATGCGCTGTTTGATTCTTATCTTATTCATTCTGGAACACAATTTAAATATTGGAAACCTCAAGGCTCAGAAACAAGCCAGCTGCAAGCTAGGCAACCGCTGAAGAGCTTCATGACCTAGTATTCAGTGCTGGTTGGAGGATCAGAGTTGTACATCTGGAAACGCTGGAGCCTAGAGGAGAGATGGGGAGCCTTTGTACTTCCATAAATAGTTGGACCACAACTCCCATCATCCCAGACCATGCTGAGTGGAGCTAACGGGAGCGAACATCATCATCAGGGTCTCGGAATCCCCATACATGATCTCAAGGGCCTCTGCTCATTGTGAATGAGAATGTCAATTAATTCATCGTGCCCTGGTAACAACGCTGTTGTTATCTATCCTAATGTAGCCAGAAGAGAAACAGAAGATCCAATCCACGTCTCTCATGTGCCTGAAGAAACAAGTGGCCAAAGCACTTTATAAGCGTTTTGTAGAAGCAAATGGAATTCACATGATGGTGGGAGAGACGGAGATAATTATATTGAAATTACCTGAGTCTGTTACAGTGAGACTAGTAGGGTGGACAATAGATAGCTGTTGCAGCTCTCACCTCACAAAAGTCTCCACACCAACCCCCTTTCCAAAAAGAGCACTAGTTATACAAATAATATGTAGTGTTTAACTTTTTCTTATAAAAAGTGTATGGCAGTATAGGAGCAGGAACATATGGATCCATGACCTGCAGAAGTGTTTATGTGACTCAGTTGTCAGCTAATTTCCACAGCCCTAAAACAAAGCATGTGTGAACACACTGACAATTGATGGTGCCGGACATGGAGGCTTGTTTTGCATTTTAAAGACACAAATAGTGTTTTTTGTGCAATCTTATACATGCCTATTCAATGGGACTTACTCTCCATGTAAGAGTATGTATGATTATACCCTTGCTGTAACATTCAGGTGCAAACCAGATGTGAGGTGCAGAACCTTGATGGGTCTCCTGGTGTGTTGCTGTTGTTGTTGTTGTTGCTGCTGCTGCTGTTGTTGTTAAAAGCAGCTGTGTGAAGGATCCAGTTTGGATCAAGACCACAACACTGGAAGAAGGGACTCAACCAATTCCTGCCCACCAGTTTTCCCCCACTCTGAGCTGCTACTAGCCATTCAGGGATGAAGTGATGGGTAGCTTTGATGGGATGAGTTAGCCCTTCCTCTTTCAGTTCAATGAGCTTGAACCTATTTGTGGACCCCAGCTTCCTAAAAAAATGGTCAGGTACTATAAGAGGTACCAGATAACAGCAGTGGCTGTATGCAGTCAAATACAGCACAATCAGACCCTCCAAGTGTCTCTGGTTTTTTAGGGACAGTCCCAGAGTTACATAAGCCATTCCAGTTTCTGATTTGATCCTGGAATGTCCTGCTTTACCTTAGGAAGTCCTTATTTACATTGGAGAAATGATGGAGGTTATGCAATACGCCAACAAAGGTCCATATAGTTAAAGCTATGGTTTTCCCAGTAGTGATGTATGGAAGTGAGAGCTGGACCATCAAGAAGGCTGATCGCCGAAGAATTGATGCTTTTGAATTATGGTGCTGGAGGAGACTCTTGAGAGTCCCATGGACTGCAAGAAGATCAAACCTATCAGTTCTTAAAGAAATCAGCCCTGAGTGCTCACTAGAAGGACAGATCCTGAAGTTGAGGCTCCAGTACTTTGGCCACCTCATGAGAAGAGAAGACTCCCTAGAAAAGACCCTGATGTTGGGAAAGGTTGAGGGCACAAGGAGAAGGGGACGGCAGAGGATGAGATGGTTGGACAGTGTTCTTGAAGCTACTAACATGAGTTTGGCCAAACTGCGAGAGGCAGTGAAGGATAGGCATGCCTGGCGTGCTCTGGTCCATGGGGTCATGAAGAGTCGGACACGACTGAACGACTGAACAACAACAACAAATGCAATACGCCTTTCCTGTTTTCATCACAGAAATGTTGCAGCAGATACACAATATACTTTTGAATATCACGGATGAACCAGTATGGTTTCACGTCAGAAATGTTTGTGTGGTCTTAGGAAGGAGATACTGCAAAAAGGGGTTTACAATATTTGGTTAAAATTGAGAAACACAATCCATGTAACTAGTTGCATGAGTGACTGAAATGAAAGGGGAATTCATTATCCTAATCTGGCCCCCAATGACGTAAACTAGTAAATAGTTCAAAACCACAATTGCTCCCGTAAATTATTTTCAGCAAATTCACTAGGAGTTAGGTCCGACCGTACACACACACAAATCATTTCAATTTTTACGGATGATCCATACAGTGGTGGAGAGCAGCTGGGGGCGGTGCTGGTGCACGTCCCAGGGGCGTGGCACGCCACACGTAGGGGCGTGGCATGCGTCCTGGGGGCGTGGCGCACCGCCTGCTTGGGTGTGGCGCCCAGTGCGAGCGGGGGGGGGAGCCGCAATGGCACCCCACCGGGATTGCGCTGCGGGGGGTGGTGCGCTCCCCCCACTCCTCTTCCTCCACCAGTGGATCTATATACATGAGAACTAAAGAGAAATCCAAAGACGAAGTCAAACTAGGTGTGAAGTGTTTCCCCCATCGAGCTACAGTAATAAGCGCTTCAGGGGGAAAGCTACTGTGTGAATCTCTTCTCTGCAGTTCTTGTTGTTGCATAAATATTCATTAACAGAGGGTTCATTGTGCATATGCTATGCATATTTCCTCAGAAGTACGTCCCACTATGTTTGATAGGGCTTGTTCCCAAGTTCCCAGGTAAGTGTTCGTAGACTACCTAAACCCATTAACAGCATACAGTATCACGGTGGTGATAATATAAACCGAGAACAAAAAAAAACCACCACACAATGGCTGAAGATAGAATGAAAGTTACATCAAAAACTCTTATGAGGAACTAATAATCTGTCAATAAAGCCAACTGACAAATGAAGCCATGTATATATTGCATGTATAACAGAATGTATACAGTCTATATACTAGAACCATTCAGCAATGGATAGGTGTAACAACGAAATCCCAGCGCCAATAAACGTTCATGTTAGGTCGATGGCGAATGTGCCACGGAGCACTTCAGCAGATGAACAAAACAATGTCCTGAACACGACGATAGAAGAAAAATATTGTGTGAGTCTAGTAGTGTCACCATCCATACAAACTCAAACCGAGTGGCACATGGGAAGAAGAAAACCTGTCCTCCGGATATAGCTCAGGTTTCGCTCTGAGGCTTCATCAGTTCTAGGTATTACATTCTGGTCAACAGAACATGCGAATATCCACTGAGGTAAAGTCGGGCTCGAAGGGACTTACTTTTGAGCAGATATAATTAGGGTCCTTATACTCCCCAATGGACTCTAAGGATAATTTACCAACATAATGGACTACAGCAGGGGTGGGGAACCTGGACTTCAACTCCCATCATTCCTGACTGTTAGCCATGCTGGCTGGGGTTGATGGGAGCTGAAGTCTCTCAACAGCTGGAGGAGCACAGGTCTCCCATCTCTGGACTGAAGGTTTCACATAATATAAAGCTGCATCCCATAGCTTTTATCTTTGCTACTCGGGATTTCGTTCCCTTATCACCATGGAGGGGAGCCAAAGGAACGACACTTCTCAAATGAAGAGAGTGTCATTTTGGTTGTAACTGAAATGGAACTAGCTCATTATTCTTTTGTTGTTGATGCTGCCGCTGTTGTTGAAGGATACCTGACTGAAACACCTAACGATATTTTTGCCCTTCAGGTCATGTTAGCGGAAACTTTGGAGATTAGGTTTTCAGGGTAAAAAACAAAAAAACTTCGTTTTATGAAACAAGATTAAAGCGAAGCAATTAAAGGATAAGGCTCATATTTAATTTTCTCCCTAAAATGTAATTTTTCATGCAGTAATAACCTCAAACCCTTTTCAAGTTTTATAGCAATTTCACATTTGGCACAAAGAACAGGAAACCATCTGTAGCAGACCAAGATCATCGCAAGGCTATTCACAGATATGGGGAGGGGAAGACTGAGATGAAAAGCAATGAAACATTAACTTTAAATGAAAGCTTTGAAGGTGTGCAGAGGATGCTGGTTTCTGCCTTGGGCCTTGATCTCTGCAAACAAACAAAAACCCTGAAACAATGAAGAATTACTCTTATTCTTAGAATAAAAGGTTGAGTATTGCAGTACAAGAAACAAGCCAAAGTACAAGGACTGGAGTCCATTCATAGTTTTGCAGCTCAAATCCATACATTGTTTACTAGAAAGAAAGTCCCACTGAATTCTATGGAGTTCCCGAGTGATTAGATTCTCTGTTCTCCTGAGGTCTCCCATCTCCCATTTGACCCCATTCTGGGGGGTTTATAGTGTCAGCGATAATTGTGCATTCTCCTAGCTGCCACAGATTTAAACTATGCGTTTTATTATCTTCAAACACAACAAGTTACCTGCAGCTTAACAGCTTAAATAAACGTTTCAAATAATTAAAACCTATTGAACAGGAGATCCATTGTAAAACTACTTTTTGTTTTTCTCTCACCTTTTCAGGTTCTACTTTTGTTGAGGCTCCCTAACAATGGCCTGGTTTGGATGTAACACTAAGCCATAGCTTAGCATTGTTGGAACAAGCCCCTTAAGACTAGGTGCTTGACCATTCCCCCTGCCCACTTTACTATTATTATTATTTATTAAATTTGTATACCTCCCTATGCCCGCCAAAGGAGGATACTGGAAGAATCCACTTCTAGATTTAAACTAGCCATGGTTTGTTATTATGCTCGATAGGGAGAAAGAAACTGTGCTTAAACTATGTTTTATTGAAACAAGCTAGGACCAAACTGTGGTTTCTGATCCTAGTTTATTTAAATAAATAAAAAAAACCCTAAAAAACACCCATAGTTTAGCCTAACCTCAATTCCTGGTGGAAGCAGTGGAGCTTCTCCTCAAGAAAGTTTACATCAATATCTTTTCGTAATTTATATATAAAAAATAAGGGGTCAACTAAGGGTGCTCTCAGATGGCCTGTTTGCTGAACATTCATCCTGATTTGTTTGCAAAGAGATTAGGGAATCTATTTAATGGACTCTTACTCAGATTTATTTGCTGGGAGATTAGACAAAGTTTCATCAAAGCAAATGTTATCCTACACTTCCCAGTGCATTTCCCTGCCTCTTTTCTTATTGGAAAAGTCCACTCTTTTGTTGTACAAGATCTCCCAATTATCCATATCTGCTGGTATGTGACTGAATCCCACATGAAAATAGTGACAGTCTGGAAGCACCCTAAGAGACACAAGGTAGAATTGTATAAAACTGATTCAGAGTGGTGTGGAAGGAGTGAACACAGTAACCCGATTCAGAGCATGACCACAACAAACAATTTAGATCTTAAGGAATACATTGTCACTAGATCTTATGACAACCACCAGCACAGACATTCTTTAAAGAAAGCTAATACTTTTTAATAGGGCCATACCTATCAAAGGCTATATTTGGGGATGGGATTTCCATATTTACAGATAGGAACAACAGCAGGATATCGTGTCTTGCTTAAAAGCTTCCCTCAGGGTGCCCGGTGACTGATGTATGAGACAGAAGGCTGGACGAGGGCTTTTGCTCGTCTTGAGCAATGCAGTTCTCAATTCTTTTGTTCTCATTATTCACCCCAGGATTATAAACTAAGCTATTATTTGGTTCAGCAAGTTTTAGGACTGGGCCATACATTTTATGATTGTAGCACCTCGGTGCAGAAAATTACCTTCCAGAGAATTACTTTTCACATCTAGATAAGAACTGCAATTAGTTTTAATTGCTTGCAAATGGCAACTAAACAATATTTTAGATGTGTGCCTTTCTCCTACTTTGTGGGGAATCAAGGGTTTTTCCAGGCAATTCAGAACAAGCATGCCCTAAACAGCATTTGTAGGTAGCAAGCAATACTTTGCAAGTCCCACACTAGCAGGACATCTAGTCCTCCTGTAAAGGGGATGATTGCCATACTTTGTGCAACAACATAAATCAACAGCAAAAGAAAATGAAATGTAATAGTAGTGTAATAAGAGGTTATTGAAATGACATTGTGAGGTTGTCAGACAGGAATGGAATTTGTTATCTCTTAGTGTTTTAAATAAAAGGTGTCAAGATTACAAAACTGGGGAGCTCACATCCTTCAAGAACTTTTATTTTATTCTCAAACCCACAACATGGCATGATTTGGGCTGGATCTACACTGATTGCAAAAACGCTTTAAAAAAAGTAATCATAGCTCTCAATGCAGTTTCCCATTGATGATGGATTGCTGTTCTACAGAGCCCTCTGGTGTCACATTTTTATAATGCATTTTAACGTTATAACTGACCAGAGTAGATTTGCCCCTAGAGAAGAGAAATGGTGTGTCTTGTATTTGATAAAAATGTTGCATACTCATACAGGAACTTCTAGATATTTCTGAAACACATACCGGTACAGCCAGACTACAAAGACAAAAATACCATTATTTCCTCAGATATAAAATATTGAGTGTTGTTTGGGAATTCTAAGAAAGAAAGAAAAATCAAGGCAGTTTTGAAATAAGTGATTAAAATCAGTGCAGTTTTTAAAGGTTCTGGCTTCTTGATTCAAAATGACATTCAACTGAATCCAAATATAGGTGAAAACCTACTCCTTGATCTGAGGAAGCATCTTGCAAAATTTTGTTAAAACCAGGGCAGTTTTGAGAGGTTCAGCCCACCATCTTGATTCAAAATGGTGGTGAATCGTAGTCAGCACAGCGAAAAACCTACTCCTTGAGCTCCCTAACCATCATGCAAAGTTTGGTTACGATGTCTTAAGTGGTGTCCAAATGGATAACCAACAAATGAACAATTTTCCGAAATATATAGTAGAAAGAAAATATATCCCATACAGCATTTGGAAAAGGTACTAAGCCTACAATTTGACCCTGACTTGTTTTTAGGAGGTAATTATTGTTTGATTTTATACCAATGTTATATATTTGATGTTAGCCGCCCTGAGCCCAGTTTCGGCCGGGGAGGGTGGGATACAAATAAAAGTTGTTTGTTGTTTGTTGTTGTTGTTGTTGTTACTGCTGCTGCTGCTGTTGCTGTTGTTGTTGTTACTACTACAATGGAAGTACAAGTGGAGAAGTGCCAGGATAGAACACAATGTTTAGTGCATTAAAAATTAAGGCTCTGCACTGGATTTCTCTGGGGCCAAAATCCTGAGCCAAACTGGGTGTATTCAGAAGGATTTGGACCTTAGGCAGGAAGGAGAGGAAGGTGTGAGCGAGAAGGACAAACTGCAAAAAAGGAGGGACCTACCACACAGCTGTGCTTTCACTGGAGAAGGAGGGGAATAGCCTTTCATTCCACGCCTCTCCTTCTTCCTGCCCCTAAAGCACTGTGCAGGACTTGACGCTCCTTCTTAAGAACTGTTGAACAGGAGGATCCAATCCGGTGTGGTCCTGTGTGGTGCTGCTCCTTTGCAATCTGATCCTGTGTGGTGCTGGCACACACCCCTCCCAACTATATTTTTAATACGTTCAAATAGGATTCCCCCCCTCCCAAAAAACCCCACACCTCCTTTAAAACTCCTTTGCTACACCCCTGAATTGTTTTAGGGATGGATCTGGTGACACCCCCCCCTCACCTTGGCAGAACAGGATGAATTGGTCTGATCTGGTGGCCACAGATCGAGACCGCAGGGTGGATTGGGGGGGTCCATAACACCCCTAGTAAAATCTCATTTTGTGGAATGGGCCTATGCCAGTCTTTCAAATGGCGGGGGGCGGGGGGGCGGGGCGGGGCGGAAAACAACTATTCAGGGCATCCTGCAGCCAAGATTCAAAGCTGTCATTTGCTAAAATGCTGCTTCCCAGCCATTGTGATTGCAGGGAGAGAAGAATCAAAATGTGCCACAGGCTCAGAAGCTCTTAAGACCGATTTAGATAAGCCTAACATTAAGTGTTGTGCAATTCATAATTCCCAAGTACATTTCGTGACGGCTGAGGCTCTTGATTTGTGGCTTTTCGCATTTGGAGTTAATAATTCTGAAATAAAAATGTCACAGAGGAAGGCCTACATGTCTATTAACTGCGTCTTGGCACCCATTGTGTTAATGAAAAAAATATGCAGATTTGATGATTAGCTGTAACTAAAATGTACAGCCCTCCAGCCACGATGAGCATTTCGATGTGCTCTAAAGTTACACCAAATGAGTTGTCTAACCCTGGGTTAGACTCTAAGGCTTTTGAGCTTGGATGGTTTCCTTTTCAAACTGTTTGCCATAGATCAAAAAGTTGATTTATTTCTTTCCGTCTTGCACTCCCTCCCAAGCTGGAAAGCTGCTCCGCCTTCCCTGGATCAGGCGCGACACCTAGGTAGGGTTTTAGACATGGCAAAAGCTTCAGAGCAGTTTTCCTGTTGCGATGGAAGAGCGAAATGAAGGAAGCAGAACAATGGTAAGAGCCGATATTAGAATTATTGCTTTACAGCTCTCTACCAAAATGGATATTTTGCCAGAGTTGCCATAGATTTAATCTTATTTTTGTGTGTGTGTGTTTTGCAATCAAAGATAACTAAACCGAAAATAGTGAGCAAGTCATCGTACTAAAATGCAAGTGACAATTAGTATATATTTCTGGTGGAAATGGATTGTTTTAATGGTGAAAAAATCCTGTTGTGTAATAAGCACCAATGGACAGGTCATCTCAACAGTTTCATCAATCGTAATAAGAAGTGAAAGGTGCATTTAGAAATAGATTCACACATGCTTAAATGATATTGCTTTTCTGCCTTAAATAAAGTTTCTGGGGCTGCAAGACTGTATCTGATGACCTGGCTATCATCCTCATTGAAATCAGTGGGATATACTTTTGAATCTACACATATAGAATCATTCTTCTCCCCACCATTTGGGACACATTAAAACACTAAAGAAGAACCTGCATAAAAACTCTAGATTGGTACTGATTTCAGTGACATTTGCACCCTGCCCTTAGGACTCTGGCTAGTCAGTGCAAACTGTGTCCACTCTTACATCCGCGCAATCTCAGTTTATTTTAGAAGCATTTTTAAGGGTTTAGAGGGGCTATTAGGGATGCTGGGGTCTGGTGCCTAGCTATGCTTTTCAATTTAATGAAACAATAAAGAGGAGGTGGATGAGATAGCATGTACAAATACTGCTCGCATAGCTCATTTCTTTACACTCAAATAAAGAGGTGTATTAAGCTTAGTAAAAGCAGGAGAGTCTGTGCTGGTCCAATGGTTCCCATACTTTTTGAACACGAGTCCCCCTTCTAAATGAACTCGTCTGTTTTTCTCCACCACCCCCTCCAATGACCCAGCAGCAATAATCTGTTTTGTAGGTGAGATGCAGGCAGAGAGAAGGAGACCCTTGCTCACGTGTCATGCATAACACAGTCATATGTGAACATTTGTTGTTGCATGCAAAGAGCTATGGGTCGGGGTCCCACTCCCATCACCAGCGCTAGCAGAGAAACGGAGCAGTATTTATTTGACACCCCTCTAAAACAATATACCGGGAAGCATCATAAAAAGAAAGCAGCAGGTCTTTCTGAGCAACTTTCTTCGCAAGGTTGACACACAGATGATAAGGCAATGAAGGGGCATCTGCTGGGGACATTCAATCTACCCAGGTTTGGACTTGGGGGGTGAGGGGACGTGCCACCTACTTCATGATTCCATCCCTCCCTGAAACCCATGCCTTCCCTGTAAATCAGGAATGGAGAACTTTGGCTCTCCATATCTTCTTGGCTTCCATTATCCATGGCTGTTGGCCATGCAAGTTGGGCCTGATAGGGTTTGGGAGTCCAATAACATCCAGAAGGCCACTGGTTCCTCACTCCTTCTAAACCACCCCTCATTTGGGCAACCACAGTATACATATTTGTTACATATTCTAATCCTTTAAAAAAAAAGTTAGTGAATTGTTAATGATCCCATCACCTACCTCAATTCTCAGTGTATATAACCTACTTGAGGTCATCTAACAAGAATTACTTATCTTTTAATACTGATGGGTTTGTGATTACAGTACTAGAGCATTTAAAGGATTTGTTATTTTTCCAGCTTTTCAATGAATCTATATTAATAAAGAAGTGGTGCTTTGCCTGCACTGGTTGCAAATATGGAACCAATGTGGATTCTCAGTATCTCGTGAGTATGGCCATCCTGGTACAGACGTAACTCTTGTCTTATTTTTGTGTAAACTCAACTACACTTGGCCATAGGAACAGTGCCGGATTAAACTAGGCAGAGGCAGCCCCCTAGGCAGTTGAAATCTCGGGGGACCCCTCGTGCGCTTGCTCTGGTGGAATAACATTGAACTAAGAAAGCTTGATTGTAATTTTCTTTCATGATCAAATCAATATTGATCCGTTGTCGCAGGGCCACTGAAAGGCATGGGGCCCCTAGGCCTGTGCCTACTCTGCCTATTTGGTAATCCAGCACTGCACAGGAAGAGAAAAGTTCAAAGACTGTGATAATGCATGGTTGCGATTCACTTATTGATTTCATCATAGCCTTTAAAGGCTTTGGTTTGGTTGGAAGCCGCCCAGAGTGGCTGGGGAAGCCCAGCCAGATGGGCGGGGTATAAATAATAAATTATTATTATTATTGGTTTTCATAAAATTGAATGACAAATGTAACATTTTCTTACTTCTGCCGACAGCCTCAGCACGCTTAGAAGCAAAACCTGTTACCTACTAGCAAGTAAATGCAATTAGGAGGAAGGCGAAAACTTGTCGATATACCATACAGTACATTTAACATGCCACATATGAATGATTTTTTAAGATGGAAGTATTTGCTGGCAAATCTAGAGAAAGAAAGGAAACGTTCTGTGCTTATGCGTGCAGAAGTGTAGGTTTCTCTGGAGGGCATGCTTCCTTATATCAAAATGTCCAGATTCACTGAAGTCGCTGCCAAATGTTCGCTGACTTCCGTAGATTCAGGTTACCCCCTTAAGCCCTACATCTCCGTGCTTTTCAATAAGATATGTATTCCTCCAGCGCCTAAGGGTCAAATTACTCAAGCATTACATCATTGTAGCGGAAGTCATGCGCCCTGAAGGGGGAAGCCTCATTGATTATAGAGCAGGAGCACTACCTCAAACAATTCTCTCTGAAGGACCCCGAAGGGCAGATATGCCACCAAATATAATCTCTGGGAAGAGGATCCATGTAGGCGGTGACATGATTATGTATGAAAAGTATATATAATAGTTAGGAAAGCCAATGAATTTGTATGTCAACTAAACTCCATCGGGAATGTATTCTAAATGCTGTACAGAAACAGGCAGTGGGTAGATCAGGTAGCCCTCAGGGTAATTTGCTAAATTTCTGAGTCTCCTTTTATATATATATATAAAATGAAAGAATCAGGTTTCTAGGGGTTCTTGGGGGGAAAGGTAGGTGGCAGATGGCTAATCCTACCTCTGTTAAAAACCTCCAATGAAGGAGAGTCGACCTCTATTTTTGAGGTCATCTATTCCAGGCATGTCCAACAGGTAGATCGTGATCTACCGGTAGATCACTGGATGTCTGCGGTAGATCACTGGTAGATCATTGGCTCCCCCCAAAGAAGCTGAACAACTGTGGCTCCCCTAAAAAAAGCTCAACATTTTACCTCCTCCCTGAAAAAACTCAACAACTTTGACCTGAACTGCCAGTTTTTAACTCTGTGAGTAGATCGCAGTCTCTTGGTATCCACTGGTATCCACTGTCAAATAATTCTTGCCATCAGCAAGTTCTTCCTAAAGTTTAGTTTGAATCTCCTTTCCTGTAAAGCCAGGGACCCCATCAGGAAGCAAGTTCCTCCTGGAATGTATGTTTGTATAGTTAGCCCCACTGAGGCATGGCAAGCCACAGGGATTGAAGAGGAAGTGTGGCCAAACTCAGGAGACCCATGGCATGCTGTGGCATTGGGGCATCATTCCGCTGGGGGCACCCATGTGCTTCAGACGCGAACTGTATTGGCTTGCCCAGTTGGTCCTGGGACAGCCAGCTTGAGAGAGAGACTTTGGATGTGAATTATATACCTGAGCACAGAATCATAGAATTGTAGAGTTGGAAGAGGCCACAAGGGTAATCTAGCTCAACTTGCTGCAATGCAGGAATCTTTTGCCCAGCATGGGGTTCGAACCCACGACCCTGAGATGAAGAGCCTCATGCTCTACCAACTGAGCTATCCCAGGTACGGAAGCACAAATGAGCCCCACACCCTGCATTTGCAATAATAATGATTTAATAATAGAAAGACATTCATTTTGACTACCACACACAGCAAAGTTGAATGTCAAAAAGAAAAAAAGGGGGGAAGGAAGAAGAAAAAAAAACTTCTCCCACTCCTTTTCCTGGCACAAAGTGCAAACAACATACCATACAAGATGTTAACATCAGTTAGAACACCCTTTCCTTAGGACACCAGCATCTCTAACGGAGGTGATTACCTGAGCAGAACAATAGCCTGATTGTCGAAAAGCTCAATGCAGCTCACTGGAAGAATGTTAGTATTTATGGATGTAATTAAATGTCACTTGCAGTGTGAGTGAGCTGATACCATGTAATGTTATATTTACTTGGCATCAAGGAATAGATTTCTGGGAATGTTTTAAAAAACAGAAGGAAGTCAGCTGAGCACTAAGCTGTAATGTAGCTGCTGTACACAAATGCAGGAAACCTATTCAAGTTTATGGGGTCATGGGACTTCCTTTACAGTCTTTGTCAGCATATGAAAGATGTACAGGCAGAAATCCAAGCAGGTGGCAGGGCTTCCAGTTGTTGCTGTTGCTGTTGCTGTTGCTGTTGTTGTTGTTGTGGTGGTGGTGGTGGTGGTGGTGGTGGTGGTGGTGGTGTGCTGAGGGTCATATGTACAGCATATTGAGCACAGGATGTGTGTGCAAAAGGTGCTCGACTCTCAGAGGGCTTCCAAATGTTGGGTTTCACACCGCCACCTCCCCAAACACACCTGATCCTTAAGTGATGCTATGGCAGGTAGATACTCACAAACCAGGTGTCAATTTCCTTTCTAGTCCTAATGCAGGCTTCCTCAAACTCGGCCCTCCAGATGTTTTTGGCCTACAACTCCCATGATCCCTAGCTAGCAGGACCAGTGTTCAGGGATGATGGGAATTGTCATCTCAAAACATCTGGAGGGCCAAGTTTGAGGAAGCCTGTCCTAATGTACAGTATCAGCAAGATTAGGGTGAGACGAAGAGCAAGCATTCCTCAGTGGCAGTGATTCCATCTCCCCCACCCCAAGAACCATTTATAAAGGTTACTTCTCTGTTAAATGTTTCTTCTGTGGGATATTTCCTGTTTCATATTCTGGTTCCACACAACAGTCATCAGAGTAGTTGAAGTCTGGAAGCACCTTTGGAGAACAAATGCATTCCATGGAGACATTTGGCAATATGTCAGCTGATATATATATATATATGAGAGATCTTCAGGAACGTTGTAGAAAAGTCCCACCTCATGCCAGCAGCACCCGTGGTGTTGCTTCAAATGGAAGCACTGGGGATGGAGAGTATCAAAGCAATGAAAACAAAAAGCAATGCCTTAGAAAGGAATCATCTTTTAGGGATGCCATGATACCTTCCGACATTTCTGGGAATGGGTGGGTCCTGTGGGAAATTGGATACAAGTTCCTTGTTGTGTTATTTGTGGATCCAGGTGCAATGAAGTCATGGGTGGGTGGGTGGGGTGCACAGACAACAATAACGACAAGGAGTCAGGTGTTGGATTATTATTAGGCCACAAAATTATTGATTACAGGTTTGGCATAGGCATTGGGCCTATATCTACTGATTCAATTTGCTTGCTGGTTGATACGTTGTCAGTCAACAGATGGGGTTGACTGATGTTGGGGTCCCCCACATAGTGAACCGCTTCTGGTAGACCCCGAAATTACTTTGGCTTGTGTGTGTCATTGAGTACATTCTTCAACTGACCCAAATGCTTTGTTGGTCCAGCTTGTTACTTCTACCTGGACTATATGCTGTCTCACTTTTGTATGTAGCTCAGCTCCTGAAGGATTCTAGGAGACAGATGGTATCTTTCAGGCTATTGCCATCACAGGATGGCATCTGTAGGCTTGCTGGAAGGGAAAGTTGCACTTTACAGACTTTATCTTTCTTATGTCGCTCCTATTCATGTTGCTTTTTCGGTGGTTATTCAGGGCAGGCTTTTAGCCACAAGTGACACCCCTTGATGGCATGTGCTGAGATGAGTGGAAGCCACAAGAACACTACATAGGCATGACCACTGTGTGCAGGGTGCAGCTTGATAAGCTGCTCAGGCATACTGTCTCTTCCCTTGCCTTGAGGAAAGAGAGGTGTGGCATTATGCATGGAGAGACTGTTCTCCAAAGTGTTATCCTCTAGTAAACTCCATTGTGTACGGTGATACTATTATCGGCTCTAATTTGTGCTTAACCAACTTCAGCGGAGCACTAAAACATTGCTTGAGGGTAAGGTGTGGTGTACAGAGAAGAGCGCAGGTCGGGTCCCTGTGATGAGGTGTTCTGCTAGGAGCGGGAGAGGCATCACATAGAGACTTCCATCTTTTGCCTTGCTTGGATCAGTGACTCATATCTAACCATCAGGATTCCCATGGCATTTTGGCAAAATAATTTCTGAGTCACTGTGCCACCATCCCCCTTTAGGATGATTTGCTAGAAACCGAAGTACTGTTTACCTCTCTGCATCCCCGTGGAAGCGGAAAGGTGACCCTTGGGTTTTCGTGCTTCAACAGGAATTCCATTGTTTTATGTGAGTGTTTACTGTAACTGAGGAATCCAGGTCATAAAGTATAAAGGATGATTTCCTTAAGATCTGCTGAGGTCCAACGCATTTATTTATTTTTTGCAAGAAGGGAAGAGAACTGCTGTCTTTAGCATTTCTATGCAGAATCATGCTAATTGTTTTAAATGTCACCGTTTGTTTCCTTTGATTTATAAACCAGTTTTAAGCCACTAATGTGAACATACCCTGAATGACAAGGCTGGCAAAATATCTATGTTCTAACTAAGCATCTTGTTGAGAACATAAGAAGAGAGCCTCCTGGATAAGGCCAATGGAGCAAGTATCTGTTCCACAGGCTGTCTTAGACCTGCTCATTAGGTTAACCAGAGATGAGGAATCAGTATTGCTTCAGATCTTGTTTGACTCCAACTCCCATCAACCCCAGTTAGGATGGTTAATGGTCAAGGGGTGATAAGAGTTGTAGTCCAACAATATCTGGAGAGTCAAAGATTCCTCATCCATGATGCAAACCAAATTATCACTCCCCCCCCCTTCATTCATTATGGCGTGAAATTCTTCAAGTACCAGTGCAATTCTTGAAGGATCATTTTCAGTAGCTGTTAACTTCACAGCCTTCCACCAAAGGGCCTGTTCAAAATGTAAGCACTAGTTTAAATCCTTGTCGTTTTTCCTGATCAGTGATGAAAGTTAATGTTTGCAACATGGAATGCTCATAGCTTGAGGAACGATCTGTCATCAGAATAAAGTATAGCTGCTCTAGCTGATTGGTTTCTGTCCATAACTATTGGTTGGTTTTCTAATTATTTCTTGCTGGCAGTCATTTCAAATTATATCATCAAGGTCATGTCACTCTGAGGTACCTTTTCAAATGTTACTGAGGGGTGTTTCCTGAACACTAAAGTACAAAAATAATTTCACTTTATTTGTTCAAGGAAGGCCTTCAAACTGGTACCTTTGAGTTGCGATCCTCTAACCTCTTCCTTGGGAAGATGCACCACTGAATCCAGTTGGACTTACTTCTGAGTTTACATTTATAGGATTACACTGTTAGTAGAAAAATATAGAATTGACAAATGTCAGTGAAGAAATATGTATATTTCCAAGTTCCACACCAAATCCAAAAAAAAAGAGAGGGAATAATATAGTGATATACTTGACAACATTGAACTTTTCCTCATAGGTAAAAAAGTGGATGACAAAAATTTGGTAAAAGGCTTTGCTGTTCACTTACATAGCTGATGTATCATATGATACATAAGAAGTCCTCCCCTGCTACACTTTTTGTATGCATTTAACAACCAAGCAAAAAACTTAATATTCACTCGCCTACTTTATTTTGACATGTAATGGCCTGCCCAGTTTCTGTCAGATATGGTGCTGTTTCCTAATGATTCAAACTGTAGAAAATGTTCTCCAGGAGATGGATGAAAATCATAGCTCTGGCTTCTAAATATTTCTGGACCATAACATTAGACGTCAATATGCTCAGAGAATCTGGATCGGCATCCAAATTCTTTCAAGTACATTTTAAAAAATTAGCAGAAAGGTTAGTGAACTCATAGCTTTGCATGACTGAAAACATTTTCTGAACTTGAAAAAACAGAATTTTAGGTTTGGACCATTTTGCAGCACTGGATCCAGGGCATAATCATATCAATGGAGAGTTTTCAACTTATTCCTGTAATCAATCATTGCATTAAGTTAGGGGTGCTGTGCCTGTCATTGTACAGATGTTGGACTCGATTCCCATCAGCCCCAGCCAGCATGACCAATGGTCAAGGATGCTGGGAGTTGTTGGCTGGGTTAAAGGATGGTTGATCAGTGTAATAGACAAAGGCCAAGTATAAGGGACTCGTACTATGCAGCACCAAGTCGAGGCATCAGATCAGCGCAGCATTGCTGTACTGCAATATCTACAACTGCCTGGTGTAGTGTCCTGCAACGCTATTGCATTGGGTTGTGTGAAAGTGTATGAAGGAAGCAGGATTTATTTGGTCAACAATCTAAAACCATTCTGGTATAATTCCACACAAACAGAATACAGTAGTTGTGCAATGTTACAGTGGACATACAAAATAGAACTGTCTCATTTGTCAAATGTCAGATGGTCGTCCACAAAGTAAGTCACTCTGAAATCCCATTTAAATCAATGGGTTTTAGCACTGACTTTTTTCTGTGCGGGCTTGTGACCATTATACATAGATTCAAGAGCTTAGCATCATAGATATTTTACGTCCTTCATTTGCTTACTGTTGCCAGTTTTAAATGTCAACATCTTTCCTAAACCTGTCCAGTCTATTTATTTTGTTTCCTGGAATTGCCATTCCGTATTGTTGAAATGAAAAATCATGTAAGAGACTGTTTTAAAAACAATTGGGTTTAAATGAAAATGTATGTTTGCTGGGTTGAATCCAGACTGACACTGTTATGTTTAGTTAAATGGGTCTGTTCCAAGCATGACTAAATCTGGGTCAAACCCCTTGAGAAGTCACTCAAATGACTTCAGAACATGATGTAGCTTCCAGAGGTTCCCATCTAATAGAAGGAGTCCTTCTATCGGAAAAAGGTCAGATTAACCTCTTTCCACCAGAGGAAGGAAATCATTGGAAACCATCGGAAACCATCTAATCCAGAAGAGATGTATGTTCATTTGTGCTGTTTGTTTTATGGGTGCAAAATTAAGAAGTTGGGTTGAGAAGGGAGTTGATGTGTGAAATTTCTTAGAGCTATCAAATCCCTGCTTTGGGTTCCATGCTTTGTGTTTTCTGCCTGAATTAAGCCGTGTCTGGCCATTCCATCCTTACATATAGCTGCCAAAATCTGTCACTGTGTTCATGAGAAATCACTGGAAAGTGGCTTTTATATCTGGAGCGCAGTGATGCAGTCCTCTAAACTGGTCCTGGCATGTGATTTCATAAGCAAATCTTCCCTCAGCATGTTCCTAGGGCTGCTATGTGGGGCATTGCAGAAAAGCAAATGTATACATTCCTGTATATAAAATGAAATGAAATGAGACAGCATGCCTGGTTTAGATGGTTAAGCATCGCTCTCGGTCCTACAGCATCCGTAATTGTAGCCAGGCTTTCTAACAGAGTTGGCTGAATGGGTAATTTCTGCAGCCAAGCCTGCTAGATTTCCTTGTAGAACATCTCACTCCTTCCCGCTTTGCTTTTCTGTGACATTTATTTTCCTCTATCTATCCATCTTTACCCCCAAACCCTTTTGGGCTCATGACGAGCTGCATTAAGGATTTGCTTTATCTTTTCCTTCCTCCGCTTCTCCCACCCCCCATGCTCCCCCACACCTTTTCCTAACCTGAAAGCATTATCCATTCCTTGTGCATTTATCTTAGCTTATGTGGTCGTCGTGAGATGAAGAACCTCAAGCAGTCAGTCTGCGGTTGATTTGAAAACAGGCGAGTCTCAACAATGAGCTTAAAGAAAGGTGTCAGGTATAAATCAATTCTTCAAACAACCAGGGTGCATTCCAAACTTCAGAGACACTTCTTTGTGCAAAGTGATTTCTCTCTCCCCCCCCCTCTTTTTCTTTTCCCTCTGCCTGGAAGAGGATGAAAGTGGAGGAGTGGGGGCATTCATTTAGTCTAATAATGAAGGTGAAGCTCACAGGCATAATAATTTGGCAGCTGCTTTGCTTCCTGTAACAGTTAAACTTCTATATAGGTCTCTTTCTTTCTTTTTTAAGCTGGGGGCTTCTCAAAAGCAAGTGTGTGTGTGCTTTTTGTTGTTGTTGTTGTTAAACTGCTGGTGGTTCACCTTATGCAGGAGCCCTGCAATTAAATCTTGTTTGTATTTAAAAAGACAGGTTCCCTCTATAAGCTTTCCTGACCTATAATTAATGAAGATCAAAACTGTTACTAAGATGTTTAAGAAGGTAGGGTAGACATGGACAGTTCTGTAACAAGCACAGGAAGAAAAGTAACACTCTGTTCTTCACTCAGATTCTTTTTCACTGTGGTTTTTTTTTAAGCGTTTCATATTCTTCTTTATATTGTTATCTTTGATTAAAGGGATGTGCAAATGATTATGATGGATAAACATTTGGAAGCGCCTAAAGCGCTAGTCCACACACAGCTTCTTTGTTGCAAGTTCTGATTTCTTATGTGGGGTCTTGGTGCCAGTTTCATTGCTATTATCATCCCTGCTCAATTACTCACTGCTGTCAACTTACAATGGAGACAGATCCATGTTTATTTGCAAATGCCTCAACACGCATTTGTACTACGGGTGCATATTACTGAGTACATATTAAACTCACAGGCAACTCCCGTTTTATATGCAACCTATATGTGTCCACAGGGCCAAATCCGGAAGTGACCCGGGAACGTCATAAAAGATGTCACTAAAAGGGCGGAACAGGGGCAGAGAGGGGCATTTCAGTTTCACACAGTTTCACGTAAGCGCGCAATGACCCAGAACACAATCCCCGCGCAAACTGGGGGTTGCCTGTACTGAATTAGTGTTATCCTGCAATCTGAATATAGATTTTACATTTGAAAGATCACAACATATGGATATTTACCACCTATTAGCAGACAGCCATAGCTCTTTCCATTTTTATTTGCATGTAGGGCATCCAGTTTAAAGGGGGGTATACTTCTTCCACTGCCCCCAACACCATGTTGCCATACTAGCTCTGCCCCTTGATGGTCGAACACTGAGTGTGGTTGTGTCTGCAAGGCAAGCTCGACCCACAAACAGCTGCTTGCTCAGAGAGACCCCATGCAACCAGGAACCCTGCCCTATTATGTACAGCCCCTAAATGTGAGCAGATACTAATGCATGGGGCTTCTTTTGCAGACAACCACACTCAAATTCTGGTCATCAGAGTATGGCACTGATCTTCCACTCTGGCTTGAAACTGTGAGTGTCCTACACATGGCCAACACGTATACAGGACACCTCTTGCAATAGGAACCATCAAACGATTGCCAACGCAAGGCCATTCATCTGAGTGGTGTCTTCACTGGTGTAATTATTCCTTAACAAACCCTCTCAAAGGGCAACCAACCTATAGCCATTGCAAGATTAATGACCAAGCCCAAGGACAGGTGGGTCAGGAAGTCAGTGTCTGCACTCCCAGAGCTACTAGCCAGGCCCCTTTGATATGTCCTGTGGGGTGGACTAAAGGGAAGTTTCCACTCAGGTCCACTCCAATCAACCAGCATCGCAAATTGGCCCCTTCAGCACTACTGATTACCCGCACAGCCTGGTCCTTCCCAGAGGCCTTCTAACATTCCCAGGTATGCACCCATGGCAGGATCCTTACCCTACATCCTGCACCCAGTGACACAAATCAGGTCCTGGGTAAACTAGGGCCTGGGGCCTCTGCTTGGATTTTCAGAAAGTGAAGTAAGTGCATCAGTCTCATAGTTCTGGCTTTCATGTATTGTGGCTCCTCAGAAGGTCCTGACCCCCAGTCCAAAACACAAGGCTTTGAATCAGGGATGGGGAACTTGCGGCCCTCCTGATGTTCTTGGACTTCCAACTCCTAACAGGAATTATGGGAATTGTTGTTCAACTCCATTTGTCTGCCTAAGATGCAGCAGCAAATGGTGTTCCTCAAGTCAAAGGCACACAGTCCGAAAGGCTGGTCAAGTAATTTTGAAACCAGAGGCAGAAAATCCCACAGTACCAACAATAATAATTTGCTACCCTTCATGCCACCCTAAATCAGCCGCCTGAGGCTGCCTCTTCACTCTGCCTAACGGCAGGGCCGGCATTGGTCTTGAGGGCTACAGGTTCTCCATCCCTCTTTTTTAAAAAAACAAGAGGCCTTCTTTAAAGAGAAGCAGGCCTCTGCCTGCTTCATTGCTATGGAAATGAAACACCTATTTTACAACAGCAGTTTAAAAGGTTAGCATCTGTAAGGTGGTGCCGTAACAGATTGGCTTAAGTGGGAACTGAGATCACCCAACATCTTATAAGGCTGAAGCCATAAACAGGTTTATTTCAGGCAAATGTATGCATGGGCCAAAACTTCAAAAGGAAATGCAGAGCAGTTTCATGATTTTACATGTAAATAAATAAATAAATCCCAAATTGCCTTTGCCACTGGGAATTTGGTAGAGCGGATTACCTTTTCCCTGTGCTGCTTCAAGGAGTCATTGAATTGGCATCACCAACGGGATATTTGATTATAAAGTAACAATTCAGGAACCTACAAACCCCAAACTGCCTCTCAGCGGCACAGTCTTCTGCCGGTGGTGTCAGTCCGGGCCTCCGTCTTTTATTTTGCGTCACCGCAAGAGCATTGGTAACTTTAAAAGAAATCCAAAAGTGGATGTGAAATGAATGAATGAATGAATGATCCATGGTGACTTTGATTGATGATGTGTGTCAGTTCAAAGAACGGCAGGAAGAGATTGATTTTTCTGTGAATCAGCGGAGCAAGATATAGGGCCAGCTGCTTCTCAAGCTCAGAACACATAAAAGGTTTTATAATGGGCTGGGTTCAGAGTATGTTATTCTTTTTCTGCTTCATAGGGGAGGGAGAGAGGGAAAAATAGTTCCCTTGATCCTTTAGACTTTGAACCTACAATATAATTCACAAAAAAATAGATTGCTCCAAAGGCATCCACAGACATCAGTGAGACTACTCTGGTGTAACTGATTTATGGGTTAGAACCATATGGCCTGATCTTATGAAGTTGCTTCCATTTTATCATTTCAGAGACTGGCTTCTTTTGCCACAGGTAAAGAACCATCCTATATATGGGGCACCACCCTATATATGGGGCAAATGGGGCACAGGTCACATGCTGTGCTCCATTTGCTAAACAACACCCCACACACACACCCCATGGTAAATAAAAATATATATATTTGAAAAAAGGGAGGGGGAAGGAAATCTACAGTTTTGCTTTCAGGCTAAAGGACACCCAGTGTTGTTCCGGTCTTTTAAAAACTACATTTATATTCTCTCTCCTTCCCTGGAGCTTAGACACCACCACCCAGCACTCTCAGTGACAAGGAACAACAACAACAACAACAACAACAACAACAACAACAACAACAACAACAACATTTATACCCTGCCCCACGGAGGAATATCATTCACTAAATGAACAACTTGCCCTTACAGCCCATTGTCCTTGTCAATATTTTTTGTGTGTGTTAAAATCAGCAAGTGTTTTAGTTTCATAAAGGAAAATAACTTTAATTCCACAAAGCTTTCCACAGACCCTCCAAGTGTCCCTATTTTCCAAGGACAGTCCTGGATTTACAGAAGCTGCCCTAGGACTCAGCTATACAGCTGCAAATAAAATGTTTTAAGTGCAATATACAATGCAACACTAGCCTTATGGAAAATTCAGTGTATCTTTTTAAAATGTTTTTTTTAAAAAAAGGATTTTCAGAACGGTTCTTATATGTGTGTAAATTCCACCCTGGTTTCTTATTTGATCCCGGAATGTCCCGCTTTCCCTTAGACAGTGTTGGCTAACCTTGGCACTCCAGATGTTTTGGGACTACAACTCCCATCATCCCTGACCACTGGTCCTGTTAGCTAGGGATGATGGGAGTTGTAGTTCCAAAACATCTGGAGTGTCAAGGTTAGCCATCACTGCCTTAGGATGTCCCTGTTTTCATTGGAGAAATGTTGGAGGGTATGCTATTGACGCTTACTGGAGGTGAACACATAATACCTGCAAAACAAGGTATTTATTCTTAAAAGAAAAGAAAGAAGGAGCCCATCCATCTTTCCCCCCATTCCATTCAACTGTATGTGTTTCTGTTGCCATGAAGTTATTTTAGAATGATTACATTCTAAAAAATATAAACCCAGCAGGCAACGAGCATCTCTTTACCAACTCACTTTCTCAAATGCTATGAGTTACTTCGCCATATTTTTCTTCTAGAAAATATTCACAGCAGGGATGCTTGGGAACCGATTGCCTCATTTTTGGCACAAAGAAAAGAAAGGAAAACAGACACACAGTGTGATTGATGCCGGCTTACAAGACAATGCTAATTTAAAATGTTAATGCCATGTGGTATTAAGGCTGTTTGCAAGTTTGGTTTCTAAAGCAGTGCCAGAAATCCATCCAAAGGCAAAGCACCAGTTGCTAGGGAAAACTATATTCCACGTGAATTCAGATCAGCCAATTAACACCATCTGCATGCAATGATTTTCAAAGGAAAATGGCTTCTCCATGAGAACTAGGAAGTGACCTCTCCACATAATAGAACGACTATTATTTTCTTATCTCTGTGGCTGTGATCTCCCGGGTGACACAGACGCCATTAGGCAGTTGAATGTGCATGCGTACTTTGTCCATTTATCTCCCTCCCACCTACCCCTTTGCGCAGCCCTGGGCACTGACAACCACGCTACGCCACTGCCCGTGAACATACAATGCTTTTACTGAGCCAGGCCATTGGTCAACCTAGCTCAGTATTACAGTCTCTGTTTTCATTTGCATCGGCTCTTCAGGGCTTCAGGTAGAGAATGTTTCTTTACTTTGAAAACTCAAACCCATAAGCAATAAATGTTTTATGGTAATCTGGAAGTTTAGTCACGTGCTTTAAACTTCGTGATGGTTGATGCGCCATAGCTCAAATAACAACACCGTATCGAGTTTATAATTTTCATAAGAAAGGGAATGATAAACTCACTCTTAGTAGCTTAAAGCAGTGCGTTAAAAGTGCTATTTCAAGCCACAATGATCTATCAGGAATGAGCAACCAGTGATCAGTGAACTTGAGTGCACATTTTATGGACAAATAACTGTGTGTACAGGGGTCCTTCTTTCCGAGTAATTAAGACACTGGATTATTTTTCAGTTCTGAAAAGTGAAATCTTTGCAAGTGGCTAGAACTATAGTATTTTATTTTTATTTGCAAACCAAAGAATTACTTCACTTGGATAATCAACTTTAGTTAATATTTGCTTCCTCATCGATTAGAATTTGTGTACTTCTGCTTTGTGACATGCAAAATCTGGTGAAGGCAACTTGAGGCGTGCCCACAATTGGGGCATGCCAGAGGTTCTGTGTTTTGCCATTCCGTCAGGCTTTCAGGATCTATATACAAATTATCACCAGAGAATGGATATTGGCACATCTGTTATCCTAGCCAAAACTGACACCTTTTTGCTGTTAAGAGGAGGGACAGATGTGATAGCCTGTGCCAGAACCCAAGTGATAAAAGCTCCTGTTCTATGTTTCCTGAGCTATTCATAAATCATCTGATTTCAATGAGGACATGTAAATGGGAAACATGTGGTTAGTAGATCCTACAAGGGCTAGGCATTTTAAATCTTTCAGAACAGGAGAGGGAACTCCCCCCCCCCCACCGCAAGACAAAGAATAGTAGAAGCAATATCTAGGAACCAGGCAGTATCAAACAGCTCAGCTGTTCCCCTTGTTTTTCTCCTTGGAAGGAGGCATATGATAGACACGATAAGAGTGCAGAGCACAGCATATTACACACACACTCTCATTCATTTGCTCCAAGCCACACATATGAATGGGCTTCAGATTGTCCAAATGATATTGAATTGTAAATAGGAGTTCTGTAACCTGCATAACTAATCCCATTCAGCTGAATGGAACCTACTCTCAGGGGGAAGCCTTGTTCTTGCCCTCTGCTGTACATTGTAAAGGGCCTTGGCTATGTACAATGATTTATTTATTTATTTAAATGAAACCTGGTCCTGAGTAAATGCTTGTAGAACTGCAGCCCATAAAGACAAAGCCATATACCTGCAGCATATTTCCATTGTGCTGAGTTAGGGTATGTGCTCTGGGGGAGAAACGAGCAATTGTTTCAGGATTTTTCCAAGATACTGTTATGTTAAGCTAATTATAGGTCTCGCAGACTCGAAGAGTACCTATGCTAACATATATCATGACTGTATAGTCTCTCTCTGTGTGTTTTTCTTTGGGATATTGTTCCCAAAGGCTACAACCCTCAATAAAATAAGTTGGCAAAAATTCTATACCAGAATAAATTTCTCATCCAGAGTCTTTGCTCAGGCCTCATCATCAATTGTATTGCCTGCAGCATGTACTGTATAATTCCTCTGTTGGCAAAGGTGCATGATAAATAATGGAAATAAAAATATATATATATACAGAATGAGTCTTGAACTGGAGGAAGGATTGCGTAAGAAATAAGCCGCGACCGTTGTAAATGTGTGCCCTATGGCAGAGAACCTCAGGTCCTAGGCCTGAATGTGGCCCTCAGAATTCTCCCCAGGCCACTGGCCTGCTTCACACCCCAAACAGTTTTTAGAAATTGTCCCTGAACTCTGATAATGACTTTTGCTTGCCTGGATAAAAGATAGAGAGAGAAGAAGAAGAAGAGGAGTTTGGATTTGATATCCCGCTTTATCACTACCCGAAGGAGTCTCAAAGCGGCTAACATTCGCCTTTCCCTTCCTCCCCCACAACAAACACTCTGTGAGGTGAGTGGGGCTGAGAGACTTCAAAGAAGTGTGACTAGCTCAAGGTCACCCAGCAGCTGCATGTGGAGGAGCGGAGACGCGAACCCGGTTCCCCAGATTACGAGTCTACCGCTCTTAACCACTGCACCACACTGGCTGTGTGTGAGAGTGTATGTGGAAACTGCCGTACCTACCTGCCCAAAGGTAAATTTAACATGCCTTCCCATTCTCTGGGTGCCACACCCTGATGGACCCCAACAGTTTCAGCCAGCTTCCTGGCATCTCCAAGCTCCTGCTGTCTCCTTCTACACTCAAGTACATTTCCGAAAGAACTAGAGATGCCCAAACCTTTGTGTGTCCTCGCTACACAGTCTGAGTAGTTGTGTGTGTGTGTGTGTGTGTGTTAACCTTCAGAAAACAAATACTCAGAAGTGCATGCTTCCAATAAAAGGTCTGTCACTACTGTATTTATTCAAGAGCATTTCTAAGCTGCTTAGTGTTTTAGAAATGGCTACGTGGTGTGCACTCTGAAATGTGGGGTGTGTGGAGGGAGGGTTGGCATCTTGCAAGAGCCACTTGGAGACTTATGGTACGCCTCTGCATGCAAAGAGCCATTTCACTCTCCTGTGGGGTTCCTGCCATTGTCAGGGGTCGGCGCGGGGTGGTGGTGGTGGGGGTCAGTTTTTGCCCTCACTGGAATGTTGTTCCCAAAGTGAACAGCAACTATTCCACTACTTGGGAGGAAGGGAAGTTTTCAGCTACGTTTTACTCAGAGAAGACCTATTGAAATAATGAGCATGTCTAAGGCTGCGTACACACTAAGCACTTCAGGCAGCAATGGGGAATCTGTGGCCCTCCAGAAGTTGTTAGACTCTAACTCCTCTCAGTCCCTGAGGCATAACTGACCTGTGGACCCATTTGAGGCAGGCACACCTCCTCAAATAAGCCACATCCCCTTACTTGAACTGGGACCAGTGGTGCACATACATTTCGTGGCCCCAAACTGACATGAGTGGTCCTTCGCAACCAGCAACGAGGTCTGCGTAACCACTGTTATCTCCGTCAATGGGGTTGTTGCACGACAGATCACCAGACCTTTGCAACACCTGTGCTACATTATTAAAATAGATACAACAAAAAATGAATCAATTAGAGTTGTGCGACTCAAATTGGATCTACAAGACCAGATTTTTTAAAGCAGTGTTGACCAAAATTGCTTCTGGGGGCCCTCTGGGATTAGGGTCCCTGAGGTTTAAGCTTCATGTGTTTCATAATAGTTCCGTCCCTGACTGGGATTTGCATCCTGTTTTGGCTGCCCTGTTCCAGTCCCCTCCCTAAGGAAAGGTGTACGCCTCCCTTGTTCTCTTCTAATGGCAATGGCACCCACTTGAGAGGTGCCAGAACTGAGTTCCGGCGAGTTTTGGCTGAAAAAAACAGTATTGGTTTTATCTCTTGTTCTTTGTGTGGGCTCCTTTGGGAGGAAGGACAACATACAATAAATTCAATACAGCAAGGAAAGAAGGGCCTCACCTTGTGGAAGCGGGAGGGGTGGCAGGTGGTTCCCATTAACGCAGGAGAGGCCGTCTCCTTGGCAGCAAATGGCACACAAAGTCCTCATTGGGGATCAAGGGGCCTGTCCATATGCATCATGACCCCTGGCAAGCAATGACACTCTAGGCATCATTCTCAGCCAATGAGAGACCCTTTGGGGCAT
Organism: Darevskia mixta; assembly: GCA_034641385.1. NCBI lineage: Eukaryota > Metazoa > Chordata > Lepidosauria > Squamata > Lacertidae > Darevskia > Darevskia mixta. The sequence continues at coordinate 3,932,842 of JAWWNH010000063.1, forward strand.
GTTCCAGGTTGATGGGAATCCTCCGCCAAGTGCTATTGCCTTCTCCAGCCAAGCATCAGGAAAGGGACAACTAAATTGGAAGGCCAGGCTCACACTTAACTCTAAAACAAAACCTGTTTAATCTCGACTGAGGGCAATCAGGAGGCGTGAGCAGCACCCCCAGTTCCTGCAGGCATGGCTCCACTCCATATCCATGGTGTGATTCCTGAAGGATGTGGAAACGGGATAGTGTCATGCACCTATTGCTTTCCAGTCTTCACATCCTTCGGGATTTATGGATACTGACCTCTACTTCAAACAGTGGACCGGCCATGGAAAGTGCTAGCAATTTGTTTTTAATGGCTCATGAGGCACAGATTAAATGCATTTTTCTCAAAGAGGCTATATACGTTGCTGTTGTTGGAATCATTCTCGCCGAGGGGGCGTATAATGCACTTATCTTGCAAATTGTTATAATGGGGCCATTTTATAGTTGTTAACTCAAGGCACACAATGTTTTTGATTAAACGAATCGTGTCCATTGAAAGCCGTATCCTGGGTCCAGATGTGAGCATCTGCATGAAGCCACCGTCAGTAAACAGCTGCCTCGGCTCTTTGAAAGCACCTTGAAAGTCTGAAAATATTTTCGATTTTCATTTTGCCAGCTACAACCAGGCAACAAGTTCTGTTTGGTTCCAAGAAATGTGCAAAAAAAATCGCCTAACAGTTTTGCATGTTTAAACACAGAAGTGCAAACCGTTTCCTATATTTTGGAGGTTGAAGACCATTGCTTACGTAGCTAAAATGCTACCATCTGTACACTTCTGTGGGTCTCACTTCTGTTTTCTTAAAGCCCAAGAGCCCCAGGGCCGGTTGTGCCACAGTAGTGTTTCTAAATCATATATCAGACACACTGAAGCATGTTGGAAAGAAGTGTGCATGTATCAAGTACTCCATGCTCCTTGGTATGGGGAGGTCCCACTTAGCCCTAATTCCTCCTGACATATATTGCACTCCAAGACAGGGAGCAAGGACTTCTTCAAAAGGTAGCCTGTTTGGAAGTATCACAATTATCTAAAACCCACTGTCCCTTGACTCCTAAGTGACTAAGCAAAGGGGAAGGGAGGATATCAGCAATTCCTATATTAACTGATCTATCTGGCAGCTGCAAGGCAGTTGCCTGTCCTTTGTTCTGTGAGTTGTTTGAGAGACTATTTATGTATCTCTCTGCATGTTACCTCTCCAATTTTATTCTGGTGGGTGGATGGCTGGGGGGAACTTTGCCCCAGGTATCAAAACTCTGGGAAGCGTTGCTGTACAGGTAGACACATGAGTCATGGGCAGATGGCCGTTGGCACTACCTGGAGTTTTTTGACTGGGTAATTTGAGGCTGGTTTTCTTATGCATGCCCATCATGATTTCTTAAGCTTACGTTTGCTCGACACCTGATGGCTCCTGGCTGAATGCTTGAACTGAATCCAGTGGAAAACATTGCAGCTGAGCTGATGCAAAAGTCCTGCCCGTGGCTGGTCATTGTGGCTGTATGGTGGCAGATTTCTCTCTCATTTAAACCACCACTAAGATACATATGCATGAGGGAACCAACCAACCAACCTAGGTCTATCATTATTTCTTCAAACTCAAGAAGATTGAAAATAAATGAATGCCAAAAATCCCTGTTGACACAGCAAGAAAGTGACCTAATTAAATGGTTTAACACAAATAATATTTAGTGCTAGAGCTTCAGTAGTCCTAAGCAGTTTTTTTTGGGGGGGGGCTACATGGGCATCAACCTGCTTGTACCTGAAGCTGTAGCTTGAAGGCTCTACCGGAGTGCTCACCTGCAATGGCTATTCGGCCAACAGGCACCCAAAACCGGGTCATTTTGACACTTAACTTCACGGTTGTGGAATTTTAAGTCTGCATGAGCTCAGGCAGGCTCCAGCTTCAATATTTTTAAGAGAGTCTAAATGACCCATCATTTTACATGGCCTCTAGCAGGTAATTATGACCTGAGCTGGAAAAATTGTGCGTGTTCTGGTTTTGAAATGCTTATTGGCCGCTGGGTTGTTGTTATATTTCTTCTGGCTTTTTAACAGAACTGAAATGTATGTTTTAACTCAGGGGTGCCTAACATTTTGCAGACCAAGGAGTTCACTGTCGACCCGCTTTCTGTGGGGCACATGCCTGCAGAGGGTGTGAACGTAACAAAAGTGAGTGTTGCTGAAATTGGCATGGTCCGCCTGCACCCCACTTCTCTCTTTACGTGCTTGCACAAACACACACAGAAGGAAATATAGCCGGAATATTCTTTGTACTTTTTACTGCAACAGACAAGCACGCCTACCTCTCTGGAAATTGCTGGTGTAGGCCCTCTTAAATGTTACTTAGATTTACAAGTTTACTTCATACTTCACTAGGTGTCTTGGCAACATCTTCCAAAAATTCCTGAAATATTATTCTGAAAGAACTTTGAATCAATTAATACCCTTCTGTCTCTTCATAGAAATTAGACAGCCGGATGGCTTTAAAGAAGTTCTTGACAACACATTTATATCTTGAGTTTCAATAGCAGTAATCCTTACTTTTGAAATTAAGACATTAATAAAAGGATTAACTTTGAATCCCAATAATTCCTGCAGGTTTCTTAGCGTCTGTTCTTCTGTAAACAGCATCTGAAATGTTTGCCAACTCATAGCCATGGCAAAATGATGTCACTTTGCTTCACACAGACGTCCTCAAAATCCACAGATAGTTTTGTATTCTCTGGGATTCTTGAGCGGAGAAAGCACTGATAACACCATGTTTTCCTCATGAACCAGTAGAACAGGATATCAGGTCTGACAGAAAGGACCCAAATTTATTCCTTGTTTGAATCATGCTTGAACTCGAATTTTTCAGGATGGTTTCTTCATGAGGGGACATCACATGGTTATTTATAACATTTGAACATCTCAGTCACTTCTATGATCAATCAAATACCATCTGCTGCTGTGACTAACTTAGTTCAGTGTCCAAGCACGCAGAAATAGAAGCTTCCTTAACCCAAGGGTGGGGAAAGACAGCTTCATAATTAATGTATAAACTTATTTTACAGACCCCTACTACTTTAAAAATACTTCAGATCCTCAAGCTTTTGCCTAAACATAAAGAAGGTACATTAAATATATTGACTGCCTCTACTGAAATACATCACTACTTTATTTTCCAAAATTTCAGGTTGTCAGGGCTAACTCTGTCTATAATGGATTGCCATGACTTGTATTTTCACAGCTTCCCCCCTCCATTATTCGAATGTTCAAGTCATTTGGATAAATTGGTTTGTGCCGCAATGCAAGCTTGCCTGGTGTTTGCCAGTGGGATATGCTATTTAAAAATGATTAGCGACAGAAATGAAATAAACACTTTTCTCCCCTGGTTTCTAAGGCCTTCTGGACTTTCACAACCAGACACTCTGTCTGTCCGTGGCACCTGCTATTTAGAAACGATTTGCATTCGGAATGAAATAAACATTACATATGTAGTAAGTCACCCAGGCCGACACCACACGGAAAAGCTCTTCCAGCTCAAACGCTGTAGTTTGGGCTTCAAGTTAACAATGTAGTGGAAAGAAAGGAAAGGGGGGATAACAAAGTCTATTGATGTCTCTAGGCTTTGGAGAGCCCATGGACACCCCACTCCCTCAGTGGGGCAACCTCATAGAATCATAGAGTTGGAAGAGACCACAAGGGCCATCCAGTCCAACCCCCTGCCAAGCAGGAACACCATCAAAGCATTCCTGACAGGTGGCTGTCAAGCCTCTGCTTAAAGACCTCCAAAGAAGGAGACTCCACCACACTCCTTGGCAGCAAATTCCACTGTTGAACAGCTCTTACTGTCAGGAAGTTCTTTCTAATGTTTAGGTGGAATCTTCTTTCTTGTAGTTTGAATCCATTGCTCCGTGTCCTCTTCTCAGAAGCAGCTGTCATTGTCCCCAGCTGCTCCTGCTCCTCTTCTCATTGCTAGCACTTGCTTGCCTGCCAAGCAGAGAGCCAATGAGCAAGCAGGAAGTGGCACCTACCACTCCCCCTGTTCTTTGGGCCAAAACCAGAGGCGGGTGGGCAAGTGAGCAGGTTGCAACGCTATAGAAGGTGAGCAGGTTGAGGAGATTCTTGTCAGTGGGGCCCCTGTTGGCGTAGGCTCTTAGTAGATGCCACACCCTCAAAGTGTCCCTATTTTCCAGGGACAGTCCTGGGTTTACAGAAGCCATCCCGGTTTCTGGTTTGATCCCCCAACGTCCTGCTTTTCCTTAGGACAACTCTGTTTTCATCAGAGAAAATTTGAAGGGTACGGTAGGACGTCCCTGTTTTCATCGGAGAAAAGTTGGAGGGTATGGAGTTATCCAACCCCCCAAGCCATCTGAAGGCAGCTCTTTATATGGAAGGGTTACATTTTTTTTTGATGTTTTATTATGTTTTTTATGTATGTTGGAAGCTGCACAGAGTGGCTGGGGCAAACCAGTCCACTTTGGAATTCAGGTTTGATGGATTCCTCCCACATCTGCGGTTTTTAGTGTGGGTTTCTGGATGTTGCGCCAGTATATATCCCATTTCAAACCCCAACGGCCAAACTAGCTGTAGTGGCCACAGGCCTGTGTGCAGAATGTCGGCTGCCAAATCTGAATGAAGCGTCAGCGTTGTGGGAGGGGGGCAGATTTAAAGTACAGCATAAGCCCCCTTATCTAGTCAAGGCTGGTCCTACCATTATACAGTGTTGACGCATTTGCCTCATGAAGCAAGTGCTAGTATTTGAGAAGAGGCAGCAAAGTTTTGGGCTAGGTTGTCCTGCCCTCCTGCCCAAGCTAGCCCAACAGTGTCCTATTGTCAGTGTTGAACTAACTGTAGATGAAATGGTGGGGAGTGGAGAGGCAGGTTCTTGCCCCTTGCTTTAGATAGCAAAATGCCTGGAGTAAGGACTGCTCACATTTAGTGAGGAAGGGCTGCAACTCAATGGTAGCGCATCTGCTTTGCATGCCAAACGTCCTTGGTTCAATCGCTGCCGTCTCCAGGTAGGGTTGGGAAGGACCACTGTTTGAAACCCAATGGAACGGTGCCTAATTACTTCTACAATTTGGTTACGCCATTACATCGCAGAGTATTTATGTTGGCTCGTCTAAATGCCTTTCCGTCTTCCGTGCTTTCCAGAAGACTCAGAGGCATCCCTTACCAGGACAGACTCTGCCCTTGTGGCCAGAATGTGCCGGACTCTATGGACCATATGATCCTGGAATGTCCCCTCTCTAATATCTTCCAAATTGGTCCTTCAATGTCCTCAATGTGGCCTAGTGCCCTTTTCAATAACCAACTTACGATCCAGTTCCTGCTGAGGGATGATTCCTCTGCCCTCACTAGAGCTATGGCTCAATATCTGACTAGGGGTTTTGAAATTAAGGCCAGTATATCTAGCCTGACTAATGAGGATCTTTTTATCTTTTTCTATTTATTGCATGCTTTCAGAAATATTATATTATATAGAAATATTATATAAATAGATGGTTTGTATGTCTCTTTTTATATATGCCAATAAAGGTGTTGAGTTGTTGAGTTGAGTTGAGTTGAGTTGAGTTGAGTTGAGTTGAGTTGAAACCCAATGCTATTCACTCCCCCCCCCAATACAAACCTCCACTGGGAGGAAAAAAAAAACCTTATATAGAAGACAAGAGGCTTGGAATGGATCATTGTGGATGGGAGTGGTTTTGGCTCCCTACCCCATATATTATAGGAGAATGGCAGGATCACCCTGGGCTCGGTGGCTACTGTGCTTCCTTGCACACTAAAGGCATGGCAGATCCAGGAAAACCAGAAGAAGAGGCTGCTACCTCTTCTGCAGCAGTGGTCTTACTCCTCCTCACTAATGTTCAGGTTTAAGAGACACACCCATCTCGCTAATGAGCCAGGTTCTTACCATTTGCGTTACGGTAAATACATCCACCAGTTGCGACACGTAAAGTGTTTTAATATTTAGCAAAAAGAGCTATGTTGGGTTTTAAAAACTTATACATGTGTTGTACTGACATTATGTTTCCCACTTTTTATTTAATTATTCTACACAAAATTTGATTGACATACATCTTTAGTTTGCAGACCAAAAATATATATATATGAAAATCACCGCACTGGAATGCCTTCAAGCAACAACCACCCATGTTGGCAGCCTATTAAATTGCTATTGCAATCTTGACAACCCTCCAGATGAACATCAAACCTTCCTACAGTTCCTCCGGGGCTTGGGAGGGGGGTACCCCCCCTCAGAACGTAATATTAAGAAGAATAAACCCTGAATACTCCATTACTCCCTGCAGCTTTGTAGCTAATTTAGAATCTATTGATCCTGGTGCCAATACATCAACTCTACTTAGGGATGTTTTTTTTGCTATCAAATTATCATCTATTTCTTGACTAGCAGATGTGGTTATCACAACTCAGCCTGCAAACATTGTTTAGTGTGGTTGTGTTTCTTCAGTGCAGGAGACTGTTTTATGTGACACTGAGGTATCGCTTAAAGGCAACGGGTGGGGGCGAAAGAGACAGGATTCAAAGGACATGGGGCTATTTTAACCCGTTTGCAAATTTACTCCCCCCCCCCCGGTGGAAGTGAGATTTCAGTTTATATTAGCTGGCAAGACAGCATCCACAGTAAACCTCTAAAGCTAGGGTTGCCATATTTCAAGAGCTTTTTCGGATCAATTGTCCAAAGTTGTTGAGCTTTTCTTTGGCGGACGGCAGCGTGGCGAAGGGGCTTCTGGGAATTCTGGGGGGGGGGATTGTTAAGGGTTGCTGGGAATAATAATTCCGAGGGGGGAAATGTGTTTAAAAGGTATAGTATGTATGCAGCTCTGTATATCTTCAAATGATCTGAATCTGATTTGGTGGACATTGTTCCATCTGTGACCCAACTCGCCGTATCTGGGAAGAATTAGGTTCTGGGGATCTGGAAGGAATTAATGAAGCAGACCTTGGACTAGATCTTAAGGGTTATATCCGTAATGATGGCATTCAAGAGCCCAGGGTTATGACTATTACTGCTATTAATGGCACATGATCACCCAGGTGTGTGTCTGCTCTCCACGTTTTTTTGTTTACCACGTGTATGGTTGCTTTTCTCCTCCTGGTCTGTTCTTGCAATTTTTGCCAGCGCTGATTTACAACCTGTTCAACAGCCAGCTCACAGTCGCAGAGAGGGTATTGCCTGACTTGTGCAACTGGGAGGGGCACGTGACCGTTCTCAGCACAGCCAAGCGCTTGCAAAGCTCACGGCAGGCATGAATTCTGCCTGCAGCCTGTGTGGCTTCAGATTCCTAGCGATCCTGCTCAGGCCTGTGAGTTGGCACAGGGATGGGATCAATTTCTACAGTCCTTCCTAAGGCTCCTTCTCCCTGCTGCTTCTGCTGCAAGCCCTGCTGCTCCTACAACCATAACAAGGAGAAAATAGGTTCTGTACACTTACCGTGGCCAGGGCGCGAAGGAGCAAGTCACACTTGTCCTCAGCATCTTCTTCTGACTGCAGATTTTCAGAGATCCAGGCACCTGTCATTAGAGTTGGACAAATGCGTCTGTTTCAGTTACTCATTTGCCATATTTCTGCATCCATTTGAGAAACCTGGGTTAGCATTCTGGTGCACATTTATCCTAATGTACATTCTTCTATGCAATTTTGCTGAACATACACATTTTTGCAAGAAAAATAGTTAATTAATTTTTCTATAACGTCTTTCATCCAAAGGTCATAGGGCAGTTTGCAATATAAAAACACAAAAATGCATAAATAACAACAAAACAATACCCTCCACACCACACACCTGATTTAAAGGCCATTGATTGCTTAATTGGCAGATTTTTGCCTGGTGCCTACTGCGAGGGAGAGCATTCCACAAGCGGGGAGCCACTGCAGAAAAGGCTCCGTTCTCATGTTGCCACCCATATGCAGATGACACAGCTAGGCCTTATCCTGTTCCTACAAACAATGATTAGCGAATGGGGACTTCCCCCACCATGAGTCAAAACCAACCTACAGAAAACTGCCTGTCAGCCCTCCTAAGAACATTAAGGAGAGCTCTTCTGGACTGGACCAGTGGTCCATCTAGTCCGCCATTTTGTTTGATTCCTATGGAAAGCCAGCAAGCAGGACCTGAGCTCAACAGCACTCTACCCACTTGTGGTTCTTAGCCATGAGCGCTCAGAGGCACACAGCCACGAATGGTGGCCTCCATTCATTTTTCTAATCCTCTTTTAAAGCAAATTCCGTAACCATGCACGGTGCGAAGAAATACTTTACTTTGTCTGTTTGAAACCTTCCAACGTTGGTTAGGTAGCCCCAGTTCTTGTATTATGAAAGAGGGTGGAAAAACCTCTCCCTATAAGCTTTCTCCATGACATGCAAAATCTGATGTTTATTCTAAACTAAAAAGCCCGAAAGGCTGTAACCTTTCTTCTTAGGAAAGTTGCTCCAGTCCCTTGATCACTTTGGTTGCCCTTATCTGATCCTCTCCAGCTCTTCCAATGTTTTCCCGGTGGCTTCAAGGAACTCTTTAGCCTCAGCCAACCCCCTATCAAGCTCCGAGAGGGAAGGGGAATTTCCAGACAGATACAAGCTCTGCTCTACACACATTCTTTTCTTTCCCACTCCCATTCTGTATTGTTGGACGTTTTAAACGTTGTGTCCTTTGTAGTACTCTGCATAGCCTTCTAAGTCTGTATGCCGTTACCACCCAACCCTTCATCAAGATCTCTGGGTACGGCTTCAATACGGAACACATCCCAGAAGCAGCATGGAAAAAAGTTCCTTTCATGAGACGCGTCAGCTATTGGCATTACAACAAGATAAACCACCCTGTGTGAAATTTAAAAGAGGAATCATAATGCGATGCAGGACCACCCAGGACCGGTGCTGCTTCATGACAATTTAAATGCATATGCCATAATTGCACCAATTTCCAGTGCAGCAGGCTTAGGCTGATTCGCTTCATTCCACCGTTCCTCATGCACTTCAAGATTGCTAAGAGCAGAAATAATAAAACACAACAAAGGCCAACGGAACAACAACAACAAAAAAATTAGAGATCAGTAAATAACCCCCAATCCTAGCCGCAATAAAAAAATATTCTAGGTACAGTAGGATTATATACCAGTTAGAAGCCAAAAGCTGCGGTCTAACACTGGAGTAGAAGGCAGGCATCTAATGTGTGCAATGCAGAGAGTTCAAGTCGAGTGGCCCCTACACAGTGCGCCCCTGATGTGCAACTAGCTCGTGTTTTCTAAAAAATCTGTCAGTGCAGCCTCAGAACAGCTGAATGAACCCTTTTGTTCATATTGCACTTTTGATCTGAATGGAAAATAAGGCACCAGAACATACTGGAAACAAAGCAAAATATTGTTATGTGGGAAAAGAGCCATGAGTGCAATCATGGATACGTATCTGGTGATAATTTTGCAGAAGGGGCACATTAAAAATGAATTTCCTGGTGTGGAGGATGAAAAGAGAACGAGAAGGGCAAGGAATAAGGGGAAAGTGAGGACGAGAGAAAGAGAATTTTATAATATTGTTTTTAAACTTTAAATACTGAGCGATTCAGAGATGGCTTTAAATAAACAAATGTCTCAAAATGACAGCCTTGACTAGTGAAGAATGTATTGTTATCGGATAATGCATTCTTCGCTAGGAGGAAGAGTTGTAGCTCAGTGGTAAGGTTCCTGCTTTGCATGCGTAAGGTCCCAGGCTCGATCCCTAGTTGTTGTTGACATCCGTCTGTCTCGAGCGACAATGGAGTATGCCTCCATGGGTGAAGTCTGCTTTAGCGGCACCGAAGTGACCTCTTTGGGGCAAAAGCCTGGGCAGTGTGTATGGAGGTCCTGGGCTGCCCAGATGACAAGACCCTCCCCTCTCGACCTCGCAGATGTGGTCCAAAAGCAAGCAGAGCAAGACGTTTGGCACCAGCTTGGCTGCAGGACTTGCCGGAAGGAGGCGTACAAGGTGCCACCCAACCATCTTAGCGACTCTGCTCCGGATTTGTGTAGAGTTTACTCCTTAGCCCAGGCATCCCCAAACTGCGGCCCTCCAGATGTTTTGGCCTACAACTTCCATGATCCCTAGCCAACAGGACCAGTGGTCAGGGATGATGGGAATTGTAGTCCAAAACATCTGGAGGGCCGAAGTTTGGGGTTGCCTCCTAGCCTTTTCTTCTCCTGAAGCTATCCCCCAAGGCAGCGGAGATTTAAGTTCAGAGTTTTCCTTCTCCTAGATGGGCTACCTTCCCAGGCTGACAAGCCCCATCTGCCCCTCACTTCCTTCTACACCTTGGGCAGAAACTGCCTTCTTGACTGTTGGACCCACTATTGGCCTCGTCCACTCAATCTGTCAGAGCCTGTCTTCACTTGCAGGGAAGTCTCTAACTCACTGAGGGCTTGAGACCCATCATCTACCCTCACCTGGTTTAGCCAAATCTGAAGGCAGCCCTCTTTAGGGAAGTTTGTAATGTCTGATGTTTTGTTTTTATTATTATTATTCATGGATTCTTTTGGGATCCACCCAGAGTGGCTGGGGAAATATGTCCAGATGGGTGGGGTATAAATAATAAATTATTATTATTCTAAACTACAGTTTTCAGGATTCTTTGGAGGCAGCTATTTGCTGTAAATGTTCTTTAAACATATGTTGTGGGTGTGACCTTCAACTCTAAATTAGAATAGAGAAGAGATTAGGACACCCAAAGGAATTAAGGGATGAAGGTAAAAGTCCTCAAATTCCACATTGACATAGGAGAAAGAATCCCATCGTCACCACACATGAAAAATACAGCTGAAGGCATTTGTTTAGGGGGGGGGGAGGAAAAGGTTAATTTTGAAAAGCCTCTTCTGCATTGATAAACATTTCTTCTCATTTTGTGGTTATTTTACCACATCTGCTTCTGATGAAGGTCTTCTTCAGAATCACCTGACTTGCATTGAAAACAGGATACTGGATTAGACAGACAGCTCATTTGATGCAGGAAAGATGCAGAATGTTTCAACACAAAGAATGGAATAAGGAAAATTGGCCCCCTGTGTTTTGCTGGCTCCAATATTTTTTTACACTACACATGTACATTACAATCCCTTTTTGATGCTTAGCTTTTGATAAAACAACACAGAATTGTGAGAATCTTGGCATGCATCTTAAGGCTGTTTTAATTCAAAATCTTTTTTAAAAAAAACAACTTTGTTTCTGTTATAGACACCGGAATCATAATCCACACGTATGATGAGTATACCTTGTGTGTCTGGAATCTGATGATCACTCAGCTTAGAAATTTTTGGCAGTCATCTGCTCCCTAGTGGAGAATTTACCTCATGATACTGTTTTTCCTCCTTTTCGTGACATGTTTTGGCACATCGAGCTTTGTCCATAAACACCTTTGGTCAGTTCACCTGATAGCATAAGAAACTAGCTTCTACCTTAGAACAAACTTACCAAGGGAGGAATAGAAGAAATCTGGGGGTGGGGGAATAATTAACCTGTTCCTGTAACGAGGCAAGATACTCTGTACAGGGTTTCCCAGTGCCCAGCCCTCCTAGGAAGAAGCGTTGTTGTCAAAGGTGAGACCAATCACGTAGGCATGAAGAAACCCTGTGTCCCTCCTATGTTGTTAGACTACATCACATCACTCCAGGCTATTTGCCATGCTGGCTAGGGCGAATAGAAGTTAAAGTCCAACAACATCTGAAGAGTCATAGGTTCCCCACTCCTGGATTAAGGGGGAATCTAAAGCTGGTTGAGTTTCCTAAAGCAGTCAGGAGGAGTGATATGGGTGGAATGGAAAGATGGGAAGCAGGGAATAGACCTTGGTAAGGGGGCAGAAATTGTTGTGTAATGGGATTCTGGGTGATCCTCCTTCAATATGCAGGCCGTTTGATAAAGGGAGTTTGTTGTTGTTTTAATTAATCTCCATATCACTTCTCTAACCAGAGGTCTGTGCCAAACAGAAGCCGTTCTCATGTGGACTTCATGTACCTTAATGTACCTACTTAACAGCCTCAGTTCCTACAAATGAAAAATGGAAATAACAGAGAGGTTCTGTGAGAGTAAATAAAGAGAAAAACTAACACTTTAGGCGAAGAAAAACACTCTGTAAATCATATAGTAATGAAAACCAGAGGGAACTGTTTGCCTCTCACTGACAACACATGAGACGGGTGGCAAATTTATGGGCCTCCAACCAGCACCAACCCAAGCCTGCATGGCCATAGTTGGGGACTGTAGGTCAGCAACACCTGACACAGGAGGATCAGAAAGGTGATGAGAATCATAGAATTGTTGAGTTGGAAGGGACCCCAAGGATTTAGTCTGACCCCCTGGAATGCAGAAATCTCAGCTAGATCATACATGACAGACAGCCCTCCAACTTCCGCTTAAAAACCGCCAAGGAAGGAGAGTCCACCTCCTTCTGAGGGAGTCCGTTCCATTGTCTAACAGCTCTTACCATCAGAAAGTTCTTCCTGATGTTTAGTTGGAATATCCTTTCTTGTAACTTGAAGCCATTGGGTTTGAGTCCTAGTCTCCGGAGCAGAAGAAAACAAGTTTGCTCCATCTTCCATATGACAGCTCTTTAGATCTTTGAAGATGGCCATCATCTCTCTTCTCTGTCTCTTACCCAGGCTAGACATACCTAACTCCCTCAACCATTCCCCATAAGGCTTTGTTGCCAAGTCCTTGATCATCTTGGTTTCCCTCCTCCGCACATGCTCTAGCTTGCCAACATCTAAGTCTTAAATTATGGCATCCAGAACTGGACACAGTACTCCAGGTCTGATTAACGCAGAATGGAGCAGGACTATGGCTTTCCTTGATCGGGACAAATACTTCTATTGATGCAGCCTAGAATAGCATCAGTGTTTTTGCTGCTGCCTCACACTGTTGACCCATGTTAGATTTTTCATCTGGCAATGGGACACAATCACCCACCATATCTGACGGGCACCAAGCTGGCCTAGTGAGCAGGCCTCATATCCTCCAGCACCTTGCCACTCCACCTTGTGCCTGCTTGCTCAAGCAGATGGTGCAGTTTGTAGCTTATGAGCAGAACAACACATGCAAGAAATGCCTGCAGGAAAGCATGGGCTGAGCTAGCTGCCACTCAGCCTGCTCACTATGCCTTTCCCAACTTTTCTGCGGTACACTGGAAGACGATGACAAGCAAGATAGGCAGCTAAGCAAATGTTGCCGCCCCAGCTCATGAGAATGGGAATAGCCAGAGGCACATGTGGGTGGGTGCTCAGTTGCTGCCGTTCCACGGATTCTATCACCTGAGGCAGCTGCTTCATTCTGCCCAATGCTAGGGCTGACCCTGATCTCCTGTGACTCCAGAGCAGTGTTAGAAACTGAGATATGAAAGCTAGGAGCTAAATGGCACCTTAAACTTAGGTTATGGGCGCTACAACAGAATGCCTAGGCGCGCTTTTTTATAACAAGAATACAAAGCTGAAAATGAATGAACTAAAGTCTTATATTAATTTTCCACATGGTCTAGTCCTCATATGAAGACTGCAAAAAACAAAGTCATACTTCCCCTGCCCACCTCCCTAATATTCTTCAGACAGCGGCTGGAAGTGGGGAGGCAGAAAAAGCTCCTCCTTTCGTTCCAGCAGTGGCAGTTTTAATCTGAAATCTTAGGCGCAGTACTGCTCCCAGAGCTCAGAAACATTAATGAAATTCCCTGTCGCAAAGCGTGCCTAGAACAATGGGAGTTTTGAACGCTGCTCCAGAGGGAAGGCCATTTCAGGCTCAACAAACTTTTTATTAAAGCTGAGACACAGCAGCTCCCACCCAGAGCACAGTAGACATGCTGGTGTCCCCATAGAATTTAGGTTACCCACCACTAACTTGCTTGCTTTTCAGTCAGACAAGCATGGCTACTTTTTTGTCTGGAACAGGGCCAATAGGTCTACAGTGACAGTTGCAGAAGCAACCATAACATTATTTATGTGCCAGCTCTCCACACCTGTGCCAGAGTTAGGGAACAGATAAATACAGCACAGGGAGGAGTGCGCTCTTGGATTGCATCCAATGCAATGATGCACAGGTAGCTGGAATGTTTGGCCAATCTAAACACACTAACTGTTCACCTAAGGCAGGGGGCCTTTTTCCTTCCACAACGATAGATATATGGTTCTGTCCTCCAAATGTGTGTATGGAGAGGAAAGAGAAGAAAATAGTAATTATATTGTTTTCTCTAATACCTGCATCTAGGTAGGTTGTTGTTTTTTTCTCCTTTTCTGCGCAACCCAAAGTTGCACAGCTCAAACCACATCGATTTAATGAGAAAGTTCAGCACACGGTTCACTCTCTCCTGTGGAAATCAATAGGACTTTTAAAAAGTGCCCCACATTGCTTGGATTGTGTTCTAAAGCAATGAGAGAGAGAGAGAGAGAGAGAGAGAGAGAGAGAGAGAGAGAGAGAGAGAGAGATCCCTTTCCAATACCCATCTCCATACAGTAACTTGTCTGAGCTAGTCTACTTGCTGGAAGGAATATGCAAAGCGAGTTCACTGCTTGCTGGTTAAGAGTTATAATCAGTGCTTCAACTATGTCGAATTTAAATGTAAGATACGGGTATGTGATTAAAAAAAAGAGAGATTTTTTAGCACATATGCAGCCACAGTTGCCTTGAGATTTAGGGAAAGCTCTTAATTTGACACGGTTTTTTGAAATGAATTTCTAGAAAGGTAGTTAATGTTTTCTGCGAAGACCACACCGCTGCAGCCACACCTCAAAACTTCAGAGATATTTAATTTGTTCAATCCCTGCAGCATATACCATGTTGTAGCAGCAGCAGCAGCATTAATACTGGGCTCCCCCCACCTCCCCGCTATCCTACTTCAGAACAGGATTTTTAACCCTTTCCTCTCCCAATGCATTCTCAAGAGAGAGAGAGAAAAGATTAATGAACCTTATCAATTTTCTGTTGTGCCTTAGGTGAGATTCTTAGATGCCAACTTTTTAAAATTTTAATATGGGAGACTTAAGGATTTCCCAGAATGTTTTACATATGTAACAACAAAGCCCCCTCCCCCCCAAAAAAACAATCAGGCTTGAAAAAGACAAGAAGGAACACGTAAGAATAAGGCCACCAACTAGACATGGAAACCTAATATTAAGGTGCTAATGCTGCACTCATTTACCTGGAAGTAAGCCCCATTGAACCCAGTGGAACACACTCTTTGGAGCAGACTTGGAACAGACAGCGCTGCATAAGCCAAGCACGATTCCAAAAACTGGCTTTTCGAGATGAACATTTTGTCTTTCTGGAAATCAAAACTGTATACACTGGGAACAGTGAATCTTGGGCAAGACCTTCGAAAGCAAGATACATAGAAAGCCATCTTTATTTCTAGTGGAAAAGGGGCAGAGGGGCAGGCAGAATGAAATATCAGACTGTGCCTTCTTCTTCTTCTTCTTTAATAGTGAGCAATTAACAATCTTTTAACATAACTTATGCTCACTTTTTAATGGAGAACCCAGACTACATTGTTACCAACGTGTTGTTTCCTGTCTCCCGCCATTTTTCAGATCTGATCTTAAGTGGTTCCCCTCCCCCTTTAAAAACAATTAAAATGCCGTGGACAGCCAGCAAGGGCAACCAAGTAACTACTGAGACTGTTCAGGGCTATTGTGCCTTTAATTAGAAGCTTCCTTCTCTAGAAAGAGCAGCTTCCTCTGCCTTTTATTGCTTCCTGTTCAGCATAGCCTTGGGTTCAATGAACCCTGTAATGAGTTAGATCCTGTTTCCCGTAGGTTTGGAGGATGGTTTTAATTACTAGTCTCATCTAATTTTTAGTTTATGCTGACATAGCACTTATTTGCAATAAAAAAGGGGGTGAAGGGAAGGAAAAAAATGATAACAGTAGTGAAATAATTTCCAGGGAACAGGAATGCACTACTTACAGGATAATTTCATCAGTAATGCTGGGCTTGCTCTTCTATTAAATAGTGTTGTTCAGCTTGACACAGCCTTAGAAACCATTTAATTAATATATATTTGCTAGTAGAGACCACAGAAAATTAGGCAACCATCGTCTGTACTGGTAATGATTCATATGTACAGACAGAACTTCATCCATTTCCTTCTCCCTGCAAACAACATTTTTACAAATTGATATAGGCTTGATTAATTCATGCCTCCAGAAACCATTATTTTAAACCAAATTTAATGCACTAAATTCTTCCACATGCATACTCCCACCCACAAAATGAAGAACATTTCTCTAGCTGATCTGATGCATGTCTAGCTGATATGAACACCAAAATTTTGTTGATTCCCCTTCACTTTTTCTTCTCTCTCATCAGGTAATCAGTGATTGGTTAAGAATTCTGCTGAACTAAACCAGTTGGAACAACCCACTTTTAGAACAAAGGAGGAACCGAGTTTATCAGGGCCTAATAAGAAGGACCTACTCAGAAGTAAGTTGAGTTCAGTGGGACTTATTTCCCAGGTAATTAATTGTGTCTAGGATTGCAGCATTAGGTCAACGTACTTGGGACTAAGTTATATTGAAATCAGTAGAACTTACTTCTAAAGTTGAAGCTACAATCCGAACTACAGCTACTGGAGGGTGGAACTTACTTCAGACTAAACATGACTAGGATTTATACCGTTAAACGTTTTTCTTGCAATTAACAACTGATGTTTCTTTTTCAGGTAAATCATCAGGATAATATGCTGCACATGGGAGAATGTAAATGGAGTCAAATGTTTCCTTTTATCATGGTAGGTATTTCAAGGACATATGTTTCAGAAAAGTCGCTACAGTTATAAACCCTAGGAAATTAATAATAGGCATAATTTTAATTTTGTTAACCTGAGCAAACATTATTTAATATCTGCACAGTTGCTTCAGATGAAGTCCTTATCGACATCATCAGGATTTCTGGCCAAGAAAATATTTTGAAATATAATATAAAATCCAACCACTTTCTTAAAACTGTTGCATCTCAAGGATATCAGCAACAAGAATACCTTGCATTAGGAAAAACTGCAAACATGCAACAATTAGTCAAAATTGCATACAGAGATGCAGGTCATTAAGTGAAAAGCACACAAAAATGCACAACTTTATGCAGTTTTTTAAAAAAATAATAATTGCAAAGTGATGTGGAAATTGGAGAAATGAAGACTGGAAAAAAGAGAAACCGAAATGGACAGAGTTGTCCATCGCTAGAGAGTGACAAGACATGGCAATAGCAGAAAGATTAAAAGTCAGAGTGGTTCAGCCTCTGATAGTATTGTTTTTAGGCAAATGTGATGCATTGACAACTAGGAAACTGGGCAATGGAATTAACCAGTATTTATCCTTTGGCGGCAGGCGTCACTTGTTTATTCTGCTAATACCGAATATTCCAACTGTGGCGAAAATGAGTACTACAACCAGACTACCGGAATGTGCCACGATTGTCCGCAATGTGATCCAGGCGAAGAACCTTATATGGTGAGTTCTTCACATACTTGCAATCTTATCCTAGAGGTGGCCATAGGAACATCGGCACTGCACTGCGTTATCCATAGTGATCCTTACACACTTCTGGAAGCCCAGTGTTGTTGTTTTTAATAACTGCTCAGCCTTCCCACCTTTTCAGTACTACCGAAAGGAGATCAGTACAGTACTGCTGAATATAGTCGCAGTCCAACACACCACACGCTCCTGCAAGTGCTGTTATTTCTCATGCCCCATGCTCATTATTCTAAATTCCCCCCGCTGTCAGGAAAATGGTCACCACATGGCTGTTGCGAAGGAAACAGCCACCATGCTTCCAGGAGGAATGTTAAAGCAGTCTGGCACAGGCCAGCGGGGCAGAAACAGTCTCTCTCCAAGGCACTTTCAGATAATTACACTGAATCAAGAAATTTTATTTGGCCTGTGTTCTGTTGTCCTCGTCGACATTTGCTTTTTAATGGGGACCATATTTCAAATGGAGAAAGGCTGCACAGCACTGGCTCTGCCCTCTCTTGCACCAGCTGGGGGGCTCTTTAAGGCCCTCCCCGTAATGTAAGCAGCCACAGAGGTCCTGCCAGAGTCCTGCACTTTATGTATCTCACCCTCTCCACCTCCTTAGATCAAGGTCTTGGCTCGTGAATGAGAGGGAGCAGCAGAGAGAGGCGTAGCCTAAGGACTTTGACAGAGACTCTCTGTGGCTAGTGCAACACAGAGAAAGAGAAGGCTTAAGCCACCCTTGAGTGAAAGTCGCTGGGGTATTATGCTATGTCTATTTCTATGACACCTATGGGGGAAAGGAAAGGAAAAGGAAAAGACCCCTCCCCCCAAAGACAGCTTACAACAACTAAACAACAAATTTCAAACAAGAAAATAAAACGGCTTTGTTTTAGAGAAAACACCAACATGCAATAAACATATTTTTAAATTTAATTGTTGTTCCTTTTGCAAATCTAAAAAACAACAACGCATGCAAACGTTGCAAAACTGAACGACGTTGTTTGGAAAATAAAAGAGAACCAATGAGATCTAGAACATCAAGGTTAAAAGCAATCAGCTCTGCTGTCGTTAAGTCATGGGTGGCGGTGGGCAGAAGCAAGACTAGAGATGCTTCCCGAGGGAGGGAGTCCCACTGCCTGGCACTATGTCAGAAGAAGGCCTAGATGATCCCCACCAAACAACCTGGCTTCAGACTGTGATGGGACACCTATGAAGACTCCATGGAAGGGACTGGGGGGTGGTCATCTCAAGAGAATCAGGGGCTATGCTTGGGGATGGCTGGGGAAACGTTGGAGACTGGTCTTCCAGTTGCTTGCCCATGCTCTGCCCCATCACCCTCAGTCTAGTCAGTCAGCCCCACCTGCCTGCCTTCTTTCTTCCAAGCAGCCCAGGAGATGACCCTGGTTGTCAGCCTCCTCTTCTTTACTCTCAACATTGCCTTTGTCGAACATGTCAAGAAAGAGGACAGGGGCTAAACTAGAATGAGTTGGCGATGTTTGAGAGCCAGTGTGATGTCATGGTTAAGAGCGGTGGACTTGTAATCTGGTGAACCGGGTTCGCGTCTCCGCTCCTCCACATGCAGCTGCTGGGTGACCTTGAGCTAGTCACACTTCCTTGAAGTCTCTCAGCCCCACTCACCTCACAGAGTGTTTGTTGTGGGGGAGGAAGGGAAAGGAGAATGGTTGCCGCTTTGAGACTCCTTCGGGTAGTGATAAAGCGGGATATCAAATCCAAACCCTTCTTCTTCTTCGTGTTGTTGGTCCTGCCCAGCCATGGGCACTGGCTCCACTCAACTTTAGCCTATCTGCCTTCTGACCTACTAAATGGGCACTGGGCACCACTGCTCTATCAAAGCTTACTCAGAGCAGCTTCACGTGCTGTTGCAAAAAACATCTCAATGTGGCTGCAAAAATCCTTTTTTTCACAACTGAGTTTGGAGAACAACAGAACAGAAAGGTCTCTGGGCTTTCCTCCCCTGTTAATATATAGTGTTATTAGGGAGTCAGAGGACCACCAACTTTGCCCTCAGACACTGCAGGTAACAGTGTGTTAATGGGCTGTTATTGTTCTGTTTTATTTTCTTGAAAGTTGGTTTTAAAAGTGGCTCTTTCAATTCAGAGTCTCTGTTAACCTCCCCCCCCCCCACAGACGTGTGGATACGGCACCAGAGACGATGGTTACGGCTGCGTTCCTTGTCCATTGGAGAAGTTTTCTAAAGGCGGGTACCAGATATGTAGGAGACACAAGGACTGCGAAGGATTCTTTCGGGCAACAGTTATGACACCCGGAGATCAAGAGAATGATGCAGAATGCGGGCCTTGCCTCCCTGGGTAAGGATTTAATTATGAGCCTTTGGTCTCTTAACAAAAACTCCAGTTATGCTGAACGACATAAGCACATTTGTTGCATTCCTGCTGCTGGCCACACTACTTTCTGCATCCATTTAAGCGCACGATAATTAACTCTATGTAAATAATATAAGCACTTGAAAAAAGCATGTTTTAAATCAAGGAAAGTAACAGATGCTATTAGAGCAAATGAAATAGAAAACAAGTGCCTTGTAATAAGAACTAGGAGGAAGAATATTTTTTTGATGTTAGAAGGGGAGGAAGCTTGCCCATATAAGGATGTCAATGTAACTGTGAACTTTAGACCACCAAATTATTGGAATTTTAAAAACTAACGAAATGAAACCAGTTACAGGTAGGTAGCCGTGTTGGTCTGCCATAGCCAAAACAAAATAAAAAATAAAAAAATTCCTTCCAGTAGCACCTTAGAGACCAACTAAGTTTGTTCTTGGTATTAGCTTTCTGAAGAAGTGTGCATGCACACGAAAGCTCATACCAAGAACAAACGTAGTTGGTCTCTAAGGTGCTACTGGAAGGAATTTTTTTATTTTTTATTTTGTTTTGAAAATGAAACCAGTGTTTCTTGGTTACCCTAAAGGAGACTGAAGTATCGCTCTGATAAAATGAAAAATCAACATGGTCAGAATATGATCCATCATTTTATATGGAAAAGTTGATTGCATCTCTAGATCTTTATAGTGACATTAAATAACACACCAGAACGGTTAAATTTATTTTTCTTTCCCCAGTAAAAGCAAATCACTACTTTTTATTAATGAAGCATTAGGTTCAACGAAGCCATATTGATTTTAAAGTCACTTTTTATTATTTTTATGCTTAAAGCACTTTAACATTCATGGCTCCCCCCCCCCAAAAAAACACAACAACATTGTGGGGACTATAGTTTCTTAAGGGTGCTGGGAGTTGTTAGCCAGTATAACCAATGGCCAGGGGTGTTGAGTGTTGAAATCCAACAACATCTGGAGGGCCACATTTTTCCCACCCCAATATGATGCGTAGGATTCCTGGCCACATGTCTGGCTGAATGTGCTCAGAGTCTATTCTCACCTTCAGCTGAAGGCATGGAGGCTGGGAGCTGGTATCGCATGTTCAGATGTGCTGTCTTTTCAACGTGACAACATGGAACATAGGGAGCTTCCTTCATCTATCCCAGCACTGTCTCTATAGACTTTCAGTGGCTCTCCAGGGTTTCAGAGAAGAGTCTTTAATCCCTGCTGGAGGTGCCTGGGAGTCTTCTGATTGTGGCTACATGACTAAACTTCAGCACATCCCAAAACGTAGATTTAAAAACATGTGCTCCTGCTTTTTTTAAGTCAAAGAATTACTAATTACAATTTGGATCCGTTTATATTGCCATTTACAAATGTACAAAAGGTTAGGGTCTTGTGCTTCCTCACATCTAAAGCAGGGTTCCCCAAACTAGGGTCTCCAGCTGTTTTTTGACTACAACTCCCATCATCCCCATCCACTGATCCTGCTAGCTAGGGAGGACGGGAGTTGTAGTCCAAAAAAAAAAAAAACAGCTGGAGACCTAAGTTTGGGAAACTTCTGATCAAGGTGGAATCTACACACATATAAAAACCGTTCTGAAAATAAGCATCGAATTTTCTATAAGGCTCACCGTCGCCATCTAGTGCCACATTGTATATTGCACTTACAACACACTTAAAATGTTTTATTTGCAGCTGTATAGCTGAGTCTTTAGAACCTTGTAGAAGTTTCTGCTTATGATTTACACAAGCGCATTCCTGTATGTCAGAAAGCACACAGGCCATGACAAAGAGCTTCACGTTCTCGCCCTGCTTGTCTTCTAAACCTGATGTTGATTAGTAGGTTTTGCATAAGTTGCTCTCTCTTTCAGTCCCCATCTCCCTGCCCAGGAGGATTAGCCTGGAGCTGAATACTCAGCATGCCAGCAAAATCAAGGCAGCTGGTGCTTGTCTGGAACATCACTTCTTGTGTGTGTGGGGGGGAATTATCCTTGCACAGAGGGTCTCATTTCAGAGGCATGTCTTGAGCTGCATTGCAAATGCAGTGGACAAACTTCTGTTGATTTAGGCAGTGATACCACCTCATGTCATGTACTCGAATGCTTGATTTAATTGCCTTTATGAGGGCAGCGGAGGAGAGACTGTTTCTAGTCAAGCAGGATAAAAAGTGGATAATGCCATTAAACGAGTAACACAAAAATTGAAACAAAATAAAATAAAAAAAATCCTTCCAGTAGCACCTTAGAGACCAACTAAGTTTGTTCTTGGTATGAGCTTTCGTGTGCATGCACACTTCTTCAGATACACTGAAACAGAAGTCACCAGACCCTTATATATAGTGAGAGGGTGGGGAGGGGTATTACTCAGAGGGGTGGTGGAAATGGGTGAAAGGTTGATAGCTGTGGTAAACCAGTTGACGACTGTTAACGGCTGCAATTAGTCTTACAGGAAAAAGCAAGGGGTGAGAAGGTTAAAAAAGCTTTGTCATGTATAATGAGATAAGACATTACCTTTAACAAAAATTGAAAGTTAGTGATTTCATCTTGCAAAGAAAGTGATTTACTTCTCAAGCATATTTGAAGGCTACCAACCCAGTTCTATTGTGTGGTGTGTGTGTTTTTCCTGCCTTGACCTTTCATTGCCTTGTTCAGCCTAGGACCCTCGTACTTATGGGACCGCCTCTCCTGGTATGTCCCGCAGAGGACCCTAAGGTCCATGAATAATAGTTTAAGGGTCCCGGGCCCAAAAGAAGCCAGATTATCCTCCACCAGGACCAGGGCTTTTTCAGTGATGGCTCCGACCTGGTGGAATGCTCTGTCCCATGAAACTAGGGCCCTGCAGGACCTGATCTCCTTCCGCAGGGCCTGTAAGACAGAGCTATTTCACCTGGCCTTCAATTTAGCCTGATCCTTCATTCCTTTTCTCCCTTCCCTTTTTCTATGAAGAAACCCTTTCTGAGACCCCACATTTAAACTCTTCCCTGGTCTCCTTACTGGCCCTAGCAGGAATAACTTGGCCAGTTAGCCCTGGTGATGTTACATTTATATTGTATTTTATGCTGTTTTTAAGCTTTTTTTCCTTTTTTTAAAGTCATTTTTAATCAATGTTTTATATTTGTTGTTAGCCGCCCTGAGCCCGGTTTTTAAATCTGGAAGGGTGGGGTATAAATAAAAATGTATTATTATTATTTCATTGCAGTTACTACATGCTAGAAAACAGGCCGCGGAATATCTATGGGATGGTTTGCTACTCATGCTCCCTGGCACCTCCCAACACGAAAGAGTGTAAGTATTGCCACGCTGGTTTCTATTTAGTTGTATTCTGACTTAAGAAACCTCAAAACGCCACCTGAAGTTTCCCTGAGCAATATGCCAGTTGACAAATTGAGCCTGCCTTAAAATAGAGCACACTTCAGCAACACAGAATGGAGGAAGGCACGTGAATCTCCGTGGCTCTCTTTTCAGAATAACTTGGAGGCGCCTTCCTGAATCTGCTTCCCTCCAGATGTTTCCAGACTACAACTCCTATAAACCTTGACCATTGGCCGTGCTGGCTGCGGCTGATGGGAGTTGGAGTACAGCAACATCTGGCAGGTCCCATGGGGAAAGACTGACCTAGAGTTTTCGCATGGTGTTTTTTTCATTTTGCTACTACAAAAGCCAATAGCTGCAGTACAAAAGACGCCAGTAGCAAGACAAGCAGATGCACAAAACCAAGGGCAGTATTCAACTAGCAGTTTCCCATCAGCGCAAGGATTTCTGCTTCCCTCCCCTCCTTCTCCCGGTGCAAACCTTCCCAAAATCTGCTCCAGATTTAGGGGGGCATGGCGGGAGGTAAATTCCCAAGGTGCAAGCAGAAATCCTAGTGCTTTACTAAGCACCACTTTCGATACAACCTCAAATGCACATGCTTGGCACCAGCTTCCACGGAGCCTTGTATAAGCAAGACCACATCCCTAGAGCTGTCCATCCTTCTTCACAAAACAGGCTTCCCAAGGCTTAACCTAGGCCAGGGGTAGGCAACCTAAGGCCCGTGGGCCGGATGCGCCCCAATCGCCTTCTCAATCTGGCCCAAGGACGGTCCGGGAATCAGCGTGTTTTTACATGAGTAGAATGTGTCCTTTTATTTAAAATGCATCTCTGGGTTATTTGTGGGCCCTATGGAATGAATGAATTCGTTCATTTCCCCCCAAAAAATATAGTCCGGCTCACCACATGGTCTGAGGGATGGTGGACCGGCCCACAGCTGAAAAAGGACCCCTGATATAGGCAATCCATATAGCCTTTTCAATTTATTGCATCCCACTGTTCCTCCAGGGAGCTCAAGATGGTGAACGTGGTTCTCCCATGCCCCGTTTTATCCTAACAACAACCCTGTGAGGTAGACTAGGTCAAGAGGTAGTTATTGGTCCAAGGTCACCCAGCGAGCTTCACGGCTGAGCAAGGATTTGAACGCTGGTCCTCATCCAGCACTTTAACCACTATTCACACTGGCAATCCTTAAGGAAGAGGAACTTCCTTAATGGATCCAAGCCATTCTACATATTTCAGTTTGTTGCTTTCCCAACATGAAAGGCCGACATGGGGTTATCTTCTAGAGTGGCAGCTAAAATGTACAAAGCCTTTTAAAGCCTTTTAAAAGAATAATCCTATTTACTTTTTGGCATGTGGATCTAAAGGAAGGGTCTGTGGTAAATAGAACATGATACACTGGGGAAAAAATACAAAAAACTTTTTAAAGGCCAAATTATGATCTCCCAAATAGCGATGTTGTTTAATGGAAAGGCCGACAGACCTTCCGCTGCCGCACTGCTTGTAGGTTTCTTCACAACATTCCTGTTGTATTACGTACAGGTGGTTAAAAGCACACAACCCGCATTTGTGCCCTTGAATTTCAGTCATCAGCATTTTGGCGCCAAAATGCAGGAATTTCCATGTGTGGCGATTTGTCTTTGAGTTCCCCTGCATAAATCTTTTTAGAAAATGTGTGAGTCATGGCTGCTCAACCCAGCTAAGTGGCCTGGGATGTAAATGATATTTGAACATTCATAGCTGTGAATGGTGAGAAAGGGAGCTTACACTTGGGTTTGTTTCTTGTTATTTACTCCCCGGAAAGCTGGCATGTTGGAGAAGGAGTTTGTTTTAAAAGGTTCTCTGTTTTATTTAGGGTGAGAATAAAAGGGGGTGGGGGGAAGCTTCATTAGAAAATGTGACCATGCAGCTTGAAAGGCTTGTTTACTGCATCACACAGATGTTCTGCTGACTTTTTTAAAAAAAAAAATAAAAAAATCAGAACTAAGGTTTTCAGTTACAATAAAAAATTCAAATTCTTAATACCTAAACCACAACCCAGAAAGTCACACCAATCACGCCATGCCATGCCTGCCCACCCCAGCGAAGTCTAGGATTTGGGTAGAAAGAACTTTGATTCTCATTTTTGAGAATAATTTTGAGAACTTTGATTTTGAGAATCATTTTGAGAACTTTGATTCTCATTTTTCCAATCTTTAATTCAGTTCTCCGCATTTCTGCAGCAATTTGTGAATTTTCTTTTTTAAAATTCTCATGAAAATCCCTCAGCACTTCAGTGAATGCTCATTGTTGCATAACAAGTCCTGCAAATAATCCAGAATTAAAGCTCTGTAACGACTGTAAACACCCCTCCAGACTGGCGGGTATTTGTGGGTGTATTCTGCAACATGCCCAATAGCATCCAATAGTGTTGGTGCTGACCTTTAAAGCCCTAAATGGCCTCGGTCCTGTATACCTGAAGGAGCGTCTCCACCCCCACCGTTCAGCCCAGACACTGAGATCTAGAGCCGAGGGCCTTCTGGCGGTTCCCTCACTGCGAGAAGCAAAGCTACAGGAAACCAGGCAGAGGGCCTTCTCGGTAGTGGCGCCCGCCCTGTGGAATGTGATAAACAACTATCCTACATTCAGAAAATACCTGAAGGCAGCCCTGTTTAGGGAAGTTTTTAACCTGTGATATTTTGATGTATTTTAATATCTGTTGGAGGCCGCCCAGAGTGGCTGGGGAGACCCAGCCAGATGGGCGGGGTACAAATAAAAAATATTATTATTATCCTGAAATCTTCCCTTGAGTATAAATCCTAACTGATGAAAGACAGACAAAATGGGAAGAAAGCACACAAAAGCTTTCCTAACCAAGCCTCCAGTTCATTTGACTGCCCTAATTCACCATCTTCAAATGTCCAGAACCATCAGGCTTATGTCCACCTAGTTTAAAGTCAGGAGATATATATTGCATGCCTTACTATTTCAACACTGCATAAAAATAAGAACTATTTTGGTTTCAAATGAAAATGTCTATTGCAAAATGCACATACGACATTTAAGAACTAGCCACGCTTGGAAGGTACTTTGCTCTGTTATAGGAAAAACTCATTTGAAATCTCTGAGCTATATGCTTTTTTTGGCCACGTTTCTAGCTCGCCTCTGCCATTGTCTAGAGCATTTTATATTGTGTAATAGTTCTTCGTTTATTTTTAAAAACGCATCTTTATTTAGAGCATGCACATTTCTTTACTTCATAAGCTGTGATACATTTTTCACGCACAACAAGAGAACTTAATTTCCTGTCACATTTGTCTGATGGAGCTGGGCCAAGAAAATTCTCAACTTCCTAGAACTGCAGAACAACATCAGTCATTTTTTCATTGGGGCATGAATTCAGCCAAATCAATTCTCCCATCTCGTATGCCCAATGTTATCTTTGCTAGAGATTCAGTGTCTTAAATGCTGATAATAAAAATCAATGCATTTTAAACAATCTTAAAAGCAGGCTGAAAATATATAATAAGTCTAAGGCTGCAAAACCTGAAAGTCCATTTGAAACCATTCATTTCAATGGAAGCTGCTTCTACAAAAACAAGGGGTGGGGAACCAAGTTTAGGGTTCCACTGCTGTGCCTCTTGCGTTGGGTGTTCAGCTGGCACATCTCTAGGTTCAGAAATAAATGCGTGCCAAATGCGTTTTTCACAGCTCGGCATCATAAATCCACATTTAGGTGTTTGACATTTGAATTGTAAGCATTGGCTTTTAAAGGGACGGGAAATTCAGGCAAGTTAAGTAACTGTGCTGTCAGTTCACAAATGCATCAATTCATGGCTGAGATTTTACAAGCGTCACCAGGAAAATTTATGGCAAATTTGTGTTTTTTATTATGATAGGTGCAGGCGTTACCTCTGGTGTGTCAGCCAGTTTTCCAATTACTTCTGGAACAAGTACCCATTCTCCTTTCCAGCATGTGCACAAAGGTAAGAAAAGCAGCCCAGTTCCCCTTTTAGCATTTTCTTGAGTTGGCTTTTGGTATGTAATCCTGGGAGGCTGGAAGACTGAGCAGCCATGGGAGCAAGGTGCCTTCTTCCCTACAGAGATGTGTGCTTGATGTGCCGTCTCAGAAGTCTGAGCTGTTTCTATTTAAACAGTTTTTTTACTCAGCCTATGGGTCTGTCAGTGAAATTTCATTTCACGGTTTTCTCATAGATGAAGTATCATTAAAAAAATTCTTCAGCAATCAACATGCTTCAGCAGAAATGAGTTTTACAATGAACTTTGCAAATGAGGTCTATTTATTTAGATGAAAAGTTAATTTAGCTCCTTTATCTCATCAAATGAGGTTTATTTGGATTGTGGGAATTTCGTTCATTTCAGCCATGTGATGATGTGAGCAATCTCTTTTGGTGCTAATACAGTCAGATGTGTCATTATGGGACACAAAATCAAGGAAATCGGGGGGAGGGGGGAGTCATTTACTGATCCCGATCCAAACACTTGGTAAAGTGTGTAAGGAGCTCACAGTGATCGTAACTTTGTTTGCTGCAAAGCAAGAGGCACTTTAGCTGACTTTAAACACAATTGCTAAGCAGGGCCAATTACTCTTGAATTGGGAACACATCCATTCAGAAAATCCAGCTCCACAAACAGAAAGATTTGAGACACTAATGAATATTGGCAACTGACTGCAGTGTTTCACCTTAGCCCAGAAATGTGTATCAAGAGCGTATTTCAAACAAGCAAGTAAACTGCAGAAAAACGAAACAAAACCAGATGATTTCGCTGTAAGAGAGCAGCTTTTAAATAAATGGGTTATTCACAAAAGCTAAAGAAGTACTTTGTTTATTCATTTCAAAGTAACTGGGGAAGAGAATTTTACAGCAAATCTGTTTCTATTGAAGGTGCGAGTCTTACCTTTTCTGCAGTGTTCTAACTGGAAAACTTTGCTGGCTGCAAATGGACTTTACTTGCAATTACTCATTAGTGGTGGGTTAAAAAAAACAAAAACCCAACACACAACACTACCACTATGAAAAGGCCTGCATTGGCACATATGAAAAGTGAATTGCTTCTTTGAAAATTTTCATATTCAGCAATTAATGTAACATTTTGATACACTCACAAACAATTTAGGGTAGGGGAATCTAGTAGTACAAGCTTTTGTTGTTCTTTAGTCGTGTCCGACTCTTCGTGACCCCATGGACCAGAGCACGCCAGGCACTCCTGTCTTCCACTACCTCCCGCAGTTTGGTCAGACTCATGTTGGTAGCTTCAAGAACACTGTCCAATCATCTCGTCCTCTGTCTTCCCCTTCTCCTTGTGCCCTCCATCTTTCCCAACATCAGGGTCTTTTCCAGGGAGTCTTCTCTTATTGTGAGGTGGCCAAAGTATTGGAGCCTCAGCTTCAGGATCTGTCCTTCCAGTGAGCACTCCGGGCTGATTTCCTTAATAATTGATAGGTTTGATCTTCTTGCAGTCCATGGGACTCTCAAGAGTCTCCTCCAGCGCCATAATTCAAAAGCATCAATTCTTCGGCAATCAGTCTTCTTTATGGTCCAGCTAACAGTTAAATGACAATTTCCTGAATGGGCAATTTCACCTGCAGGAGTGTGCTCTGTGCCGGGGCGGGGAGAGGCAGTTTCAGTTTGAATTTTAGGGCTAGGCAACCTATTTAGGGGGCATTTATCCTGATTTCCTTGCACAAAGCTGAAACAGCAGTTAGATGATATTCAGACTTTATCAAGCATTCGTTCTAATTTGTTTACAGGGAGGTTATATGACAATGACCATTCCTCTTGGTTTCGTTCCAGGACATTTGCACATTATCCTATTAATCATTCCATTAATCCCACACTTTTCACCATCACTTTCTTAACTGCAAAATATCTGTTGTTGTTGCTGTTGTTGTTTTTACATGGATATGGTGTGCTAGGGCAACAGAGAGCTTAAATCCGTTTACCTTCCCGCCGGAGCGGTACCTGTTTATCTACTTGCACTTTGACGTGCTTTCGAACTGCTAGGTTGGCAGGAGCAGGGACAGAGCAACGGGAGCTCACCCTGTCGCAGAGATTCGAACCGCCGGCCTTCCGATCAACAAGCCCTAGGCCACAGCGCCACCCACGTCCCATTTTAACTGTACAAACCCACATTTGCCAGATGGACTTGAATCCATCCTGCAAAATCCTGGCCACTTGGAAGCACAGACACAAATACAATACTGACTCTGAATTATAAAGACTACATCTGGCATTCTACTGCAAGTAAAAAAACTGCAAGCTAAGTAAATGAAAATACAAGATTAGTGTTCTTCCAAGCCCAGTGGAGTTTATTTGCACGTAACTGTGCCTAACATTGTAGCCTTACAGTATAGTCCTGTGCACACCCTACTCAAAAGTAAGCTCCATGGAGTTCAGTGAGACTTACTGCCAGCTTAAGTAGATACGGGACCTCAGCCTTAATAATGGTAAAAGTGCCCCATTATCCAGGCAGCAGATATGAAAAGTAAAGGAAGTGTGCTTCCCGTTTCAGAAATATTTCAGAAATATTTGTGCTATCCTATACAAATGTAATTCATAATCGCTGACTAGAGAAAAGCTCATATGGTTAATACTTTTAAATGCCATTAATGGGGTTGCAGCCACAGCTCTAATAATCTGTCTCTGTGTTTTCAGGCGACCTTTCCAGTCAAGGACACCTTGCAACTGCTCTTATCATTGCCATGTCAACTATTTTCATAATGGCAATAGCGATTGTCCTGATCATCATGTTTTACATTGTGAAAACGAAAACTTCGGCTCAAGGTAACTGCCCGTCACTAAAGAGAATTCTGACTTCTGGGGTGCTGTGCATAGGTATCTGCAGAGAATGGGTTTTAACAAGAGGCGTGATTTTAAATTCCAGCTTGCTGCACCAGCCATTCTGTGAAGACTGTAGAAGCCCAGGCCAATATGCAGGGAGAGAAAAAAGAAGTACAAGGTTTGAACAGTTGTTTTTTTTAATTTCTGTTTTTTTTACACACCTCAGATCCCTCACGGCTTAATTTGCCCTGAGGCGATGCCCCGTGTTAATTTAAACTTTAAACTGCTCGGACTCAAATTCCATTTAGTAGAATAATAATTGGGAAGGCAGCTATGTAACCTTGAGAACATCCTTCTGCCTGCAATCCCTTTCCCTGACTAATTTAAGGCTCAGCACCACAATTTGGTGATGTGTTCCGAAACACCCATACGCAGGTGCCAGCGAGGGAATTATGTTCACAACTGTGATCCGTTGACCGTTTCAAACCCTTTCCCTCCTTTTTTTTAATTTGCAGAAAATGTGGTGATTTTCTCAGAGAAAGACGAGTTTGGAAAATTAACTGCAACTCCAGCCAAGGTTGTCAAGAGGTACGTGACAGAAAAACAAGCATGCTGATAGCAGGGAAGGAGCGTGATTATAGTCGACAGGGCAGGACACTTAACTCTCGACAGTAGGCCGCATTCCAGCCAAACTAAAGTCAGAGATGTATATACGGAATGGATTAGGTTCGTAAACCGAGGTACCACTGTATCTACGATCACATCCGCACCACATATTTAAAGCACATTTATATCATTAACAGTGGCGGGCAGCTTCCCCCAAGGAAACCTGAAAACCGCCGTTTACCCCACACAGAGCTACAATTCCCAGCGCCCTTAATAAAAGACAGAGCTCAGGGTTCTTTGCAGGAAGCCTTGTGCTTAAAATGTATGGTAGATGTGACCTAGATCTCTAGATAGATGAGTGTGCGCACAGACGCACATATTAATCTCTCTTAGGAGGGCCCTAATACCTGGGGAAAGAGACCAGGAGGGGCATATTTAGACCCAAGCTTGAGGTTCCTATGGTCTTGCCAGCACAGATCTAGAAGGAAAGTTTATTTACATTAAGTGGGTGGTGGAGTGGGGGAAGATGGAATTTGTCACAGGAAAATGTTGCAGGACATGCACTTTAGTATTATTATTTTTTAAAGGAAAGGATTGAACTTCCGTCGGTTGATTTGAAATTAAAACTACAAAGAGCTAAAGCCCTGGTGCTCAGGTGGATACAAGAATCCCTTGCACCAGGCGCAGTCGCCAGTAATTTTAATGTGAGGCCTCAATCCATGCATACACTCCAGCATTTCTCCAATGAAAATAGGGACGTCTGGTGCTATTTTTCTAAAAAAAAGAAAACGCCTCCCTAATTCTCTCTGAATGGCTGCACACCTGAGAGGTGCTGGAACTGAGTTCTAGTGAGTTCTGGCTAAAAAGAAGTCATGGGCATATCCTGTTCCATACCCTCAAACATTTTGCCGATGCAATTAGGGACGTTGTAAGGAGAAGCTGGACATTCCGGGGTCAAGAGTAGATCTTATTGGTTTTTCATTTCCAGATTAGGATGCAATGGAGGGTATGAGAGAAGAGGGCTCCCCCCCCCCAAGAAGCCCTATTGCCTCGTTGCATCATTTAGAAAAGCAACCCTTCTGTTTTTCTCTCCCCCCCCCTTCCAGTGAAAATGATGCTTCTTCAGAGAATGAGAGGCTTTTAAGTCGTAGTATGGACAGCGACGAAGAAGCTGCGATTGACAAGCAAGGGACGCCGGAACTGTGCTTGTTGTCTCTCGTCCATCTGGCCAGAGATAAATCTTCCACAAACAACAAATCCACTGGCGTAAGTCTCACCTGGAGTTTTAAAAAGGGCATTGGGTCAAGTGCCACTTTCCCCTGTCTGCTTGAGCAGCTAGCTAGCTGCTCTTCCATCAGGCATTGTTGGAAAGAATACATGAAATATCATTAACTGTGTGGCTTAAATTCAGTGTGAGCCTTCATTAGATGGTGGAGAAAGACGGTATCCAGTTTTTAATCTTACAGAGTTATTGGGATTGAAAATGAAACAGCCAACTTAAGTTCTGACTGAGCTCACATATTTCATTCATATGAAATAGGAATATGTTCATTCATATTTTAGGTAGCTATTGAAAGGCAACCCCTGCATCTGTCTAGCCCAGTCATCTCTATATGGATTGGTTGTCCAGGATTTCAGACATGGTTCTCTCCCGGCCCTACCTGGAGATGCCAGGGATTGAACCTGAGATCTTCTGCACAAAAAGCAGGTGTTCTGCCAGTGAGCTACAGTCCCTTCCACATTGTCTCCATGTCCTGGAATGGTTACAGGCATGTGGCTCAGGTAAAAGGGTAGGACCCCGCTGCTCCCTCTCATATCTGTTGTGGGACCTTTATGCAGCTGGCTATATTGCCAATACAGCAGTACTGTCTAAATGAAGCTTGCCAGAAAGCTTTTATGAAACCAGTTTTTGGCTCCACCAGTTCTCCTAACAAGTTTCATGGCAAAGCAGGTTCTTCACGGGGCCACGAACTCTCAGATTATATAACCCTCTTTCAGGAGGTGTAGGTAGAATTGCTTGATTCACCACAGATGTTTGTGCCCTGCAAATCACATGGTCTCAGGCCATGATATGCAACCGTGATATTTTATGTATTCTTCCTGCAAACTCTGGACAGTGTCTGTTCAAAGAGCAATTAAACGCTGGAACATGTAAGCAGAAACGTCCAATTGATCCAAGGCAGAGGATGATCTTGTGCGAGAGTAACGCAAACTCTCCTTAAAGGGATAGTGGACATGAACAGACTCGGCATCCGTTAGACTTTTAACTCTTCTGTCACCTCAGCAGCATACACCATGAAAGCCTCTAGTCCGGTCATTAGTTTCACAGAACTAGCTTTCCTATGGAAACTTCGCAAATGTAATTGAAGACGAAACGAAGATGTTTCTGTAGTTGGTTCCTGTCAAAGGAGGACACACTAAGACAGGATTGAGACTCAAACTTTGTATACTTTATTATTTCGTTTTCAATGGCCCCTGCCCTCTTCTTAGAAGTATGCAGATGTTACAAGCCTCACTAATGAATGCACATGGGGTGTGGGGCAGTAGTTGTGGGATTAAGCCTACCGGCCAGGGGTGTACTACCATTTGCCAGTACCTGGGGCAGGTATGTTCCGCAAGTGCACGAGCCAGAGGTGGAGTGCGCTCATTCAGCACTCACTGCCAACGGTGCTGGGCAGGT
The DNA here is from genome assembly GCA_034641385.1 of Darevskia mixta. Taxonomy (NCBI): domain Eukaryota; kingdom Metazoa; phylum Chordata; class Lepidosauria; order Squamata; family Lacertidae; genus Darevskia; species Darevskia mixta. The sequence continues at coordinate 3,966,056 of JAWWNH010000063.1, forward strand.
GCTGGAGGGGGCTCTTCAAGCTCTGCCCCACAGCTCCTTTCCCTGCTGGGCAAGCGCTCATGCGCTGGGTGGGGGGCAGAGGGTGCATGATGAGGATCTCTGCAGGGGGTGTCTGTTTCGCGCACTCCCCAGATTGTGTGCCCGGGAAAATGGCCCCCCTGCCCTCCCACACTACGCCACTGCTACCGGCCTACCAGTGGGATGATCTTTCTTCCCACGGGGGCCACATTATGTGAGTAGAATTGCCTTATGTTCACACACCTTTGGCTCAAATTAAAGATTCAGCAGCCTATTAAACAATTGCAATTATGCTCGTATTAACTTTTTTAAAAACACAATTTTTGCTATCCTGCTTGTAATGTAACTAGGGAAACAGCTATACGGGTTGGCGATGGAAGGCCCACCCTGACTACTTGAAAACTGTAGTTAGCCACACTTCTGATGTCAGTTTTCACTAGACAATGCCCGGGAAAAAATAAGCACGTCTCCACAGCTATAAGTGCTATAACTCCTCCCCCTCTGCTCATCAAACATCTGAGGATGAAGGTCCACTTTGAAATAAAAATAATCCTTTATTTTCCTTAGATACAAAGCCGGCGGAAAAAGATACTTGATCTGTATGCCAACGTATGCAGCGTTGCAGAAGGTGAGTGAAAAGAAAACACATTAATTTATAGCCACATTATTTGCTACATAGCTTCAAGATGGCTAATATGTCACAGGCAATAGATTCAGATAAACCCAACTCTGGAGGTGAGGTAATTTTGGAAGCAATCCGTCTGAACGGCACAATAAAATATCACCCAGTGCTGTAGTTAAGACTAGTGCTTTAGGCTGAATTCCTACACACTTTTACCTGTGAGAAATCCCTGTTAACAGCCCTGCACAGCTCTGCAACCAATATATATATATACACACAGTATGACAGTATGAAGTGGGGGAAAGCATTGCTTGATTACTATTTTTTTTTCTTTTTAAGCCCACTTTGGTTGCAAGATTCTTCAATAACATAAGCCATAGCAAGATATTTACGGTCTGTGGGAATAAACCTACAGCCACATATGCATTTTTCTTTCCAGAAGCATTTGCACCTGTTCCACCCCCATCTTTCCTTTTTACCTCAGAAGATGCGTTTGGAAAATTCTCTTGTTTTTGACCTCAGGATAAGATGGGGAAAGTGGTAGACCTCACCAGGAATTTCACCTTTTACTTGAAATATGTGTCTGCCCTGAGATGACAATAATATTTTTTTAAAAGAGGTTCTCTTTGTTGAGGGTTCTAGTGCTCACCAATGGACACTTTTTGCTTTTAATGCAAACTGGAAGCTTCAACCTCTCTTATAGGCAGTGCCAGATTTATGTACAGGTATAACCTAAACAAGGTATAGCTTAGGGCCCCACTCTCTTGGGGCCCCCAAAGAAAATTAAAGGAAAAAACCCTGTATTAATTGTATTTCAGTTCAACAATTACTTTGATAAAATACATATTTTGTTATGTGCAAATGGCTTTAGGTACCTATTAGGTCCATAAATTACCATATAGGATCTATTCAACACAAAAAACAGTGACAATTTGTTGTTGACAAAGGACAGCTGGACATATAAAGGGCCCCATTACCTTCAGTAGCTTAGGACCTCATCAAACCTAAATCCAGCCCTGCCTGTAGGCATAAGACTCTCCCAATTAAAATTTTCAGCCTCATATGAAGGTTGGCTGTCAGCTTATGCCAGGAAGATGCATAAAGGAAACAGCAGCAAAACAAGGAAGGGGAATGTGCTGGATTAATTGACATTATTTCTACTGCAAGGTGAAATGAAAGTAACAGAAACCAATAACCTTGTGCTGGAAGAATAATCAGTATGTGGGAAAACACATGCAACAGTAAAAAAACGGGGGGATAATTTCATAGATAACTTTAATACTATAAAACAAATATGGATAACTCAGTTGGTTAGAGTACGGTGCTGATAATGCCAAGGTTGCAAGTTCGATCCCATATGGGGCAGCTGCGTATTATTGCATTGCAGGGGGTTGGACTACATGATTCTCAGGGTCCCTTCCAACTCTACAATTCTATGATCTGATGAAAAGCATTGCGAGTACACGTTAATGCTAATAAAGTAATATTCTGAATATGGAGAACCTGTGGCCCTTTAAATGTTGTTGGGCTACAGCTCCCATCCTCTCTGACCATGGGCCAAGCTGGCTGGGGCTGATGGAAGTTGGGAGTCCATCACCTTCTGGAAGGCCACAGGTTCCTCAGCCCTGCCTGGAAGAGGCACTACATGTCAAACATGGGAGAAGAGAGCTCAGTAAACGTGACCCTCTAAACTTTCTTTTTAGGCCTCAGTCCCACAGAGCTCCCGTTTGATTGCCTGGAGAAGACCAGCAGGATGCTCAGCTCCACATACAACACCGAGAAGGCCATTGTGAAGACCTGGCGCCACCTCGCCGAGAGCTTTGGACTGAAGCGCGACGAAATAGGTGGCATGACAGACGGCATGCAGCTCTTCGACCGCATCAGCACAGCAGGCTACAGTATTCCAGAACTGCTAACAAAACTAGTGCAGATTGAGCGGCTAGATGCCGTGGAGTCTCTCTGCGCGGATATCTTGGAGTGGGCCCAAGTGATACCTAAACCTGATCCGGTGGTGGCCTCGTGACATGTGTTTCAGAGTTACCTTCATTTCAAAACAATTTATGTGGATACGGATTCCAAGAGCAATGGGACTCATTATGGAATGGAATCTGAAAAAGCATGGACGGCCTTCAGATTTCAGTAGCATTTTCTGTTGTTCCAAGTATAAAACGAGCCAAGGATTGTTACTGGTTCGTCATAAAAGAAATGAAAGAAGCACAGGCTGAAGACTTCTTGAATGAGACTGACTTGGCCTGTTAAGAGGATATTGCTGTTCACTTCAGACTCCTTTTACAAGCATAGATACAGATCACCCTGCCAGTATCATTGCAGGCTCTGAAGAAATCTGATGTAATCACTACGGTTTAATTTTGTCTCAGTTCTCAGCAATTAGTAACTACTATCAGATATAGTGTTGCCTGATACAGATAATGCGAATGTCAGTTCTACTACATCTAGCATTTAACCAAATGTCAGTTTCCTCTCAAATAACATTAAGAATTAACCAATGTTAACCAATTTTTTTAAAAAAAATCACACGTGTGAGATTTTATTGACATAAATTAGTTGGATTATGTGTGTTGAAATTAGACCAAGTAGACCGCAATAGTCCAGTTCATTCAAAATTTCAGCGTATGCTGAAGTCTTGGCGCATGTGGTCCACACAGACATTTCAGAAATATTGTCACACATACTAATGGAAATATATGCCAATTATAAAATTAGCAGAATTTATTTATGAATATGCTCATACACATACATTAAGTACAAATATTATTTTGACCATCTTTTATGCTACAGAAGGAAAAAAATAGACCTAAGCATAGAAGTATATGGTGACATTTATTCTATCTTCAACTAGTTCACAACCGAGGTAGGAAATATTAATGCCTCAGACAATGCTGTTCATTTATTTATTCAAGTCATCTTTAGATTTAATGAAATTCTTAACCATCACAACCCTTTTAGAGAGGGTATTTTGAAATGCTACTTCTGTATTGGCTACAACTGTTATGATTTCAAGGCACTTACTAATCAGATCAATACTGATGGACAGGTTTTTCTGAAAGACCACAGTCTGGTTCATTTTCATGGTTTGTCATTACAAGAATGAGTCTGTGTGAGCCTCATTACTCCTGCTGCCTGTCACCTGCCCCAAGGCATGAAGAGACCGAAATGTCTTGCTTTTGAACTAACCACAGTTCATTGTTCTTCCTGAACTCTGGGACCTATCGTTCATTCTAATCTCGATGAATACAAACCAGAATATCAAACTGTGGTTGGGTGCTGGTTTTAATGACCTGTGTACCTTGAATTCAGACAGATGCAGCAAAGAACTCTGGTTACTCTAAAATAGGGTGATTTATCTCTTTCTGCAGTTGGAGAGAGAAGAAGGTGGAATAGGGAGCACATGATGAGCCACTGTTTGTCATTGAAGTGGGTCAACATGTTCGCTGTTACCAGAATTTCCCAGTATGTGTCAATGTGCAGGGGAATTTTGGACATGTATTTGAGTGTGCCCTCAGTTCATATGGGGCAATGGCGAGATCCAACAGTGTGACCAGTGCTCAACATGAACTAAGACACCATTGGAGAATGTACTTCAGAATCCTTTGGGATTCTATTGCAGATGTCTGAAGCTTCTCAGAAGGTGTCAGTGTGAACCGTATTAAGGTGATAATTAAATAACTACTTACAAAAGTTAGGGTGAGGTGTGGTCTCACCATTGAAATTACCCCATTCAATGTAATAGATGCTTAAAATAAGCAATATGGTTTTTTTTCCCATTTGAAAAGTAGAAAACCCCCCACAAATTTCTAAAGATCAATAATTTTTTTAAAAAAATGGCTTTATGAAGAACTACGTAATGTTGCTGGCAGACTGTCCATGAGCAGATAGTTTGGCCTAGGGCTCAGATGAGGGCCATCTCCTCTCAAGGAAATTGTTTTTCTTGGCATGGGGGTCCTCATGAACTCATAATTACAGAGTCCAGGAGCCAGGGGCAGTTTAATTAGCAAGTTTATTAATTTACCGTTCAGTTCTCCACAAAGTGCTGTGTTGACAGATTTCAGTAAGTTATTATTATTATTAAAAGAAACACCATGTCTTAAAAAGCAATATATTTTTAATCACAAGTTGCATGACTGAGCAAAAGCGATATAAAACTATAACTCATATTCTTTAAAATTATAACCAGCCCTGCCCCCTGCCTCTTCAGCTGCAAACAAATGACAGTCGAAAGACTCTACTCTAATGGGTTCAATGTGATGAATATTTAATATTGTCATTTAGTTTTCCCATGTGTGGTACCCAGTTTGTTAGCCGGTGAGCTTTGGATTTCTAACTGTATTTTACTATCTCCGAAATGTCCTTTCCCCTCTGAATAATGATGAAGAATACCTTGTGTAATTATTTTGCAAATGCATAATTTGATTACAGTTCATTCCTCCTTGCCCAGTGCATCTCCCTGTAGCTTTTAGACATTCTATCACATAAAGAGAAGCCCCACTCACCCACAACTATCAACTTGAGTCAGTAGCTCTGAAACAATACAACATGGTCTAGATCAGACCTCTGCAATAGAATCCCAAAGGATTCTGAAGTAAATTCTCCAGTGCTGTCCTTGTTCACCTTGAGCACTGGTCACACTGTTGGATCTCGCCATTGCCCCATATGTTTTAGGACTGCAGTTCCCATCATCCCTGACTAGTTAGCTAGGGTCCTGCTAGCTAGCGATGATGGGAGTTCTAGTCCAACAACAGCTGGAGACCCAAGTTAGGGAATCCCTGGTCTGGAGTCTAGTGCACAGGTTTAGCTTTCAGTTGTAAAGCTCAGAGGAAATGCTATTCCTGCGCACTGTAGTCAACTGGGGAGGGGCCACTGCTTCTTGTGCAGAGATCAATTTCTGCAAATGTTTGTGCTCCCCTAATTTGGTTTGCAGAAGCCCCAAGACAGAAGTCCGTCTGCAAACACAAACCTCTTCCTACTTGCGGATCATGATTGCCGGCTTATAACACCACATGTGGTCATTTCAGTTCCACATTTTGCAGCTCTGTACTTAACATAAACAGAAAACCTCTCTTTCCTACCCCAGTTACCATCTACACTGTTATTTTACAACTTAGAAAGGTAGTCTGATTTGGTTATTCTTCCACCTACTTCACAAAAAAGTACAGTAATTATTTCCCACCCACCCCCAAAGCTTTGGGAACAATACGGCCTTGTGCAGTCCCAGCGTGAACACAGGCCTGGTTCAAATTATTTCATTTTGCATACAAAAATTATTTTCTTGCATTAACCCCCCCCCCCCCCAATAAATAAGTCGGGGAAAAGCAAAGACTAATTCTGCACTTCTGCCAAAATGTTTCTATTGTAGCAATTTTGTATATATAACTTATTATTGTTGTACATTATGCAAAAAATAAATAAGGTATTAAGATAAAGCAATGCTACATGTATGGTGATAATTTTTTAAAAAAGGTTATACAGTTTACTTTTTATATTTACATCGCTTCTCACATTCTCCTCCAGGACTATTAACCAATTTCAAACTCGTAGATTCAACGACCAGGATCCAAAGAGTTAATTAAGGCATGCCCAGAGACTGTGCACTAGTCCCATGGGGTTCTTTAAAAAAACAACAACTAATTAACTTAAACTAAACTTTCCCCTCTTGAACAGCAAATCCTTCTAAACGTCATCAGAGACGTGCTCTGGGGGCCTTCCTCTCTGCAGGGCTCTGCAGAAATACGCCATCCCCAGAGCAGTATTCTGTTTCCTCCTTCCTCTCTTCCATCACTGCAACACGAGCACCTATGTAAAGGGGCCCCTGACCATTAGGTCCAGTCGTGACCGACTCTGGGGTTGCGCGCTCATCTCGCATTATTGGCCGAGGGAGCCGGCGTACAGCTTCCGGGTCATGTGGCCAGCATGACAAAGCCGCTTCTGGCGAACCAGAGCAGCGCACGGAAACGCCGTTTACCTTCCCGCCGGAGCGGTACCTATTTATCTACTTGCACTTTGACGTGCTTTTGAACTGCTAGGTTGACAGGAGCAGGGACCGAGCAACTCACCCCGTCGCAGGGATTCGAACCGCCGACCTTCTGATCAGCAAGCCCTAGGCTCTGTGGTTTAACCCACAGCGCCACCTGGGTTAAATGCTGATAGCCCTTCCTATTTTTAATTTTGTTCATGTTTTTCATGATTCTTAGTGCTGGATCTATTTACCACGTAAACATAACAAAACAGGCCAAGAATGTTCTGTTGCCCCCTGATATTGCTGCCCTGCATCCTCGATAAAGATTTGTGCTGCCAGTAACAGCATCTAGGCATTTGGTACCAGTTTGCTTAAGCAAACTTAAGGGTTTGCTTCTAGGGGGTCGGAAGCACAACAGCAGACTGACAACCTCCACTTATAAACATTTTACACGTGCATAAAATACATCATGCCGGTTAAGTCATCACTTATCAGCCAGGGCTTTCTCCATTCCTTCTGTTCTGTGAAGGGACCCATTCCAAAGGAATTGAGGAGCTTTGGGCTCATGCAAAGTGACTTAAACGCCTCCATAGTTCCTCTAATATCTCCTTATAGACCTCATTTGTCTAAAAGGTGTGGGATGTAAACACTAGAGCAGTCAAGTACAACAATGCTAGAAGGTATCTCAATCCTCCAGCCACAACTTCCTGGTCACCTGGATTGAGATAACTTCCTTTTGCAAGCTAGAAGTGGGAGTGGCTTCACCTGGGAAGGTATGAACAAAAGCCACTGGTCAAAAGCCATTCTCTCTCTTGCCTCTCTCTCGCTTGGACTGCGAGGAGGATGCTCAGTTGGCTTCCAGCCAACTGGGGCCTAATGGACTTCTCTCCCACATAGAGAGATTCCAATTGTATATATCTTTACTATGAATAAGCCTGCCTTCTTTTGGGATCTTGGGATCTTCAATTGAATGTCCGTGAGTAAACGTTTTATATCTTTTTATAGAAGACGTGTGTTGTGTCTTATTTGTAAGAGGGACAAAGGGGAAATATATAGTGACAAACCAGGAAACTAGATTAAGTTGATTCTAGCGAATCAAAGCAACTTCCGCTGTGTGTATTTTAAAAGGGAATGTTACTCTGCTAGTTGAACTTGCAAGCGCAAGTTAGGATGAGATATATTAAATTATAAATCATCATCCACGTTCCCAAACATTCCCACAAAAGGGGGAAATGCTCACATATCTGCTGGGCCACACCGAAAGTGAGGTGCACCTCCCTATACAGACAAGAGGTACACTATTCACATCTTACCAGGCACCAGACTTTTCAACAGATTAATCTAATTCTTTGTCATTGTTCTGTTCCTGGGGGGTGTTTTTAAAGGAAAAGCACCAATTAAATAAACTCCCATTCTGCCAGCCGGTAAGTTGCCATGCTTACATCATAAAGAGAGCGGGTTATCTTATTAACGAAATAACCTGTGGGAAATGTGCCCACTTCCTTTGCGGCTGTCTCCGCTTGAGAGAAGTGGATCTTCCCATTATGTATTTATCTCTAATCACCAAACTCCTGTGAAATGAGGAGGATGTTTAATGAGCCTTCGTTGGCTCGAAACAAACCAACTTTTCTTTGAATATATTCCATACAGCCTTCTAAATCTCTCCTCGGGAACAAAATAGCTTCCCACCCCCCTGCTCCTATCCAGTTGATTTTTATCTTAGCCCACACACAGTGGGACTGGGATACATATTTCTGAGACATCGAATTCTAAATCCAGGCACATCTGCTCCTACTGGATTTAACTTAACCCAAAGAAAGTTCCTAAAATGAACATTATTCATGCCTCAGATTCCCCCAAGAAACAGTAGAAGGCATGTGTCTTCTACTAACATAACATGAAGCTTACATGTTAAATGTTTTCTTGCACGATAAATCTACTTTTAATCTGAATAACATGTTAGCCTGTACTGAAGCCCTGAAGAAGCTAGTATATGTCCAAAATTGTGAACTCTGGCAACTATTAGTTGTCATTTTTGTGCCTTTGATGCCCAGAGCTGCAATCCTAACTCCACATACCTGGAAGTAATCCTACTGAATCCAGCAGGGCTTACTTATGAGTAAACAGGGCAAATCCAGCAGGGCAAACTTATGAGTAGTTTGGATAGCACTGTGGATAGTACTTATAGTTTGGATAGCACTGTAATTTTCTAATGAGAACTGAAATCAATGGGTCGCCTCCTTACAGAGATGAGACACTAAAAGTATGTTACACGTACAGTATTTCCCAGTTCCTGAATTGGTCTCTGGTTTTCTGGGCACAAATCAGGTATTGGCTTGGACCCAAGGGTGAGATTCAAAGTGTCAGAATTAACGGATGTTCCCACAATAAAACTAGCATTCTAAGTACCTCCATTATGGACAGTAGACAAGGAGGCAAACTGTCTTCTGCATGGGATAACTGGAGATTTCTCTTTTTTGGGGGGGGGGCTCACAGGGTAGCCTGTTTTTTCAAGCACAGTTCACTACACAAAGAAAACGAGGTGTTAAGGAAAAGGACTCTAGTCCAGCTTGGTCCTTAATTTACTCACATTCTATGCATAGAGAATGGATTCATTATGGAAGAGTATTCAGTCCTGTGGGACCCAGGTGGCACTGTGGGTTAAACCACTGAGCCTAGGGCTTGCTGATCAGAAGGTCGGCGGTTCGATCCCTGCGATGAGGTGAGCTCCCGTTGCTCGGTCCCAGCTCCTGCCAACCTAGCAGTTAGAAAGCACGTCAAAGTGCAAGTAGATAAATAGGAACCGCTCTGGCGGGAAGGTAAACGGCGTTTCCGTGCGCTGCTCTGGTTCACCAGAAGCGGCTTTGTCATGCTGGCCACATGACCTGGAAGCTGTACGCCGGCTCTCGGCCAATAAAGCGAGATGAGCGCCGCAACCCCAGAGTCGGACATGACTGGACCTAATGGTCAGGGGTCCCTTTACCTTTACCTTTATTCAGTCCTGTGAGCCCCGCAGCTGTAACCTGAAATGCTGCTGCCCAGAGAACAGCATAGCTCATAAGGACAATTCATTCCCCAAATAACCTGCCCATCTATTACAATCATCTTTAAAGGGATGTCTCCAAACTCCTTGCCTTTGGAGGTGACACAAGCCCCCCCCCCCCCAAATAGACCATTCCTGGTTGTGGCGCTTTTTTCCCAGAGGTACACCTGTCAGAGGGATTTTCTTTTCGGTATCCAGTGAAAATATTTTTTATTACCAAGGCTATCAGGGTAACTGTTCGTCTTATTTACTTTTTTAAAGATGTGGAATTACACTAGTCCCAAGATTTCTTCACCTAGCGAAATGTATGAACTCAGGTGGCAGTTTAACTATTTGTTGTCATCGCTTCAAGTCGCAAGTGCAAATGGTTCTCTCTCATCTCACTACCACAAATTTGGAGGAAAAACTATCAACATGCTCCACGTAACTCACCAAAATGTTAGAAACTACCTGCCCAGGCAGACTCTGAATAGAAGATGAAAGGATCTGCATCAGATCGTCAGTTTCCTGAACAAATCAAATCCTAAGGGTGAAAAAACCTGCTCAGCTTATAAAGGCTATACTTGTGACAGCTATGAATTACTGAGTTTTGCTCACAGCTCTTCTTTAATTTGATCTGATAAATTAAACCATACAGAACAGTGACATCCATTGTGAATGAAAGTTCTACTAAAAGGGGGGAGGGGGGTTTGCTATCGCCAAGGGCATTTCTTAAGTTTCAGTTAAATGCATCTGCTAAAACGTTTTCCATTAATTTATTGTTAAAAGCACACACACACCCCACAGAATGCATTTAAGTAAAACGAAATCATACCTAACAGAGGAATTGCTATGAAACTATGAAAGGACATATCTGAAGGCTGGTGATTCTTCCTGTACAGGTTCCAGAATGAGCAGTGCTCTCGAGCAAACTCTTCTAATCCCCTGATGACAAAATATACTGACCTATTTTTTTAAAATAAATAAATAAATAATTTTCTTATTTGAAATTTTCAACATAACACAAATTAAAACTAATTATTTCTCTCTTCTGGACTCCCCCCACACCCGGTTTCTAATGTCTCCCCTTTGTTTCCATACACAAGATGTGTAAAGAGACAAAATTCATTGACCTAAATAACATACCTGTGAATTCTGATTGGGGGGAGGGGATTGAATTCCGATTTCCAAAAAAACCAAACTAAAATAGGTTAAAAGTAACCTATTTTATTAAAGGTATATTTTTACACCTACAGTATATATTTTAGAGGATAGCCTAACTGAAAATACGGATGAAAGATCTTTTAACGTAGAAAGTATCTCTCAGTGCCACAACTACCTATTCATAACCCGGAGCGGCCATATTTTGCTGCGACTCAAAGCCAGATCCTGTACAGTGCCAGGTTTTCGGAAGGCTTTGGGAAAGATGCTCTTGGAAGGAGCCCTTCACATGTGGCCTCCTTCCTTGCCATAACTCACTTCATTTCCCAGAGAGAGAAATATCATGTGGAGGTTTCTGCTTCCCCTCAGTGTCCCTACTTCCTTCCTTCCCTGAAGAGAGCAGGTGGCTATGCAGCGACAGCAAGGTGGCCACGAGAAGAAGAGTTTGGATTTGATATCCCGCTTTATCACTACCCAAAGGAGTCTCAAAGCGGCTAACATTCTCCTTTCCCTTCCTCCCCCACAACAAACACTTTGTGAGGTGAGTGGGGCTGAGAGACTTCAAAGAAGTGTGACTAGCCCAAGGTCACCCAGCAGCTGCATGTGGAGGAGGGGAGACGCGAACCCGGTTCCCCAGATTACGAGTCTACCGCTCTTAACCACTACACCACACTGGCTCTCATGAGGCTCCATGAATTGTCACTGGGTTGCATAATGAGGCATGGGCCTCAGCCGGCGCCCAATGATGCCAATCTCTGGTGCCCCTCATGCTACACCACAGGAATGCAAAAGCTGTGACCCTCCTGCTATTACTGGACTACAGCTGGGCCATTAAGCCATGCTAGCTGCGATTGAAGGGAGTTGTAGACCCGCTCTTGATGTAGTTTTAGAAATACTGTTACAGGCTTTAAAAAAACAACAACATCCCATTCATTTGGGAATCAAAGAAACTTCTGTTCAGGACGCAACCACAAATGGCCCTGCAGCAACTCGTTCTGAGCAGGACACCAGTTCCTTCTTATCAGATGCCCTTGCTGCTCCTTTTGAAGCAGTGCCATTAATGAACCCCAAGCACATTAAAGCACTGAAACACAATCCAGAAAACAAGAGCACATAAAAGCCTTTTTTGTGTGTTTTTTACATCATCTACTCTTGTTTTCACCTGCCCCACCACTCTCAATCAGGAAACAAAATTGCAAGGGATGAAAACTGTGTTTCAAAGACTGCCAACCTTATTCTTAAACATCGGCTAATACCTGCAATGTTAAGTGAAACATGGACGGAAGGCTACTGTAATTTATTTCATATTTCATGGAACTTATGTACTTGCCCTGAACCCCTGGCATACCTGGCGGCGAGTTAGTAAGTCAAGTCCAAAGTTCGAAGTCCAGGGTCAATCCAAGTAAGCAAAGTCTGAAGTCTAGCAGTCGGGATACAGTTCAGAGTCAAACCTAAAGCACAGTCCCATAGAAGTTCAGGATCATCCAAGCCAAAGTCGATCAAAATGGACAGTTGAGCAGACACAGCCCCTCAGCATTGCTTCCCTTTTGTGCTCTGCATGCTGATTGCAGGATCTGGGCTTAATGAGATATATGACCCTCACCTGTTCTGAGCCTACTACAGCTGAAGAATCACAACCTTCTTCCAGAGCTAGCGAGCCCCACCTGGCAAGCTAAGGAGCTGGGCTGTGGGCCTTTGCCTGCCTCAACTTCCTAGAGCTCCCCTACCACTCCTCCCTATGCCTTAGAGCCCACTGTTTTCATCGAGACAGGGGTCCCTCTGGCTCTGGGTCCTGCTGCTCTCATTCCTGTCCCAACTCTCTTGCCATCCTCTGTCACTTGGTACTTCCTTCCCCATCCCCTGCTTGTCCCAGTGTGTCCCGGCTACACCCCTCGCCAGGATCCTCTTCCTCCTCTCCATCGTCCTGCCAGTTCATGACATTGCTGCTTGATTGTAAGAACGAAACCTCAATGCGGTTTGCCGCATGCTAAGTGTTCATAAACTGGTTGATAATCCTGGGCCTATAAGTATTTTTTCCTTTCATTGTCTGGGCAATAGGGCACTACCATAGAGAAAGCAAACTGGATGTTCTAGGACATGGTGCCACCTTAAAGACCTTTGCCCAGAACAAGGTAGTATTGAAATGGGTCAGGTCACTGCAGCAAGAGGACAAGGTTTGACGGGGAGGAGCTGGAACCAAGAGAAGTGAAGATGCCAGACGAGACCTCTTACCTCTCAGATCACCCCTCCATCAAACTGAGAGGCAAAGGAACAGAGCTTAAGTCTCTCTCTTTCGACCCCATGTGACAAATTGTTCAGGCACTTGTCTAGTTTAGTCATCGTATACATACAAGAGCTATTTATCCACTTCTCTTGCATTCCATCATACTGGAGAGAACTAGAAAGAGTAAAGGATCTACACCAGTGTTTCCCAAACTTGGGTCTTTATCTAGTTTTGGACTACAATTCCCATCATCTCTGACCACATGTCCTGCTAGCTAGGGATGATGGGAGTTGTAGTCCAACAAACAGCTGGAGACCCAAGTTTGGGAAACCCTGATCTGCAGAGGGAATAGAGTTGCCACCCCTTCCCTACAATGTTTTTTTCTTTCTTGTGTTGGTTTCACGAGTTTACCAAATCCAGTATAGGTGGTCTTCTTTTTGTTTGTGCAAATTACAAAGCTTACTGGCCTGCTTCAATAACTCCCTTTGCCTGCTACTGCTGGCCTCAAGTGTGCTCCCAAACCAGCACTGCTGTGTATTGGTGGGTATTTCTTCCCTGTCTAATCTGGGCAGAAACAGGGGGATGGAGAGGTTGAAAGCAAGGGATAAAGAAAGGGAAGGAAATGGAAGCAGGGAGTCAACTACCCTGCTTGTCAAATTAACATGTGCTTTTATAAAAGCTAGCATTTGGTTCCCTTTCTTCAAATTACAACTTGCCTTTATGTGCACGCAAATAAGAATTGTATGTAATAGACATGCACAGTAGGCAAAGCCATAAACATGTGGTAAAAAGCCACCCGTGCTACAGCTTTTCAACCAAGTATTTTAATCACAAATATAGTCAAACTCCAGTCACAGAACTGCGTGGAACTGTTGCTCTTTGTTGCAAGCTGTATGTTTGCAATATAGGAAAACCATGCCTGCGCGCCTCTGCTTTAGACTGTGGGTGGCATAATTAACTTGTGCTCATAATTAAGGCCACCAGTCTCATAAAATGTAAGGGAATGGAAACATTTAGCTGTGAGCACACAAAGTAATTGTTACAAAAGTTACCCACAAGCTTTTAACGTGGAAAACCGAAGCACTTGAATAAGCAAACACCCCCTTGTTTTCCACCTAAAGGTAACAATCCCATAATGCAAATTGCCACTGAAGTGGGTTTCTTTCATCATGTGACGCCTAGACCTCTGCAGAGTGGCTGGACCTATTGAGTTGATAGCAAACGACAACTTTTTTTTGCAACGGGAAGATGGCAGTGATCCAGCCTTGCTTCAGTGACATGCCAGGGTAAAGGTTCTTCCTTGTTTTTGCAAAAGAGTTGGAAGCCAACTAACAAGGGCATCTCCCCAGACCAGTTTGCCAGCTAAGCACAGCCCAACAGAGCTGTCAAAAGGAGTGAAACCAGCTGACCAGCGACACAAGGGCAGGCAGCAAGCTCTTGGGGAAAGAAAATATTTACCCATCTGCCAGTCACCCTCTTACTGGCATCAACAGCTTGCAAAAGGGAAGTCATCTGGGGTACAGAATCACGGGGAAGTTGTACATACAGGCTAATCATTGCTAGCCAAGCTAATATCTTCCCCTGTAATCTCTTCTTTGCCCCAGGGAGACAAAGGTATGCCCACCTTCCTTATAATAATTTGCTTTGAGAAACTAAGGTGCTGGTTTCTACTTCTTTTGTCAAGGCTTCGGGCACAGCCACTGTCAAAGAAACAGGGTACAGAGGGGTGACTTTAATATCTTGTTCCTGGCAGGAATCTTGTTATGAGGTTTCATGGAAAATTTAGGCAGGTGCCCAAAGATTTATTTCCTTATTTCCAGTTAGGATAGCACATACATTTTTTTAAAGAAGTGCTCGTGTATGTGAAACCTGTCCTGTCTACTATATATATTGAATATGAGATAGTGAACAAGTAGGTTGTGCGAGCAGATTAATCAAGAGTTTCATCCTCCCCACTGAATTAAGTAAGACTTACTTCTGAGTAGACCAGTGATGGCTAACCTTGACACCCCAGATGTTTTGGAACTACAACTCCCATCATCCCTAGCTAACAGGATCAGTGGTCAGGGATGATGGGAGTTGTAGTCCCAAAACATCTGGAGTGTCAAGGTTAGCCATCACTGGTGTAGACATATTTAGCATTGCAGCCTTCATAGTCAAGTAAGGAATGAACCCAAAGGGGGAGATGGGTGGAAATGGCTTACCTTTAGTATGAAGTAAAACTGAAAAGCAATTTCTTTTTGTTGAAGAATTAGGTTCTCGGTGTAGTTTAATTTTGTGGACTTCTTTTTAATATTAAAATGCTGAATACAAATAAAGCACTCCAGAATAATCATGTATCAGTAAGGCACAGTAATAGCCAATAAATACATATAAAAGCAACAGGCAACTATGCCTTTGAACTCTTGAGTTACCAAACATATAGACAGCATCAGTCAAAGCGCAAATCAGTGCGAAGCTTGACTTCAGTAACTGAAATCCCCCCAATACATAAATTAGCCAACCAACATTTTAAAAATTCCTGTACAAAAGGAACTATATTTCTACAAGAGGATAACTCACTGGTGTGAATTTGAGGATGGGATCAGGGCCTTCTCTACCATCCCAGTTTACTGAAAGAAGTGCCAGGCAGCTGGGAAGTAGGCCAGAGACCAAAGATGCTTCTTGATTAACCGACGCCACTGAAAGGCTCTCTTTCTCTCTACCGGTAACCGTCCTCTCTCAATGAGAAGAATCCAAGAGGCCTCTGCAACATCAAAATATATCTCTGGGATATCTTCTCACTACGCTGCTGAGATGAGGGTCAGGGGAGTTGGTGACCCTCACATTTGGCAGCAAGCGTTTTTCAACGGGGGGCGGGGCGGACAACTTTATGGCCTGGGAGGATTTGACCCCCCCCCCAGGTTAAATAATTTCGTCATTGATGGACGAGGAACTGCTTCCAAAAGGGGCTGCATATAATGAGAGTTAGGGCTGCACACAAAGATCACTGTCAGCTTTGGCAGCACAGATTACCTATTGCAAGGGGGAAAGTGCACATCCCTCTGGATCATGGCCACTGTAAGACTTATTTAAAGGGGGTGGGTAAATCAAGTATTCAGTAAAATGGCAAACTGTCCTTGGCCTATTTTGAGGAGCATATTGGCATAAAAGATTATGTCCATTGTGATATTTTTTCCGCTTCATTTATTCATTTAGAATCAACACGCTTCAGAAAACACTTTAATAAAATGCAATCTGTTACTGGCTCCCATTTAGACTATTGCTTTTGGGGTTGCTTTTTGTCAGTCCCAAATTAAAGAGAATTGAGTTGAGGTTAATACATAAGAAACCATGATCTGGATGCGTTGTCCTCTGTAGCTCTTGAATCATCAGGTGAATCGTAAACAGCTCAAACATCTTCTTATTGCCCCTGTAAGATTATTTTCCAAGAATGTTATGCAGTGAAGAAACATCATTTTGATCACTCTGAAGGACGGGAAGAATTTCAATTATATCTGAACAGTACAAGTTACAGAGCATCTGAAAACTGTTTGAAGTAAAAATAAATGCCTTTCTTAGTATTAACAGTTACTGTAGTAGATTTTAGATGTGTTTGGTTTTCGTTATGAAGCTTTGTAAGATAAATGGACTTAACAGCGGCGTAAAGCCATGGAAAACTTTTTGTTAAATAAAGGTGTCTACAAATTATCCCACAATGGCATCTGCCAACAGCAGCCAAATTTGCGCATCATGCTAGATCATGGTTTAGAGCAAGGGTTGAGGAAGCTTTAAACATGAGGCCTGTATTTCCTCATAGCCAAACTTCTGAGGCCAGTAGCGAGCAGGGTGAGGGGAAAAAGGTGGGTGTGGCCAGAGGCAAATGTGGGTGGAGCAACAGTTGTGACCTTTACTGTTGTACAGTAGGCTACATTCCAGCCACAGAAAAGTTTATCCTCACACACGCAAACAAAAGATTTTATCATAGTTCAAAGACACATTGCAGTGAGGGAAAAGCACTCAAGGACATCAAGGGAAGTGAGGGACGTGGCCTGAGGAATGGGCCATGGTCTGAGGAGAATCCTAAGGGCCAGTCAGAGGGGGGTATAGAGGACTACATTTGGCCCACAGGTGCAAGGACTACCAACCACTGGTTTAGCAAAACATGTGCAAACCATCGCTCACATGCTCTGCCTACACACATGGCCAGGAAGAGTTTAGCAGCTTTTAGCTCTTTGATCAGTCAGTCTCTGGCCTCGTCTGTGATTTACAGTGATTATGGTTAATACTAACTATGGCTCACTTCAGAAAAGCCAACTTCAGACCATAGTTTCTGAAGGCAGCTTGTTGAAACTAACCAAAATGTTTACCGATTCTTTTTTTTAAACAAAGCATGAACTGCGGAATTGTGGTTAAGGTAATACTGTCTCAAAAACTGCAATAAAAAATATTTATTTAGTTTAAATAAAGATTTTTAAGGCTTACATTTGAAAGTTTGGGGACTTTCCCCTACCCCACTCACTTTTTACCTACAGTTATTTTTTTCAAGTGGAGATCACAATTCATTTGTCATCATTTCCTCTGAAATATTAGTATGATGCTGAGGGGAAAATAAAGTTAATGTGCCTATTACACAATACAAGAACCTGATAATGGGTAGAAAAAGATGACAAAGAGAGGATAATAAAACTGGATAGTAAGAAAAGGTTTACAAGACTTACTTAATTTTTGAGAGCTTTTGCAGCAGAATACTAAGTTTTTCCAGTATCTGTGTATCTAGCTTAGGGTTTCGAAGCAACAGTGAACAAGTGCGAAAAAAGGTCTCATTACTGCAAGCTTCCAGAAATGGATGCAAAAACCCTGTAGAATAAAGTAACCAATAATTATAATTAGTTGAAAAAGGAAGAAAAATGTTTTTAAAACAAATGAATAAAACTAGTCATGTAAAGCATATTGCACAGCTTCCGACTTTAGAATAATACTCTTCTACAGGCACCCTGCAGCCCTTAAGTACAGAACATGAGAACATCACATATCCTGGCATAGCAGAGGCAGCTGAAAAAATGAACTGATTCGATAGTCATTATAGAATCAATTCTCATGTGTGTATTCTACATCTGTAGTGCCCTTAGTGGATTCTTCGAAATGTACCGTCTCACTCATTTCTCTGAAAGATTGGTTGATTCACTAGTATCTAGCAGCAAAGATTGCTGGGTAATAGCTGTGAAAATGGGTTTTCTTGTTTCTGGACAGATGCTTGGCGTTGTTAAAGCTGTGCCTCTGGTTGCTTATTTTCTTGGTTTGGTTAGGAAGCAGCATGAACAAGCGTCTACATAAGTTCTCCTTTCTCTAGTGAAACAAAGTAAATCTTCCTTAGTTTGAAAGTGTAGGAACTAGGTTATAAATGCTCTTAGCCAGCCTCGTGAATAGGCCAGCACAACTACTCAAGCCTCCTTTGGAAGTTATTTTTGCCCAAATGCTTTAATTTTAACACCTGAAGAACAGCCAGTCTACTTTCCAGACTTGTGGTAAGGTATTCTAGCATGGAAACCCTGATCTTCAGTTTAGCTGAGATCAGTTGACATCTTGACATGGTTTGAGGCATCTTCCTCTCTAGAGGGATGGTCTGCTTCAAAGCTTGTTATTGGAACATGTCCTGCTACCATCTTGACCAGGGGTCAGCAACCTTTTTCAGCCGGGGGCCAGTCCACTGGGGGGGGGGGAATGAACAAATTCCTATGCCCCACAAATAACCCAGAGATGCATTTTAAATAAAAGGACACATTCTACTCATGTAAAAACACAGATTCCCGGACCGTCAGTGGGCCGGATTCAGAAGGTGATTGGGCCGCATCCGGCCCACGGGCCTTAGGTTGCCTACCCCTGATCTTGATCCACCCAGCTCCACCTACAATGCAGCATTTGATGTTCAAATTGCAGTGAAGAAGGGTAAAATTGGCTGTAGCCAGGATAGCTAACTCAAAATACACAAACTAGGAAATCCAGGACGCCCCATCATCTCAGGTATTGGCAACTCATTACCAAACTTAAAACCATGGAGAGACCTGGTCTGAATAAAGACATTGGATTCTTATCTTATTATACATGACAAAGCTATTTTTAACCTTCTCACCCCTTGCTTTTTCCTGTAAGACTAATTGCAGTTGTTAACAGTCGTCAACAGGTTTACCACAGCTATCAGCCTATCACCCATTCCCACCACCCTTCTGAGTAATACCCCTCCCACCCTCTCACTATATATAAGGGTCTGGTGACTTCTTTTTCAGTGTATCTGAAGAAGTGTGCATGCACACGAAAGCTCATACCAAGAACAAACTTAGTTGGGCTCTAAGGTGCTACTGGAAGGAATTTTTGTTTTTTGTTTTTTTTACTTTATTTTGTCAAAGGTCAGGGTTTTCATGGTAGAGCAACCTTGGGATAACAAATCTGGGCAGAACAAAAGTCTTGGTGCAAGGAATTTTAGCAGCTATAGGAATGCAAATCCTAATAAAGACAGGAAAATCGAAAGCAGCACAGTAAAGTAGGAAGAAGCAGCATCAGTAATTGAAGGCCATTAACAACAACAACAACAAAAAAGGATGGAAGATACTAAACAGGCTTCTCATGGAAGAGAGATTTTATTCAAAGTTAACAGCTCTTTAAGGCTCCAAGACAGATGAAAACCCCCAGCCATGAGTTCAGACAGCTCAGCAATGCCTTGCACTACACAGAGCAGCACCACATTGGCTGAATGCCGAGCTTGGCTTCTAGAAGAGAAAGAGAATCCTAGATGAATAATCGGAAGGAAGACTACAAAGGGAGACAGGATGGGAAAGGAAGGGAATCCTTTAAAGAGAGGTTTCACTGCTTATCCCACATAAGCTATAAATTATTTCTTCTGCTCCCGCTTCAAATGTTTCTCTTCAAGATAACTTCGCACCTGCCCTTTAGAAGAGTAAAGGATGTGGTGCATTAACCCTTGCAGCACTGCCTGTCCTGTCCTTTAGACTCTCCAAACAAAGTTAACGCTACGCAGAAGTTGGTCTAAGAAGCAGAAGCCATCCGCCTGCAACCTTGGCAAAGCCAAGAATAAAAATGTGACCCTTTTGGAAGAAAAATATCTGGCTAAGAACATGCACGTTTCCACTTTATCGTACAAACAGAAGCGGTTACTGTTCTTTAAAAATGCCAGAAGCTCAATATTCCAGAACAAGCTTGACTAGCAGCCATGTTCTGTGCAGGGAAAGCAACGCTTGGTTCTAGTAGACCATTACACAGAACTGAGCCCTTTATAACTTTTTAACAAGAGTCTGGTGCAAGAGCCATGCAAAATAAAAGGCAGCGGTCAAAATTCCTGTAATGTGCTCAATTGCTCACATGCGCGGCAACTTGAAACAGGTAAAGCCCTGTACAGGTGCATGTTTTTAAACAGCCTGAAGCATGAGCCTGGCACTGTGTTCTTCTTGAAGCAGAGGGAGAGTGCACAACAAGCCCAAGGCAGAACACTGCCCCGACGTTCTTGCTAACCTCCACCAAGAACCCCTTTTTACTGGGATTCAGAGTAGAAAGAAATGCCAACAGGTGGAGTAGATCTTTAAAAGCTGAAGAAGCTAATAACTCCGGCCATGAGCAGCTTCAAAACAAGCACACTCCCTCTAGTGGCTCTGGCTGTTGGGAGAATTTTTTTAGAACAGTATAATAATACTGTTCTAAAAAAATGGAGGGTGCTTCAACTGTATGAAAAAGGGATATATTTTAGAGCCTTAAGGAAACAACCCTGAAATTCCACACTGCATTGCGGGGCTGCAAGTAAAAGGGTGGGGGGAGGGAAGCTGCGTTAGCACACAGCCGGTCCAGTAAAGGACTCTCCGAAATAGGTATATAGGCCTTTGCATCTGCTACATTTAGTTGAGGAGTTTTCCCAGCACAAAGCCACCTTCCTGGCTATATCCAGGGACCTTGACGCATGGCACCAAAGGGTCTCAGCTGTTTGTGACCTTTTCGGATCTGGAGCTCTGCAGTGGGAAGGCATTAAGAATTATTATTATTTATTAAGTTTGTATAGCACCCTATACCCGCAGGTTTCAGGGTGGTTTGCAAGATGAAATCGCAATATAAAAACACAAAATACATAATAAAAATAAAAATAAAAATTAAGAAGGAGGTGGGATTTAATTTGTAGATGATGCTGTGTAGTTCCATCTAGCTAGGTAGCTCCTTTAAATATCCTCATTCATGCCCTTCTGCAAGAAATAGCTGCTGAAGGAGCCTAATGCTCCATGAGATTGACGGCACAGCACCTTAGGCCTTGCTCTGCCAAGGTCAAGCCCTCTGTTTCTCAGAGCCCCTTGTTATTCCTTGAAGAGTCTAGTTTACTGACCCCTACATTGTCCTCAGCATCCCATTGGAGCACCTTCTGGTTTCCTCTCTTCCAGTGCCATTCGCTCTCTCCTGTTCCATCTGCCACTCTCTCACCCAGACAGCAGCCACCTACCCTCCATGATTCTTCAACCTGCTTGATCCTTGTCTCGTGGCTGTTGCCCTGCTCCCCTTTCATAATTACTGATATAGCCTTTCTTTTCTGCCTCTCACACTGCTTGCCCCAGAAGCCATGGCTGGTGGAGTTAATCTTATGTTTCCTAAATTCCAACAGCTCCATCCTCCACAGCCCACCCGGTCTCTCCACTTTCCAATCTAGTTCGCTCTGCGGGGCTCTGCTCCTCTCTGCGTCTCCAGGCTGTTTTCCAGCCATGGGGAAACAATAAAAGCTGTGGTAGGTTTTTTGTTACTGAATGTGTAACATTCACACTTTGCTACAAAATGCAGGGCTAACTCCACGCTCATTCACTAATGATCTTTTTTGGTACAGTACAAGCCACTTTCTATCTTTTTGGTGTGCGTGCAAGAGGTTTAAGTGCGTGTGCACTTAAAACTACAAAGTATAAAAATATTTATTTATTTAATTATGCATTAAAACACCAGGACAGCTTGCAATGCATCAGTTCACATTCGGCCGCCAGAACACTAAATACATAAACCATTAAAATTAATGTTCAAAACTGTCAGGGTTAACAACCACATGTATCATACGGGCACATTTGTTAGAGATGGTGGGGGGAATTCACTTCCGCCCCCTATCAAGTGAACACTCAGTACAAAACCAGGTAATGGGTGATGCCGGAAGTCCTGGTTACCTGCGAGGAGACTGGCTTCTGAGCTGTATTTCACCAAAGGTCCTAAGCTTTCACGCCTTCCGGGCATTTTGTGTGATTGAAATAAAAGGAAAGTACACCCAACAACATATAACGTGCACAAAAATTGCTCTCCTGACATTAGTTTGCAGGGGGCTGAAGATAAAAAGGAGTAATACTTCCTGGTTAAGATAAAACAGCATAATCACCCTAGGCAGAAAGCGTGGGATGAGTCCTAAGCTGTGATTTATCTGAGTGGAAGATCAAGCAGGCTGGTTTGCATAGGAATGCATAAGAGCTCTCCATTTCTTAGGTCAACTAGCTGCAGGTCTTTAATGCAGAAGGATTATTCCATTTGGTTGGAGGCACATCTGGGGATCTTACTTAGTTCTGTGCAAGAGTCTATCCGGGAGCAGGCAGTTCGAGAGACTGAAACAACTGCATTCTAATAGACTGGAGGCAACAGTTTCAAAGTAAGGTGCCACTTAAAACTGAAGGATATCATATAGCCCATTCTTTCAGGTAACAATGTAAATATCTCAGAAATTAAGACAGATATGCTGTACAAAGTAATCTTGTATACAAAACACTCCTCCATGCAGATATATGCATGTCTAAGCTCCTCACATAATGAAGAATTTACAGGGTACTCAAGGGTTAAAGGGACCCAGGTGGCTCTGTGGGTTAAACCACAGAGCCTAGGGCTTGCTGATCAGAAGGTCGGTGGTTCGAATCCCTGTGCCGGGGTGAGCTCCCGTTGCTCGGTCCCAGCTCCTGCTCACCTAGCAGTTCGAAAGCACGTCAAAGTGCAAGTAGATAAATAGGAACCGCTCCGGCGGGAAGGTAAACGGCGTTTGCGTGCGCTGCTCTGGTTCGCCAGAAGCGGCTTAGTCATGCTGGCCACATGACCCGGAAGCTGTACGCCAGCTCCCTCGGCCAATAAAGCGAGATGAGCACCGCAACCCCAGAGTCGGATACGACTGGACCTAATGGTCAGGGGTCCCTTTACCTTTACCAAGGGTTAAAAGTGTGGCCTTTACTGTAACAACTTCATGGTGAGTACCAACACCATTTTTTTCTTTTAGAAAAGCACTGAATAGGGCCACCCCAGTGGAGACTATATAATTGGACTATGCAAGCACGATATCCAACGCATGGACATGGAAGCATGGTAGATGTTGAGGACAGCAAGTGAAATCTTGATTACTCCTCTCCCTCACAAATCATTAGAAACACACACAGGGTTTATATCAGGCATCTCAAAGGTGTTATTCAGGCTGGTATACACTCCTTTTGTACAGTCACAGATGTTTCAAAAGGAAGAAGATAAAACATTGTATCCTCCCAATAAATTCATGGGTGAATCATTTGCAGTTATTTTTCTAGACTGTTTCCTACAGCAAGTTACTGTGCACTTTAGACAGATGTCTTCTGGGAAAGGAGAAGAATGGGCTTTCCTACTCATGTCATGTTTTACCAAACAGGCTACCAGTAAGTAAAAGTCAGGGGATTGTTGCATTTTAAAGAGAAGTCTACTGGCTGGTTTCTTCCTCGCTTTGATTTCTCTCTTAGAGTGAAAAGTAGAAAGCTAAGCATTAAATCTACAGAAAATAATTTTTTCTCCTTTTACTAGCTTGCCTGCACCAAACATTAATGAAAGCATTAAAATAAGACACTTTTTTGGGGGGCGTAAAGCCTGTTTTACTTGGAAACGATTCTTACATGAAATAAGACAACCAAGCAAACGGCCAATTCAAAGG
This sequence comes from Darevskia mixta, assembly GCA_034641385.1. NCBI lineage: Eukaryota > Metazoa > Chordata > Lepidosauria > Squamata > Lacertidae > Darevskia > Darevskia mixta. The sequence goes on from JAWWNH010000063.1 coordinate 3,990,007, forward strand.
AAACCTGCAATTTAGAAAACCTGAGCAAAGCAGTATGAAAATGTTGATCCTCACTTAGCACACTTACTGGATTGCGTTGTCATCTGAAGCAAACTGTCAACGGCGTTGGAAAGAACACCTTTACTCGATATTCTTATATGACTCAAGATAACAGGCACAGCTTGGTAGTCCAAAAACAAGGCCTTCCCTTCATCTGTCTTCAGATCCACACAAAGGGAATCAAAGGCTTGAGCCAGGTAATCAGCTAGAATATGCATTAGAATTTAAAACAGTAAAACCGCACCACTATTTTGGGTCACTTGTCAAACAAGCTAGGCAAGAGAGGATGCTATACAATACTGATATAATGAGATATCAAAAACAAAATGTCTTTATAGTGCGTTCCTTATTTAATTGCCGAGCCTCGTTCATTCTTTTTTTTTACTAGAAGGAAATAATATTTACAACTCATATTTTATTTTATTTTATTAAATCAAATAACCATACAATGTTCCATTTTTCACATTTGCTGTCCTTACAATGTTTATTATTATTTTAAATAAATGTTATTAGTTTATAAAACTAGGTTCAAAACTTAATGCCAAATATCTTTTTTTAATCCAACATTAATCTAAATAAAATAAAAACATAGAGAAAGGGGGGGGGGAATCATTAGAATCAAAAGCTTTTGCTCATTTCTGACTATCCCTCTTGACTGTTTTAGACACAACCTCCATAGACTTGTAACATGGTTTGTATTCAGATTTAATTTTAACCAGGTTATTTTTTTAAAAGAAAAAAACATTCTATAAATTTTAAGAATCCAATTAAAAAAACCAAACCACCCCTAGGTTTCAAAAATAAAATCGGTTTCTATCTACTCTGATGGAAAACAATAGCAGCACATACAGGAAACAATTGTTGTCAGTGAAGCCAGAAGGTCCTATAGCACCCATTTCATGCCCTTTTGGATTTACCGGTACCTATTTAGATTTATGTAACAGAAGCTGAGATGTTGTTGCTGTTTTTGAAGCCAAAGTTCATAAAGCCTTGACCTTGCCTAGCATTCACAGTGCTGAAGGCTTCTCACTATGCTTGGAACCTAAACCTACACAAAGAAACGATTTCTCCAAATTTAAAGGTTAAATGCTAATTTTTAGTAACATTCAGTTATAAACAAGGTGTTAGTGGCATTAATTTCCTCTGAATATCTGCTGCTGTGCAGCTTTTATTCAACAATTCAAGGAATAGCATTGCTTTGTGCTGGATGGCCCCAAATTTTAGTGAAACAAGAACAAAGATGCCTTTACTAACTAGCTATATAAATCCCAATCACTTTTTTTTGTAATCTATTATTGCATTCGTGTTCAAACACTACTACCGTAACTGAGTTTAAAAACATTTTAAGTCCCCTTTAATTTCTCAATGATTTGACTGAGAAAATGTTTCCTTTGCTATTTTTGGTATGTTGGCATTCCATCAAAAGTAAATATCGGAGATTTCAGGTAATGATAATAAACCACAGTAACACTTATTCTACTGTGTTAAAGGATTATTACATAAACTGAATCATGCCTGAACTTACAAAACCTTAATTAGGATGCCCCCTACTGCATTGTGACTTTAAAGCAGAACATTACTTACAAACCATCTAGAATTATGTACCAATCTATGCTAGCATTTTTATATTGTATATATTCATTCTTACTTTATCTACAGATTCTACACTAAAATAAGATGGCAGAGAATTGTTCCTGTATATTAAATATTGTAGGTGTAACTATAACCATCTTAGAAACCAAGTTTTATTTTTGTAGAAAGGTGAAAACTGGGACCTATGCCAGATCTAATTAGGCACACAGGCCAGAGCTTCCCCACTTCTGTTCTATCGTTTCCTGGTTATGGAAGTAAGTTCAAACACATGCAGACAGTGACTACCAAAATATTCTGGTATTCATAGGATGAAGCTTCTCCATTCCATACAGAAGCACCACTCCCTCAGTGCCTCTGACCACATCTCCATGATCACTTGCTCCAACTGCTTATCCCACTATCTTACCCCGATCTCCCTCCCACCCATCATTTGCTTGCTTCTTCCAAAACTTTTTTTAAAAATCCAAATTCTATTAAACACTAATGTGATGGGTGATCATTGAAATTTAATCATGCACAGTGGTTAAACCACTGTGCCGCTTGGGCTTGCCAATCCAAAGGTTGGCAGTTTGAATCCCCGCGACGGGGTGAGCTCCCATTGTTCGGTCCCAGCTTCAGCCTACCTAGCAGTCGAAAGCACGCAGTGTAAGTAGATAAATAGGTACCACTCTGGCGGGAAGGTAAACGACGTTTTCGTGCGCTGCTCTGGTTTCGTCAGAAGCAACTTAGTTATGCTGGCCACATGACCCGGAAAAACTGTCTGCGGAAGCGGACAAACGCCGGCTCCCTTGGCCTGTAAAGCGAGATGAGTGCCGCAACCCCAGAGTCATTCGCGACTGGACATAATTGTTAGGGGTCCCTTTACTTTTTACATACAGTACCAATTTGCACAAACACAATGGCTTTGACTACTGCAAGATGTGGTGATAGCCAATGGCTTTAAAAAATGGTGGATAAAATAAACTCTTGGAGGACAGATCTAACAATGAATATTCGTCAGAGCATCCCTGTTCAGAGGCACTATCTTGCTAAATGTCACTTGCTGGGAAACAACAGCTTTTGCTGTTCAAGCTCTGCTTGCAGGTCTTCCCAGAGGCATATGGTGGAAAACCAGATTCTGGACTAAATGACCTTTGGCCTGATCCAGCAGAACTGCCCTTATACTGTATGTTTATGTTTGTGGCCCTCTTGGGCTGCCAAACATGCAAAAGTCTAGAAGTTTAGCTCTGCAGACAGAACTAGCCATTACCCCTTAAAATGCATATTGAAATACTTTAGCCCCCACCCCATTTTTAAAAATCAAGTTTCTTTAAACTACCTTTTTTTGCCAGGCTTTTAGAGAATGATGGGTGAAGTGATTTCTGAGTTTTGAAACTGCTGGTTAGGCCATGTGTTTGTGAGAATGGCTTTGATGTTTTGAACTGCCTTATTCCGACATAAACAGCCCTGTAACCAAGTTGATGGAGGGTGGTACAGAAATATCTTAATAAATAAATCAAATTTACTTCACGGGTCAGTCAGTCGGAACAAGGGTCTTTCTGTAGTTTGCTGTTTAAGTGTGGTTGGAGACACCATATGCTGCAAGCAGACCTCAAAAGTATTGGTAGAACTTACCTTGCGTCACTGTTTTGATTATAATTAAGGTTGATACAAGTCTTAAAGGCAAACTGGAGCTTTTAAAGAATGCTGCGGACTTTGGCTTGGGATCGGTAGTATGTTCAGGAGAAATATATTGACATCCCTTCGGCACAACCCCTTTAAACAGGTCTTCACCCAGTCTTCTCATTGTTGATGTCATTGTTGCATACTGTTATACAAGCAATAAAACTCTATGAAGTGAACATAGCATTCTACTAGATAAATACAAACGTCATTTAATTTACTCTGAACAAGTCTCATCAACATGATTCATGTTTTAAATGCTTTGCATTTGAGACGTATAGTCCAGGTGGAAAAAGGAATATCAAAGTACACCAATCAATATGTGAGCACCATATTATAAGCCACTATGCAGAAGGCTGTCTCTTCCTGACTGACACTCACTTCAGATAGCAAGAGTACCCAGACAAGAACACTCGCAGATGATCTATAAAGCAGCACTTTTGAGACTCCAACAAAAATTGAAATAGGTGTATTAAAAAGCCTACTATATAAAAGAATTAATAACATGTTATAATTGACTTCAATGGAATGTAGCTTTATCCTGGCCATGAATGCATTTCACAGAAGTAAGGTACATTAAAACCCAGAAAGATTATGTGGTTTTAATGTACCACATTCTAGCTTTTCCTGCAATATCAAGTTCTTTATTTTGGCACCCTATTCACAATGAAATAACAACCGTCTACCTAGCAAAAGAATTGTGAACGCAAGTACATTAGTACTGGAAGCAATTTACCCAACATATACCGTAAATGATAATAAATAACAACTCTGGGTCAAATTCAGATCAAGTAAAACATGGAACCTTCCATAGAGAAGCAGTGTTAAATGCAAATGAACTACTTTGCATGAATACTTCTTACCTGTGTGCCTCCATCTAACTGCCTGATAGCCCAGTAAATGAATTTAACCACATGCATGTGCAAGTCAGGATTCACAAAGGGCATCCACTGAAACTGTTCAGCAACTAGAGGCAAAAACTGGAAAACACAAACACATCATTACTGTCTTTTTTTTTCTTTCCAAAATTTGGGTCCTACCGATAGATCCTATTTGCAAGCTATTTCCAGTGGATGTTTTTCATGTGATGCTTCATAATCCCGCAAGAAAAATTACCTAAACAAAAAAAAAAGACAAAGCCAGCAACATGGTTGGCTGACTAGCACCATGAATGTTTCTTTACTTCCAAGAACGTGCCTTGCTTAGTAATTCAGACAAATTCAATGCTATTGTCAAGGCTAATATTGCTACCTTTAAATTCTGGAATTCTGAAAGAGACAATACTATAAAAAAGAATTTTTTTTTGCAGAAACTTCCAATTTTTCTACTAGTGGGGGGGGTGGGAACACCAATCCTGTCCTCTCTCTATACTCCTCGGAGTGCACAAACAGGGCATGCAAGCAGCAGCTGCTGTTTGTCCCCAGCATCTTGCATGCCTCTGAACACAGAAGTATCAGTCAGCTATCATTAATATCACAATGTAAGGCTTTTGAGTACACTAGCAATGTAGGGGAAAGCTGCACAGGTTGAAGGAGATGGTGTAGTCAAATGGCATGTATAGGCTATTGTGGCAACACACTACCCAATGTTCTTGGAGAGTGCCATCTGGGAGGGGCCCAGTGAGCAACAGAAGCATACAGAAACTCTTATAGTCAGCATTTATTTACATGAGAGTTCAAGGACGGCTCTTATGGGCTTCTGTTAGGCACCACCAGCAAGGGCAACAACTGGGAGCAATTGAGCAACTGTGTTATCGTAGGTGATGTTGCCAAAGCACAACTAGGGAAGAAAAAGCACCGTCAGTTCCAGAGTGTGGGTGCTATTGACTCCAGGTGTTTTCTCCATGCCGAGGTGTGAACAAGGAACAACATGTCAGCCAACAGCTGTTGGAATAAGGAGCCTTGTAGGCACCTACCCAAAGCAAGTAGGAACAAGCTCAACAACAGCTACATCAGACAGAATTCTAGGATCACACACGGCATTGTAGGTGTATTCATGCCACATCTAATCACTACTTTGTCATGATAAATCATAACACTTGTGCTTGGATTGCTTTTTAATAGCCCATCGAGGGGATATTCTAACCTCTAGGTTAGATTATGGCAATGCGTTAGACGTGGGGTGCTGGTGCAGAATTCAGTGGCTAGCTTGCTCACCAGGGCAAGACAGTTTAAGTCTATAATGCCAATCCTGGCCCGACTGCACTGGCTGCCAATTAGTTTGCAGGCTCAATTCAAAGAGCTGGGTTTGACCTATAAAGCCTTTAACAGTTCAGGAGTGCCTCTCCCCATATGAACCAACCTGGACCATGCAATCATAACCTCCAGGTATAGGGTGGTATATACATTCAATAAACAAACAACAACAACAACTGGAGGCCCTTCTTTGTGTGCCTTCTCCATAAGGTCCAGAAGATGGCAACACAAGAGTGGTCCTTTTCTGTAGTGGCTCCCCATACTGTATATGGAATGCTCTCCCCAGGGAGGCTCACCTGGAGCCTTCATTATACACCTTTAGGTGCCATGAAAAGACATTCCTCTTCTCCCAGGCCATTGGCTAATTTAAAAGGACTATAACCTTTTAAAACTGTGTTTGGGGTGGGGCGCTTCTGTTTGTTACTATGGTAGGTATTTTTGTGTTTTCATATTGTAAACTGCTCTGTGATCCTCGGATGAAGGGTGGTATAGAAATCTAATTAATCTGGGATTATAGGAAGCGATTGATAGAGTAACACAAATGCAGGGAAAGGGGATTCTATTCTGAGCAGCAGATCTCTATGCATGCATTTGAACTACTGTATCTGGAACAGATTGCTGGATCAGATGCTAATGTTTATTATAATGGAGATTGCAAAAGCCAGTTAATGAAGTATTTATTGCAGTTAAGATTTTTCCAACTATAACGGAAGGACCCAACACTCCACATGCTCACAAATGTGTTCCTCTGACAAACAGTATGTCTGAAGTTGTTCCGACATTAATAGGCTTTAAATATTTTCTGTATGAAACCTGGTAGATAGAACACATGTCCCGCATGAGTACAGAATTAACAGGGGAATCCTACGTTAGAAGTCAGTCACACTATGTCGATTAAGGCTAACTCTAGGTAAGTGTTTAGGATTGGAGCTTAAGGATACACAAAATACCTTTGTTTTGTAATTTTATATCACCTTCTACTTGGGGAAAAAAAGTATTATATTCACCATTAGCCATACTCACCAAAGGCCCCCTGTAATTAATGTATGTGACTAACTACTCTTAGTATGACTAACTTTGGATACAACCTTTATAGGTTTATACAATGATATGAATTCATTAATCAGAGTGGCCTGGATAGCATCCAGATCAAGATAAGCAACGTTTGTATATATGGAAATGCTGCAATCATACATAAGGTTATATCACAGACTACACCCTGCCAACCTGAATAACTCAGGTTTGGAGAGCACATGGCTCAGTATTATGAAAATGAACACAAATTCTGGGGCCTACAGCGCTGTACAATCCAAATATAATACAAGCAGTTTTACTGTAAAACAAGATGTAGGAAGGAGGAACCCTACCCTGATACACTTTTCCTGTGTGTAGTTTCTGCTGGAAGCAAGCATGCCCGTTAGAAGACATTCAGAAGCTTTCTCTTCCTCTGTTACCAATTTGCTCAGGTGCTGATCTGAGATCCAGTCCATTAACACCGTTAAAAGGTCATATATGTGTGAATTAATTGGTATCTGCAAACATAAAAGTGAATCTCTTAGGGCACAATTTGAAGAAGTTCTTTACTATGAGATAACTATCTAAAGCGTGCATTGACTTGTGCCGTCTGCACTGCAACACACATCTGACTTCCATCAAGGGCACTGAGAGCATATGCAAATCTGCCTGGGGATAATGGTGATGTACTGGTTTGAAGAAGGGGAAAGTTACTCCATATCAGCATCATATGTATGGGTAAGTATTCCTGCAGGATTGACACTGGGAGGACAGGTATTTTTATTATTATTATTACATTTCTAAACACAGTTCTGGTACCTTCCTCTGTTGAGGTATGTCATTATTCTTTTTGGGGGAGGGAGGATTCTTCTCGTTACAAGTTCCTTCTTTTCAGAAATCCATTTTTTGCCTTATCAGTTTCAACTAACCCCAGCCAGTGTCTTCTCAGAAACATCAAAAACTAAATATAACCCAAGCTTATTGAAATGGGAGACATATTTGGAAAGAATATTTTCAAGAGTACTATTTACCCTGCAACTCCCCTCCCAATAAAATATAGCAGTTCCAAACCAACATGTCCTTGTACATGCAAGAGAAAGAGAAAATGAACTTGTAATATCTGGAATTGAATACTGAAAAAATATTGACTTACAGAAAATAAAATGGTTGGGTGTTGATGAGTGAATACTATAATTAGATGATGATGATGGCTTATTTATACCCCATGCATCTGGCTGGGTTTCCCCAGCCACTCTGGGCAGCTCCCAACAGAATTAAAAGCACAATAAAACATCAAAGGTGCAGGACAGAGAACCAGAATTCTTTTTATCTTTATTAGTCATTTTTTCTTTTTCTCTCTCCTTTCACTTTTCCTTCCTTCCCTTTTCCTTCTTTCTGCCTCCATTCCTTTATAGATTAAGCATTTCTTTTACTTTAGTCAAGTGTATTATAAAAAGATACTTTGTATTGAGTATGAACTTTTGTATATCTTTGGACAAGTATCAATAAATATGGATACACCCCGCCCCCGCCCGCCCCAAAAAAGAAAAAGAAATGAATTCCCTTTCCCCCTATAGTGTACAGCTTACTTTGTAACTTTTTGATGTTACTGTTTTTTCTGGCTTGATAACCTTTCGTTCCTGGGCTGTGTGGAAAGCTTCTTTAGATTTCTGTATGGATAAAAATTCATGCTTCCGCTGTAACGGGACAGAATGAAAAGAAATTACATTAGACTTTCCCCCCTGCAAAGCTGACAAACAATACAAAGCATACTGAAATATTACCTGCAAATTCTCTAAACGAGCTTGCACCTTTCGAAACTGGCCTTCCAACTTCTTGTTTTGCTCACTTATGTCATTTAGCTAAAAAAAGAAGAAGTGGAAGATGTTGAGCCAAGCCTTATAGATAAAACTTTTCTGTTATGTAGTGGGCAGTTCACAAATAATTCCTCTCTTGCTCATAAAACTGTCTGCGTAAGTCCTCCCCACCCTTCACGGCTTGTAAGAGTGAAGAGAACTAGAGTCACCCTTTATCCTCCTTTACATATGCAAAGAACAAGCTGCCAAGAGTTTGCAGCTGCAATTCTAAACACATTTATGGAGAAGTCAGTTTTGCTGAAACCAAGGAACATGCTTTCGTGTCATTTTCAGTGCAGAGATGAAAGACACATGAGCCACTTCAGGGTGACTGCATCCTTTCTGCGGTGTTTTTGAAAAGCAGTGTCCTGCTCCGTGGTGAGGCGAGGCAAAATCCCAGCTGGGTACAAGGCTCAGGCTGTGCTATCGGAATGCAGAACTTGAGCAACAAACAAAATGAGACTGGGAACTAGAGAGTGGCAACAGCTGCCTTCCAATTGTCAGCCCTGCCTGCACTGGAATGTGCTTAGAAGAAGAAGAGTTTGGATTTGATATCCCGTTTTATCACTACCCAAAGGAGTCTCAAAGCGGCTAACAATCTCCTTTCCCTTCCTCCCCCACAACAAACACTATGTGAGGTGAGTGGGGCTAAGAGACTTCAAAGAAGTGTGACTAGCCCAAGGTCACCCAGCAGCTGCATGTGGAGGAGCGGCGACACAAACCTGGTTCCCCAGATTACGAGTCTACCGCTCTTAACCACTACACCACACTGGCTGTGTGTGTGAGTGTATGTGGAAACTGCCCTACTGTACAAAGGTAAATTTAACATGCCTTCCCATTCTTCCCATACATCACACTGGCTTAGAGGCCCATCCTGCAGCAGTAGCCTCCTACTGTGATAAGAATTGGGCATTGAGTCTCACTGGGTCTCAGAATTTGAGGACAGCAGTGCCACAGGCTCATCTGGTGGAAGCACATCTGGGGCTCCCCCTGTGAGTCCTGTCCTTTCTGGTTTGGAGTCCTCGACCTCATGTCCTTAAAAATTCTGGGTGCCTGACAGGCACTAGTACGTGTTTTGTTTTTTTAAAGTGTGGTCAATATTTGTAAAAGCCACAATGGGCTAAGGCTCCCCCAAAAAGACAAAGGCTCCTGAAATGGAACAGATGTAGCCTACCTGCAGTAGAAAGATGGGAACCCATAGTTTGTTGAAGCTCTAAGAGACCCACAAGCATTGGAATGCACAGCTGACAAGAGAGAGAAGCACCTGAACTCAAAAGCAAAGCAACTACAACATTAGGTGCGAACACTCTGGTGCAGCAGCTATGCTTTTAAAATAATTGCAAGACCTCTTCATGAAGATAGTATTACACTAGGCTAGTGTAAGATAACGTGTGAATTACGTTTAACTATTCTGGTGACTATATTTCTTACCCAGCATCACCCATACACCATAAAGCTAACAGAAACTGTAATAACCATTTAGTATTAGAACACTTTACAAAAAACATTCTGTTTATAACATTTAAAATGCTGATTTATGTGTATATTATTATTTATTATTTATTAATTTATTAAATTTGCTTACCGCCCTTCATCTGTAGATCTCAGGGCGGTTCACAACATAAAAAATACAATATAAAAAACACTTGCCTGTTGTCTTAATGCATCATTCAGTTCCTTCAAAGTTTCGAATGATGATTTAAGCCTTTTGTTTTCCTTTGCTTTTTCTTTCAAAGCTTCAGATAGCTGCTGAATTTCAGCTTCATGTTGCTAGAAACAAAATGAAGAACTTGTAAAGAAAAGGATTAGCAGTTTTGTGTTTTTAAAAGCATTTAAAGGGTCCAAAATCACATTGAAACTATGAGTCACCCTGTCACATTCTTGACATAATGTGAATCCAAGACTCTTAAGATGAGTAAGGTAGAAAAGAAAAGAAAAATATAAAAGAAGATAAAACTGGAACTTATCTGTCATTGTGCTGCTCACTTAAGAACCCTGCTCAGTGGTACAGGCCAGTTGAACCGATTCATACTTAGGAGTGCCAAGTGAAATATAAAGAAATAGATCCCCAATTGTATGAAAGCATATATGTATTGAATGTCCAAATTCTGATATAAGCACTTCAGTTACCTCCTGTCCAGTCCTCTGGATAATGTCTATGCACCATACTACCCGTGACTAGGCTTTGGCTATACAACCCTTCTCATTCTTCTGTCTTTCTAGTCACCCTCCTCAGAACACCCTCCTAAATATCCAGACGTTATGTCTCTTGATCATCCAAAATGCTACTTGTTATGTTTTCCAGTTCTCTTCCTTATGCCTTTTCATAATTAGCTTCTATGGCTACATCTGGATGATTGTATGTCTGCTTAATAAGTGGAGAGATGAACTTCCTGCCCCCATAACCAGTCACTTTACACATCCCTTCACAAGAGCTGGGGCACTTGTCTCCTGCCTGACAAGAATAGAGGAGCAAAGTGATTGCTTGTGGGTGCGCAAAGCTTGTTCATATCTTGACTTATCACCCTGTGATATGATTGAATGTGGCTTGTAAGCGATAAAGGAGCGCAATTATTTTAATTTAGATTGTTTCTTTAGTATAAACTTGTATGATCGCATAAATTATCTGGGGGAAATTTTACTTGTGGCACTAAAGCATACAGAATATTACAGAGCGGTAACGTCAAAAGGAAAAATTTCCTCTGGTGCACTGTTAGTGGGGTAGGAGAGCTAAAAAAACCAACAACACACATCTGGCAACCAATGTGTCCCTTGGGTTTCAGATAGTACATAGGTTTTTTTTTAAAAAAAGGTAAAGGACCCCTGACAGTTAAGTCCAGTTGCGAACGACTCTGGGGTTGCGGCGCTCATCTCGATTTACTGGCCGAGCGAGCCGCCGTTTGTCCGCAGAGTTTTTCCGGGTCATGTGGCCAGCATGACTAAGCTGCTTCTGGCGAACCAGAGCAGCGCACAGAAACGCCGTTTACCTTCCCGCCAGAGCGGTACCTATTTATCTACTTGCACTTTGACGTGCTTTCGAACTGCTAGGTTGGCAGGAGCCGGGACCAAGCAATGGGAGCTCACCCCGTCGCGGGGATTCGAACCGCCAACCTTCCGATTGGCAAGCCCTAGGCTCAGTGGTTTAGACCACAGCGCCACCCGCATCCCTAGTACATAGGTAGAAAATCCAAAAAGCCTGGGACACAATTTTTCACGCCCCCCCCATGGTGGCTCATTTACCCAAAGTAATGTATTTAGCATTAACTCTGGAAGTGTATATTTGATTCTGACCAAACTAAGCCTCCTAGAGCAAAATATACATCAGCCTCTAGATCAAGGCTTATGTATGTTTTAGTGGAGATTCCTGCATTGCAGGAGGTTGGACCAGATGGTCCTTTGGGTCCCTTCCAACTCTACGTATCAAGTAATGAGAGTTGCTTAGCTGAGATGTGAGAATAGTTCCCACTCTTGTGAATATTTTAGTCAGAAACATTTTTCCCTGGTAAAGAAGCATTTTTAGAAGTAACCATACCTCTTTCATAATTTGAAATTTTGTGTGAACTTCCTCCTCAACACTTATTATCTTGGTCAAAGCAGCTTCATGTCTACAAAGCAGGGTCTCTCGTTCTGCCAAACAGTGCTCGCGTCTTTCAAGTTTTAAAGCATATTCCTCCTGGGCTAATTTTTCTTGCTGCATCAGAATAGAAGAGGAGCACAAACTGTGGTACTGTGAGTAAATTTTCATAAAATCCAGCATTTTCTTTATTAAAGTAAGTCATCCCTGCAATTAAGTGTCAGAAGAAATGACTACTCCACAAAAGATGCGCTAGTCTGCCTTCCTTCCTTAATGTACCTTTGGCCTGAAAGGGCAGAGCTGCATCTTTTCTGATCACTGGTAACAATGAAGGCAGTTTTAATAAGCTCATATATAGCAAAGAAGACTGAAGTAAGCAATTAAAGTAACTCAGTCATAACCACATTAGCTGCATATGGTACTGAAGGTTACTCATTTTTATATGACAGCCTAGATCAAACTTTCGTAAAAAAAATTGAATTACCTCAGTTTGTTTGAAATAGTATTTTACATACTTTAATATTCACATTATAGATGGAATTTGATACAGATGTAAAATTCAATAATAAAAAACTGGAAATGTTGGTTAAAATTGATGTTTAGCACTGCAGCATCTAAACGATCAAATAATGCAGGAAAATTTGTTGATTAGAAAAACAGAAGCATGATATTAACAATAAGGTCATGCCACTGCAGGACAGAGAACAGTAAGAAAACATACATGATGTACATTAAATTAAAATTTCTGCTTCTATTTTTTTTTTAAACCTACCAATAGATCATTATTGATTTTTACCTGCAGCTTTTGATGTATGATAGATAATTCGCGATAGATTTGACTGAAATGAGATGGTATCAAGTTTTTCCCATTTAGTTCTTGGGTTTCAGGAATTCTCACACTCTCTCTTGCTGGTTCACCACCACTATCATAATCACAAGATGTGACCACTGTCAAACTGGATGGCAGAGTAATGTCTAATGGGTGAAAACAGACACAGACATGCTCAGAAGCTCAGTGTACCATTCCTCTATTTAGAACATGAGACTGTTAATCTCAGGGTCATGGGTTCGAGCCCTGCGTTGGGCAAACGATTCCTGCATTGCAGGGCGGTTGGACCAGATGACCCTCGTGGTCCCTTCCAACTCTACCATTCTACGATTCGACTTCTGTTGATAATTCATCAAGTAATCAACATAATGTGTGAACCAGTCTGAAGTGACCTTCAAAGTACGGTTACCAGATGTCTCCGTTTCCCGGGGACAGTCCCCGGATTTACAAATCTGTCCCCGGACAAAATCTGTCTCCGGATTTCATTTAATGTCCTTGGATTTATATTTTAAGTGTTGTAGATTTATTAGTAGGGAATGAATGTTGCGTGGCTGGTTCAACGGCACAAGACACATCATATGGGGACTTCCGGCAAGACAAAATGGCAGGCGCCACAGCAGCGAGCAGCTCCTGAAGCCAGCCAGAGCCAACTGAGCTACCAGGCTGGCTTCGGGCTGCTGAGACTGCCACTGCCGCGGGGGAAGCGGGGACGCCTACCACGTCAACTGGGAGAACCTCTCTCTCTCTCTCTCTCTCTCTCTCACACACACACACACACACACACACTGCGACCCAAATCGAGCCAGGAGCGAAAACACCTGGCCACCCGCCCAGCGGCACTCCAGGGCCAGAAAAATCCAGGAGCTGACGCAAGGAGAAGGAGGAGAGAAGGAGAAGGAAGAGAGAGAAAGAGGAAGGAGAAAAAAGAGGGGAGCCCCGACCTGCCTTGCCGCTGCAAGAGAGGTAGGAGAGCACCGGGAGGGCAAGGACACATGGCCGAGCCCAGGTCCAACCCGAGCCTACTCCACGGCAGCTAGTGCTCCAAGAGAGCAGGCTGGGGCCCAGAGGAAGGCCACAGAAGAGAAGATTTTACTTCTTAATATATATTTAAAAATAATTTTAATAACTTTTTTTTTCTCTTTTCAAAAAAAAAAAGTGTCCCCAGATTCTTTGAAAAAAAATCTGGTAACCTTATTTCAAAGCCCTCATTTATAGGTTTACCTAGCCATATCTAGGAGCACCCTGAAAACTGTGGATCTGTCCTAGAAAAGGATGACCCCCCCCCCGAGTTGACCGATGCACCCACAATCAAATCATCCACCTTGCCTAGACTGAGCTTCAGTTTATTGGCTCTCATTAGTGTTTCTAATCCCACACACCAATTTAGCATGTTCTCTGCCTCATTTAAATCAGTTGGGTGTCACCAATATACTGATAACATTCCCCTCCCAATCCCCAGATGATCACTCTCATGTTGAAAGGCGAGTGGACTGCACAAATGCTCTAGGGGCCAAGCAGCCCCAGGACCTTCATTTGCAGTCAATTCTCCAGTGTAAGAGCAAAACTACTACTTGCAGAGCCTGCCCAGGATACCATAGCTACTGAATGTTGTTGATAAGTCCAGAATGAGCAGTGTCATGATATTCAATGTAATCTCATCCTGAAGTTGTAATGTCTTATTACTTGGCAGACAGATGTCTGGCTACCACTTTAGACTCTGCAAAGCTATCACAGCTACTATGCAAAAGCATTTTAGACTGCAGTCGATTATTGGAATTGTGTGCTCTATGCTGTTTTTTAGGTTTTTGTTTCATATTGGTGTAGCTGGATTTGTAGCTGGTTGACTGACCGAACCCAAAGAGTGCTCAATAATGGTTCCTCTTCATCCTAGAAAAAAGTGACAAGAGGGGTGCTGCAAGGTTCTGTCTTGGATGAAGGTATCGAGGGGGTGCTCATCAAATTTGCAGATGACACCACACGGGGAGGAGTAGCAAATGCCACTGAAGACAGAAATGGGACTCAAGACGACCTTAATGGATTGGAGAACTGGGCCCAAACTAACAAAATGACTGTAAATAGGGACAAATGTAAGGCTCCACACTTAGGCAGGAACAACCAGCTGCACAAATATAAGGTGGGGAACATCTGGCTTGCCAGCAGTACATGTGAAATGCATATTGGGGTCACAGTAGCCACTGGCTTAACACGAGTCAACAGTGTGATGCAGCAACAAAAAAGCTAATGTTAATCTAGGCTGCATCAACAGATGTATAGTGTCCCAGTCAAGTCCTGCACTATTTTGCCTTGGTCAGAACAGAAGTCTAAGTGGATCTCCAGTCTAGAGTTATGCTTTGGGGAAAAAGCTTCATCTCCTTCCTCTGAGAGCAATGCTTACTGTTGTAAATTTTGGACATTAAGAAATGCAGTTAACTAGAAATGCTTCCAATACATTGCTTTGTTGCCTATAAAGAGCCGTTACCATCTTTCCCCCTTTTTAAGACACCGTCTTATAATTTTTTTCCCTCAAAAAAACACAGGGTGGCTTATTTTCGGGGGGATGTCTTATTTTTATTACGTCAGTATGGTACGGTACAGCCTTCCCCTGTGGCGGCACCACGGCTTACTTTTGGGGTACGTCTTACTTCTCACAAAGATTAAAAAACCCTGCCATGGCTTACTTTATGACTACGTATTAAAAAAGGGGAAACAGGGTATGTAGCTAGCAACACAGGGTTATGTTCTGCTGCCCATGGGTAGAAGAACACAGGCCAGCCAGGCAAGACAATTCCAATAGTAGAACAAGGGGATACTCACCCACCTGTCTGGAATTCGGAAGAGATCCCTCCCCCATTGGCACAGCAATCATTGCCACTGTTGCATCCATGTAAGGGAGGGGGGAAGGGTAAATTGCCCACCATGCTTTCCAACTAATTTAACACAAAACTTCACCTGTGAAGATGTGAATTAAGAGAGGGGGCATAGGCATAGTCTGAACTGTAACTTACTACCTCGTATACCTGTAAGATGTCACTACTAATCCTGGAGTAAAAGTGCTAGAAAAAAATCATGCAGTAAGTCAGCTGAGCTGCCAGTTACATATTTCATTTAATTTCAGGTTGTGAATGGGCTATCAAATGAGATTTCATTTGAGTTGTATTAGAAATCATAAGAATATTATTACCTGATTCTGAATACGTGTCTCTGGGAAAATCTCCAACGAACTCAGGCTCTATGTCACGCTGACTTGAGCCATATAGAGAATCCAACTCATCACCCTGCCTAATAGACACAAAATGATTGCATTAAGCTACACACTGTATAAAATAATGTTCGCTCACATTCCTTGTAAAGTGGGAAAGATATCCAATAAAACTTTCAGATCTTAAAATATATTATTCCAGAATACAATGATGAGATTCAGTGGTATGCTTTACAACAAAAAGAAAAGACTGGCTCAAAGAGTAAAATGGTTTTCTTACCGACTTAAGTTTTTACCATTCTTTGAAGTGTCTGAAAAATGCTTTGTATTTTGCTTTCTTCTATTGCCAGTATATTTTAACTGTGAGGAGCATTTGAGTAACGATGCAATTGTATCATCAAGTGAGCTATCCATTTTCTCTGCAAGGAAACGATATACGGTAAGAATGTGCTAATTAGAAAAACAGAGCCACCCTGCTAATGTACCCAGCACGAGTACCTGAAAACCCTGCTAATACCTTAAAACATGCATCTAATCGCAAGAGCCAGTCCCCACAAATCTGGGACTAGGGAGAGCGAACTCTGGGTGAAGGAGCAAATCCTACCTAGGAAGTCTTCAGCATTGGCAACTGGTTTAATACGTAGCCATTATAATGATTAGCAGACTGTCCACTCCCCACTTCAAAAAAGACACCTCGCTGCATTCATAGAGCCAGCGGAAATGGAAAAAACCACCCCCAACCTCCACTGTTCATAGAGAATTGGAGAGAAGAGTTTTTGTGTTGGGCATGTTGGACAGAAGCACTTGCTATAAGAAATGCAGCAGAGTGAATGAGCTTGAGAAATGCTTATCAGCAGCTCTTGTTTGTATACTGGCGGCAACCATTTTGCAAGCATCCAACTGATGGGCGACCACTGAGACACTCACCACTTTCAGCCCCGGAAGGGATGTGCACAATGACCGGGAACGCATTATTTTGACACAATAGAACAGCTACTCTCTGACTTAAAACGTCAAGACCACGTGCTCTAAAAGGTATTCCCAGGTTTGTTAAGAAGCTAGCATGGGAGCACTGGGCCACAATCCTAACCATATTTTCTCAGAATTCTCAGTGGGGCTTACTTCCAGTCTAAAACTCCCAAATTATTAACTTTCCACTGCACCTAAAACTCCTAGGTTCAGTAGCATGGCTGCAGGCTGCAAACTATATACAATACAAATTGGGATAGAATAAAAGATTAAAGGGCATAGGAAGGTCAGACAGAAAAGGTCAAAGAAAAGAGATGCATCCTTGCGCTAAGAGCATCCCCATTCTATTATCCTAACTTTTACATATCAAAATTTAAAAATTCTTTTAAACAAATAGATCAAGCACCTTTTAAAATGCCTTACCTGTAGATATTAGGGACCTTCTACTTTTGCATTTGGCCTGTGCTGCATCCAGAGAATTATTCTAAAAGAAGAATTTTGTTACTAGCATCAAAAATATGCTGGCCTGTTACATCTACACAATGTGTGTTTATTTTATTGTTTTGAAGTGACATTTCACCTTTAAACAGGAAAGGGTTTTCCATTAAAACTTCACAAGAAATAAAAAGTGTTTTACTTAAGCCAACCCTTAAACAAAATATTTAGCCAACAGTGTGTTTGTGCCAACACACAAACACACACAATAGCAAGAGAACACTAAGAAGAAGGGGGAGTTAAATACAGACATTTCAAATACTGGTCTTCATACAAAGGGGCAAATATCTGTCAAAAAGTTCCACAACTTGTTTTTATCGGACCAAATGTGACACACACACTCAGTTTAGAGCTGCCAGTTAGTGTATGCACATAGAAAAAGGCTAGGAAAGCCTTTGTTAACAAAGAAATCGAATTAGGTCTCACTCTTTGTTTAAGTGTTTTATTATGTTTTGTGCATGGTTTTTAATTTTTAATCTTTTAATCTGTACAGTTAATTAATTGTTTTTCTTTTTATGCTTGATGTTTTTAGTGATGTGAGCCGCCCTGAGCCCGGCGTTGCCGGGGAGGGCGGGGTATAAATAAAAATTATTATTATTATTATTATTATTATTATTATCTTTTTGTTTGTTTGTTCAATGACAGGGGCCCCTCAACAGCTGGAAGTAGCCAGGGGTATGCCTGAGTATGCCTCTGGGCATGTGCAGAGTGGCTTCCCAACCCAAAACACACAGCAACTCATCGTCGTACATTTAGGTCTGCAGGCTGAAGGCTTTTCCAGAGGACGGGAGCCCCGAGCACCTGAAGAACCGAACAGGTGAGCGGCCGGAATTAAAGTGCTACACGAGAACGTGGGGGGGGGGGGACGGGACCCGGCAGCACTCCTGGCCCACCCCGCGTCTCGTGGGAATGGAAGAACACGCATTTGCCCTCCTGTACACACGCAAGCCCGCCCTCCCTCACGCATTCCCGCTCGCAGGAGCCCCACCTGTCCGGCCAGGTAGCGTCTCCTCCAGCGCTCGACTGAGGGGCTCAGCTCGGCGGAAGCCGCCATTGGAGGAAGGGCAGAGACAGTCAAGCAGCCCGCGGCCGCCTCCGCCACTCACAGCAACGGCCCGAAAGGGGAGGGCCGAGGAGAGGCCGAAGGGCGCCTGCGCGAAGACGCTCATTACCGCGGTTGCCACTGACAACGAGGAGCGGGAGGCCGCGCGGCCTGATTCCAAGGCGGCGCTCGACCTAAGACCCGCCTCCGCGGGAGGGGAAATCAGCTTGTTTCTCTTACACGCCGCAGGAAAGGGAGGGAACTCCCTGGAGGGTAGTCCCATTTCTATGTAGAAGAGAGGAGCTGCCTGCCTTGGAGTTGTATAGTTGGAAGGGACCCCCTGGGGTCATCTAGCCCACCCCCCGCCACGCATCAGGATTCTCCACTAGATCATACATGGCAGAACTTCTTCCCCGCTTTCCCGGTTCCATGACCTGGAAGTTATTTTTGAGCATAGGTTGCATGGCTATCTGCTTTGTATGCTTTTTGGCTGAGATGGCATTGCAGGGGGTTAGACTAGATGACCCTCGGGGGGGGGGTGTCATCTAGTCCAACTCTTTTCAAGATCCTATTATTCCCCGTGTGCACCCAACACGGTGAAATGGGGCTTGGCACGCTTCAACCGTTCGGAATGCAAAAAGCCACCAGCAAACCTTTTGTAAATTCCATACTTGGCTCTTGCTGTCTGGTGACTTGGATGCTATAAAAACTCGCAAACAGTGTTAACCATAGTCTCCATGTTTGCAGCCTTCAGCAATGCAATGCTGTTGGTGCCTACTTGCATGCCAATGAACTCCTTGGGAGTCGCTTCCAAGCAAACGCAAAAGATCGGTGCTTTTTCAGTTTAGTGCATAGGAGCAGGGGCTAAGTGGGGAGAGATAAAATTATCCATAGCAAGACCAGGTCAAGAGGTACCACCACCACAATTAGCAAAGAATGATCACCATGGCAGTATTTACTTATATGCATCTATATCATTTAATCTCACCTTTTGCCACCAGGCAATCCTTGGGTTGGTTATACTTGTACAATGACAAAGATATATACATACAAAATAAAATGAAATTGTTCAATGTAATATTAACAGACATAAATCATCATTCCATCAGCTGCCTCCTCTGTCTTAGGGGTTATAACACAAAATTAAGAGTAGCTTCTCCCCCCCACAGTATTATTACAGTGGTTCTGATCCTAACTTCAGGCCCAAGTCTAGAGAGCATTGGGAGAGTCCAAATCGCCCCCCTTATGTTATGAGGACTATCTTATCTCTAGTGGTATTTAATTAATCTACATGAAGCCGTTGGGAGCGGTCATTAGGCATTTCAGGGTGAGGTAACTGTAATACCAAAAACTGTATATATGCATGGATTTGCCCTTGTCAAAAGATGTATATTGGCAAATGTTCCAGATCTATAAAACTTAGAATAAGTGAACATCGCTCTAGAATTCGAAATCATGTCATGGAGGCACCACTAGTTGAGCATTATACTCAATATAAACATACAGAGGATGATTTTTCATTCTTTGTAGTATGGAAGTTACCTACAGCTCGCTTTCATCGGAAGAACAATGATAGACTTCTCCTGCAGCAGGAATCTAAGTTTATTCATCTGTTTAAAATGTTACATCCTGGGGGTTTAAATAATAACCTGGACTTTACAGCATTTTTATAATTGGCTTTGTGTTGGAGTGTTTCTTAGTTTAAACCATACCTTGGTACTGTACCTTTAAACTGATTTTGCATGTTGTAACAGCTATGATGTAGTACTGCTCTTGAACCACTATATGGACCACACCTTATTTTTCCTTTAAATAGTACAAACAGTGTTAGCTAGTTAGGCACACACAGAAGACACATTGGTACTTTGACCATGAAAATTTAGGTAAGCTGTTTTTGTTAACTTTACATTATGTAAATTATGTATTGTTTTCACGTAAGTGTAGAATGTATATAAGCATTTACAAATATTATGTTATTTCTAATGTAGGATTTCTTAACATTCCAGCTGATGAAAAATTAGCGAAACAGGGCCTTGTCCTGGAACAGGAATTTATTTCAACTGGAATTTGTTGCAATACTATAATATTAAAACTGTTTGAAAATTCAAAAACTGACCTACTGCCTGGCCACAGTTCTTGCATTCTACAATTTCAGGGTGAGGTGCAATCAGTACGCTGATGACACTCAGCTCTATTTCTCCTGCTCAAATGAATCAGGAGAGGCCATGCAGTCCCTGTGCCATTGCCTGGACAATGATGAGATGGATGAGGAAAAACAAGCTGAGCTTGAATCCTGGCAAGATGGAGGCACTGTGGGCAAGTAATTTCAGCGTCCAATAAATTGATCAGTTACCTACCCAAGATGAAGTTAACCTTCAAGAAGAGCCTTCATGGGGAGTGTAAGTTTGTGGGTGCTTCTGGGTCCAGCTCTGTCACTGGTGGCTCAAGTGGCTCTCTTACCAACTCTGGTTGGTTTGACAGCTACAACCATTTCAGGACCATGAACCTGGCCATAGTAGCTCATGCACAGATTACTTCCAATATAGGATTGGTGCAATGCGCTCTATGTGGGGCTTCCCTTTCACTTGATCCAGGAGGCAGGCCGTGTCAGCATATAACATCTGGGCTCAGAGATCTGCACTGGTTGCTAATTTGCTACTGGGCCAAGTTCAAGTAGCAACTTGGGACCAGTTTACCTACGAGATCACTTTACCCCATATGCCCATTCAACTGGCAGAATTAACACAGACTACCCATTCTGCCGGCTCCTCGGCCTATAGAGCGAGATGATTGCCGCAACCCCCGAGTTGGACATGACTGGACCTAATGGTCAGGGGTCCCTTTACCTTTACCTTACCCATTCTGCATTTGTAAGAACTGCATTGTATAGTGCAGCAGTACCTGCACTTTGGAACCCCTTGCCTATTGAGATCAAGTAGGTGTGCCTTCATTGTGCTCTTTTTAGCACCTGCTAATACATTGTTTAGACAAGCTTATCCAGATGCTAGAAAGTTGAGACAATTTTAATCTGTTTTAATGTATGGTTGCAATTTTTTCTCAATTTTATTTTATCCTCTTGTAAACCTCTTTGGGGTTGTTTTGTTTTTTACAATCAAGCGGTGTATAAATTTTATGAAATAGATAATAAAATAAATAAATGGTGTCCAAAAGTACTGAAGAGAGATCACCAGATTCCAATTCTATGATTTGTTCACTAATATACAATTATGGCTCATGTGAATGAACCACTGCAGACTGCCCAAAGCCACACACTTAAATTTATACATACAGGCAGGTAGGCAGGCAGGCAAGTCAACATAAATGTTTTGGTGTTGTCTGTTGTTCAAGGAAGTCAAGAGAGGAAAGTAGTAACCACACACTAATTGTAATTTTATTTAAACCATTCAATTAAACTGAGAAATTTGCACAAATCAGAGTAATAGAACTTCAGACTCGTATTTAATTTTAAATCATTTAATACAAAAATGGGGATGAAACAAAAATACACCTAAAATTTACCAGTGTTTGAACTTTTATTTCACAACATGCAGTCAATTGAAACACTAAAAAAGTACTCAGCTATAAGCTGTAACTCTACATTTATACATCAGAAATGTTCATTTTTAAAGAAGCTGAACATAATTTTGTCTAAATCTGAACATTTATTTTAATCCACATAAAGGTCATAGCAATGATTTTATAATTGACCACAGTCTGTAATCGAAATTCTTTTTGACACTTCTCCTTTAGGTGAGCCAAAAGATTCAATTTTTTTCACGATATCCATTCCATCCTTTACAAACCCAAAAACAACATGTTTAAAGTCCAAGTGCTCTGCTTTTTTGAGAGTGATAAAGAATTGGGAATTATTGGTGTCTCTGCCACGATTTGCCATCGACAGTAAGCCAGGGCCAGTGTGTTTTATTTCAAAGTTTTCATCCTCAAATGCTTCTCCATAAATGGACTGGCCACCCGTACCATCTTGTCTAGTGATATCACCTCCCTAGAATGTAAACAAATAAGAGAAAGTTCACTTGGTTATAATACATGTTGAAACATCTGAAATGTGTGTAGAAATACATTTTATCAGCACAATGTGGTGTCCCATCTGGTGTTCTCAACTGTTAAATCAATAGTAGTTTCATTCAGCTCCTGTGTTCAGCTATTGCAGCAAACCACGGTGAGCCATTATATTATGTACACAAGCAGCAGCAAGTCTCAGGTAGATGTCATTTGAGCCCAAAGCTCACCACCACTCACACATTAATAACAAACCGTGGTTTTCACTTACATTTGCCTTTCATTTTCATATATATGACTGTAAGGTGTTATGTCCCACTAGCTTCAGAGGCTAGCATAAATACACTTGTTCCTTCATGCTGTCACTGATCAAAATTAATGAAGGGGAAGTGAGCCTAGAAATGTATACATACAGGGGTGGGGTGCCTCCAGACTGTGGGGCCTAACTGGTCCTGCCAGAGCAACCAATTTGTCCTGCAGTGCCCACCTGACTCAGTCAAAAAGGTGTTTTGCTTTCAAAGGGGCACCTGAACACCCCACAAGCAAAACAGGAAAGCTGATGTCATTGTGACATTAGGTGTTTGACAGAAGTGCAGCTCTACCTACATGTCAAATATGATCCCCACAATCTGGCTCGCTGAGCTAAAACATTTCCTACCCCAGGGTTTAAGGGATTAGCCTTTAGTGTCCATTTACATTCTCTGTGTAGGTGTACATCTATTGGATACAACTGAAGTAGGTAAGAGAAAACGAGAAGCTAACTTGGCACTAGAGAAACTACAGAAGTAATGGAATATAAATTGAGAAGCAAGGCCCCAGATTAACTTC
The DNA here is from genome assembly GCA_034641385.1 of Darevskia mixta. Classification (NCBI taxonomy): domain Eukaryota; kingdom Metazoa; phylum Chordata; class Lepidosauria; order Squamata; family Lacertidae; genus Darevskia; species Darevskia mixta. The sequence continues at coordinate 4,013,322 of JAWWNH010000063.1, forward strand.
CAGACTTTCATGATATGAAAGGCTCATATCATGTTTCTACTAATTTGCAAACTAAAACTTTAAAGGTAAAGGTAAAGGGACCCCTGACCATTAGGTCCAGTCGTGTCCGACTTTGCTCATCTCGCTTTATTGGCCGAGAGCCGGCGTACAGCTTCCGCATGTGGCCAGCATGACAAAGCCGCTTCTGGCAAACCAGAGCAGCGCATGGAAACGCCGTTTACCTTCCCACCAGAGCGGTTCCTATTTATCTACTTGCACTTTGACGTGCTTTCGAACTGCTAGAACTTTACTGAGCCTTAAAATATATTCCTGTTAATCAATGTGTAGTATGAAATGTATGTTCAATATTTGCATTTTCACTTACTTGACAGATAAAATCTGGAATTATTCTATGAAATATGGAATTTCGGAATCCAAATCCTTTTTCTCCTGTGCATAATGCCCTGAAGTTCTCAGCAGTTCGCGGAACAATATTTGAAAACAATTCTATGGTTACATGACCTAGAGGTTCATCATCAGCTGAAACTTCAAGATATACTATAGGGTTAGATTCATTTGACAATTCTTCTGCCAGAGAAACATGACCCTTCTGTAACTCTGACAAGCTTTGTTGACATTCTTCAAATCTCCTCTTGAAGGAATCAGCCAGCTCTTGGCTTTTAAATCTGACAGCAAGCTGTTCTATCTTAGCTTCACCATCTGAAATTAAGATTGCAAGTGTTATTCATGATGTAATGATCAGAATGCAGCCTTCTTTCAACATTTGATCCTGTGTACAGCAACATGGAAGCTAGGAGTGGGGTTGTGCTGAGTAGCCCTGCCCCAGACATAGCAAACTTCATTCAGCCCTTCTCCCAATATTTGTGCAAGCATCTGTACTGAGGGGGTTCTTCATTTACTTGCTGTATGCTGAAAGGTTCCAGATTCTGTTGAAACCTTCACGCTAATGCCTACTTTCTGCAGCAGCCAGGGAAAGGGCCCAATGGAGTACCCATTATCAGGGGCATAGCTACTTGGTGAAGTCCCACTCCTTGCAGCATCATGGGAACCAGCACAACCACAAAGTGTTAGGAAGGGAATATGTCATATATAATGGATGGGAAATAAAGTTATAGAGTATCTTTACAAATACTCACCGGCATGATCTGTTGCAGTCCAAACCATAGCATTGTTTGAAGTATTCAAGGGCTTTAGATCCATAATTTTTGTAATCATATGATTGGCACAGACTTTGAAAACTTGGTCCCTTCTCATTAAGATTCTATACCATTTATTCTGTGTATGGTAGAGGATCTTTATTTCTCCCACACCACGTTCTTTCCACTGTTTGACTTCTCTGTCCCATCTGTAGAGTTTTGCCCTCTCTTTGAAGAGAATTTCTTCATCTTCTTCTCCTGACTTCACCTCAACCTAGCAGGGATAAGTAGTCATATTTACTCAGATCACTACTCCTGAGTTATTATAAATTCTATGCATGTTTACGAAGCAGCAAATATCACTGTGTACAATGGGGCTTAATCTAAGGCTAGTGTGCAAAGGGTCACATTCTTAATGTAGTATATTCTTGAATTACGGGAGCTTTTTAAAAAAAAAATGACAGGCATACTTCTTCCATCTTAGAGTAAGTAAAAACAACAACCCTATTTTGCACACAAGAGAAATTGTGCAGCTCACTGTCCTCACATGTGTTAGAGGAAAGAACCAACTCTAATTTTATTTAACAGATTCATATTTTACCTCAGGCAGTGATACAATTGGTTCAAAATGAATATCATCGCTATGTACAACTTCTTCATCACTTCCATCATCTTCATTGTCACCTTTAGTGGCCACTTGTCCGCCAAACACAGTTGCTCCTGTATTTGCCCACTTGAAGTTTTTGTCTGCTTAGATGGGAAGACAGAATCTTAATACTATAGAAAAATATTTCTGAGATTACATTTTCTTATTCCCCCACCCCCAAAAAATGTGATTTCACACACAATAACTCTTAGCAGCAAGCAGTTTCTATAAATAGTTAAGTAGATAATATGTGAATGAATGGGTGGATTTATTACAATTACAGACGAGAAATTAAACAATATGTGCATCTTACCTTTAGAACCAAAAGCAAAATCTCCAGAATTATTTGAAGCCAGATCAGCAAATGACAAGCCAGGTATGTTGCCAAGGACAAATGAGAAAGGTTTGCTTTCTATATAAAAGGAGGAAAAGTGTTCACATCATTCTGTGGTCCATTTTACATTGCATAATAGGTCACATCCCCCCACTATCATAGCTCCAGACATAAGCTCAGGTAGAAGGAGAAAGTGAACAAGTCAGGTGTAACCTCTGAAAGGACACTAACAAGGCATTAGTCAGTCCACTGGAGATACAATGAGTGTTGCCCACTAGTCAAGGCAACACTCTCAACCCTTCATATTCTACACAATCAGTCAGTCAGTGAATGTTTATTACATCAAACAGCCAGCATATTAAACCAGAATTTCTGCATAATTCTCTACATGAACAATAAAACGATCGATATGGGGTTTAACAATCAAAATACTAATTAAGTGTACTTAAAATACATGTCCAAAGGAATAGAAGTTTTCATTAGCTGGAGATTCTCTGTATGCATTATTAGACTTTGCAATGTTAGTTTCCCTAGTATATGTGTCTTTCACACATCAAATGAGTATACCTTGGTTTGTAGAGGTTGCAGAACTGGCATCGTTTTCTTTTTTCGTTGACAAGTCAACAGGTTTGTCATCTGCTGCCAATAAGGTCTGTATAGTGTATATAGGTTCAGTGGTAGAATCTGGTTCTTCAGCTCTACTGATTGCTTCAGCAGGCTGTTCCTCCTTAATGGAGCACACATCATCAGTTGAACTGGTTACTTCTTCTACTTGAGCTTCCTGAAAAGAAACTCACTAAGTTATTTTTTAAACAAGTCTTCATAGGCTCTTTATGTAAATGCATATGTAAAGTACCGGACAGTATCTGAAACCAGAACTAGCTGATCTCTAGAACAGGTATCTTCCTGGCAGGGCAAGGTGGAGGAAACTAAAACTGCCAAGCACCTCTGCACTTTCAAAATGGTTTCACACCATACTATCAAATGCCTGTTTTAGAATTGGGAATTAAAAGGAACCAGAAGTCTATGTTATCCAACCTACTGTCCATGAAGTCTCTTATAAAGATCCTATTGGAATAAAGGAGGTAGACAGAATCACTCAGCCCTCAAAATTTATGAAGTCAAAGTTGTCCAACAAATCTGTAGTGGGGTAGGAGAGCTGAAAATAATGCCAATCTATTTCACATCTGGCAACCAATGCTATGGTTTCAGATAGTACATGGGTAGAATAGTCTAAAAAGCCCAGGACACAAATTTTCATGGCCCTCTAGCAGCTATGGTGGCTCATTTACCAGAAGTGATGTATTTAGTGTTAACTCTGGAAGTGTATACTCGATTCTGACCAAACTAAGCTTCCTGATGTATATTGTGTTCTATATCTCTTCCATGAACTTCTACTAACAAAATGGCATTAGGGTGCAGGCAATGTGGAATATACCCCACCCAACTCTCAGCCCCAATAACAAACAAAAAGGAACAGCATCTCTGCACTTAGAAATATAGCATGTCAGGAAGAAGGAAGTCTTCCTGTTATGCCAATTTTCAAGAATCACACATTTGGACCATAGCAAGTCCAGCTGAATTGGTGCTTAAAGTCCCATTACTTTAAGTAATGTAATGTGACTTACATTCGTTTCTTGGACTTTTCTAAGTTCTGTTTGAAAGTCTTCTAAGTTATTGTCTTCATCAGTGTCACTGCCAATACCACACAGAAAGGTTGGAGGAAGCTTCAGGGTTTCTGCTTTAGCCTTTTCTTCAGGAGTTGGTTTCTTTTCCCACACAAGAGTACACTCGCTCTCACATTCTGCTTCCTTTTCTCCTTCAATAGCTAAACAGAGAATATTTTAAGATTTTATTGAAAAAAACTAGAATAAAGTAAAACCTCAAAATACTCCAATGAGAAACTTAAAATCTCAAATAATGAAGCCTAGGGATAAGAGGTTTTAGTAAAAATTAAAAAATTGTCCAGTAGCACCACGAACTAAGTTTGTTCTGGGTATAAGCTTTCGTGTGCATGCACACTTCTTCAGATTCTTCAGAAAGGTATCTGAAGAAGTATGCATGCACACTAAAGCTTATACCCAGAACAAACTTAGTTCGTCTCTAAGGTGCTACTGGACAATTTTTTGTTTTTTTATTTCGACTGCGTCAGACCAACATGGCTACTACCTGAATATAGGTTTTAGTAAAAGCGAAGGAGCAGAGGAGCTCTGCTGGTTTCTGCATCTTCAGAAATCTCAACGTTTTGCTGTAACAAATTTCTCATTATACCACCACTTGGTATTTTCACTTGTTTTCTCAGCCCTAAATTGTAAAACTGAAGCTAAAATTGCCAAGTTTCTAGCAAGGTATCTCAAAGTGCATTTGAAGGGATTTCACCCCATATGCATGGGATTGTAACACATTCTTATTAAATCTCTTCTTCTTCTTCTAATAGTGTTTAGTACTACAGGGAACACTTTAATTATTTCAGCTTTTATCCCATTATAGCAAGCAAATTCATTACAAACTTGAAATTACCATTTCCCTACACAGTTCCCCATTCTTTTATGTTGTTTTTCAAGTTATGGAACTATATAATAAATGGCATGGCAAACGATTGTGAGTCAGAATGTATTTTCATTCCCCCCAAATTCAAAATTATAGCCCTGTGCTTGCTAAGTTGCAAGCTTTTTCCCAATAAAATTTACTTGTATCAGTTTCTTTCAGTTGTGCATGTTTTTCAGGTTTATCAGGATACAACTTTCCATTAAGCTTCTTCACGGCTGTTTCATAGTCCTCATCTGAAATATGAAAATGAAAGTTTGTTCACACTGCATATCTGTTATGCCACTAGCTAGTAAGTATTTAGGTTTGTATGTCCCACTATACTTTAAAGGGAGAAACAACCTTAAGCATGGACAAAATGCAAAAGATGCAAAATAGCTTAAACAATAAAATGCAGCAGTTAGACAACTATGGAACTTTAAAATACCTGGGTTTCGCCTGGTATGAGTATATTGGCCTGGCATGAATATATTGATAAACTGAGTGCCAGGCAAGCGTCCCAAGTGAGTGAGTACCACAGAATAGGGCGGGGGACCTTTTTGGCTCCACAAGCCAAATTCATATCAGGATCTCTCTTGTAGGTCACAAATGACATCAGGTGTTGGGACATCAAAGCACTTTGTAGGCAGCAACACATTGCTGAAAGCAAGGTTTTCACCTTTTTTAGCAGCATATTGTTGCCTGCAAGGTATTTTGAAGTCCTGACACCAAGACTTTGAAGTTTAGCTAAACAGCACCACATTTGAGTGCACAGGGGGCTCTCATGTGCATCCAAATCAAGCTGGACTGATCTTCCATTGCATCAGCTGATGCAGGGGGAAGTCAGTGCTGCTTAGCTGAAGAGTGCTATTAAGTTTCATCCTGCTCTATATGACTGACAAGGGCCAGAAACAGGAGACTTTGTGATCCCTGAGAAATGATCTACTGCACTGTGCATGTGATACCCCACCCCACCGCCCTTAATTCATGAAGACAAATACATTTCCAGAAATGATGTTCTTCTGGACTGGACCAATGCTTCCTTCATTCCTTTAATAGTGTTCTGTAACTTAAAGAAGAAGAATTTTCAAGGAATGCTTCTTACCATCATCATCATCTTCACTCACATACCCAGGTTCATTCTGGTAGCAGAAGAATGTTGGAGGTAACTTAAGGGAGTCTGCAAGAGCTCTTTGCTCAGGCGTGGGTGTTAACTCATATACAATCAAAACATCGTCTGAAGTGGCAGTATCATCTGGCTCCTTCTTAATCTCAACTGCTGGGGAAAGAAGTGAATTGTCTAAGCAAGTCTGAAAGCAGCAGCTGCACTTGAATACTAACACATTTACAAAGCAGGCAAGAAATACTTTCAACCAGAAAACAAACAAGATTTAAAGTCAAATAAGAAGAGTTTAGCCACTATGAGATGGGTTTCCTTTCCATAAAGCCAAACTCATGCCATGCTTCTTGTAAGACAGCTGCTTCCAGACACAACAAATCTTCCATCCATCTATTGTCTTTTAAGTAGAACTTACACTGTGCATGTATTGTGTTTAGAAAAAAAGATACTTCTGGGAAGTTCAGTGAAATGGCATAGAAACATTTTAAGTTAAAAACTTGTAAAGCAGAAGAAAATATACTTTTGATAGCACTTTAATTCCATTTTATCTTAGACCTGATTTAAGTTGGGTTTTATTGATATATTAAAATATGAATGTACCGGTATCTTTTGTTAAGGTGACTTAACAGTGGGAATAAATTGACAGGCTGTGAAACAGATCTGTTTCTATTCATTTGGAAGCTGAGAATTCAATTCTACTTTAAACAGTTGTAATAACAATAAAGTCAGGCTCTTTCAAATTATTCAAATTACACATTATATATATCAAGCAGGAGCTGGGCAAGTGTGCATGGCCCCAAACTCTGACTTTAAATCACAAGATTTTGACAAAGCTAAAACGTAATTTCAGTGAGAGTTGAGCACATGGCATTAAGTTCTTCTCACTGAATGAGACACAATGTTTATTGCACAATGTAGCACAATGTAGATGACTAGATAGTAAGCATCAATAGTAACACTGTATACCACTGCCATCAATTTTTATTTAGTCATAATAATGGCTTCAGCTATTTCATTTATTATTGTTAGGATTACTTTTGTTGTGCTGAAGTTCTCTTTCCAAAGTGTATTTTTAAATAGGTGTATCAATACCGAGATAACTATTCTGCTTACACAGTACTGGAAAAGAAGCAGAGTAAAAAGAGCTCACTAAGTCCTAGCAATTTGCCACTATTCTTTTCATCATGAGGTGTTCAGGTGTTTCAACATGAAGCGTTCAAAATCAGAAGCAATCTGATTTTGTCTAGCTGGTCATCTTTTGCTAAATCTATCTCAATACAGCAGTAAGCCCTGTATAACACTTAGAATGTGATCAGAACATAAAACCTACTCATGTGAATTCATAAAGAAAAGCAATTATCAGTCCCAGAAGTAGGAATCAATTATTAAAGTCACAAATTGGTAGATCTAAGTATGAAGTACAGATGCTACAAAATCAAATAGTTTCAGACCACTTAAAAAGCGCCAACAACACAATAGTTAAACTGCTCCTCAAAAGCTTCATCTAGGACACCTGACTATTTGACTAAAAAAAACTATTTCTGAAGCTATGTCTGAAGCTCAGACAATCATCTCCAAGGCAAAGTCTGTATGTCAATTGATAAGTACGTATTAAAATAATACATGCCAAGTACACAAAACATTTTCATGCATGCTTATTATCAGTGTGCACTGTCTCACACAAGAATGCAAGCCATATCCTAAACAGTTAAAATTAAATGTTCCAGACTTCCAGAATTTAGAAAAACCACCACCACAGGTAGTTGCGTTAGGTTCAGCTTTAGTAAAACATAAGCCTTGGAATTTCTTATTTCCTTATGCACCCCTTCCAATCTGCTTCAGAGGGTAGGGGGAAGGGTGCATGGGAGGAAGAGGAAGTGTGAAAGTCCCATGGCACATGCAGAAGCCCTTGCACTAGTGGGAAAACTTCTCTAAATAGAACCCAACATCTGCAGTCATTTTCTCTTAAAGAAAAATGGTCTTTCCCCAGGATGTTCCTAGGTTCTTTAATAACATTAAAAAAAACTAATCAGATGGAGGGGCACTGATTATGAAGGGAAACAAGCAAAAAATATGAGGCTGGAGAGTAGTTCAGAAAAGGTTCTATGAATTAGCATAAACCTCCCCCCTCCAGGAAGAAAAATATTTTGCCTTGTAGGATGGTTCAAGAGCAAAAATCCTAGTATCGAGACTGGGGGACAATAAGGACACCTGAAACATACTTATTTTATGTCTATCCATTTGTCCTTGCCTGCCTACCATCCAGCAAGCAAAAATTTTAAAAAGTCAATAGCTGGGCACTCAGAAAACATAGGAATCAGGCAATCACATCCAAGGATTCAAGAACCAGTCTCTTACCACAAGAGGCTGTAAAGCAAATTCAGTCATTACTATTCTCTTTTAACATGCATGTTAATTTTTCTATAATTCCATTAGCCAATAGTCTGCTAAAGTTGGGGAGCTGTCAGTGTCTTCCCAAAAGTGATACATCACGACATTCAGTGCAGTATGTAAATACCTTTACTATTGGGTTGAGGGGGAGATGCGCTGGTCCAAAAGGCCATTGGGTTAGATTTAAAAAGGCTAAAATTAAATCCTAGAAAATAAAGTGTGTGGATTTAAGTATTTAATTAACTTCATTAAAGGGTCAAGGGGCGCTGCCAAACACACACACAGTCACAGACACACAATCACAGACACACAGATTTGTCTATGATTTTACATAACTTATTATACTCATGTAATCTGGAACAGTGATCTTTCTAGCTGCAACAATTATGACATTCGCTTTCAACTAGCAAAACAATTTTATCAGTACAGTACAGGAAGTAATGTTGCAATCCTAACCCTACTCTTTTGGGAGTAAGCCCATTGGTTTCAATACAGTGGTACCTCGGGTTATGAACTTAATTCGTAACCCGAAACCGTTCTTAACCTGAGGTACGACTTTAGCTAATGGGGCTTCCCGCTGCCGCCAGTGCGCAATTTCCGTTCTCATCCTGGGGCAAAGTTCGTAACCCGAGGTACTACTTCCGGGTTAGCGGAGTCTGTAACCTGAAGTGTTTGTAACCCGAGGTACCACTGTAGAGCCTACTTCTTAGCTGACATGGTTAGGCATTCAATGCAAGATACCTAAAAAAACACACAAAAAATCCCTGCTGGATTAGAACAAAGGTTCATTACCCCCATTTTTCAAAGTGGCCAACCAGTTTCTAAGGAACACAAGCAGGACACGAAGGCAAGAATTTCCCTCACTCTGTTGTGACAACTGGCATTCAGAAATACAGTCTCTGAACATGGGGAGTCAATCTGGCAAATAACTGCTAAGACTCTCTTCTAACTCAAGATTTTACATTTCAAAATTTTAAAGAGAAGAAAACAAAACACGAACCATGTTTTCCTTTTACTGACCTATTAGTGCCAATATTTATTCTGATCAAGTTCCTCTCAAATTTTCATCCTCCACGACATTTTGGCAGGCTCCAGCTACTTGGCCTACATGGGCCTGCTAGTTGAACTACAGTGTGCTGTTGCCCACTTCTGAATGGGCAAAGTCAGAACCTAGAACAAGTCCTCAGTAACTGTGCTACCTACCAGTTATGTATTTATCTGTAATTCAAAGAGATACTTTTGATCTCTAAAGTGCTAAATAGCCTGGGTCCTGCATACCAGATTTTTTTTAAAGATCTTCCTCAAGAATGTTTATGATAACCCAGGATACATTCATTTAAAGATTTTTCGGTATTGTTTTTTCTTCTTACCTAGGGTTAAGCATTATAGATTTTGATACTGTACATCAGTAGGCAACTTAAACTCACGAAGATGGACAAGGTGGAACCTAAGTACATCTATAACAACTTGAATTTATTAAGTAATTATGTAAATGCTCACCTTTTTCTAGTGTTTTAAATGAAAAATTAGGAAGTCCTTCTGCCTTTGAGGTAGCCGCTTGACTTTCTCCTTTGCCATCGGAGTGTTTCCAAACAGTAGCATCACTTTCCTGATGCTCAGCACCTTTGCAGGTATCATATGTGCCATCTGGTTCTCGCTGTTTTGTGCTATGAAACACTGAGCTATCGCTTTTGCTCTTGGGAGAAGCGTTAAAGCTGAAGCCAAAGAGAGATCCCGTTGCTGATGTGTTTCCAAACGCGAAAGGCTTTGATTTTTCATTGCTAAAAATACTTTTGACGGATTCTGACCCAAAGACAAATTTGGGTGGCGATACCACTGCTTTCGTTGGCGTCTCAGAAGTGTCCACTGTTGGCGAAGTCTCTGCAGTTTCTGTAACTGTTTCTTCATCCTGCTTTAAATCAGTTCTCTCCCTGGTGGTTTCTTCAAGTACTGCAACAGCAATCTTTCCACATGGCGATTCCTTTGGCGTATTGGCCCGTGAAGAGAGTGGTGTGATTAAGGTGCCTTTTTCTTGAGCGTGTTTTGCTTCCTCAAAGATCTGCTTAAATGAGTCAGCAACATCTTGCAGCTTAAATCGCACAGCCAACTGCTCTACTTTCCGTTCCCCTTCCGCAAAGTCAAATGCGGTCCATACCCAGGCTCGCTCTGCGCCTTGCATTGGCTGGATGTTCATATTGGAGGTTATTCTGTGATTGGCACAAAGCTTTAATACCTGGTCTCTTCGCATGACTACACGAACTTGTTTAGTGTCATAGTTTTGCAAGATCTTTATGTCTCCGATACCCCTCTCTTTCCACTGATTGGCATCTTTATCATATCTATAAAGTTTAGCACGATGGCTGAATACAACCTGTTCATTTTCTTCACCACTTGTTACTTCTACGAGGTCGGGTAAAGGTACTACTGGTTCAAAATACTGACCATCTCTTTCATCTTCTTGAGTAACGTCAGATTCCTCATCTGTGCCTACAGAAGTCCTACTTTGGTTCTGTTTGGAAGGAGACTTAGAGGGACTTAATGCAGATTTGAAGCTGAAGTTAAACCCTGTGGTGGACTCTCCAAACCTAAATAGATTTTTCCTCACAGGGCTACTGGCCCGAGGCAAAGCATACACAGAACTCTCTGTACTATCATCCAGTGCTTCCCCACGCAAGTCATAGTTGTCCCACTCTAGTGTAGGCCCAGTGCTTTCAGCGTGTGGCTTGATAACCAAATCAGAGGCGTTTGTAGCAGACGCAGAGGTTTTACTCTCTTCATCTGCAAGTTTAGTTTTATCATCTGTCAGGAAGGTTTTGAGATCTTTCAAACCACTTTTCATCTCTTCTGCTTTTTGTATCAGCTCAGCTGTTTTCCCAGAATCTATTAGTTTATGTGGGGTCTGGAGTGGTATATCCAGCAATAGCCTTTGACATTCTTCAAATTTAAATTTAAATTCCGCAGCTTGCTCTGGACTTTTGAATTTAGCTGCCAATTGCTCCAGCCTCGGATCACTATCACCGTCAGAGAAGTCGCTGGCTAACCACATCCATGCTTTGTCTGAGCCAGAGAGGGGCTTCAAGTTCATGGTAGTTGTGATCCAGTGGTTTGCACAAACCTTAAATACCTGCTCACGTCGCATGATGATTCGTAGCTTGCCATTAACTTCATTCTTAAGGATTTTCAAGTTGCCCACACCACGTTCTTTCCACTGGCTTGTTTCTGGATCAAACCTGAACAGTTTTACTCTTTGGGAATACAACATCGTCTCATCTTCTTCGCCAGTCACCAGTTCCACTTTCTCAGGCATCTGGACCACAGGGTCAAAATGAATATCATCGTTGTCTTCTGTTTTATATGACTCCTCTTCCTTCTCAAGATCAGCAGAAGTATTTCCTTTGAACGAAGATTTAGCAGCCTGAGAAGAAAATAGCTTTTCACCTGCACCTGTAAAGCCCTTGAAATTCGGATCTTTCCTACCAAACTGAAATCCTTCACCTGTTGTTTTTGCAAGGTCAGCAAAAGTGAATGTGCTGCTGTGTTGACCAAACACCAAATCACCGCTCTGTTTGCTAGATCTATCATGAGATTTTATCGCAGTTTCTTCCTCCGACACCTCCTCTCTTTCATCAGCACCACCATCTTTATTCTGTTGGTCGTTTGCAACATCTTTGCTAGGCTCTTGTATACCAAATTTAAATTCACCTGGAGGTACAGGCATTGAAAAATTAAACCCTCCTTTTATAGGCTTAGTTTCACTGCTAGCAGGAACCTGAAATGTGAAGGAAGGAGACTTCCCTTGCTCTGTAGAAAGGCCAAATTTAAAACCCTTCTCCGTTATGGCACATTTAAAACCCGTCCCCTGTGGCCCTCCAGTGGATTCGGATAACTTGCTTTTGAAGCCAAACACAGGCTGTTGAGCATCACTAGTTGGTAAAGCTGGAGCATCGCTAGATGGGTTTGCTGCCTGACAAGCAGCACAAGTTGGTGAAGAGCCTTCATTTCTTACTAAGCATACGCTGCAATCCCACTGGCCCTCCTTTTTCTGAAAAGCAGCCCCAAAACCACTTTGTGGGACTTTTGGAGCCTCTGCATGGCCAAATTTGAATGTGGTTTGGGAACCAGACACTGGTACATTTGTTCTGCTGGGATTCTTGCAGCTAATACAATGCGATGCGCTGGCTTCGTTTCTCACAAGACAGGTCCTGCATTCCCACTGGTTTTCCTTTTTTGGAGGAATTGGTCCGAATGTACTGTGTGCACCTTCAATGTTGGGTTTGAAAGGTACAGTCGATTCTGTCGGAGGAAGCATAGCCTGTGCTTCCCGATTAGCTGGATTTGGAGTCTGGCATGCTACACAACTCTGTGCAGTTATTTCATTTCGAACGAGGCATGTGTTGCACTCCCACTGATCTTTCTTTAACATGAACTGTTCACCAAATCCGTATGTAGCATTTGTTCCCGACCCTTCTTTAGCAAAAGAGAAGGATGCAGGTGTAGCTGCGCTTGATGCAATCGTAAAAGTACTTTTGGCATTAGTGTTTTTAGCTGAACTGCTCGCATCGGGAACAGGAACCTGATAGCTACCACTGACAGATGATGTCCCACTCTTGAAGTTAAATCCAGAGCTCATGAATCCCGAGTCAGATTTACCAGAATCTTTTGCATCTTGAGCAGTAGCTTCTCTTGACACAATACCCTGAGAAGCCTGTTGACTATCACTTGATTCAGATACTCTCAAAATATTTTGTGCCTCTTGAAATTTCCGCTTGAAAAGCATCGCTTCATCTGGAGTTTTAAACCTGATTGCAAGTTGCTCGCGTTTTGCTGCTTCATCTGCATAGTCGAAGGCATGCCACACAAAAGATTTGTCTGATCCAGCATTTGGGTTCAGTGTCATATTAGGATTTATATAGTGATTTGCACAAATTTTCAGCACTTGCTCCCGTCTCATAAGTAGTCGGATTTTGCCAGTTATTTTATGCCTCAGAATTTTCACATTACCAACACCTCTCTCTTTCCATTCTTTGTATTCACCATCAAAGCGGAAAAGTTTTGCTCTATTGCAAAACATCTCCTCTTCATCTTCTTCACCTGTTTTTACTTCAATTTTGTCAGGTAGTGGCACAACAGGTTCAAAATGAGGGCCATCATCTTCTTCTTCACCACCACCGTGGACACTTCCTCCATCTGTTTCGTGACTTCTGTTTGCTACATCTGAATGTGGAGTACCAAATACAGGCTTGCCAGGATCCTGAAAGCTGAACACATCACCCTTACTAAAACCAGAGGGCCTGGGTTGATTTTGTCCTATTTTATCCGTAAATGAAATGCTTGATGCATTCTTCCCACCAAAACTGAAGATGTTTCGCTGTCCAGTGGGATATTCAGTAAGCGGCTTTTGTCCAGCATATCGGTCCTCTTTGATAGGCTTGTCGGATGTAAGAAGGCCCAAAAGACTGTCGCTGTTACTATAGGGGGTACTATGTGGCTGCCCTGCAACCTGAGGTGATGAAAAAGTAAAATCTCCATCGTTAGATTTGAAATTGGAATTAAATTTGAAAGTGGTTGGCTGTGTTGACTGAGCAGAAGTTATCAAGGAAGGTTTTGCTCCCTCTACTGGTGGTACAGGCTGCCCAAAGGCAGGCTTCCCAAATTCTATCACTTTTGACTCTGCAGACCGGGAGACCGGGGGTGCTGCAGAAGGTTTTGTAAAATAGCCTGGCTCGGGAAGTGGCGGGTTTGTAGTTGTTGGTGGAACGCTGTAGTTGTAGTAGTCCTCATTGCCACGAGGAGACAACATTCCGGTTGCCGGAGAATCAAAACGCAGGGGAGTACCATACATTTCTTGTGAAAACATGCAAGCAGAAGTGTTCTGCAGTGGAGGAGTATGCATTGGCTGTTGATATGTATATATGTGCTGCTGAGGAGTAAGCCTGTTCATGGCATAGACAGGAGCCTATAAATAGAAAAATGATCAATCTTAGTTTTAAAGCCTTAGTAGTTGAACATAGGTTATAAATTTAAATTTCCAATAATTGCTTAAGCTGCATTCAAAAACAACTGCTGGTTCCTGCTCTCCTACCCACCCCCACTATGTGACAAGAAACCTGCCTTTTGAATATTTAACAGAAAGTAACACAGTTCTCAGTTTTCCATCTCTTTACGAGTTACGAGTTGTATCAGAGAAACAGCAAATAATTACCTTTGTGGGGGTCACGTTTGTGGCTGCTGTCCGTAGGAGATATTGGGAATTGTAAGCTGGTGATGGGTTGTAGTAGACAGATGGACCTGTTGTAGCAACTGGACACACAAGAGATAAAAACAGTGAGAGTCCTGAAATTGACAAGAACCCTAAATCTTTATCTTAAATATGTATGCCTTTAAAAACAAGAAACCTCAAGGTGGTTTATAATCCAACACACAACAATCCCATATATAACAATCTAAGGACTCAGGTCCCCCCCCCCTTCTAGTATGCCATCATTTTATATGCAAGTGTGAAGATACAACTTTAGTAATTTACTTCATTGTATATGGATATCATGTGTTTTTTGTGGAGTATTCTTGTGTAGTTTTTAAAAATGTACTGTCATTGTCAAAATCAAATAAAAGCAATCATTTAAAAAGTGTGAAAACGCACCCTCACCCCTCAGCACTCATGGCAAGTTTGAAATAAAGCCTTAAGATTATGAAGTCAGTAAATGAAAATACTTTATATAAACTTTATCCATCTTTTTAATAACATCCTACCCAAGCCAGCTTATGATCCCTTCAATGCTCGTTAATTATAATGAGACATCACATCAGAAACCACACATAAATTTCTCTAGGGCTCTCCACCTCCGATTGTAGTTACCAGTTAACGGTGCTCCATGAAAGCTCTGTGTGCCTTGATAGCCATCTGGCATGGTATCTGCTGCATAGCTTTCGGCAGGCCACCGCTGAGACATGGTTGTATTAGAATTGTTAAGTTTCATTTCTTGCATCTCATTCTATCAAAAAGACAAGTAGGGCCATTAAAAACTTTTGCGCCAACCCCATGCTGTTTCTTTTGCATCTACAAAACTGAAGAGGAAAAGAATCTAAAACAGTTTGGGGTGTATATATATGTTTGTGTAAGTCCTGGCTACATTGAAACCTTGGATGTCTCAATTTATTTTTATGGACTTCCACCATGAAGGCATTTAAGAACAGTTACTCAGAGTGAGGCAGAAAGTGACCAATCCAGGCAATAAAAAAATTGTTCCCTCCAACCTCTTTATATCTTCCTCTATCCTTTGCTTGTTTCTTCAAGATGAAAGTGAAGGATCAAAGTACACTGGAAGTCAAACGGAATCCGTTCCGGAAGTCGTTCGACTTCCAAAATGTTTGGAAACCAAAGCACATCTTCTGATTGGCTGCAGGAAGCTGCTTCAGCCAATCGGAAACCGCATAAGCCCCGTCGGACATTTGGCCTCTAAAAATAATTTGCAAACCAGGACAGTCACTTCCAGGTTTGTGACTTTCGGGAGCCAAAACATTTGGGAACTAAGCTGTTCGCCTTCCAAGGTATGATTGTATAAGGGAAGAAAAAGCACAACCAACCTTTTCACCCTCCTCCTTACCAGCTCTTTGTCCTTTGCTTCTCTGTTAGCCTGTCTTGTCCACTGATCAACAGTGTTTTGATACTTCTAGGGCCACCACAGCAACACACACTTCACTGGCTACTGCCAATCAAGTCCGTTTCAGCCTCCTCCTTTATTTCCTGTCCCCACAATGATTCAATATTCTCTGGCTACTAAGCATGCTCAATAATACCTTTAGTATTTCCCCCCTAAAGATTTTTTTTTTGCACTTCTGCAAGTACGCCAGTACCCCCCCCCCTTTGTGTGAGGATGGTGTTATTAACATTTAGGGAATGAGTTCTGAGTTAGTAGCAGTGATGATGGCAATGACTGAAAATGAACCATGAAGTGACTACTGTTGAAAGGTTAACTGAGCAAGGAATAGTTGTGTGCAAAGTAAGGCAGTTACGGAAATCAAATATCTTCTGAACAGCCGAAAATTTGATTTTATTGCTCTTTTAGTGTTAAAACCTTCTGGAGTATAAAAACCATGAAGTATAGTCTTTGCTATTACTTATTTCTTACAGCACAATCATAACCATGTTTACTCAAAACAGTGGTCTTTATTCCCTAATGAGTTTAGTATTTTAGTGTTAATAATAATTTTGTACAAATGATCAGTCTTCTCTCTTTCAATCAAAAATGGCCAGGAGTCTTTTCCTCTCTAGTAGAGGACACTTATTGATGTCACAATAGGCTGCTTTGCAACAAGATTCCACAACTGTACTTCAGCTAACTTGAATCAAACTAGGAAGACCTTTCTAGTCTGCTGCTGCTATAAGCTTATTACGTTGTTTCTACTACAATTTACTTTGCTTTAGGTGTTAGGGTTAATTCTGTTCTGATACATGGACATGAGAAAAAGTTGTGCCAGCAGACAATGGAATTTCCCCTTCTTCCCTTCCCCTTGCAGTCCCTGAACTCCCCTCAGGCTACTTCAGAGGGTCCCCCAACCCACCAAAGAAGATTTTTAAGGGGTGGGTCACAGGGTGGGAGAAGGGAAATCTGGACATCATTTCACGTATTTGTAAATTGCTGTTAAGTTTTCTTTTTTATTTTTGAACTTGCATATACCACCTTTCAGAAAATAATTATACTTTAGTCATTTTTATAGTAATTGTATTTTCAGCAATAGAAATTAAACCTGCCTATGGAAGAATGACTACTTCTATGAATGCATTTGTTTGCACCCTGTTGAATAACTCACAGTAAAAGACAGTCTAGATTGCTAATGTTAAAATCAGCACTTTGTCTTAAATTAATCAAACAGCTCATAAGCATGATTACTCTGGAAGTATAATTATTTGGATAGGATCTTCTTGAGCACTTGACTTATCCTTCCCGACTTTGACTATCTAAGCTGAATAAATCACATCTATCCCCAGAGTGGAGTACAGAACATACACAGCAGTGCTTTTATTTACCTTTATGGATTCTACTTGCTGACAGATCATCTTAAGTAGTGTTTTTTGATCCTCAGCCCAGCGAGGAGGAGTTTTGGGCGAGAACTGAAAGAACAATAGTTAGGTGATCAGACCAACTGAAACATAATACAGATTTAAAAAACAAAAACATATTTGTTTGATATACCTTGTAGCTTTTACTTGGAGATAGAGAGAATTTTGTGGGCGATGGGGTAGAATGTTTAATTTCCGTCTCCACTGGTTGGCTCAAATCATTGTTTAGGATAAGACTCCTTTCTTCACCGTTGATTCCAAGTTCTTGCATTATACTTTCCAGCATCTCCTTAACTGTCTCTATGGATACAGGTAACTATGACAAAAATTAAAGAGTATGCGACTTTAGGGTGAGTTTAAATATATACATGGTTACATTCATGAACTGCATATTCTGCCCTGGTTTAAAAATTATTGGCTTCAGAAGTCTGGGTTGCATTTAGTGCTGCTATTCTGCTCTTTTGGCAGACTTCTACCTTTCCTCTGCAGCTCCCTCCAGAGCAAATTTTGGTGAGAGGACAGAAGTCCTGATGTGCAAGTAAAACTCTGCTCAAGCAACACTGGTTACAACCCTCTGTATTTCACTAATTAAACAGAAAATGGTCACTAGAACCAAAGAGTTTATAGAATTTTTGCATCTGAACAAGTTTTAATTCCTAGCTACCCATACTCAAATGTTTGCTTTAGAGCCACTAAGTTCTACTACTTTTCTAGTAGATTTACTATTAAACCAAGTATTATACATCAGACATATAATCTGACAAATGCTTTTTTCCTATATAGATTTTCCTAGTTTAAAACAAAACAAAACACATTTTAAACCTTTTCAATTACTGAAGTATCACTGCTGCTTTCATCTATAATTTTTATGAGGTAGTCTCTACTCTTTTTCAGAAGATTTCTGTATTCTTCTTGTTCTTCTAATGACAGACCATCATTCTCTATCTCTTCAGCTTTCCTCTGGAAAATCTATCCAAGAGAAGGAGGAGTCAGTTGAGAATGCAGCTTATTAAGTGTGCATGCAGTTAGGGCAGGGGAATCCCTTGAAGGAGTGTAACACTTACTAGAGCAAGATTCCAATATGAGACTACATTTTTAATAGCTTCAAATGCTTGCATAGCATCATCTGTTTTTCCATCCACAGAATCCAAAATAGCAAATGCTATGTGTGCCTCTTCTTGATATACACCAACCTGGGAAACCTTTTAAAAAAAGGTTTATTAATTAGTTTTATATAAATAAATATTTTGGTACAAAATATTTTACACAATTTAATGATTTACAATTGTGTATAAGTTTTGCCCTTTTCAAGTGAGGAACTACTACTTACTTTGTCCAAGATGATAACCAGATTTTCAAGTTATACGATTCTAGTGACAGAAATACGTTTGTAGAAAACATACTGAAATGTGTGTATGGAACACATATGTAATATTTGACAAACTGTTTCTACAAGCGTGTTTCTACAACACACGTGCTTTTATATTTATAATAATAGTATGCATGCAGATACACGTATGATATGTTCAAATACTTGTAACAGATTAAGTTTATGTGTCTAGCTAGATAAGGTAATTCATAGTCACGTTCTATTTTTCAATCATTATTTACAACCATGCACGTAAGGGGAAATTATTTCCACATATGCAAAGGCAGTGCTGAGAGTCGCTTATAGTCCCACCCTAAAGGCCTGCAGTTTCCCTTTCTGTAAATTTTTTAAAATAAGCGTTACAAACATTTGCCCCCCGCCCCCAGTTGGCTTAGTGTGTGCTGGGTTAAGTTTTCCATAGGGAAGGGAGGCACTTCAGCAACTTGCATAGGTCTTCCACCTTCTCATGATTAGCAGCAAAAATCTTGATGCTATTTGATATAGCCATAATGAAAACACTGGAAAAGCATGTAATAGAATTAACAGTTTATATACTGAAAGAGTTAACATCCTCAACAATTTTTTTCTTGCCACCGATGTCTATACAAAGCCGCAGTTCAAAGCACAGTGCTATCAATATGCCAGTAACTCAACGTTAAAAAATTAACCCAGGATTGGTAGAAAAACTGTACACCAGTGCCTGGAAGCACTAAGAAACTGAAGCTGAATTCAGACAACAAGAGAGGCAACTCTGTGGACCTGGGAAAGAAGGTTCTGCTCATTCTGAATGGGGTCAAAATTACTCTGAATAATCATGTTTCCAGCCAAAGGCTGAGTTCCTGGACACCATCTAACTCCTATATACAGTGGTACCTCGACTTACGAAGATAATGCGCTCCGACGCGATTTTCGTAAGTCGAAAACATCCGTAAGTCGAATCCCCATAGGAATGCATTGAGCGAAAAAAATTCGTAAGTCGAAAAAATCCTATTCAAAAATTCGCAAGTCGAAAAAATCCTATTAAAGCGGCCGCGACTTCCTTTCGGAAGTCGAAAAATTCGGTTGCGCCGGCCATTTTTTTTCTTCCGGAAGTCATTCGTAACTCGAAAAATACGTAAGTCGAGTTGCTCGTAAGTCGAGGTACCACTGTATGGAGAAAAAGGCTATCAATGGCTACTAGCCACAATGGAGATGTTCTACCACCACTGCTGGAGGCAGTATGTCCCTGAATATCAGCGGCTGGGTATCGTAAATGGGGTGAGTGGTGTTACACTCAGGCGCTGCTTGCATGCTTCCCATAGGCATCTAGTTGGCCACTGTGAGAACAGAATGTTGGATAAGATGAGTCTTTGGTCTGATTCAGCAGGGCTATTATGTTCTTCTTGTAGGCTCAGATAGCAACTGTGACCTAGGTGTTTCCACACTCTTCTGGAGAATTAACTGCTATGATCCATACCTCAGTAACCTCTCATATTTCATTATGTTAAGACCCATCATGAGCTGTGTTTGATGACTGCATGACATCCAAGTCAAATAGTGAGATCAGTTAAGTTCCACTTTCCAAATAAAATAAAATAAAATTTTGAGCAACACCTAGCTAGCAGACAAATTATGTTACCAGCACATAATTAACATTTGTGGTTTATGAAGGAAGACTGGAACAATTCCGAATGTGCAGGTCTCAAAGTACGCTAATGGGGGAAGCAGACAGTTCTGCTGATGGTTCAAGAGTTGGCAAGCAGCTTTTTTGTTGGTGCCAGAGTTGGAATGTTAACAGTAACCACTTATGGAGGTGGGGTTGAGTTAGAGGAGAAGCAGCAACAAGAATTATACATAATAATAATAATAATAATAATAATTTATTATTTTTACCCCGCCCATCTGGCCGGGTCTCCCCAGCCACTCTAGGCGGCTTCCAACAAATATTAAAATACATATACATGTCACAGATTAAAAACTTCCCTGAACAGGGCTGTCTTCAGGCACCTTCTAAATGTCAGATAGTTGTTAGTGCCTTTGACTTCTGATGGGAGGGCGTTCCACAGGGCGGGCGCCACTACCAAAGTAAGAAACTACAGATTAAGACCCCAAAAGCATTTAGAAATATAAAGACTACCATGGGAAGATTTGAGCTGCCTTATTACCTGAATATCTTCACTATGAAAGTGATTGAACAATGGGTTAATTGGTTCAGGAATACTTCTCTTCTTCTTGATTGTCTCAAGCATTGGCAAAACTTTCTTCCAGTAATAAACACTTCGTCCAATGTACTCTCTTTGGTCATAGAAAGAATTAAGACTGCAACCCTGTGAAGTAACATAATTTGAGTTATTTTTAATGTTAAACTCAGTAAATCATTTGTTAAATGTTAAACTCAGTAAATCATATATCAATGATAGCCCTGATGACACTTTCACATTTCTCTAATAATATTCAGAATTCCAGTTGTACATGCAAGTGTTGTATTTACAGTGGTACCTCGGGTTAAGTACTTAATTCGTTCCAGAGGTCCGTTCTTAACCTGAAGCATACTTAACCTGAAGCACCACTTTAGCTAATGGGACCTCCTGCTGCTGCCGCACCGCCAGAGCACGATTTCTGTTCTTAGCGGAGTTCTTAACCTGAAGCGTACTTAACCTGAAGTGTACTTAACCTGAGGTACCACTGTATTTATGATTTATTAGATTTCATACCCATCCGTCACTGTAAGGTTACAGGGTGAATTATGACAACAGAATATACAATTATAAAAGCTGGTAAAACAGTCACAATTATAAGACAAATGAAACAATTCATTGAATAATTTACAAAACAAAATACCTTAACTGTCAAAGGCCAGGGTAAAGAGCTGTACCGTGTTTCCCCTATTTTAAGACACAGTCTTATATTTTTTTTCCCCTCAAGAAAACGCACTATGGCTTATTTTGAGGGGATGTCTTATTTTTATTACGTAAGCCCAGCCCCACGTTTTCCTTGGCGCCCTCCAGAACTGCGCCTATCACTATGGCTTATTTTTGGGGTACGGCTTATATTTCGCAAATGCGAAAAAATCCTGCTATGGCTTATTTTATGACTACGTCTTAAAATAGGGGAAACAGGGTATCTTCAGCATACAACAAAAACTATACAATGAAGATGCTAGACATAATGATGGGGAGGAAGTCCCATAACTTAAGGACTGCCACAGAGAAAGCCCTCTCTTGGGCCACCATTCCCCAAACTTCTGAAGGCAGCAATTACCAAGAGATTCTCCTCTGGAGAGCTTAACACAAGAGAAAGTTAGTAGAGATGGAGATGGTCTTTCAGATATCTGGAGCTTAAGTCATTTAGGCAGGGCCAGAGGTTTTCCATTGGTGTTTTAAAAGGTGGTGGCAATTACATCCCAGGCTTGTTTCCCCACATATAATCTAAATACCTGCAATAGGTTGCATGGATTATACAAGGTTAAGAAATTAACTTTATAGCTTCGAATTTATTGAAAATGGCATCTTCCTACTTACTGTTTTAAGGAGACTTTTTGCCCAGTGCACGATCAGAGCTGGCTGAAGACCATGTTTACCTAATGCTCTGAGGATGCTTATTTCATGTTGGACTAGAAGCCTCACTTTTGCTGCTGTCCCAGGCCTGAAAAGTAACATGTGTAACAGAAATGCGTCAGCTGTATAATGTAGTTCTTAATTACTAGTTTCTGTTTATCTATAGACTAAAAGTTATAAAGTCCATTCTTAGCCAAAAGACAAAGGATCAAAAGTTTTCTTGTAAATATATAAAAGCCAGCCATCTCACACAAGCTGTCATATATATAATCCTTCAGCATCAGAAATGTGCATTAAAAGCTGCTATATCTAGTCTACAGCCACATGTCTATTGTAAGGATGACTACCATAACCAAAAAAGTCATACTTACAAAGTTTGTTTGTGAACAAGTGCATAAACAGCATCCCACCAGGCCCTCTGCCTCTCGGTACAAAGTTGCTTGCATACTGGTAGTGGTAGGAATTGAGGCTGGTGCACAGTGTACTTGGTATTAAATTTCTCTTCCAATTGCAAATGACAGGTAAATATCACCCCAAGCAGAAATACCTGTTTTGCAAACACACGTATTTTAAGTTATACAAAAAATTGTTTTAGAAACTCAAATTGTGGTAGAAATTGATGCTGGAAGCATTTCCTTACTTCAAGGTCCAACATGCAAATCGATTCAGGAGCATTGGTCTCAAGTCTGGATGTTTCCTGAGGCAAGTGGAAAAGTTGCTTCAACCATTTGCGAAATGTTTGCAGGGGTGATATGGAGTTCCACTGCAGACCAAGCCATATGAGGTGTTGGAGACTACCACTGTGGGCTCTAATGGCACCTAACAACAAGAAAGTGCTGGTTCATTTCTAAAGATGCAACTGTGTGATATGACAGCAGAAGACAGTAAACAAGTCATCATCTCATGTTAATATCATCTCATGTTAATTCGAAAACAGTTAAAAATGTGAATCAATGTCTCAGCTCACATCCTGTACAAAGTAGGTGTTCAAAACATAGCTCAGTAGGAGTTTCCGATGCAGTTTCGCCAGTTACTGAGGCTCCACTGGCTATTTAAATTTCTACTGACCTGTCCACAAGTATTCTCTTGGACAGACCGTTTGATCACACAACAAAGAAATAGGCACTTGTTTCCAAATGAATTTCCTGCTCTCTCATGCTCAAACAGGACAGCGGGGACTGCAAGGAATTTAGATATATGGGCAGGGCAATTCATCTGTCAATCATGTGACTCCCCATTACTGGCAGGTAGAATACTTCCCCTCCTGTCAAACTCGGTCTATAGGCTGGGGCCAGATTAAGATATGGTCACTGGTGCAAAAAATGTTCCCCAGTCCACTTTAAGATCTTCTCATCAGCTAGTATTTAAATTCACCTTCTTCTTTCAGTGTTTTTAATCTTGAAGTATCATGCCGTATGTGTATCTATTTCATAATATGCAATGAATTTATAATATACAAAAAATAAATAAATCAACAATCAAACAAAACCTTACCTATATCGTATCTAGCTAGTTCTACGTATTCTGGGACTTGCACATCAACATTTCCGATATCATCTGTGCCAAGAAAGGAATTCTCCGTAGAAGAACCACTCCCAAATAGTGCATCAATTAAAGCAGATTGTCCACTCTTGTTTGCAAATGATTCAACAATCTCCTTGAGAAAATCCTGCTTCCTACGGCTTAGGTTTAGCAGCATATGCCCTGAAAAGGAAAAAGATACATGATTAACCATAAGTCAAGTTTCTATTTGGCAGATATACACCAAATATCATGTATCCAATGCAGTTGTTCAATTTATGCAATGACTTCAGCCTGCACAATGGAACTCCCCCCCCAATAAAATCTGCTCCAGAGTATTGTAGGAACCCCCAGAACATATTTGGGGAGCATCTAGGGAGAGAAGGAGGAGGCAACACTCCACTGTGCGAATGAAAGTCCTTGTGCAAATGAAAATACTTTGGTAGATAGAACCCCTTGAATAAATTTGTCAAGTCCATAACTTGAATTCAGAGGGCAGTACTGAATGAAGTAGTTCCGCTGGGACAAGAACTTTGGCCACACAATAGAACTTCCCTTCCATGCCCTGCTAAATCTGTTCTGGGATTCCTTCGACCTTCTAGGGCAGATCTGGAGAGGGTGTGAGAGGCATATGGGGAGAGAAAGAGGGGAAGTTGTGTTGTACAGTACAAGCAGAAATCCTTGTGCTAGTGGAAGTACTTTGTTGAATACCACCCAAAGAGTTAAGTTCTTAAATTTAAAACATTCTGTTCAAAGGGGAAATAACTGTAGGTTTGAAGACTCAGAAGGCGGAAAATGAATCTTAGTCAAGAGGGTAATGAAAAGTTATCCTGGGGCCCCTAGCACTGCCATTCTTTACAAACCCACATTATGCTTTGAATTCTTAGCATTGCCTGCTAAAGGTTTGTTACTTTTAATTTCAACTGAGTGAAGTCTTTACACGCTGCTTTAGAACTGCTACTAAATGTCCACAGCTTTGATTTTAAAATGAAATCTGATTTTTAATATTATTACCAGACTGGCTCTGTCGATCACAGGCTAACATTTCCAACTTCTCTTGTTCAGCTTGATCGCCTTTTATTAGTTTTGACTTTGGTCTAGGAACCTGGTAGAGATTAGACAAGTGTAAAGAATTCGCTCTGCAGTGAAATATATTATAGCAATACTAAGCTTAAGAATATAATCCATTTCTGTGAAGTGTAGAAATCATGTCTACTACAATAATAAATTTTACATTACATTTCTGTCCAAAGTGTCAAGCTGAACATTTTTTGACTATATTGCTCTATGCCAAGGACAAGTTGAATGAATACAGACTTATTGCTTCTTTTTCAAGAAATGAAGGGAAAGGAATAGTATTTTGAACTGCAAGTCTTGCTTTTACTCATCAAGATATGGTGGTGGAAGGCCATCTAAGAACAGTCCAATAGTAATTATTTGATAGAGCTAACTTTAGAGAGTCCAGAATAGCCTCACCCACTCTGTTGGCCTACAAATGTTTTGGACTACAATTCCTATCAGTCCCAGACATGTCCAGTGATCACAGATGATGCAAATTGTAATAAAAAACATCTGATGGGCACCAGATTTGGGAAGGCAGGGCTAGGGACTTTGCCCTTTGGCTGGAGAGAAAACTGGCATAAGAGGATTCTAGAATCTGTCAAAGCAATGAAAAGCATCCTAATTATCACAGATGTATGTGTGTATAAAATAAATAAATAAATAATAATTTATTATTTATATGCTGCCCATCAGGCTGGGTTTCCCCAGCCACTCTGGGAGGCTCCCAACAGAATATTAAACGGAATAAAATATCAAACATTAAAAACTTCCATTAGTGCACTGCAATAATGGCACACAGTGCAGCTAGTTTAGTAAAGGTGCCAGAAGAGGATGTGTGTACATCGAGGCAGCAGCCACATTGTACCACGCTATTCTCCAAGCTAAGCTTGAAGACAATAGTACAGTATATTGGGATGCAATGTGTTGGCTTTCCACGAAAGCCAAAGGTGCACAGCAAAATTACTTGGCTGGACTAAATTAAATTATCTGTAGACAGCAGATTCCTCCTGATTTCACACGTACTTATTTCCTTTTACCTCTAGATATGCAATTCTACTGAAAAGCATTCAATTTTGATTTTGTACTTTTAAAAAATAAAATAAAAAAGCACAAACAGAACAAGTTTCACCCCCCCTGCAGTATCGTGCATATACAAACACTCCTTGGCACTTTTAACACTGAATTCTGCAGTACAAATACTATAAATGATTGAGGGCAACATGTTACTTGATAAGAACTTACCTGAAAAGCTAGAAGGTAACATAAAGCTGCCAATTCCGAAACAGCTCTCCACTGCATCTCACTTTCCTGGGCCATTTTCAACAGCAGAGTTCCAGCATGCATGTAGAAGTGGCCTTTCATTTCCAGGAAAGTTACAGAAAGTTCATCACCTCCAGCTGCATGAGGTTTCACTGAATGGAGTGCATGATCAAAGCTACAAGACAAGTGTTCATTAATAACAGCAGCTTCAGGGCTCAACAAGTACTGTTACAAAAACAGCAAAATCAGTAAATTCTTTTGACTGGTTTCTTTACCCTTGGTTCCTGCTTATTGTTCCTCTGCCGTATATGACAAATATACACTGCAAATGTGCAAAAAGCAGCACATGAAAGCAACTACTAAAACATTCAACTGAATTATGGGGCTTTCGTATGGACACAATACAAAAGCAAGGACATTTCACAATACAAAAACGCTGGCATTTCATCAAGAGGCTATCAGAAGAGTTCTGAATTGAACAAATCAAGATACCTTTGGAGGGATTCTCTGCTTTCTTCTACACCTCTGTTTGAAAGTGTCATTACGACCAGATTTGAATAAGCCAACAAGAGATCCCGACGGGATCTAGTCTTTTGCTCGTAAGGTTTATTGGATTCCGACTCCTGTGGAGAGTCAAGATATTCCTAGGGAAAAATTAAAATTAAAAAATCTTTGGTTTAGTCAATGTGTATTATGGCTCAGCCATCAGATCTCCAATGTGTTTTATTATGCAAAATCAGACCCTACTTTGTTTACTCATTCTCTACTGAAATTCAGCAGCCCAAAATTAAATACAGTAAAGCAAACATCTTATTCCGGGTAGACTGTGAGGATTGTATTTTTAGCAGCTTTATCAAGTGATATTTTAAGCTATCTTTTAAGACACCAACTGAGCATCATTACCTCAGTGGACTCCAAAAGTAGCAATGAAAGAGCTGAGGGTGTGTGCAAAATGCTGAGAAGGAAGGACTTTTCAGCATTTTGCACATGCCCTCCAAAGAGTGTGGCTTGAGAGGCAGGACAAAAATATGCCAGTCTGCTTCATGCACTGCAGAAGGCCCTGAACACCTCCATGTGTTGTCCATGTTCTCGATCACTGGGGTGACCCACTGTATTTTAGCAAGGCAAAATCATGAGCAGAAGGAAGCGTTTCTAGGGCTGTTCCACAGGTACTTGCATGAGTTCATGCAGTCCTACCATAGGTAGATTCTATTGTAGTTCTCAGGCTCCTCACGAGGTTGTGCACTTGAAAGAACAGCTTTTGACTTTGTCTCAATGTTTCTTATAAATGCTTAGTCAAATGTGAAACGGCTTTTCTAGGGGCTGAAGACACTTTTCACATGAGGGGTATTTGTAGATGAAACCCAGTAAAAGGATATTGTAGGCCTTTGTAGGCCTGCTTATTATATTGTTATTTGCTTGCTCAAACTCTGATCAAAAGTAAGTTCTGTTATGCAACTGGACGCAATTAATAAAGAAAGTTTAAACTGGGTTTAGTTTTCACTTGAAGTTACTATAATATTTTCTATAGGAAATCACAAAAAGAAGTATTTTTACAAGACAAATATAATTAAACAAACCTTAAGTGTATGTACAACACATGAACACCATTCCAAGCTTGACTGCAATGGTATTTTTTTCTCTGCTTCCTGACAATGTGCCACAGCAGCTGCAAGATTTTTGTTTGATAAGTACAGCTTCACTAATCGAATGTTAACATAAACATCATCAGGTCTGGCACACAATTCTGACTGGATCAAATCAAGAAGCTGGTTCCATCCAGTCTCACTCTTGCAATCCACCAAACTCTCCTATGGTAAAGATAAAAGGGTTGACATTTTATATTTATTTATTTATTTATTTATTTATTTATTTAAACACATGGTTTTCAAGCATTCTCAAGGAATAACATCATTCTTATTGCTTCTTTATATAAAACTGCACGGCAAAAGCAAGCTACCGGTAGTTTTGTGACAATGTAGCAATAACCTTCTGAATCCACTACATATCTGGAAATGCATTGCAGTTTCTTTGAGGGGGCTTTAAAAAAAAATCAGGAGTTTGTTAACTATGAAAGGAAGTGTTACATGTTATCAGGTTTCTACTTTTTCTGAGACTAGTTAGAGAAACCTCAGAAAACAGCAGGTATTAACAAAGTTACAACTACTAAGTTATCGCCAAACTTTTCATACTGCCAATTTCATGTAAAGATTGTGTCCAAATTGTGCCCAGGTTTATTCTGTAAACTGTGACAATACTCAAGGTGGGGGGCGGGGGGCGGGAAGGTGAAGGTTACCTTTAGTCGAAAAACTGAAGGGCTTCCAGGAAAAAGCTTGGCTGCTCTGTCAACCCAGTATTTTGCTCTTCCATCAGTAATATCATTACTGCACAGTAGTTCTGCAATCTTCAATACAAGGTCTTTCTGTGTTGGGTTCAACTCCACTGAACGCTAAAGCCACAATTGAAAGGAGGAAGTATATATAGTTTAATTCTGGTTTTCTGTGACGCAAAATGTTGCAGTATAGACTACCAGAACACATTAACCAAGTTAAAGAGGCTTATACAGCTGTTTAAAAAGATCACTTCACTGCCTTATCTGCAATGCTACTCAGATGTAGAGGAATGTGACTACTTTGTTACCACACTTCTGTAGATTAGTGCAGCCTTCACCACTTCCTAAAAACAGCATTCACAAGAAAGTGAAAGCATTCTAGACAGGTGTGGCATGCTTTAGCATTAGAGAATGTTATGCTTATGAAATATCACAAGAAAATTAAGTATTTGTACAGAACAGAAACATGATTCATAGAAGTGTTGTTTTTCCTTGCCAAGTTGCCCTGTACTACAACTCAGTCTGAGCGTTTCCCAAGCTGACAAGTCATGATGTGGCTTAAATTCCATACTGTGACTCCATCACTTATATGACAGCACAGAATTACTTTCACTGGTTCTGAAAGCAATAGGGGAACCCATCACAAAAGGCCAACTAAGCAGGATTCCTGTCACCTACTCCAAACTTCAATATTAAAGTGGACTTTTTTATTAAGCTTAGAACACATAGTAAGGCATAGTAGCTTATGTGCTAAGGTGGGATATGAAAAATTCAGGTTGAGATCCTAGCTCAGATGATGTAAGAGCTAAAAATTCCCTGAAACCTATATGAGAAGTTGATTGCTATAACTTTCTGCTGCTTGACAGCCCAGCTCAGATGATATTCCAAATGTGCGTGTGGAAAAAAATATTTCTTCTGTTTGGTTCTGTGCTTTCCAGAAAAAAGGGAAGTTTATGAAACTCTAAGGTCTATTTAAACCAGGCATGGCCAAACTTGGCCCTCCAGCTGTTTTGGGACTACAATTCCCATCATCCCTGACCACTGGTCCTGTTAGCTAGGGATGATGGGAGTTGTGGATCAAGACCAAGGAGAAGATCAGCATTATACCCAACAGTCATCTGGTCAACACTTCATGCTTCAGGAATCAACAGGAAGTTCCCCCCCCCACTATATTGACTTGACAGACCCAATTGGACTATCTTTTGATACCACTGAACATAATGTATTAATCTAAATGACCTGTTGTTTCAGAATCACTCAAACTATTTTGCCAACTCTCTGTGTGGCAATCTGAGGTGGGAATGGCCAACTGTTACCCTAGGAATCCCCCCCATGGAATACTATAGAATTACATCTTGTAAGGGACAGTCTTGGTGGCTAGCTCTACAACCATGCTTTACCCATGCTCAAAACACATACTTCTTTGGAGGCAACAGAAGTTTTTGTGGAACTGACATTTGGTATCCAAAGTAATTCTATTGTTTAATTATAACCAAGGCAGCAACACTTTAAAAATATTTCACAGCATTCCAAAATATGTTCTAACAAAATAAAATATATTTAAATAAGTATTTTATATACAACAGCCTCTAGCAACAATAATGTAGGCAAAATGTAGAAGCATTTCTTTTTTTACCTTATAACAGCCTACAGCTTTCTCTATGTTTTCTTCTGCTTCATAGAGTTGTCCCAAAAATTTGTGTGCCTTGGGATCTCTTTCTTGGACACTGAGATATGTAGATATGTACCTTTAAAAAACAGCATAGCAAGTTAATATAGCAGCAGACAATGACTAATGATATCACTCCAGAATAGATGTAGGTGATGTCAATGCATTTGATAGTCACTCTATAAATGAGAATTAGCAGCCCCAAGCTTGGCATATTTAATTTAACAATGCAAAAACTACAGTACTTGGTATGAAGCACCTGCCAGTGTTAGTTCTACATGGAACAATATAAAACCTGAAAATAATTATATATGATTAGCAAAAGCCAGTGTTCTCCAACCTGGTGCCTTCTGGATGTTCTGACCTTCAGCCTCATCAGCTGCAGCCAAAACATCTGGAGAACAGCAAGTTGGGGATGACTTGTATAAGCCTATCAACACATCATGCAGAGCTCTCTCATAAACAATTAACCAAACACAAGTTATTCTGAATCAGAGTAAAATCAATCATTGGAATAATTATACTTTTTAAGAATAATATTTTGCATTACCTTTTAGCCAATTCATATTCCTTTGTTTCATAATACAGCTTAGCAAAAAAGAATCCTTTCATGGATTTCTAGAGAGAAAAATACTTTTGTTAATGCTGATAGTAATTCGCTTACAGTTTGATCATTTAACAGCCAAAATTTTATCTGCACAACTCTATCCTAAGTTCTAGATTCAGGTAGGTAGCCGTGTTGGTCTGACGCAGTCGAAATATATATAAAAAATGTCCAGTAGCACCTTAGAAACCAACTAAGTTTGTTCTTGGTATAAACTTTCATGTGCATGCACACTTCTTCAGATACATATACTGAAACAGAAGTCACCAGACTCATATCTGAAGAAGTGTGCATGCACACAAAAGCTTATACCAAGAACATTTGTTTTAATATTTTTTATATATTTTTATATATCTATCCTAAGTATTTACAAAGCTAGAGTGAGATGATGCATTGCAAGAGCTATTTCCAAGTCTCTTTCTAAGCATTTAATTCATCACAATAAGTTATTGTCCAGTGACAGGAATGAACCACAGCAAGCCTCTAGATCAGTGATTCCCAAACTCCTACCCCTCAGACGACTTGAAAATTGCTGAGGATTGTGGAAGACCATGTAATAATGATTGTTCTACCTGCTGTTTAATAACTGTAATGGGCTGTGCTAGATGCTAAAGTATTTCTTTAAAAATAAGTTCAAAGAGGGTTCCTCAAACTGTCTTCCTCACCAGTCAAGGCCTGGGTGGTTGAATGTCCTCTGACAAAGAACATCCACTGATCCAAGATGGAAGTT
This sequence comes from Darevskia mixta, assembly GCA_034641385.1. Classification (NCBI taxonomy): domain Eukaryota; kingdom Metazoa; phylum Chordata; class Lepidosauria; order Squamata; family Lacertidae; genus Darevskia; species Darevskia mixta. The sequence goes on from JAWWNH010000063.1 coordinate 4,044,619, forward strand.
ATGTGCCAACTACCGGTACATCTCCATTACCAACCTAATCAAATTAACCTAACTTATGCTTAAATAATGGTTATCTAAAACAATAGGTTTTGCGACCATGAAATAGCCAAGTACAACTAAGTCATACTGATTGCCTTTTGAGGACAAAGACCTATTCAATAGCACCATATGTAGATGCCAAGGCCTAATCAATGACTAAGATTGGAGTGTTCATTTGCTTCCTTACCTCCTGTTAATTCTGAATATCTAGTTGTTGCTGTTTTCAGTGGTGGCTATTCTTGGAAAAATCACCCTGATATATAGTGGAAGGCAAAGAAAGAGGTTCTCATCTTGATAGGAAACTTTTAGCTAATGGCACCAGTGACATAACTCACAACTGCTAACAAGAATGGGAAGTGAAACTTAACTAAAGCAACATTAGGGTTTTTTGAAGGGGAGAGAAAAAAAACAACACTATACAGTTTGGTATAGGAATATCAAATTATCCATGATGTAGCACCTAGAAAACTGCAGGAAGTATTTTTAAAATACACAAACATATGGTTAAGTGTTCAGTTACCAAATGCTACTTCACATGAAATATGTTGAAGGAAAAAAACCATGTTTTTAAGGAGGACAATAACCATTGGCCACTGTAATTGTGATTGGATTTTTAAAGCAAAAAACATTAAGAAGGTAAGTTGAGCAACCTTATGCCAACTATTTTTAAACCAGCATTTATAAAGTTTATACCACACCCAGAGGCAGCTGGCAAGAGTGCTATATGATGCCACAGTAAAAAGATTACAGGGTTAAGAGGGCAATCCTATATGTGTCTTTTCAGAAGGAGGTTCCACTGAGTTCAGGGGGTTTTATTCCTAGGAAATCTTGCATAGTATGTATAGGATTGTACCCTAAGTGAGGGAACCTGATGGTAATGATCACATGTGTTCAAGAACCATTTTAAATATAATCTGCATGGCAGAGCTTCTTTGTCTGGGCTAAACCTGACTGACATGACCAAAAAAGGAAAAAGACACCCCGCAGAATATGTCTGAATAGCAAGAAATTGAACTTTAAGACTTAGCAAGTCAGAAGCTGATAGGTTCACTTGCTTGTTTGGGTGCCACTTAATTTTAATGGTTATTACAAAAGTTATTAAATAGATAATAACCTAAGATACTGGTTCGCAGGCGGACCATGAACCACAGCTGTCTGTTTACATTGGAAAGTTCACAATACAGTGGTACCTCGGGTTAAGTACTTAATTCGTTCCGGAGGTCCGTTCTTAACCTGAAGCGTACTTAACCTGAAGCACCACTTTAGCTAATGGGACCTCCTGCTGCTGCTGTGCCGCCAGAGCACGATTTCTGTTCTTAGAGGAGTTCTTAACCTGAAGCATACTTAACCGGAGGTACCACTGTATATTAGTTGGGGGAAAGTCAGATGGAAAAGCCGCCATACATTAAGATTACCAAGCATAGGCCTGGCTCCTGTCTTTTTACGAATAGAAAAAGCAGAAGAATTTGCATTAGACGCTGGCTTTTCTTCATCAGAATTTGTGCAGTAATGCGAGGGTAGGGGACCCAAGAACCAGGCACCAAACGCTCCTAGGCACTCAGGACCGTCCCAGGCCACACCCCCTCCCAAGCCACTTGAGTGTTTTCACCTGGCAGGAATAGGTCCTTCAACTGTACTCTTACATCTTGCTTGCCTAGGAGGGCTGAGGGGTGTGTGTGTTTAGCAGAGCACAGAAACCCCCAACTTTTGCATGACTGGGATGTAACAGTGTAAGTTAGAACATGGGCATAGCCAGGATTTATGTTACAAGGAGCAGCCTTTATGTTGGGGGGGCCAGAACCTCAGTTAAGTATTTTTATTGATTTACTCGATTTTTAAAAAATTTGTTCTTATTGGGGTATTTTGTGTTACAAAGCATACAAATAAACAGGGAACGGTACTATTGTCTCCGCTTTCGATTCATACTTGATTTGAGTGGGGCAGCTGAACCTCCCCCCCTTTGACTACGCCCATGATAAAGACAGAAGGTGCCCTGCCCACTTTTTCATCTGGCCCCACCAGACCAGAGCGCGGAGCCCTCAGGAGGCTGCTTCGAAGGAAACGAGGAGGCCCTTTGGCTGAAAGGAGGTCCCCCCCCCCACCAGCCCCCCACTCCTGAAGCTGCATCACCTAGCACAGCTCCGCCCCCATGGCACAATCCCACATGCTCGTCTGTTACACTGGAGCCAATGAACAGGAGGGCAAACGCGCAAGCAGGCGCTGCCCTAATCATAGGGCAGAAGCAGCCGAAGGGGCGATGGCGACGCTGCTTCCGGTCCCAGCCGACCAGCCCCCTCCCTCGAACCCCGAGAGGCGCGTGTCCCTCACGCGCAAGAGGCGGCTGCCAATCCAAGCTAACTCCCTCCCCTCCTTAACCGACGCCGGCTTACGTCCAGTCATTGGAGGAGAGTCTCAAAACAAACAGCCGGGGGAACCAATGGCGGGCCGCCTCTGAACTCCCCTCAAAACCGGTTGGGGGGGGAGGAAGGGAAGAGAAACGAAACGAAACGAAACGAAGACGCCTCACCTCCCTGGGCGAAGAGGCCGAGGCCTGCAGCGAGGAGACATAACGGTCCACTTCCGCCCTGCTGCGCCTCAACATGGTGGGCGGGCGAAGGAGGGCCCGCCGCGAACGGGCCCCTACGGCTCCTTCCCCAGGCTCCAAGAGGGAGGACGAGAGCGCGGAGGCCAGCCGAGCAGAGCCTGCGCCGGTCTGAGGAGGCGACGCTGCTCGAGGAGGAATGACGTGCTAGCAGGCGCGCCGGCTCGCGCAGAGGGAAGCAGCGCCGCTGTTGCGTCGGCGGCCTCACAACGGAAATAGCGAGGGGGGGGGGAAGAAATCGGAAGTGACGTCCTGCCACCCTAGAGCTGCGCGCTGGGGAATTAACGCTCAGCTTCGCTTTGTAGAGATATGTAAAGTGAGAGAGTGATACCACCTCAGCGTGTGGCGGGCGGAATGTCTCTCCCCCCCCTCCCCGCCGCTATAGACAGAGAGCTACTAATAGACGAGAGGGGCGAAATGTAGGGGGACAACCAGCACAGCTGTGGTCGGGCAACCAGCGCGTGGGAATCTTCGTGAAAACGGGCTGCAACAAAAGGTGGCGGACTCTCCTTCACTAGAGGTTTTTAAGAGAGGTTGGATGGCCACGTTTAGCAGAGATTCCTGCGTTGCAGGGGGTTGGGCTAGATGACCCAGCTCTACAGTGCAATGATTCTAAGATGCATGGAGCAAGACAAGCTCTCCCTGTGCACACAGCCAGGGCCGGATTTAGGTTTCATGAGGCCCTAAGCTACTGAAGGTAATGGGGCCCTTTATATGTCCAGCTGTCCTTTGTCAACAACAAATTGTGGCTGTCTTTTTGTGTTGAATAGATGCTCATACCCTTAGTCTAGGCTGCCTGATCATCGGTCTACAAGCACCCTTTAATACCGTGTTTCTCATAATATAAGACATGCCTAAAATATAAGGCATAGCAGGATTTTCAAGGGGTCAGAAAATATAAGGCATACCCCGAAAATAAGACGTGGTGACGGGACCCAGCAACAGCCGCAGCGCGCGGCGCTTGAAGCCGGGGGACCCAGCAGCAGCCGCAGCGCGCAGCGCTTGAAGCTCCGATCCGGCGGGATTGCTGTACCATACTTACCGGTAATAAAAATAAAACATCCCCCGAAAATAAGCCATACTGTGTTTTTTTGGAGGGAAAAAGAATATAAGACGGTGTCTTATTTTAGGAGAAACACGGTATTAGATAACAGGTACAACAGCGTGACCTACATTCAACTGTGCTGCACTGCAGTCTGCAGCTGCATGCTACATGTTGCATGCAGAAGGTAGGCACCCTATATATAGAAATGAGCAAACCAGTGATATTTTAGGGAGCAGGCTAGCAGGCGGGGCCCATTACTTACAACACAGGAACCTACACAACACAAAACACTGTTGCTGTATGTAGGTTTTGTTTTATTTGTTTTTTATCTTATATTTTGGAAATGTACATCCAGGGTTTTTTGGGGGGGCAAGAGAGTGGGGCCCTAAGCTATAGCTTGTTTAGCTTATATGTAAATCTGGCACTGCACACAGCTTTCCCCAGGTGAGGAATGGGCACTGGCTCGTACACCCCCCTTCTCTTAACACCTGTCGTGCATCCTGGTTCCAACACGTATGGAATCCATCCCACACACCCTGTTCCATATGGACCATGAGAGAGGCTCACCCCTCATTAGGAGTTCCACTGCGAAGTGTCATGAGGTTGCTTGTGATGTTCTCTTCCGTATCTCTACTACATCTGAGTCAGGAGTGGCTGTGCAAGCCCTAGGCTGCTGGAGGGCAATTCCAGCGTCTGTTGCCTGTTCTCGACAGGATCACACTCCCTCTGAAGGAAGAGCTTCACAGCTTGGGGGTACTCCTTCATCCATCTTTGTCGCCAAGAGGCCCAAGTGACCTCTGTGGCTAGGAGTGCCTTCTATCAGCTTCAGCTGGTAAACCAGCTGCCAACATTCCTGGGCCAGGAGAGCCTGACCACACGGGTAACCTCAAGACCTGATTACTGTAACATGTTTTATGTGGGGCCTTCCTTGCATCTGGTCCAGAAGGTGCAACTAATGTGTAATGTAGCAGCCAGACTGTTCACAGGAGCAAGCTCTTAGTACCATGTTACTCTGCCACTGGGAGAGCCGCATTGGTTACCAATTTGCTATCTGGCCAGGTTCATGGTTTTTGTGTAAATTCAGAGAGCCCTAAAAAATCTGGAGCCAAAGTAACTTACGGACTGCCTTATTCCGTATGCTCTGCCACAATCATCGATACCGTCTGATGAGGCCCTTTAGTGCTTCCACATGACCCCGAGGTTCAGCTGGCCATTACCAGGGACTGAGCTTTTAGTGTGGCAGGCCCTGCTTGCCCAATAGCAGTTCAGCAGGAGTCACCCCTGCTGGTCTTCTAAAAACTGTTATTATTCCCTTTCAAACCCGAGATTCTTTGCCAGCCAGCTTTTACTGATGTGTTTGACATTTCTATTGTTTTTGCTGTAACACTGTTTTTACAGGTTGCGCGCTGCCTTGTGGTATTTTATATGGAAGTGTTTTTTTAAAAAAAGATTTGAATGAATAAAATGGGACTAAGGAACCACTGAATTCCGCAACTAGAACAGCAGTGATACAGTCAAATAGATGACAGCAATGAAAAGGTCCAGCTTTGTGCAAGCTGATTTCATCTTTCGCTGAAATAAAGGGGCAACCGGTGTGAGACCTTGGCAGCTGGACCGACGATAAGGATGACAAAAACAGTCCTAATAAGAGAAGAACATAATCAGGCAACACAGCAGATAGTGAAACAGTAACATACTTTGGTTGTTTTGAAAGCAGGCTGATATGAAATGTGACTACGATACTGGAAGGCAAAGGCAGATTTGAGTGAAGTCAGTTCTCTCCTTATTCCAGGAAGAGTTGGGGGCATGCCCGCGGACTGTCTCGCCAGAGTGGTGCATGCTCTAGTTATCTCTCGCTTGGATTACTGCAATGCGCTCTATGTGGGGCTACCTTTGAAGGTGACCCGGAAACTACAACTAATCCAGAATGCGGCAGCTAGACTGGTGAGTGGGAGCGGCCGCCGAGACCACATAACACCGGTCTTGAAAGATCTACATTGGCTCCCAGTACGTTTCTGAGCACAATTCAAAGTGTTGGTGCTGACCTTTAAATCCCTAAATGGCCTCGATCCAGTATACCTGAAGGAGCGTCTCCACCCACATCGTTCTGCCCGGACACTGAGGTCCAGCTCCGAGGGCTTTCTGGCGGTTTCCTCACTACGAGAAGCCAAGTTACAGGGAACCAGGCAGAGGGCCTTCTCGGTAGTGGCACCCGCCCTGTGGAACGCCCTCCCACCAGATGTCAAAGAGAAAAACAACTACGAGACTTTTAGAAGACATCTGAAGGCAGCCTTGTTTAGGGAGGCTTTTAATGTTTAATAGATTACTATTTTAATGTTCTGTTGGAAGCTGCCCAGAGTGGCAGAGTGGGAAATAAATAAATAAATACCTGGGCTCTGGCAGGTGTGCAGTTGCAGCTGTTTATGCTGCTGGGGCTAACGGACACCGTGGCAATGGGATGCAGGGAGTTGTGCCGGAGGCACAGCATAGCATAGAGACTAGGAATTGCAAGTAGTTAACAGTGTATTTTATTGACCTAGTGGCACAACAGGCATTCAGTTGGAACCAGGATGCTTTCAGATGTCTATTTCAGATACTATTTTAAAATAACTAAGCTGAGTTGGAAAATGTGTTTTTGAAAAACTCAAGCATCTTCCATCATTAGAAAAAATCAAATCTTAAAAATGCTTAACCTTTTCAAATACTGGGCATATATTTTCTGCATAAAAATACAAAATAACAGTATACAAAGGGTACATATTTTGACTAATATTGCTTAAGTATGGCAGAATAAGGCACGACAAGGAAATGAAATACAAAAGCACAGAGGAATATTTCTGTTACATAGGATTCCACAAAATTCAAGTAGCTCTGCATAGACATATTTCTCGCGATATAGAACTATTATGCTGCCGTTTCCAGCTCTGAGCTGCAGTCTTCAAATGACGCAATTCAGAGTTGTCTTTCTGTAGTTCTTTGAGAACTACAGCCAAGACTCTGCTCACACCAATTAATTACAAATGCTATTAATCTCCGAACAAAGCATTTGTTGTATGGGCTTCATTATGATTCACATCCAAGGAGCTGTGAAGAATGGAATCTCTGTAATTTACAATGCAATTCTAGATGTGTCTACTCAAAAGTAAGACCCACTCAGTTCACTAGGGCTTACTTCCAGATGAGTGGATATAGGACTGCAGTCCTGGATATTTAGAGTTCTTTCTGGTAAGTTAGCAGGCATGATCAAGGTTTCCTGGCAGAATATGGACTTCTAATGCTGAGAATGCTAGTTCGTTTTGTTTTTAAAGCTTTCCTCAGGGCAACAAGCAAATGTGAATGTCATTTCTCATTAGTTTGCAAACAGACTTCAAGCAACAATAACTCCTTGCTTCAAAAACATGAAGTGTGTGCATTAGACTCATAATTTTTAATGTATATCAGGGCTCACGGCAAAGGAAAAGGTACTTCAGCAGCTAGAATCCTCTAATCCCTCACTTGGTAGAAGACATTCAGGTCAAGTTCAAGAATGTCTATGTGTCGGAAGCAATTCAATTCTGCTGCCACGATCCAGCCAAACACTCTTGTTGGGGTTTAGCTGTGCAATCCTACATATGTCTACTCAGAAGTCCCACAGAATTCAATGGTACATACTCCCGGGTAAGTCTGTATAGAATTGCAGCCTCAGGGTATTTGCTTGAACAGACCATGTGCTTCGCTTGCATGGCAGAACAAACTATGCCGGAGTTTAGTGTAAAATGAGGTTTGGTCTATCTGGTGAGGGGATCTGCTAGATATGTTAAATTAGGCTATTCAGCACCGATTGGGACCTTTTTCAGTTGCCCCTTACTAAGCAAATATACAATGAATATATCTACAAATTTATATACGTGTAAAATACAGAATTTAAATGGTTGGATATGAGGTTACATAACATGTAAAGAGTTTTTAGAGGTATACTGTCAAGGTAGCGAGGCAAACATTTTAATATGAAGCTAGTCATGCAGAGGAATACTCTCTCTCTTTTTTGCACTTAGGTTTTATAGACTCAACAAAAATAAGTCTGTAATATCACTTCCTAAACTTTGCACAGCAAGATGAGATCTGGAGAGGAGGACCTCACTTTCTTCCCAACGTCTCGGCCAATTTCTTCAGTCGCTTCTTGAGCTCCAGTGGGAACTTCTCATAGCACTTCTTGCAGACAGGCTTCATATCAAATTCCACAAACTTGTTTCTAAAATGAGCCAAAAAAAGGGGGGGTAGCGGGGAAAGAACAAAGTCTTAATGCAAATAATAACCTTTTCATAGGTTTTGCTGGAAACTAATTTTATATATAAATTACCACCACCCCAAACTTGAGTGTAGGTTACACTATTTTTACATCTGAGGGGAAAGTGGGTGTCTTAGGGCGGTTTTACACATATCTTTATTAGTTTATGCTTCTGGGTGCCGTGTTCCCCCACCATAAAGAAAGAAGTGCAGGCAAAAAGAGTGATCGCCACCTCACTTATCATTTTATATGCTGTGCAGCACAGAATAGTGCTCTGCAGCATTCACACAGATGGTGCCTTTAAAAATTTATTTATTTATTTATTTTTAAAAAGTCAGACATGTTATGTTGCTTGTAAAGGCTATGGCTCTGAGCCCTAAAATGCACACCTGAAGTCACTCTTAAGGATGAAATAAAAGAGCACCGTGTTCTTTTAAACAAAATCATTATAATGAATCCATTTAAAATGTTGTTGGGGAAATCTTGAATCCAAAGATTGCCATGATTTCTTATCAGGTCCAGAGCTGGTCACAATGACGGAAGACTCTTTTCCAGTCTTGGTGTACACATTGTGGAGGTGCTTCTGCAAGAAACTCCCCGGTCTAACACTATCCTATGAGAGGGGTGGCAAAACTTTGCTTTGTGGGTGCACGGGGGGGGGGGTGTCTTCAACTAAATTTTACTCAGAGCAGGCTCACTGGAATTAAGGAACATGACTGAGTTAGGTCCATTACTTTCCAGAGATCTACTCTTAAGTAAAACTTTGTTGACTACCACCCACTATCTTTGTTCCCAGGGAACTTCCTTGGGATAAATATTTTCAAATGCCTTGGGATAGTTATGTTCAAGTTGCCTCTCACCTCAGCCTCAATAAAGGTAAAGGGATCCCTGACCATTAGGTCCAGTCGTGGACGACTCTGGGGTTGCGGCGCTCATCTCGCTTTATTGACCGAGGGAGCCAGCGTACAGCTTCTGGGTCATATGGCCAGCATGACTAAGTCGCTTCTGGTGAACCAGAGCAGCACACGGAAACGCCGTTTACCTTCCCGCTGGAGCGGTACCTATTTATCTACTGCTAGGTTGGCAGCCTCAATAGCTATGTTCTAATAGACACAAATACAAAACAAACATCAGCGCTAGAAGAGTATGTCACCTAGAGAGCTCCATGTGTGTTTTGGGGACAAAGGACTTGCATGTAAATTAGTCCAGTTACTCAAAATGAAGTTGCCCTTTTTTGTGTGGTGCTCATTGGAGGACCACGCCTGCTGTATAAAAGCAAAGTAGACATTCATAGTCCCACCTACTTTTGCCTCTTGGGCAACCCACCACTGATATGCGCTCCTTGGAAAACTGCCCAGAAGGCAAGGGGCAGCAAAAGGTTTCTTGCCCCTGAAAGCTAAAAAGAAGAGAACTCCCTAAAACTGACCGAAAGGAAGAAAGGAAGGAGCGCAGTTGCTGGGAGGTAGGAACAAAGCATGTTTACAGGCAGACAGGCTTTTTCTTTTTGTGTTTGTCTTTATCCTTTGCTTCTCGCTCCCGTTTGGCGAGCCTCCTCTTAAATTCTTCCGGCATTTTCTCGTAACAGTGTTTGCAGACAGGTTTGAGATCGATTTCAACAAACTTGTCCCTTCACGGGTGGGGAAAGAAGGAATGGAGGAGAGAACAGGATAGAATCAAGATACAGGTGAAGCAAAATCAAGGAGAACTCAGCAGGAAACAGAAACGGAGTTAAAGTAGTAAATATACTAATAGGAAAAGATGTCTTTGTCACTTGGCAGAGGCTGCATCGTTAATGGCTTCATCAATGCAGGTGCAAGAAACCATCAAGTGCTCCCCCATTTCCACGCATAGCCAAAGTCTCTAAGGGCAACTCACAAAAGACAAAAGCACACTGCATGTGTGCTACAATGAAGGAACCCTGTGCGCCAATTCCCATCAGGCCCCGCTAACATAGCCAATGTTCAGGGATGATGGGAGTTCAGCAACATCACCGGCAGCAAACAAACAATGGTTATCCAGGGTGTGTTAACCTGCAGAAACAAGCCACGCTGCGGCTAAACAAACCATGGTTTGACATCATGTACAAACATGGCCACATCGCCGCTTCGTGTATTATCATGAACCTCTGATAAACTTACTTGAGTGTTAACTTAGTGTTGCAAGTAGAGCACGCGAAGCAGTTCACGCACCATGCCTTGTTCAATGCCGACACAACTGAGAAAGAGGAGAAATGACAGGATTAGCCATCTGTTTACCAGCGGCAGAGTAGATTACATTTATCATCGGAATTCCACGGCAGGTAAGGTAAAAAAGGTAAAGGACCCCGGGACGGTTAAGTCCAGTCAAAGGCGACTATGGGATTGTGGCGCTCATCTCGCTTTCAGGCCAAGGGAGCCGGCATTTGTCCGCAGACAACTTTCTGGGTCATGTGGCCAGCAGGACTAAACCACTTCTGGCACAACGGGACACTGGGATGGAAACCAGAGCGCACAGAAACACAGTTTACCTTCCCGCCAGAGTGGTACCTATTTATCTACTCGCACTGGTATGCTTTCGAACTGCTAGGTTGGCAGGAGCTGGGACAGAGCAACGGGAGCTCACCCTGCCATGCGGATTCGAACCGCTGACCTTCCGATCAGCAAGCCCAAGAGGCTCATTGGTCAGAGCCCTATATATATATTCCACAGCAATGTTTAAGAGAGTTACACAAAGTCTTTGAAATCACTATTATGTTGTTTGAAACAGCATATTATTTACACAATAGGGACATGGGTGGCTCTGTGGTCTAAACCACAAACTGTGTTTTTGTTTGTTATTATGGTATGTATTTTTGTGTTGCTAAATTGTAAACCACCTGTGAGCTTTGGATGAAGGGCAGTATAAGAAATTTAATAATAAATAAATAAATAAATAAATCCGAGAACTTTCAAATCAAGTCCACTTTCATTTGCCTCACTATATTTTGTGATTGCTGTTTTTTGACTATAAGCTGACTATCAATGCCTAAACAGTTTCGTGAAAGAATATTTCAGTCTCATGCTTAGCATCATGAGTATTTTATGTGCATTGTGAGTATTTTGTTTTGAACTGAACTTCAACTGTTATCCTGCAGCATGTTTCTCCTTTCTTAAATCACTTGTATCAAGTGGGTTATTTTTTTTTTTTTTTTAAACCTGAAATGAAGACACAAGCACATCTGCACAGAGACTCACCATCTCCTTCAATCACACGATTACAGTGGAAGCAAACATCACCAAAGAGCTGCGGAAATGGGGGAAATATTGCTTAAGTCATGCAAGTATTCATAAAACTTTAGAAAATGAAAATCAGCAGTTGGGACATATTAAAAACATATGCTTTCTCATTAGCAGAACAGATTAAGTAGGGGGGGAAATCTCTTAAGTAATTATGAGTTGATTTTATTTAAAAAAAAGAAGCTACACACACTAATTTGGATTGAGAGAAACATGCATTTAATAGTGTTTGTGGAAGCTGACTTTCCTCCTCCCTCCTGCAGCCCCCCCCCAAAAAAACGCTCCCTTGAGGGACCCTGATGTGTGACGTGAGCTGTGGTACAGGAGGCTAAGGTGAAATCCCCATTTCCCCCTTTTACCAAATATTCAGGGCTCCTCTTGGGCCCTTGTGTCACAGCCTGCCCCATTTAGCAGGATCCCTCAACCCCCAGGGGAGCTAGGGAAGAAGGGAGCCAGGAACTGGAGCCAACACATTCAGATATAGAACTAGAACTGTAGAGTTGGAAGGGACCACGAGGGTGATCTGGTCAAACCCCCTGCAATGCATGATCTTTTGACCATCGTGGGGCTTGAACCCATGCCCTTGAGATTAAGAGTCACCTGCTCTACCAACTGAGCTAGGAATACAGGAAGCTGTTTTACACCAAGTCAGACGTCTAGCTCAGTGCTGTCTGCTATACTGACTGCCATTGGCTCTCCAACAAGACAGATGTCTTTCCGAGCCTTATCTGGAGACTCCAAAGGTTGGACCTGGCTGGCTTCCTTATGTGTGCAGTGTGTGCTCTGAGCTATAACCCCAGGTGACCACTTGGCGGTGCACTCTTAAACAGTGCCTAGTTTAAAGTGAGCACAATGCACAGTCTAGGATTTCACAATAGGTTCTCATGCAGCAGTCCACATCTGTACGATGGCAGCTGTTAAAAACAAGCACACACACAAAAAGCTATTAATAGGGAAAGGAGTCTTTAAACTTCAACGACTCAATAATAATTTATTAGAGATCACTGGAAATGTGAAAGGATCAATAGGACCTATGAACACGATAAACACACACACACACACAAACCTCAGATGGAAAAGTTTTAAACAAGCTGAAATAAAGAAATGACTATATTCTGAATATTTTAGTCCATATTTAAATGGTTCTTCTAACACGGTAATTAACCAGGGAAAAATAATTTCTATGTGCAACGAAAGCTGAAATGAAAACACAAATAAACACACACACACACACACACACATTTGAATTCACAGATTGGATTGCCACACTGCAAAATATTGCAAATGTGCAATATAGTTTTCCAGCTTCAAATTTAAACAAGTTCTCCAAATGTGTTTTTGAGGTGAAGAACAAATTTAAAAAAGAGAGAGAGATATTCCAATCTAAAAGTTTGCCTATTAAAGGTAGGCCATCATGGAATTAGAAGCTTTACAAGCAAATTGTTGTTCAAAATATGTATTTTTTTACCTCATTAAATGCAGTATATCTATTGAATGTCAAATCTACATGGTTTGACACATACCAGCACTTGCCACGAGACAAAAAATGTGGACGAAGCGACGTTTCAGAGTTAACATACTAAAAGTCTCTGGCTGAATGTACAAAATGCAAGACGCAGCCATACCTGGTTGTAATGGGTCTCACAATATGCCAGCCCCTTCCTCTCATAGTGACGGTGGCCTAGGAATGGCTTCTCACACTTCGCACAAACAAAATGCTGCAAGGGGTGGGGGGCGGGAAGAAGTATGGGTTACCTTCAGTTTTTTGTAGTGATAATTCATCTGCATTAATGTGATCTTGAGCAAATAATTTAATTTTTGCTTCTTAACTCACTGTACTGGAGCAAGTTACCCTATATACTCGAGTATAAGCCTAGTTTTTCAGCACATTTTTGTGCTGAAAAAGCCGCCCTCGGCTTATACTCGAGTGAGGCAGGCAGTGGCTCCTGTGGAGCTTTCCCAGGTTTTTTGTGGTAAAATTGGGTGCCTTGGCTTAGATTCGGGTCGGCTTATACTCGAGTATATACGGGTAAGTGTTTGTTCCAGAAGGCTAGAGCTAATTCTGAGGGGATGTGAGGAAATGAAAGGAAGGAGAGTCCCATTGCACAAAGCAGAACTCTGGATAAAACCTTAATTAATTCTCTTAAAATGATTAGACAAGGGTTATTCTGGTATCTTCCTTTGTACTTCCTTTTTTTTTGTTCTCTTTTGTGCTCCTTAAAGAACGTTTTTAAAAGTGAACTGCCACAACCTATGAAATTACACAGAATTCCCTATTTTGAGGACTCCTTTTTCTGACCTATTATTATCTAGGTTGTTGCACCCCTCCTTACAGTAGCAAGCAACACGCAAGGCTCACCTCCACATGCCACTGTTTGCCCATCGCATTCACCACTCGTCCTTCAATTGGCCTCCTGCATGCTCCACAGATGGGGACGCCCATTTTGTCATGGCAAGGCAAGCAGTACAGCTCCCCCTTCAGTTCTCGGGCGTCAGCAGTAAGTTCCTTTCTGTTCATGAGGTACCGAAAGAAATGTGAAGACACAGCAAAGGAAAAACACAGGCATGCATTTCAACTGGTGGATACAGTGGCGAAAGAAAACATAATTTTATTATTATATATTTGGTTACAAACTGGAATGAATACCCGCAGCAAAATATTTGGGAACTGTTGAGCCAGCAGCTGAAAACCAAATACAACGGCATGAAAGCTGCCATATGAAATGATCCTTGGGAAAACAAACCATTTTTCAGATTTAAACCCCATGGCATCCATTTCAAGTGGGGATTCCTGTTGCACAAAATGAGAATCGCCAAAAAGGGATGGCGAATAATGCTTTCGGTCTGTAAGCGCACCAGTGAAAATCTTTAGACGGTCCACTCAACAGAAGGCAGGCTGTTCAAAGTGATATCACGGAACTCCTGCTGAGGTAAAATACCGGTACATCTGGGGCAAAATGAATACAACCCTTCTCAAAAGTAAAAGTAACATCCTGCTTAGAGAATTAAAGAAGCAGGGCCTATAAACTGTGCCGTGCCTCAGCCAAATTCCTCTCATCTCAATAGGCTATTTTACAAGTTGAGTGTAGAAACCTGAATAGTTTATACTAGCCAGAGCCTCAGCTAGACCAAGTTCTTCCCAGCTAAAAAGGCCTTGCTGAGGAAAGTAAAGTGATCATATGTATACATATGACCTGGGACTTACTTCTGCAAAAGTATGTGCAGAATGGGTCCTACACACACTCACCCCAACTGAACACAATGGAAATTATTTGGGACCAGGCTGCAAAAGGTTTATAAATACAGTGGTTCTTCTGGTTGCGAACGGGATCCGTTCTGGAGGCCCGTTCGCAACAAGAAACGCCCGCAACCTGAAGCGCCGTATCTGCGCAGGTGTGCGGTGCAATTTGGCGCTTGTGCGCATAGCATGATTTAGCGCTACTGCGCATGTGCAAGCGGCGAAACCCAGAAGTAACCCTTTCCGGTACTTCCGGGTCGCCACAGGTCGCAAGCTGAAAAAACATAACATGAAGCAAACGTAACATGAGGTATGACTGTATCTTATTCACTGGTAAATGTGTGGTAGGATTGTGTATTTGCATTCACGCTTAATTATCAACCACTTTGATACTAAAGTTTCCATTCTAAAGATTTTAAAAAACAAAAACACCCAGTTCCTGTTACCCGCAATTGGCACAGTTGAAGTGATCGGGGTGGTAAGGGTCATTCTTGAAGATAAGGGGTTGTTCTTCGATGATAGCATGGCACTTTTGACAAATGTATTTGCCCATGCCCCTGGCTTTCTCCCGATTGTGGCAAGGACGGCAAAGGTGTCTAAGAGAGATCAAAGGAGAAGCAGCAATGAAAAGAAACCAGGTTCCTCAAACTGGATTTTGTTTTGTTTTTAACCCACAAAAATGTAACAAGGGCGTTTGCTTCAGCTTTGTAGAAAAGAAACTAGCAATAATCCATAACACACAAACACAAAACAACAACACAAAGCCTTACCATAAAGCAGTTATTTTACTGGTCTTGCAGCAGAAAGTCATTCTCTGCCCCTAAATTTCTCAAATCTAATGTGCAAGGATAATTTTTGCCAATAAAAAACTGCTCTAAAACTATTTTGGTGCAGAACAATGATGTAGGCTCTGACCTGGTATAATAGCCTATGAAAATTGTCTCAGAATGCCATTATAGAGCTGAAGGTCAATTAGGCTTATAGCCCGCAGCGAGTTATGATCTTCTAATATAATGATGAGATTAAATATATTAAATATATATTGTAGCTCTTGGATATTACCGGTATGTGAGCATAGTGCTTCTGGTTGTAGAACCTTTAGAATGGAGGGAGCATAGGAGCTGGGTTCTGCTCTTCCACATGCAGAAGTGATCTTCTTACACAAGAGCTGTTTCATATCTCATGCAAAACTATTGCTTAAGAAAAGCAAAACTAAATCCAAGGACAATGTTCTGCTTGCACAACCTATTGCACACACAGAAGCATGGGACTTATTTATAGCACTGCAAAAATTTGCAGAGCAACTGTGGCAATTATCCTCCCAGTGTGAGAGCCAGTGTGGTGTAGTGGTTAAGAGCAGTGGACTCGTAATCTGGTGAACCGGGTTTGATTCCCTGCTCCTCCATATGCAGCTGCTGGGTGACCTTGGGCTAGTCACGCTTCTCTGAAGTCTCTCAGCCCCACTCACCTCACAGAGTGTTTGTTGTGGGGGAGGAAGGGAAAGGAGATTGTTAGCAGCTTTGAGACTCCTTCGGGTAGTGATAAAGCGGGATATCAAATCCAAACTCTTCTTCCATGCACCGTTTTTTGGTTCCAGCCCTGTACTTCCAGGATACAAATGTCACTTATTGACAGCCACGCCCTCAACGAAAGGTGGTAGGGCCAGTGGGGGGGGGGGAGTCCTAGCATGTTTCATCTCCACAAAGTTGAATGCAACTACAATAGCCATGATTTCATGAAACCCGTTTGCAACTGCTGTCTTGGGTTATAGTTTTGACAGTATGTTTAATGCTATACTTCCAGAACGCCAAAGGTCGGCCACCATTTTAACAGCTATTGCGTTATTTTTGCTAGGACAAAAACCTGAAATTGTTATGACCTTGCCATCAATTTACAATGCTCAGTGTCAAGAGTCAAGACAAAAGAAGTTGGAACAATACCTGCCAGCATTCTTCACAAATCCAATGTCTGCCAATACCTGTTGGCAGATATCACAGCAGAAACATTCTGGATGCCAGCTGTTGTTCATTGCTTTAATAACACGACCAATAATGAACTCCCCTGCAAGTCAATAACATACCAGGATGTTTAACAAAAAAGTGTTAATTTTAAATGCTAAGGTGCTGGAGATAATAATATGGTGTGGGATATAACTAATGAGAGGGCAGATCGTTTCACCAGGATCTGCTTAGCACTTTGCTGAATTCCTCCCAAAATATCCCGGAAGTAAACAAAGCAAAATAGCAACAATATTTTTATATCCCTGTCTTCTGCCATGTTTCAACCTCAACAAGCAAATTCAGACAATTTTACCCAATGAAATTTATGTTACCCAATGAAATTTTGGTCAAGCGGAGTTCTGTGTCATTTCCAAGTGTGACTAACACTGGAGATCAGTCAACGGCTGCTAAAGAAGCTCCTAATCTGGAAACCTAAGTATTGTGGAAAACTGTGTCTAAATACAGTAGCTTGTAATTTGGGCTTCCAATAATTTAATGCTCATGGTCCTTTCCTCCTTTCACACAAAAACAGGATGCCATTAAGAGGGCTGACAACAAGATATAATGGACATGTGCAGAAAGGACTGGATTGTAATGGATAACAAAATAATAATAATAATAATAATAATAATAATAATAATAATAATAAATGAAGTGTCTTATGTTGTAAGAATTTAAGGTATTTTATTTATATATATATATTAATTCTTATTAGTGTGCCAAGCAAAACAAGGCCTCATGTCTGAAGCACAGTCCTGACACCATTTTGACTCTCAAAACTGACCAAATGTTTCTCTGCAAGGAGGAAAGGGGTGAGAGAACTTTTCCATTGTCTCAGAAATTAAGTAATCACCATCTCAAAGGAATGGCTAGACTGCCCAGGAAAGGCAATCAGATAAGACATTATCATATGAAGTGGCAGACAGGAGGTAAATAGCGCACTCAGATTTCTGCTGGAGACTGCCTTTTTCTGTGATGTAGCTGTGATATATCTGGGGGGTGGTCCTGGGTTACACCCCTTTTTGTGATGTATGTATGATGTATAGGGGGTTGGTCTTGAGGGGAAGGGGGGGAATTTCAAAGTCTATATAGGAGCTTGCACACCATTGTTCGGGGTTCCTCCTCCATTTTTGGGAGTGGGCCCTGTTGCAACAGATATAATAAAGATTTTGCTTCTCAAATTTTCTCTGGTTGGCCTCTGTAATTTACTCCTTCCGATGGAGAACCTCAAAAGGCTCTTGTGTACCCCATAAGGGAATAAGAGCAGATTTCTGTTTATTTCACTTAGAACTATAGTTCTCATATATTTTTAAGATGCTGCAATTTCCCTCAGTTTGGGAGCCACCTCTCCTTCTCCAGCTCTGACATAAAACTTCCCTTTTACCTTTCCAGATTTCACTGCTGCCTGCAGGCAATTCATATCGGGTGCCCATTTCTCCCTAGGGGTAAATTGACCTGGAGATTCCTCTTTCTAGGCATCTAAACACAATTGCCATAATCCAAGGGGCTTTACTGGGTGTGGAAGACGGGAGATCTGTGAGTGTATGGAACACTTTCTCCTTCCAAAATGGGCAAGAACCAAGATCCACTTGGAACATGCCAGGGTGGATAAAAATCAATGATTTTTTTTTAATCAGATTTTTTAAAATTTAAATTGGATTTTTTTGATTTAAATCAATTTTTTTTAATTTAAATTGGATTTTTAAAATAAAATGCTTTTGGAGAAAAAATCTTTCTAAATATAGTCTACTATTTAAGTTACATTGTAGTCCAAAGGCTATTCATCAGGAAATAAGGATTTGTTTTAAGTTTATCAAGTGTGCTAAAACTCAGTCTAAGTTTTTTTTTTAAATGTTTAACCACATCAGTTAACAAACATGGATACATATGCTATCATGCTATTGTTTTAGTTAAATAAATTGTTTAAATGGTTATTAAGGAAATTATTATTTTTCTCCTTCCAATAAAGTACAGTAGAAAAGTTGTCCAAATATAAACAGTTAACTTATTAAACCTCACCATAATTTCATAATTATCTGTCTATGTATTTCTAGTAGTATAACCAAATCAGTAATTTTTGATATAACTGTAAAAACTACTCTGAAAATTTATTCCAAAAATGAAACCTTCATATGGTTGTAAATATTAAGATTATACCAGCAAGAATTAGTCTTTCTGTAAAAAATATATTTAAATCAAGTCTTACTGACTAGTGATTTAAATCAAGCCATAGTGACTAGTGATTTAAATCAAATCCACCCTGGAACACGCAGCTGCCTCAGTGCAGTATGGAAAGCAAGATCCAAACTCCTGCTTCCTATCTAATTCCACCCCTCACATTAAGGCAGAGCTCTGACACTCCTGGAAAAATCCTACTCAGTTCTGTCTACAACATTACCGAGACAACTCTCGGTTTCTTTCTGCTGACCTTTTTTTTAAAGATAGGTTACTTCAGGAATCTCCCAGTTAGTTCCAGAAATAGCATTCCTGTGCCTGATAAACAGAATATTATCTCCTTCTAATTAAGTTATTTGACCTGATGCTCTTGCCAAAGGGCACAGCAAGTGGGGGAAACAAGATATTTTGGTCTGGTTACTTTTGAAGGTTGAAATCCCTATTTAATAACTCTCACTTTGCTTTTAAGTGAAACAAACTTAGGGAGGCTTAAGTGGGATTCGGTACATACCACAATCTAGAGACCCAGCTTAGCTTGCCATGGGGGTGGGCCTTAATTGTCTGTGGAATAGTAGGGAGGCTCTCAGATGCCACACAAAATACCACAGTTAAAAGCATTTTCTTTTGAGTATTCAATAGGGTGTAGGTTTGAAAAGTGTTTAGGAACTAAGGAAGTGTTAAGGATAATGATGCAATTTCCTGAAATGGGAATGTTTACTTATGTTAAATTACTGTGTACTTTTAACATGGTCCCCCCCCCTCCCGACAGTAGCTCTCTTGTGATTGGCTGATTGTGAGACACGCAAGAGAGGCATTCCATTTCTGTTGTGACTGTTATTCCAGTAACTGTTGTTTTTAACTGCTTTCTGCTGATTATCTTTCTCTGTGTAAGGAGAATGGCTGCTGAGAGAGGTTTTTCAGGATACTGCTGAGGACAGTGTTGTGTCAGTGTGATCTGTCTGAAGTGAAACAGACAGAGAAAGATCCCTAAACATTAATAGGGAGAAACCTGTGCAGGAACTCTCTGAAAGGAGCAGAGAATACTGCTGAAAGTGAAAGTAACCCCCCCCCCAAAAAAAACACCCTTCATAAGAAACTGTAAGGCCTGATTGAGGTAAAACTCTGGTGCAATTCTCAACAGTTTTGTTTATAAGTCTAAGTAAAAAGACTTCAATCTACAATTCAAGTGAGAAAATACCCATGTTTGAATAAGCACAAGACTGTAAATATATTCTTCTCAGTTACTGTATATGTTTATGAAAGTGAAGTTCTTTTGAATATAAAGTCTGGATATTGTACAGTCGTACCTTTGAAGTCGAACGGAATCTGTTCCGGAAGTCCGTTCGACTTCCAAAACGTTTTGAAACCAAAGCACGGCTTCTGATTGGCTGCAGGAAGCTCCTGAAGCCAATTGGAAGCCCCGTCAGACGTTCAGTTTCTAAAAGAACGTTCGAAAACTGGAGCACTCACTTCTGGGTTTCGATCATTCGGGAGCCTATTTGTTCGGGAGCCAAGGTGTTCGAGATCCAAGGTACGACTGTATACCGGTAGTCTTTGTGAAGACGCTATCAATCACCTAGAATAGTTATTCAGCTTCCTAGCTGTAAGCTCCTTTGCTCCTTTGCATATCATCAAAATTTTATTTATACACATAACAGGAAGCTGCCTTAAGGCAGACCATTAGTCTATCTAGCTCAGGATTATTTGCACTCACTGTCTGTGTCTCTCTAGGATTCGAGTCAAGAGACACACCCAACCCTACTTGAGATGCTAGGGCAGGCACCCCCAACCTGCGGCCCTCCAGATGTTTTGGCCTACAACTCCCATGATCCCTACCTAACAGGACCAGTGGTCAGGGATGATGGGAATTGTAGTCCAAAACATCTGGAGGGCCGAAGGTTGGGGATGTTTATGCTAGGGATTGAATCTGGGACCTTCTGCACTCAAAACAAACACACTACCACTGAGGTATGTGGTAGCTTCTCAATCAGACACTGAGCCCTACAGGAGTAGAGCAGTCTTTCCACTACAAATGTTTGCCTCCCAACTAAGGGAGGATGGTGGAGAACAAGCACCTTTGCCCATGCTTCCTTCTCTGTGTTAATCGCGGGGAGAAACAAAAAAATGCCGGAAGCAGGCTTATGTTCAGATGAATACCATCTGGGCGTAGAGTCATCATCCTGGCAGACATGTAACAAAATCTTCCTTGTGTTCCAGACGTGCTTTGTTTTCTTTAAACAGTGTATGTGCCTCTCCTGCCACGTTTGGATGTCCACATTATCTTTATAAAATATTCTAAAATTTAATATAGATATATATATTCTAGAACTTACCACACTGATGGCAGCAAGGAGCAAAAAGCATCTGAAAGTCATGTTCACAATATTTCCTTCCTTCAAACTAGAAAAAGTAAAGACATAGAGGAATTAAGAGGAATACGGTAAAGTATAGCACTTCATGTTTCATACATATAAATGGCCGTACAATGTCCGGGTTCTTTCAACTGTTAAAAACATAAAAAAGAGAGGATCCAGCCTGATTTTATGGCAGAAAGGAACTGAAGCTCTGCGAATCCATCGGATTGTTTAACAAGTTCTGCTTGTACAGTATATTATTATGCCACAAGGAATAATTTGCACAAGAAATCTGGCAAGCTGTGGTGGTGTTTATGTTAGATGGCTGGATTCTGACAGGATGCTAAAAAAATCTGGGCACGGAATCAGCTTGTAGTCACATTTGCTTTACTGGATCAAAATAATAAAACACCTGTGCTGGTATTCAGATCAGGAAGCACTTTCTGCTGGCTCATTAGATCCTTTCTGTCCTCTACATTTCCTGCAACCGCACTCTACTGTATTGCAGGAAACACGTCTGTAAAGACGGGAATATTCATACCAACCATCTCTATAAATGGGCATACAAATCTTGATTCCAGAGATTGCAACCCCCCCCCCCCCACTTCGGCGTATGTGACAATGTACTTATTATGTCAGTCAGATTAACCTCCAAGTATGTGCGTGGGGTGGGCAGGTACCAATGAGACAGACTGCAACGTTTATTACAGAAATTTAAACATTTCAGGTTCCTCTCTGTGACAAAACCGCAGCCAGATCAGGACCCCGGGTGGATCTGGATCCTGCTCCCAGGGAAGCTAAAAAGGTAAAGGGACCCCTGACCATTAGGTCCAGTCGCGGACGACTCTGGGGTTGCGGCGCTCATCTCGCTTTACTGGCCGAAGGAGCTGGCGTACAGCTTCCGGGTCATGTGGCCAGCATGACAAAGCCGCTTCTGGTGAACCAGAGCAGTGCACAGAAACGCTGTTTACCTTCCCGCCAGAGCGGTTCCTATTTATCTACTTGCACTTTGACGTGCTTTCAAACTGCTAGGTGGGCAGGAGCTGGGACCTGGAACTGAGTAGCTCCCAGGGAAAGAGAAGGTCAAAGCACTAAACAACTTAGTAGACCCATATGGACCTGCAAAGGTGACAGAATTAAGAAAGGAGATGGTAAAAATGTTTTAGGGGATGCAGAAAAGTGTGCGGGCAAAGTTTGCTAGGTGGTCACAGCCAACCACCTAGTGTCACAATGACATCAAGTGACCTCCTTTCGTTTGCATGGGCAATCAGCTGACCAATGGACTCACATAGCTCCATATCCAAACTTCATGGGACCCAAAGGTGTCTTCAGCTAACCCATAGATGACATCATACGTAACACCAAGTGTAAGGCAAGTGAGTGTGGATTGCTCAAAACGAACAGGGACCCCTGGTTTGCTTAATTTGGCCCACAGGCTGAAATTTCTCCATGCCTGCCATACACTATTAGTCTAGTCTGGGATCACAGGAGTTCCTCCAATCAGGAGTCTAAATATTATGCTGTGCCCTGCAGATCCATAGCACCGTGTGACACAAGGCATATATTGAAAAAGTTCATCCGGCTGCTCAATGGCAAATAGAGCCCAGTTATTCTCAATAACTTTTATAATTACATTCTAGTTTTTCTGGCTCATTATGCCTGATTTTCTGGCCAAGTCTACTTTCATCTTCCTCTTGATCTATCGGTGAAAGCTTCAAAGACCTGTAACAAATCCATACTTTGAAGTGAAGTTTGTTTGACGGTGACGTATGCCTAAGTTCCTAGTATTAAAGGCTTCCAAGGGGGAATTTTGTCTCAAGTGGCCCGTAAGCTAGTTGCTAATCTCTATGCATTTTGCTAACTTTTTGGAAATTCCCACCCTCCCCAGCTGAATGTATTGAACGATTCCTTGGGGGCATCTTGGGGACT
The DNA here is from genome assembly GCA_034641385.1 of Darevskia mixta. NCBI lineage: Eukaryota > Metazoa > Chordata > Lepidosauria > Squamata > Lacertidae > Darevskia > Darevskia mixta. Next base: position 4,067,522 of record JAWWNH010000063.1, read on the forward strand.
ATTATTCCAATAGATAAAACAAATACACTGACAGTATTCATAGAAGCAGCAAGTAATTACACCCTACCAAGATTTGCTCAGAAGCAAGTCCATTGGATTTTAGCAGAATTTACTTCCTGGTAAGAGTGTTTAGGATTGAGATCTTGGTTTGCTAAAGTTGAACACAAAATAAATATGGGTTCTGGCATAAAGTGGGCTCTCTTGGTTCTTCAGTCTCATGGATGAGAAAGGAGATCAAAATAGTACAAAAAGACAGATAATGGCATTCATCGAAAATGTAATAGAGCACCTGGTTTGCATGTAGAAACTTCCAGGTTAAATCCCCGGGGTCTCCAGACAGGGCTGTGAATGTCCCCTTGGAGAGCTGCTGCCTCTGTGTAGACCAGTGGTGGCTAACCTTGGCACTCCAGATGTTTTGGAACTACAACTCCCATCATCCCTAGCTAACAGGACCAGTGGTCAGGGATGATGGGAGCTGTAGTCCCAAAACATCTGGAGTGCCAAGGTTAGCCACCACTGGTGTAGACAGTACTAAGCTAGATGGACCAATAGTTGGACTAGGATATATGGTAGCTTCCTACAGTGAAATAGGTAGCCTTTCAAATTATAATGTGTTGGGGTATCAACATAAGAGAGTAATGATACTTATACACAAGATAAGGTAAGGGGTGAGGAGGACTAAGTCAAAAGATAGATGCCATTCAACCAAACCCTGATTCAAAATCATTGCCTCAGCCTTAGAAAAATGAGCTGTAAAATCCCCAAGGATTGAACCCACAATGGAGGTAGCCAATGTGGTGCCCTAGAGATGCTCCTGAACTACAACTACCATCATTCCCAAATGCCGGCTGTGCTGACTGGGGCTGATGGGAGTCAGAAGACCAACAACCTCTGGAGGGTGCCAGAACACTGCTTTAAGGAAAGTTGTGATCCGTGCTATTTTTCTAGAAAAAGAGGTGCTAGAACTCTCCATGAACGTCTACCTTGTTCTCCTATAATGGCAATGGCGCCCACCTGAGATGTGCCCAAACTGAGTTATTTGCAAAGCAAGTACTTTGTGAATGCACCACTAAAGAAATGACCTCACAGAGAACAGATGCATGCAAAGTCGATACAATTATTTAAAAAGTGTGCCCCCTTATTAAAAATATTTACTGTCCAGATTGCTAACTTCACCCATCATCACCTCAGTATTCTCTTGCAGGCTAAAGTTTTCTGATCATTTAACTATATAGCACCTCTGGTAGTAAAGCCCATCACAAACTATATTTGACCAATGTGGTCAGCTCCCTGCCTTAAATCTAATCGTGATGGCAGGCATCTCTTAACCATGTGCCAACATTTCCTTGGACTTCCTCATTTACATCTAGCAAATACGTATTTGGTTTCATTACTCCTCTGGACATCTTGCCACTGGCACTCCTAATTTTAGCAAGCTCTTACGAGTGTTGCTAGCCCTTTGTGTTGCAGCATGCTATGGCAAACAGCTGGAAGCTACAGGTGACCGAGTTCTGATCCCAAGTGGTTGTATGTGATGTAGCAGATAGATTGCTAAACTTGGGCCTTGTAGACCTGAGTTCTGGTCCCTACTCAGCCACGAACCCTCACCGAGTCAGTCACAATCTCTCGGTCTAATTGATCTCAATGAGTTGTTACAAGGTTAAACAGAGAGGCAACTTTTAGCTCTCTGGAGGAAGCATAGGGCAAAACTCTAGTTCATAAATAAAACAGAAAGTTAAAACCATAGATAGGTAAGTCATCACTCCGCAGATGGACATCTTTATTTACCCAACACAGTGCTGTTTTTTAAAGTTGAATTCTGTTGCCTGGTGCTTAGTGTCTAAACATGTATGTAAGGGTTGATTGAAAAGCTTTGTTTTCTAGTAACTGCTGTATTGGACCAGCTTGTGGTTATGCTGTAGGGCAGCTGTGGCCCTCCAGATGTTGAGGAACTACAGCTCCCATCAGCCTCAGCAAGCGTGGCCAACGGCTAGGGCGAAAGGTCCCCCACACCAACTGTGGAGTCTGTCGTTCTACATTTTCATTTCAAATGTGCTGGAGGTAGGTCCTGGCACTTTAAAAAAACAGGTTATAGGAGAGAGGTTGATCCCAAGTCAAGCACTGCAGTTGCCTGGAGTCAGTCGTAAAGAAAAATGAACCCGCATCAGTCATATAAAAATGACCCTGCGTTAACTGCCTCCCAAACAACACCGCAGGGAAGGAAGCAATTTCCGCGGCGAGTCCTTGACCAACGTACACAAGCGGTGCAGCACGGGTTTGGGAATAGTTAACAGAGAAGTGAAAAGACCACGGGGAACCAACCTCATAAAAAAGCCCTTCGGGGAACTGCTGAAAGCACTGGGCACACACGAAACACTGTTCATGATACAGCTCGCCATTGCTGTTCACAATCTTCTCCGCAGGTGCGAAACCTCCCCGGCATCGCTCACACATGGCATTGGCCAGAGCGTTGGCCATGTTGCTGCAACGATAACAAAGAGCAAAGGGGTTAAGCACACAAGTAAGGTAGCTTTGCTGACCGTGCTTCTTTTTCAATAGGCAGCTGTTCCAATTCAGCAGGAAAACACACACTTTCTCCTACTTACTTTACTGCCTTCCTGGCCCTCCTGTCCAGGGACCAGTGGCAAACGCAGCTCCCACTTCTGCAATGTTGTTATTTAATTGATTGATTGAAATCCCATCTTTCCTCCAAGGAGCTCATAGCGGTGTACACGCTTGCCCCCCCCACTTTCATTTTATCCTCACAACAACCCTGTGAGGAGGGTTAGCTTGAGAAAGAGAGGCAGGAAATATCATCGCCCTTGCCAATCAAGCCTGTTTCCTATTGTGGGAAGTTGCTGGGAGGAGGTGGAAGAGGAAGGCAAAAGCGAAAGGAATAGCAGTGGCAGCAGCGGACAAGATCTGCCACAACCTTCCTCCAAGCAGGTGAAGAGATACTTTGCCTCCAGTAAGGGACTCTGGCTGAAGGGAAGCTTCCCCTTCTCTAAAGAGACTCTTGGGGGCTGTGTGGTTTATTGTTGGTGACCCAACTTCCCAGTTTTTCTGTTAAGAGTAGCAGAAAAAGAAAGACGGTCACGGGAAATCTAGAACAAAAACAAGAGGGCCTCCGGCCCTACCGTGACAATCCCTGAAACGAGATACGGATATTTGAAAGTAGTAAACTAGCGCTAAACGTTACTCAAAAGTATATAAGAAAACCATTCTTCTACAAAACTTGATAAGAACAAAACCAAAACAAGAACCTCTGAACTGAAATTCCTGACGAGACGCCGGCTAATTAAATAATACTCGTTTCACTGGATACTGTCTGTTTCCTCAAAGGAAAATGATTCACCTAAACTTAATGAGAGCTCAAGGAGCTTCAAAGATTTAAACAAAAAAGAAAGAAGGAGCAGTCCAAAAATAAATATAACTACTTAAAGATATCATTACAAAAGGTTACAAAAGGTTAGACAACCTAAACGGCTTTAAATTGCCAGTTGTCATAAACTTAGAAACGACAACCGAAAAGTGCAGCATTTCTTTTGGTAAGGTGTTGAACTCATAATTGTGACTGTTTATTGTTGGTGACCCAACTTCCCAGTTTTTCTTTATGCTGCACTGTTAAGAGTAGCTTGGGGGGAGGCAGAGGGAAAGCCGACAAGGATGCTACTCTCGCCTCAGGGTCCAGGCAAATGTCTCTGCCCCCACACTCTCAGGTGGGACCCCAAAGCACCTCTGTCCACTCTGCTATTGGGCATCCTCCATCTTTGTGGAGCCTTCCAGATATTGCTGGACTCCCAACTCCATGGCTCATGGTGGCTGAGGCTGATGGGAGCTGGAGCAACAACATTTGGAAGGCCATGGGTTCCCCATCCCAGATGCATTTATTTCAATGTGACGTGTGACGCTGGCCTGGTTCACATCATCCCACAACACCTAAGACTCTGCAGGCAGGAGGATGCAACAGAATGCTGGGAGGTCATGTGATCACACACACACCCTTTTCTCTTATGGAACATCGCAGTATAACTGGCAAGAGAGCAGCTGATCTCTTCTGGGGTGAAAACAGGGCTGCATTTATGACCTGGACACCTACAACTTTTGTACTTTTTTGTGGGGGGAGGTCGAAGTGCATGCAAAAGCCTGAAACACTCCCACATGCCACAATATGTAGGACCTAGACTTCTGCAGAGTATATGAATCAGCCAAAAAATGGGAAGAGGAGTGTCAAATTTGAAGTAGCCTGAAGTCTCCTTTAATTCTAGGCAATTTAGAGAGGGAAAGCCACATCAGTCCGTTGCAGCAGCAATCCTGTGTCACTTTGAAGTCTAACACATTTATTTGAGCATGAGCTTTCATTAGAGTACGTGTTGTCAGATTCAATTTAAGTGTCTTGTATGAAGCAGCTCCTCAGCTTTGGATTGTGCCGAGTAGCTCCCAATATAGCTCCCAGTATAACCCCAGTCCCCCCAGGAGACAATTGCATGAGTATCTCTTAGCAGTTCAGAATGAAGAGGCAGAATGAGAGGCAGTGTGGTGTAGTGGTTAAGAGCGGTAGACTTGTAATCTGGGGAACCGGATTCGCGTCTCCGCTCCTCCACATGCAGCTGCTGGGTGACCTTGGGCTAGTCACACTTCTTTGAAGTCTCTCAGCCCCACTCACCTCACAGAGTGTTTGTTGTGGGGGAGGAAGGGAAAGGAGATTGTTAGCCGCTTTGAGACTCCTTCGGGTAGTGATAAAGCGGGATATCAAATCCAAACTCCTCCTCTTCTTCAGAATCCTCTGCCTCACCCAGTCATACAAAACGTACAAGCCAGAACAGTTCAAGTGACCTTTCTCCTTAATCTTGTTCTGTTCACATGGGCCTCAATCCAAAGTAACGGTTCTGCTTGCGAGAAGAACACGGCAGCAGACAACATTCTGCAATAGGACACGGACATCCACTCCCCTCAGGCTACACTCTTCTGAGCAGCTGCAAACCCATGAAAGGTATCTTACAAGCGAAGTACGGAATCGTCGCCATGATACTACACAGAAAGGAGCCAGGTCTCTTTCACCCCACACTACTGCAATTCCAAAGAAATTGCAATTCCAACAACCACCAAGAATGCACCCTGCAACCAAGTCACTTGTTATTGCAACAGAAAAGTCTTATACTCAAGCTCTGAACACAATATTGGTGTGCATGTCCCCAAATATATTATCTGCAAATGACAGCACTCAAAAGAGCAAGCCTATCTATTTTTACTCAAGTAAGTCCCACTATGTTAAATGTGTTCAAGATTGCAGTTTAAAGCTACAGGTTGGAAGTCCTACTGAATTAAACATGACTTTTTTTGAATAGCCATGTACAGGATAATGCTGTTGGGATGCAAGCCTATGTACAATTACTTGGAAGTATGCCCAATTGAAATCTTTGGGACTTACGTCTGGGCAAACATGGATGTGTGGCTGTCTACATCAGAATTCCAGCTGAGATATCAGCTAATAAAATGGAAAATGTCTCCAAGCTTATATTGATAGGACTTAAGAAAAGTATTTTTTTAAATGTCTTCTGCATGGCAAACAAGCATTCCATGTCAATATGTGAAACGGAGGTGTTGCTGTTTTATACTTAGGTACTGCAAAGCATTAGAAGAATGTGGAATCCACAGTCAGAAATCCTGCAAAGCATTTGTTGTGCTCTAGAACCAGAAACTAATGCACACATTAACTAACACATGCAAACATTCCATGATTAAAATACAGTTAACTACAAAGCATCCTGTTATTCTGCAGATTGTAATAAACTGCAGGTTCCCCAGTCATGAGAACAGCAAGCAAGATTGTGTTAGAGTAAGGCAAGCAGACCAAGTAACAAACCGACTCCGGCAGAGTGAACTTACAATCTTGCATAAAAGTCACATATTTCTTTGTATACTTTTACGTCACTGTGCCTGCGTTGCAATTTTGACACGGCTCTCTCGCCTTCATTTTCGTGGTCGCTGTGCACGTTCTGGTGGGTATGCGAGATTTCTTCGTTCTCTGGAATGGCATAGGAGTGCCCCCTGCTTTGGAATGCCATTATATATATATATATATATATATATATATATATATATATATATACAACAACCCAGCAGCAGCAACAGAAAGCTCCAGGGAGTAGCAGTAAGGAGAGAAAAAAACAATCCGCAGGACTTTAGCTGCGCGCTGGGTAAAGAGCTTCCAAGTTTAAAAGCGTCAGCCACAGAGCAGCTTGAATGTCAGAGCGAGGCTGGGAGAGATTCACTGGAAGCAAAGCAACGCATTCCATTGCAAGGTGGTAACGCCAACTTGGGTGGAACATGCGATCTCTGCTATCTGCTGTCCTTAGCAAGAGTTCCACTGAAGCCGTGTTCTCTTAGATAGATGTAAGCTAGGGCAGGCTGGCTGTCGCAAGGGGTTTAATATGGAAAAACTTACTGTGCCGTGTGTGTGTGTGTGTGTGTAACAACACGTTAACGCCTTTGCAAAGATAACAAGGAAATACCCTGTTAGGAACATCTTGTTCACACAAAAAAACCCTACAACCCTGTAAATATAGTAAGAATGCCCTTTTTACAAATAATGCTCCCAATTTGTTTCCTATGTCATGGAATTGGGAGCGGCTGATGAGCACGCACACACTCAAGAATGGACACTTCCATAGCTGACTAGGCTGTTCTGTCTTTTGCTTCAAAACACCAGTGACAACACTGCTTGGCAAAACCAGTCGGCACAATGGAATGCCTTAAGTTTCCATTTCTGGGACAGGCAGCTCAAAAGTCGTATTTTCCCGATAAGACTTTTTGGTTCCTGGAATTCATTCTGATTGTGCGGATAAAATATAACGGATCGGAGTCTGAAGGGCGTGTTGCTAAACGTGTGAAAACAGTCCCGATCCAAGGCATGCACCTCTAGATGGTGGAGACGTCAGGCGCCGTCCTGGCACCTGGGCATCTTCACTTGGTCGCAAGTGGCCTATAGCCAGGGGCAAAATGTGCCTGGCAAATTTTGAACGCTGATGCAATCGGGGGGGGGGGGAGTATATGTACATAAAGCAGGTTCCCCTCTACAGATGTCCTCTGTACAGTGGAGAGGGGCACCACAGTTGGGATAAAAGGGCCAGCAGGATTAAGGCCTTTCATGTGCCTGGTAATTGGGTGCCCAAATAAGGCTCTCAAATATAAAGGTAAAGGACCCCTGACAGTTAAGTCCAGTCGCGAACGACTCTGGGATTGCGGTGCTCATCTCGCTTTACAGGCCGAGGGAGCCGACGTTTGTCCGCAGACAGTTTTTCCAGGTCATGTGGCTAGCATGACTAAACCGCTTCTGGTGAAACCAGAGCAGCGCACGGAATCGCCATTTACCTTCCCGCCAGAGCGGTACATATTTATCTACTTGCACTTTGACGTGCTTTCGAACTGCTAGGTTGGCAGGAGCAGGGACCGAGCAACAGGAGCTCACCCCGTCATGGGGATTCGAAGGGCCGACCTTCCGATCGGCAAGCCCAAGAGGCTCAGTGGTTTAGACCACAGCGCCACCCGCAAATAGGCTTCTAGAGCAATCCAAATCCCCACCCAAATTCAAATGTCTACATGGTACTTCACATAATCTACAGCTTCTTATACACTGTCCCCCAGACTCTGGGGAAGAGAGAACATTCTTCCTCCCAAAGGAGCTCTGCAGGCTTCTTAAAATTTCCTTATACAGAAGTTTGAAACTATGCTATGGAATTCAATTACACGTATTCGAGTGAATCATTTTCAGTGGAACATCTTGCTTTGCTCTCAAGGCACGTTCACATGTACCGGCAGTTTGTGAAAGGTCCTAGGAGGAAGGAAACTCACAGCAAATCCCAGCACTAGCCTGCGAACCAATATGGACAATGCATTCCCTAATTCTCACAGTGTTTCCTTCCCATAGGGTAAGCTAGATGCACATTCAGTTGGATTGAGGCCAATACATTTAGAAATGAGGTGAAAATCACATCACCCAGAAGAAAGGCAAACGACATCTAAAAATCCTGGATTTTTTTTTTAAAAAAATCGATTTGCTGTTGCCCAAAGAATGGGAATCCGAGCCCCTTCTCATGCATATGCATAGCTGTCAACCTTTCCTTTTTCTTGCGAGGAATCATATTCGGAATAAGGGAATTTTCCGCAAAAAAGGGGGGAAAGGTTGCCAGCTATGTGCATATGTCCACATAGGAAATGCCTCCTCAACACACTGTTACTAGCACAAAGGTATCTTTCCACAGATAAAGCAAAGCTGGCATGGTTGTTTGTGCCAGGGATATTTCAAGACTTGAAAAGAGAAATGAGAGATGTGACTAGATGATGTTGACAGATGTTTGTTTCCACCGGCAAGCACAAGATGTACTCCATCGCCTTGATCCACGTCCCACATTTAAACTTTGCTTGCAATAGTTATTTATTCAGCCGAATGCCTATTGGCACAAATTGTGTACAGGGCACTGGGTGTCACCACCACCACCACCACCGCCACACTATGGCCCTTCGCTTCTCCACTCCTGAACTTCAGTGTGAACGCCCAAGGGGAGCATGTGCAGAGATTGCTTAGAAGATCCCCCTAGACCTTCACTCTAAATGCATGAAAGTTGGCACAGTGGAGGGGGTGGCATGAGCCAGTATGTGTGGCACCATGCCCCCAAACTCAATTTGTACACTCACTCACACATTTGGCTGAATGACCAAACAGGGGTTTATGCATTTATTTTTACGTCTGCTACACTGAGGGCCAAACAACACATAATGTTAATAAGCACGCTAGTTAAAAACGTGATTTGGGTTCTCCACGTTTAAGCAAAAGTAGCCACACTGTGGGAGGAATCTGAATTAGGACTGTGGTGCAAGGGTGAGTCAATTCAATCCCTCCCCTGGAACCTTTTCCCCATTCCCCTGCAAATCCCCAACCACGTTGGCTGCAGACAGGTTTTCCAGGCTCAATTCAAATTGTTCGTTTTGATCTAGAAAGCTTTACACAGCTTGGGACTCAACTACATCAGGGACTGCCTCTACCCCTATGAACCTACCCACACCCTACAATTATCATCAAAAGCCCTTTCTCCATGTCCCTTCTCTGTAGGAAGTGGGGAGAGAGGCAAAGAAACACATACTTTTCAGTGGCCACTTCCTAATTGTGGAACTCCCTGCTGAGGGAAATTTGCCTGGTGCCAACATGATCAACTTTCAGGTGCCAGGCGAAGACATTTCTGTTTACTCAGGCTTTTCATCTTAGTGTAGATTACAGTGTGGTATGATTTATAGCTTGTTTCAGTGTTCATTTTTTAGTGGACTGGGGGGCAGGGTTCACCCTTTTCATTCTTGTTGGTAGGTAAAGGTACCCCTGACCATTAGGTCCAGTCGTGTCCGACTCTGGGGTTGCGGCGCTCATCTCGCTTTATTGGCCGAGAGTCGGCGTACAGCTTCCGGGTCATGTGGCCAGCATGACAAAGCTGCTTCTGGCGAACCAGAGCAGCGCACGGAAACGCCGTTTACCTTCCTATTTATCTACATGAACTTTGACATGCTTTCGAACTGCTAGGTTGGCAGGAGCTGGGACCGAGCAACGGGAGCTCACCACGTCGCAGGGATTCGAACCGCCGACCTTCTGATCAGCAAGCCCTAGGCTCAGTGGTTTAACCCACAGCGCCACCTGGGTCCCTTGTGTGTTGGTAGGTGAACACTTTTAACGTGTTCACGTGGCGTGTGTGTTCCATGGCATTTTGGATTTTAAATAGCTGATATGTTGTACCGTATTTTAAAATATTTTGTAAGTTGCTTTGAGACGTTTTGTAGAAAGCGATGGGGAAAATACTGTATACAATAACACTACTGACAGGGGGAATCAAAGTGATTGTCAACAGGAAAAAAGACATTGGGGGCGTGAAGAGGGTTAATTCCCTTCCTTCTATCCCAATCTGGCTCTTCCTCTCTTTTGCTTTTGCTAAGGTAAGTAGCAGGCCCTAACCATATCGTTAAGTAGCTAACATAATATGTAGTTCAGTCATGAACTTTGTGAGTCCACTGAAAGGTCTTGGGAGGTTCAACAGTCTCAAAGAGAGATTACTGGGACCCTCACACTAAATCAGTGTGGGGGACTTTTGGCCATCCAGATGTTGCTGAACTATAAATCCCATCAGCCCCAGCCAGTATGGCCAATGGCCAGGGAACATGGGAGTTGTAGTTCAGCCATAACTAGAGGGCCAAACGTTCCTCAGATCTAAGTATACTTCCCACACTTGCTGTAATAACCGTTTGTTCATAAACATGATGAAACTGTAGAAGTGAATCTGCTTCAGCTGACTATATTAACTTTTCATTATTACTTTAAGACAATGAGCCGAGCAGTAGCTATAATTAATACCCTGACCAGACCAGACCAAACATCCAGACTGCCATGAAAGACTTCTCGTATGTTCATGAAGTTCCTTATACGGTTAGGGTAACTGTCAACACCAGACTTTCTGGCTCGAAACTACATTCTTATTATAGTAACGACTCCATCACAGATACCACACTGAAGACTGACCTTCAGATAAGGTGGCGGAACTGGTGTGGATTTCTTTGCTAGGCAGCATGTCAGTCCCACAGAGTTCCATTCTCAAGTAAACAAAGAGGTTCACATTTATATCAGCAGGATTAAAGAATGTGATTTATCTGAATTTAGCACATTTTTAATGACACGGGGACAGGGATCAGAGCACCACTTCCATCTTATTGCAATGTTAGATTTTTCTTTCTTCAAAAAATGAAAGTAAAACTTGCACAACCCTGCTAGTAAAATTAGATTTGAAAGGCTTCATCATTAAAAAGTAGTCTTAGGAGAATGGGCGGTTGAAGACTCTTTTCTGAGACACAGTGCCCATGTTAAAAGAGTTTTGTAGCACTTTATAAAGTCCAACAAATGCATTATGGCACAAACTCCTGAAATCTAATCCACTGCATCAGATAAATGCAGAAACTTGTGCCAAAACAAGTCAGTTGGCATGTATTGCACTGCAAGACTTCTGTTGTTGTTTTGTTGAGAAACACTAAGATGGGTACCCAGCCACTCTGGAAGTTAGGGCCAACTGTCACCTATTTTAGTGTGTTCAAAGATACATTTAAGTGTGCAATCTAAATATTCACTAGGGCATAAGCCCCCACTGAACGCAGCAGAGCTTACTTCCGAGTAGACATGCATAGGAGTGCACTGCACATCTGCCATTCTTTATGTTCTTACAAGAGAGCAAACCTTACTGAAGTTTAAGGAACTTGCATCCAACTAGAATGTTTGGGATTCGGCAGCACATCACCAGATTTTTAATCTCTGCACCAAAATTCTTGTTAAAAAACATTTTATATATATGAGTAGCAAGGGTGACTGTGCACAGGTGCCTGGCCCCTGTAATTGAATGCATATTATGTATGCACCTTTTCCGTTTCAGAGGTGCCATGTGATGCAGCTCTGTCTCCATTCAGTATGGATGGGACAGTCCCTTTAGCCATTGCCCCTAGTAGAAAGATAAACCCTGAGTAGGTTCGTTTATCGATTCTAGTCAAATCTACAGCTAATTTACAAAATCACCAGATTTCAGTTTACAGATTGCATTCCATTTATGAATGTATAAATGTTCAGTATGTAAAAACGGCCCGTATGTAGAAAACAATCAGATCAAAGGCTTCATCTTACTCTTGATGTGCTAAATTACTGTTTGCAGAGTTGTTTTTTTTTTAATGTAAGCATTTTTAAAATGTCAGCCCCGCTCACATGCAATACTGGAATTCTGCTGTACCATGATCACAAGTTGCAGGTCTACCACTCTTGTACTGCTGGCACAAAATTTCAAAATGAAGACATTGAAATACATCCACCCAATAACAGAATTTAGTAGTACAGTGGTCCCTCGACTTACGAATGACTCGACTTCCGTATTTTTCGAATTATGAGGGATCAAAGCGGCCGCCGCTTCCGAATTTTTTTGACTTCCGAAAGGAAATCGCAGCCGTTTTAGATGCGGTTTCCTCGACTTACGAAGGTTTTTTCGACCTACGAATGTGTTCTCCCAATGCATTCCTATGGGGACTCGACTTACGATGTTTCCGACCTACGAAGATCCCGTCGGAACGGATTATCTTCGTAAGTCGAGGGACCACTGTAGTTGTTATGTCAATGCACCATGTATTCTTCATCATGACAGACTAAGGCTGCAATCCGAACCAAGTCTAGTCAGAGGTAAATTCCGCTGAACACAATGTAGTTTACTCGCAGGTAAATGGGATTAGGATTGCAACCTAAAAAATTAGCCTCTGCACCTGCAAAAAGGCTAAAGAATTTGCATTGTACTTTTAACATCAGGTCAACTATTGAAATGAGAATATGATTGGAGATGCCCCATTGATCAGGCTGAAATAAATGGGGAAACTCAACTGTTTACAGCAGGGGTCAGCAACCTTTTTCAGCCAGGGGCCGGTACACCGTTCCTCAGACCATGTGGTGGGCCGGACTCTCTCCCTCTCTATTTATTATATATATATATATATATATATATATATATATATATATATATATATATATATACACATATACATACACACACACACACACACATATATATTTATATTTGGGGGGGGGGGGATGAACGAATTCCTATACCCCACAAATAACCCAGAGATGCATTTTAAATAAAAGGACACATTCTACTCATGTAAAAACACGCTGATTCCCAGACCGTCCGTGGGCTGGATTTAGAAGGCGATTGGGCCGGATCCGGCCCCCGGGCCTTAGGTTGCCTACCCCCGGGTTACAGGAACAAGATGTAAAAAGGCCAGTTGAGAACTATTCTTATCAGATACAGATGATGGATAACAGGTTAAACTCTTTCAAGGACAGTGGGAACAGCAAGAAACTTGTTCTCTGGGAGGAATGGGGGCAAGATAAAGATGCAAAGAGATGTTAATGGGCAAGCCCTTATTTCCTTTATAAAAAAAATAGCAGTCTAAATATGTTGAGCTCCTGCCAGTGAGATGTTGGCTGTGATATATAGAACTCAAAACCAGAATCTGGCACAGAGTTGCTTCTATGGGGAGCAATACTCGAACAATTATGTAAGTAGGTTGCCAGGCAGGTACGTATGTACTTATTCCTACCCTGTACTGAAAAGTTGTCTTTGGCTAGATTTACCTGTCACTCTTTGCTCCCCGCATGGAATGTACTAGCCAGATGTAACAGAAGAGATAAGCAGGTTCCAATCAAATGGTTATTGCCACACATTTACTTATATGCTCTCACATCGGCAATAAAAAAAGTGAGTTATTGCCTGCTTACTTTCCCCCATTAAGCGTGGCCAAACAAAACACAAGCCAGAGAATCTGCTGCAGCGCCTGTAGCCAGAGTTTGCAATGCCTGTTGCACATTCCCATCCAGTAATTCTGCACTCTAGGGCTAGTGAGTAAATCAAAAGGCATTTCTTGAAGGGTGATTAAGCAACACGCACGCCAAAAAAAAAAAAGCGTTAAGGGTAAAGGCGAGGGCAATGGGGGAGAGAAGCAGGGTGTGTCCTGCTGAAGATATTCAAAGCTTTGAGCAATGGAAACATCCCACATCTTATGCAATATCACAGTTCGACAAAATTGTGAGTAATAGTTTCCTAATAGAATAAGAGGCGGCAATTATTCCACGCGTGTCCGTCCCCCCCAGAAATGGAGAGGAAGAAAAACCCACGACAGTAGCAACTCTCTACGCATAATCTTTTTTGAACATATACCATCTAAAATGGCGGCGTCTTGGCTGGGCCCCCGAAGGCACTGCTATAATTCAAAGAATAATAACAGGGTGAAGCTACATTAAAACTGTCTTAACTTTGAACTCCAGAGCTAGTGGCAACTCGTATTGGAACTTCAAAAAGGGATCATTCAATTTGCAGCGCAGCAACATTATTGAGGGGGGCGGGAAAGGAGGCCTAATGCCTTCATGTTGTGCCATAAATGTATGTCAGAAGGGGAGCTACAGGAGTTCTTCTTATGAGATAAGAGGAAATATGTAATATTAAAGATCTCATTAAAGCTTTCTTTTTTAAAAAAAGAATCTGAACAAAACCAGGGATTTACTGAAACCCAGGCCCAAAGCCATTAGTGAGACTACTTTGAAACTGAAGCGTTTGAGGACGATGCAGCAACAGATCCATTTTAGAGACTGTTACTTCAAAGCGCCTAGTGTGCAGAGATGGTGACTTCCAAGCGCTGCCTGGAAGCGCAGCAACAAGGCCTGGGATGATGCACCAAAGCAGCTGTCCCTGTTGGCACTACTGAGCTACACAGACCCACTGCAATGCACAGCTGCTCAAAAGGTTTCTGGACAAAGCCAGAATGACTGCAGAATGTATGTTGGCCGGAGATGGGTGGGGGCATTTTGACAGCTGTCATCTATGAAGCATCATCCTGAAGATCTTTTAGCTTAAGAGAGATAGTTGCCTCATGTCAATGACACCCCCAACAGCATTTTTTTTTTTTAAAAAAGCAGCCTAAATTAAATAAGTGGCATTCCTATAATGATGCCCCAAATCCATCCCTTGAAGCTCTTCCTCAGGGAGCTTCCCCCTTGAAGCTTTTCCTTCTAAATCATCCATCAGAGGTTGATGGATTGATCCAACAGAGCCATGCTGGAGATGTTTTGAACTGTGCCTTTAACTTCCCAGGAAGCTGCTCAGCCTGCTAGTTATAGGTTTCTCCCCCACTCTTTTGAACACATATATGTATCAGCATGCAAAGCTGCAATCCAAAACTCTTGCGCAGAGCAATCCCATGCAAGTTCATTACCCCAACCAAGTTGAGTGGCACTTACTACTCAAAGCAGAGTCTGCGCAGGATTGCAGCCCCAGTTTTATTTGGAAAGCATTTTGCCCAACAAGACCTAGGTCCAAACAAATATCTTTATAAACAAGGATGTAAGAAATCTGAAAGCACACAGGCTATCTGGATTAGAAACTGAACCTAGACCTTAAAACAGCGGAAAGGGTAAAGCGAATACCTCGCCCAGTGCTGACTTTCAACTTTCTTTGACATTTTACCTATAATGCAAAGCGAAGAGAGCTTGGAAAGGCAGTCCCAAATTAATAAAAACCTTGCCAATATGACTAGAGACGACTTCCAAGATGCACCAGGAATGGGAACTCTTAAATATCACCAGCAACTGAGAATTTTGATTAGCACTGTCAAAAATTCTAGTTTCATTTTCGCTCACCTTCTACACGTTTTCTTTATTGACGCCAGGGGTCACCTGCCTGTTGGCCCATTTTCAAGCTAGAGAAGCTCTCATGGGCACCCCCACCCACTGCAACCAACCACACACCGCAACCTGTTCTATTGGCTTCAGTGACATCTTTCTTCCAAGCCTTAATTTCAGCAGGGAGAAGGGAACTTGCGTGCACCAGGGGAAAGCTTCTGTGGGCGCACACATACCTTGGGGGTGCCATGTCTTGACAGCCCCATATTTAAGTAGTTACATTTATTTATTTTTATCCCATGTACCACTAAAGAACTTGGGGCATCACACAAGGTCTTTGTTTTTATCCTACTACTCCTAATGCAAGGGTAGGTTGGGTAGGCTGAGAAGGAGTGATGTTCTCAAAGTCACCAAATGAGCTTCACAGCTGAGTGGCCAGGACCGGTGCTAGGGCTTTCCGCGCCCTAGGCGAAAATCGTGGGGTGCCCAGCACGCGGGGCACCGTACGTCATGTGCAATGACGTCACGTGCCCCGCCCCCTGCGCGCGCCGGGCGCTACCGGGCGCTGCGCGCGCCACGCACTGCCGGGTGCTGCGCGCGCCGGGCGCTACCAGGCACTGCGCGCAGCAGGCAAGCTGGCCAACGCCCCCTCCATTTTGGCGCCCTAGGCAACCGCCTAGTTTGCCTCAATGGTAGCACTGGGCCTGTGAGTGGCAATTTGAATCTTGACAACTGCATTATGCTGGCTGTAAACATATAAAAGTCCTGAGCTGCATTTCGCCCCCCCCCCCATAAGATGACATGGCATTAGGATGGTATTATCAGGAATAGGAAAGCAAAGCGGTCTGGTGGTAGTTGCTTTAGGTTAGCTATAAAAGCTTGAAGGGATCGGGGATTTTGGTCACTGCTCTTAACAAAATTTCAGAAACAACACTGGGCCAATGGACCATTAAGTTAACAGGTGAGGTCCATTGCTTGAACAAAGGAAATGACGATTGCCCACTTCTTGAGCAAACCAGGAATGATGAAGAATACAGAGCAAGACTTCACTGGTAGCAAACTGTTCTTTTCTACCCTTTATCTGAATTGGCAGGGGCCCTTTTTTCATAGAGAGTATGCTTTGTTTTCAAAGGGTGTTGACTGTTCCAGAGCAGAGGTGGGCAGGCTTGCAAGATTTCTCCTTGGTTTCTTTTTTTAACTGAAAGCCAGACTCTGCTGCAAAAAAGATACACACTTAGCCAGGAATCAAGTTTCTGAAAATCAGAACAGAACACAAGCTCACAGTCCTTACAAACAGAAATATACTCCTGGTTTACTACTACTACCCCACTTTCAGGGAGAAGAGACATTTTGCTGGTGCTGTTGTTAAACAATTGAAGTGAGAAGTCCTTGCCCATCTACTACAGATTATCCAAAGATCTGCCCAGAGATCCAGATGCCCAGGGGCAGGCAGAACCTCAGACTTATTTCTGCTCTCTTATTTCTGAGATTCTTATCCAGCCCAGAGTTCCACAGGAGGTTTAGATTGTTATGCTAAAACAGTAAAAACCTAATGCAATCATTAAAAAAGCTAGTCATTCACTAGTCATAGCATGACAGGAAACTCTTCCCCTTCACTAACACTTTTGACATTTGCTCAGGGATTATTATTTTTTAAACTGTTCTGTACAAAAATGCAATTTTTCAGATCTACACTAATTACTATTACTACACCATTCTGTTTCAAAAAAGTTGAGTACCTTTTTTTTTGAAAAGCAACACGAAATTTTCTACTGACCTGCACTTTTATAAGATCAATATTTTAAAAGGAGCTCAACTTTTGGAAACTAACCAGTGTCATTAATGTTTAAGATTTTTCTTTGGTTACTTTCCCTTCGTAAGGTCATATAAAGTGGTTCTACTGCATTCTTTTGTTGCAAAGGCATTTCAATAATAATAAGTAGAAATCTATGGGGGGGGGAGTAAATCAAGATCTGACAAGTCTCACATCACAATTTTTTTTTTTATTTTTTAAATGAAAAGAAAAACCCTATAGAACAGCCCAGGACTCCTATAAGGCAATGGGGTTCTCTTTGAATGCAAGTGTGCTGGAAACAAAACTTATTTTTAAGATGTAATCTGGAGATTGATTAGTTCTGGGGGGAAATTAAGCAGTGATCAAAAATACTGGGGAAGGGGAATTATTGACACTTCTTACGGTCCTCTCTTCGTGCTACTGCAGCATTTAGGATAGTAAGTCAAACACCTGAGAAATGAAGTAAATGGAAAACAGCTGCTTCCTCTCAACTCCTCCTAGATTATCCCGGCAACTCTGGACTATTTCCAACTGGGCACATTTTATAATTAGCGTTATTACAATTCCACCACCCTGCATTCTGTTTCTGCAACTGATTCTGCCAGGTGTCAGGGTTAAACTCGAAAGACACCCAGAGCTGCCTTAAGTTAACCATTAATTTCCTCACCACCACTCACCTCAGCTTCTGCTCAGGTAACCCTTGAAGACCCAGGCTATCTGGACGGTCCCGTCGCCTCCTGTACAGACCTGAATGCGATAATTCTTTCAGCTGTAAAGCAGTCATTTTTTGCTCTACCCACAACAGTTGCTCCCCCTCCCAGAGCACACAAGAGCACAACTGCCAAGATGCTCTGAGGGGAGACGTCTCTCACAGAGAGAGTGCACACCTGCGATGATCAGAATTGCAAGTCTCTCTCCTCACAGGCAGTTTGCTGCTCTGCTTCCTGTTTCTCATAGGTACACACCCTCCAGAACTGACGGCAGGCACTGTGTTTCCTTTAGCGAGTTAAGCCTCCTACCTAAGGGATGCTTCTGTGAGAAGCCAGGGCTTCAGCTGTTTCTGCGCCCAGAAGCAAATGGAGCCACTCACTGTGCGACAAAACTGCCACAAACAAAAACAAGAAGAAACCTCTTCCTGCCAGTTTCAAGAAGCTGAAAATCTTCAGCTAAGGACCAGCTAAAAGGTTACACCACCATGAAGTCTTAACAAAAGCGAAACCTATTAGCACTTCGTTGATGAGGGAAAGAAGGCCTGTGGCTTTCTACCTAAGAATTTATTTGGTGTTTAAGGCGGTTTTATATAGTATATATCTAAAAAAATGAAAAGTAATGAAAGACAGTAAGACAGGAAAAACACACGAAAGTTTCCCTTAACTTTGAAACACAATGTTGTAGGAGGACTTAAGTTCATGAGCAAAAATCGCTTCTATAGAAAAGTCCAAAATTGTGAGTATTTTTCTGTCCAGGTTGCAAGCACCAAAGCTTACGTCATTCATCACTCATCACCTTTCCAAAGTGCTTTGGGACAAGGTCCACTGGAAACTAGGGAAACAAGGAAGGTATATAAAAGGCTTTCCTGCAAAAGAGGAAGCTGGCAAACCGGAGATTTCTAAGTCATGCATGCCTCATTTAACCTTGCGATAAAAGCCTAGTGTGATTTGCATTAGGCATAATAAAATGATTCGCATTATAACAAAAAAAACGATAACGTATCATACCACCCACAGGAATTAAAATAAGGAGAAGAAACAACAAAATTAACATATATATAACACAAAGAAATGTGTCTGTGATGGTTGATCTTTTACATTTATGTTGACCAGAGGTTTTTGTTTAAAAGTATCTTAGTTGGGAGCCGGTGTGATGTAGTGAGAAGGGTATTGGACTAAGACCTGGGAGACCAGAGTCCAAGGCCCAACTTGGCTATGAAGCTCAACTGGGTGATCTTGGGCCAGTAGCTCTCTCTCTCTTTCTCCGCCTAACCGACCTCACGGGTTGTTGTGAAGATAAAACTGTGAGAGGGAGAATCACGTAACCACCTTGAGCTCCAAGGAGATAATTGTACTACTAATAATAAATAATAAAAATAAATTTTATTTATACCCCGCCCTTCCCAGCCGAAACCGGGCTCAGGGCGGCTAACACCAATAAAAATTACAATAAAATATAAAAGAAAGAAAAACCGTTAATTAAAATACAGGTTAAAATACAATTTAAAATTTAAATGCAGCTTCATTTTTCGCCCAAAATCAAAACCATAAGGGGAGGAAAAAACATCAGACTGAGTCCAACCTGAAGGCCAGGCGGAACAGCTCTGTCTTGCAGGCCCTGCGGAAAGATGTCAAATCCCGCAGGGCCCTGGTCTCTTGTGACAGAGTGTTCCACCAAGTTGGGGCCAGTACTGAAAAGGCCCTGGACCTAGTTGAGACCAGTCTAACAACCTTGTGGCTCGGGACCTCCAAAATGTTGTTGTTTGTGGACCTTAAGGTCCTCTGCGGGGCATACCAGGAGAGGCGGTCCCGTAGGTACGAGGGTCCTAGGCCGCATAGGGCTTTAAATGTCAAAACCAGCACCTTAAACCTGATCCTGTACTCCACCTGTACTAAATGATAATAAGACAACTGTATCCGTAATGCTCATATGCTTTGTGAAGAACATCCCATTAAGAATAGCATTAGGAACAGAACAGTAGTCCTGTGGAATCAAAGCAAAGTTCTGTCTAATTCAGGATCAGGTTTCCTTCCAGTGGCCAGCTAGCTGTTTCTAGGAAGCCCACGGACAAGGCACAACAGCAACTGCTCTCTCCACTTTTTCACATGAACACAAGAAGAGTCTGCTGGATCTTGCCACTGGCCCATCTAGCCCAGCATCCTGTTCTCACAGTAGCCAACCAAGATGCCTAGGGGAAATGAACATGCAGAATCCAGACGCAAGAGCATTCTCCCCTCTTGCAGTTCCCAGCAGTGGGTGCTGAGATGTACTACTGCCTCCCACCACAGAGGCACAGCATAGCCACCATAACTACTACTGGTAGTAGCCATCACCAATAGCTACCCAACTGGTATAATTCAGCAATCCAGGTTAACGGGAATTGATTCAGGATAATTCCAACTATGCCTATTTAGAAATCCTACTGAATTAAATACTGTAAGAGTAAATCCCAGGTAAGCAGGGCTATGATTGCAGCCTTATTCTTGGTAAATGCTTGCACGACGGGGCTTTCCCCGCTCTCCTCCCCCATGTTCCATTGCACAAGCAGAAATCCGCCCAGAGTGGCTGGGGAGACCCGGCCAGATGGGCGGGGTACAAATAAAAAATTATTATTATAAATTATTATTATAAATCTTTAAGCTCATGGAAGATTGAATGCAACCCCATAATATAAACATGTGTTTAAGAATTATATTCTATACAATTTGCAAAAAGATGAGGCACGATCCTTTCGTTGGATCCTTTCATTACGGAGGTCAGGTTCACAGCTACCGGGAGTGCATCTACTGCCTTTGTTAAACAGAAGGCCTTGTTTGCTTACCGAAAGGTAGAGCATAGCAGCCTGCACTATAACCAGCAACCAAGACACCTAATTTATTCATTTACAGGTAGGTAGCCATGTTGGTCTGCCGTAGTCGAAACCAAATAAAAAATAAAAAAATTCCTTCCAGTAGCACCTCTGAGACCAACTAAGTTTGTTATTGGTATGAGCTTTCGTGTGCATTCTGGATCAATTGTAAGGGCCTCTACAAACCACTGAACCCTTCACTTTCCTCAGTTTCCAGTAAGTAGGTTATGGCTTCTTGGACCCAGCCATGAAGAATCTGCTTCTGCTAAGAACATCGCATGCGGTGGGCTGATTCGCTGAACATGCGGAGAGCTGCTTGTCCTGTGTCCAGTTGCTGTGTGCTGACAAACTCACGCATTGCCCAAGCATGGCTCCCAATGTGCTTGAGGAACAAGTTTTCTACACAGTGTGTCCTTACACACCTACTTGGAAGGGGCAGGGTTATGTTCACACCCACTTTTTAAGAAGAATTCCAGATCAGCCCTCACTTAGAATGCACATCTGGAGAGTAAGAAATTTGGGGGGGGGGGAGAGAGGAAGATCCTGATATTTGCCTAAACATGCAACATTCCATTTTCAAGTGGGAGAGCTTCAGCTAACTCTCTCAACATGCAGCAGGTGAAAAATAAGTAAGCAACAGCTTCCTAAAATCTTTCATTAGCGGTCCTTAAGAGGCAATTAGTACTCTCTCACAGTTTAACATTTCATGTGGCAGGGCTGTTGGGTTTTGTTTTGTTCTTAAAGAAATCAGCAGGAGTAGCTCTTACAAGAACGTAATCAGTACATGTGTCAGCACTGCCATTTCTGTCATAGGAAAAAAGTGAAAGCAAAGGAGATATCTATTAAAGAGAAAACTAGGGCAACATTTAAAAGTTGTGGGTGTAACGGGAGAAATAGAGAGGTTTTGCTCAAATAGAGTTGTTTGCGGTTATCCTTCATGTTTGCTATTTAAAACTAATAAGGCAAAATCCAAACGAGAGAAATGCTACCGCACACCCTTTTTGTTGCAAACGAGAGCGTATTTTGCTAGCTCCAAAGTACATGATGTGAACCTACAGCTTGTTTGCATGAATGGCTGCCAAATGGAGGTCAGCAGATGTTTGTGTAGCCATATCTGCCCCAATCTGGCACGGCTTCTTCCAAGGTCAAAATCCTGGTTGCAATGCACTTGTAGAAGAATTTGCAAACAGATCCAGGCATGAACTTCTTTGAAGCCTAATCTCCTGATGACAATCAGCATGGCACCATCTCCTTTTGCCACAACACCACACATTTTGTACAGTTCCTAAAGCCATTCCACCAATTCAGCCATCTTTTCAGTGACTTTATTTTAACAACTAAATTTACGAAGTCTTAAATTGAACTGGGAAAGGATTTCCCTATCAGAGACAAGTGAAATGCTAGTAGCTTTTTTTGCCGGGGGGGGGGGGAGGGTCTATTCTATGTACGTCTTTCTCTGTCTCTCTCTCTCTCTCTGTCTGTCTGTCTGTCTCTCTCTCTCTCTCTCACACACACACACACAGAGAGAGAGAGAGAGACTTAGGGTTCAATCCTATACAGTGGACACTCGGGTTGCGAACGTGATCCATGCGGGAGGCAAATTCGCAACCCACAGCGTTCGCAACCCGTGATTTAGTACTTCTGCGCATACGTCGAAACCCGGAAGTAATCCGTTCCGGTACTTCCGGGTTCGGCGCGAGCGCAACCCGAAAAAAACGTAACCCGCAGCGTTCGCAACCTGAGGTATGACTGTACTCTTTTGATAGTACGCCTCTGTGAAATCAACTGGACTTACTTCTGAGTATATATGTATAGTATTGTGCTATCAGTAGTAGTAATATTGCTGAGTTACAAGCATCTTGGGTTCCCCCCCCCCACAAATTCAATATGCAGTAATGGCCTCTCACCATTTTTCGAACACCCTCCCATGTGGAGTGTTCCTTCAGCCTCCACTCCTCTCCTCTCTCCTTGGGAGTCCTCTGGGCAGCTGATGTTTCCGTCCCTGGTCTCTGAGCTGCACACCCCCCTCACCCCAAAGAGAGGTGCCTCTCAGAGGCACCATTGGCCTGCAGAGCTTATAGCCAGGGTTGCTGCAGTGAACAGCTGTGCAAGCCTTTGGGAAGCAGAGACGCAAGAGGGCACCAGAGGAGGGAGGGAAGGAGAGGGACAGAGGCCAGTGTTGCACACCTGGCCATCATTCAAGGTGCCCCTGGGTGCCACAGCACACTGGTGGAAAGCCACTGCCTTAGCCTGCTGCCTCCTCATGCCCAAGCCAATTTATTTTCTAGGCCCCTGCTCTTTAATTTCTCTTCTCATAGGCTCTTCTCTTCTGTAGCATCTCCATAGCAGCCACAAAACCACAAGACTGTCTCTCACCTGTGGGGCAGGTCAGCTAGTCACAGGCAGAAGTTACAACTGATGGGAGATTTACTTATCATACAGCAAGATTGGTTTGGAATACTAAAACAATGAAATAATGTAGGCCAGAAATGCACACTTGAGGAGCCGGCAGGGGTAGAGGGAACACAACTCTTTACGGAAGATTTAGTTACTTCCAAGGTAAGTTTTGCAATATGTTCTTCAATTTAGAACCCTGAATAAATAGGCTGCTCTTTACGTCTAAATTCTGCAGCTTTGTAATTCTCTACAAAAGGTTTTCTTCTCCTTTTCTGTAACACCTAACTGTAGGTGAATAAGCCTCTTAACCCTTGGTTTGTTTATATAAACTAGGGACCTGAGGCTATTTAGTCAGGGTTGTTCTCCTGAGCCAACAAGCCTTGTAAACACAGACAGGAAATCTCATTATTTTTAAGCTCTCTTGCGCATAGTCTCAGCTAGTTCTCTGCTTGCGCCCACCTCTGCATATCCACAAGATGATGATTGTGCTATTGTTTAAATGGCCATTTATTCTGAAATGATAGAGAAATGATCCATAGCCGCCTAATTACATAGGGGGAGATTTGCTGACTTTCATTTCACTTCAGCCTCGGGATTCACCACCTCTTAAGTGTGTAAACAAGTCAGAGACTGGAGTGAGGGTGTTATTATAAAAATTACTGGTTGTGTAAATGAGCATTTTGTACAAAGCATCTTTAGCAGACTTGCAGTGGTTCAGCCACTTTATTTTGTTTATAAAAGTATTTATATACCACCCTCTCGCAAAACATCAGGGCAACGCAAACGAAACAAAAAACATTTAAAAGCAATATGAAACCATCAGTAAAATGACTGGCTACTTTGTCAAGAAGTTTCAAAATAAACATGATGAACAGATCAAGATTCTTTTGCACTGGATGAAAACAGGCAACGCTTGCTCAATTTGTGAGAAATTCTGGGCATCAGGCAACACTTATATGGCAGTAATATTTAACTTTCCCTAGTCAGCTTTCAATGAACTACTACCTAGTGCCTGAAATGTATAGATAGACATGGATAACACATTATCCACGTCTGCAGATTTCAATCACTACACAGAAGTATAGCTAGAACTTTTCAGGTAAAAGTAAGGGGACCCCTGACCATTAGGTCCTGTCGTGTCCGACTCTGGGGTTGTGGCGCTCATATCGCTTTACTGGCCGAGGGAGCCGGCGTACAGCTTCCGGGTCATGTGGCCAGCATGACTAAGCCGCTCTGGCGAACCAGAGCAGCGCAAGGAAACGCCGTTTACCTTCCTGTCGGAGTGGTACCTATTTATCTACTTGCACTTTGACGTGCTTTCGAACTGCTAGGTGGGCAAGAGCAGGGACCAAACAACGGGAGCTCACCCCGTCGCGGGGATTCGAACCGCCAACCTTCTGATCGGCAAGCCCTAGGCTCTGTGGTTTAGACCACAGCGCCACCCGCGTCCCAGAGAACTTTTCAGAGCCAGCCCAAATGTTTTTTACAGCCAGCCTGGTGTGTACAGGATGCAACAGCAGGCAAGTTTAGCATCCAGGTGAGAAGGGCAATGTTCAACAGAAGGAAATATAATCCAGAACAGACTGCTTTCCTTGGCTTCAGGGAAAGACTTGCTAGCTTAGCATCAACTACCAAATCAGATGTGAAAGCAGCTGGGTTCTTGGTATGAGACACTGGGGCACGACCAGAAACACTGGCTTAGCCAGCATTCATAATGTACTAGCACCTTTACTAAACATAATGCCCCCCTGTCACCATATTAAGACATTTCTCCAGGTGACCCAAACACTTGTCCTTCTGCTTTTGGGGTGACTCATGAATGGGGACTAAGTAGAATATCCACTGACAACACCCAGTTACTTTCTTGACATCCAAGCAGAAAGAGGCTCTTCAAGCCGGAATAAATAAAAAGGTGGCTTTCCAAACTACCATTCACTTTTCCTATGCATTCAAATTGTATGTTTAAGTAGATAGTATCTGTTGTGGGGCTAAGCGAAAACTTCTGAGTATCCAGTGACAGAGCCATTCAACAAAAGTGAAGACTCGCTTTGGAGATCTTAAACATAATTCTTATAAACAAAAACAAAGTGAAAATGGTAGTCTGTGCACCATGTGGTCTCCCCTTTTGATACAAAATGTTCCTGTAATTCCTCCCCCCCCTTTTAAGTCACTCTGTCTCAACTAAAGCCCAAACGGCCTCAGTCCTGTATACCTGAAGGAGCGTCTCCACCCCCATCGTTCAGCCCGGACACTGAGATCTAGTGCCGAGGGCCTTCTGGCGGTTCCCTCATTACGAGAAGCAAAGCTACAGGGAACCAGGCAGAGGGCCTTCTCGGTAGTGGCGCCCGCCCTGTGGAACGCCCTCCCAGCAGAGGTCAAAGAGATAAACAACTACATGACATTTAGAAAATACCTAAAGGCAGCCCTGTTTAGGGAAGTTTTTATTCTGTGACATTTTGATGTATTTTGGTGTTGGTTGGAAGCCGCCCAGAGTGGCTGGGGGGACCCAGCCAGATGGGCGGGGTACAAATAATAAATTATTATTATATTATTATCAACTATGATACTACCTACTCCATCACCAAAAAGAGGACAAGTCATGTCTAAGGAATTTCCCTCCTGTACACAACATTTTTGGTTCAAATTGGGTCTGTTTCTGGCCAAACTAGAGGGCTTCCTAATTATACTTCCCTATCCTCAGAGTAATTTCTGCAGACGAGAGCAACATGGGAAGAGTTGATACCGGTAGGCAGTTAATGAATTCAAGAAGGACATGCCTTTCAGCTTGCTTACCATGCAGGGAAGAGGTGGGAGCGAATATGCATTTGTTATAACAAAGATCAAGAGATTTTACCTAGGTCTGTGCTAGAAAACAGAGTTACTGCTCTCCCTCTGCAAGGCAAAAAGAGAAAACTTATACCACCTGGCTGTGCCCAAGGAAACAGTGATTCAGCAAACAAATTAACCTAACAAACCTAGTCAGTGTAGGCTACTTCCCTATTTATAGAAAACACTGTATGATCACACGTCAGCATCAGGGTGGATTTGATTTAAATCAAATTGATTTAAATCACGATTTAAATCACTAGTCAGTAAGGCTTGATTTAAATCACTAGTCAGTAAGGCTTGATTTAAATATTTTCTTTACAGAAAGACTCCTTCTTGCTGGTATAATCTTAATATTTACAACCATATGAAGGTTTCATTTTTGGAATAATAAATTTTCAGAGTGGTTTTTACAGTTATATCAAAAATTACTGATTTGGTTATACTACTAGAAATACATAGACAGATAATTATGAAATTATGGTGAGGTTTAATAAGTTAACTGTTTATATTTGGACAACTTTTCTGCTGTACTTTATTGGAAGGAGAAAAATAATCATTTCCTTAATAACCATTTAAACAATTTATTTAACTAAAACAATAACATGATAGCATATGTATCCATGTTTGTTAACTGATGTGGTTAAACATTTTTTTAAAAAAAACTTAGACTGAGTTTTAGCACACTTGATAAACTTAAAACAAATCCTTATTTCCTGATGAATAGCCTTTGGACTACAATGTAACTTAAAAAGAAGACTATATTTAGAAAGATTTTTCCTTCAAAAGCATTTTATTTTAAAAATCCAATTTAAATAAAAAAAAAATCGATTTAAATGAAAAAATCCAATTTTTTTTTAATTTTTTTTTATAAAAATCATTGATTTTTATCCACCCTGGTCAGCATATAATTTTAATAAAAGGATGCAGTGGTCAATAATTTTTTTTTTTTACCACAAAGCTAGGAAAGCAGGTGGGAGGGGAAAAAAGAGAAGGAAACTCCCAGTGCTTGAACAAATATTTATTTCAGGCCTGACACATTTTAGAACAATCCTTCTAGGGGGAGGGGGGTACTATAAATATAAAAATAATACATACGTAAACAAGAAATTGCAATAGTAAAATAGGTTCTCATTGACTCATACTGGATGAATCTGAAACAGAATTGTCAAATTACTTAAAAGAACCCCCCCCCCAAACCAATAACTTAGAATACATTTTAAGAAGGCAAGGCACGGACAAGCAGAAGCATGTGAGGAGAAGCAGAATGGCAGCAACACCCTCCTGGCAGTACCATGTTTGCTAGGATGGGACAAAGTGGCACCGATGAGATCGGAGGAGGAACAGGTTGGCAGTGGCATTCTGAGGGGCTGCAGCCACCAACCCAGGGCTCCCCCAGCTTCACCCCACCACCATTAAGGTGCCACTGCAACTCTGTCCTCCTCATGTACCACACCTGGCAAGGATTACATCTCCAAGTGGCCTACTGGAAAGACCAGTTGACACAGACCTTAGTCTACCTTCTCTCCTCTTGTTACCTTGGGTGAAGAACTCAGGAGGCAAGATTGGCCCAGAGGCCTCTAATAACTTCCATCTATTGTCCAATCTCACATTTGACCCAAATTAAATCACCATTGGGAAGGGCTCAGATATGTCAAATGTGGTGGGTATGGGAAGGAAGAAATGTGTCCTGTTGAAATTATTTTAGTACCGTTAGCCAAATCTCTAGAGATGGCAGCACTGGTGTGTGGCAAACCAAACCAAACCAAACCAAACCAAAGCACCCCAGGGTAAAAACAGTAACTATAGAATACCCTATCGTTTTCATTGTACAGTCGTACTTTGGAAGTCGAACGGAGTCCGTTCCAGAAGTCCATTCGACTTCCAAAGCATTCGACTTCCTGTCGAAAAACTGCTGTATTTGGACACTATCCTGGCTGTAAACAGGGACTTTCCCTCCAGGTAACATGGGAATTTATTTTTAAAAAGATATATAGACCGCTTAATAATAAAACTCTCTAAGAAGCATACACAATATCATTATCAATTAAAAAAAAGCAAAAATACACAGAATGGTCCAAACACAAGTATAGATAAGATAATTATTAATAAAACACAACAACAAAAGCAGCAAAAGGTTTTAAAACAAAGATTAACTAAATTTGGTTCTCATATTGGAGATTTCTCATTTCAAGCTGCTGTATTTCTTCTTTACAGTTGTAGACTAACAGACTAACTCCATGTTATACTCTAACATACGTTATAATGCCCTGACATAGTGTGTGGGGTTTTTTTTTTAATATTTAACCCAGTCTCTTTTAGAAAGAGAAATATAGAGCAGGGCGTGGTGAGAGAGGGGAATTTAGAGCAGAGTTGTCCGTAGGGCGTGGTGAAACCGAACCATTTCCCCACTCCGAATCATCCTCTCATATGACTTCCTCTCCCTTGCGTGGTTCAAAAACCCATGTTTGCCAAAAGACTACTGGAAATTCTACTTCCCTTATAGCAGTGCACATAAATTCACCCATGTGACTTCTTCTATGCTAGAACTATAACTGAATAGGATTTTACCACTGCATAAAGGCTGGACACAGATGCAGACACCAGCCCACCCAGGTTTTTTTTACTTGCAATAAAAGCTCATACTGTTACCTATCAGGCAATCAGTTTTGCAACATCTCCCTCTGCTGATAGAGTGCCTAATGTGCTGTCTTTCTATGTCAACGCTGTATATACAGTACTGTATCCTCTGGTTATTCAACGCACAGTCCGATTTGCTTCCTTTCTTATTCTCACCAGCCTGTATAAAACCTTGCATGTTCGTCATCTTTGAATAAAGGTTTATTTCATGTGTATATTTAGGAACTGGCCAGCAAGAGGCCATCCCTATTTCTACTGCTCTTTTTATAAAGATAATGTTGTATAGTATTAGAGGTAAAGGGACCCCTGACCATTAGGTCCAGTCGCGGACGACTCTGGGGTTGCAGCGCTCATCTCGCTTTACTGGCCGAGGGAGCCGGCGTACAGCTTCCGGGTCATGTGGCCAGCATGACTAAGCCGCTTCTGGCGAACCAGAGCAGTGCACAGAAACAGCATTTACCTTCCCGCTGCAGTGGTACCTATTGATCTACTTGCACTTTGACATGCTTTCGAACTGCTAGGTTGGCAGGAGCAAGGACCGAGCAACAGGAGCTCACCCAGTCGTGGGGATTCGAACCGCTGACCTTCTGATCGGCAAGTCCTAAGCTCTGTGGTTTAACCCACAGTGCCACCCTTGTATCGTATTAAGACAACCTTAATTTGAACTCTGACAGGTTGAGGGAGGGAGGAATACTGACTAAGAGATTCACTCGCTCACAGAACTACTATTTCTGCATATCAGGGAATGAGGGAAGATGTAAGCTTGCCATTTCCCTCCTCCCATTAAAACTTGCTGACTTTCTTTCTAGCATAGATCTGCATACAAGCCCTGCCAGGGATAGATAAGATACATTTATAAATTAATAGCTATCTATAAGATATCTTACCCACTTTAAGGTCCCAGGAAGGGTGGCAGCAATATAACCAGATTTTTATTGCACTTAGTGCAATTTTGTATGAAGTACACACCTCCTTGCTGTAATTTTTTTAATGAAAGTAGTTTATAAATATTTGCAAAAACAAAATAAAAACAAGAGTTTATATACAATTATAAAAAACAAGTTTAACATATACAAGCAAGAACAACACAGTAGAGATTAAGCAAATTAATCTCCTATCATCCCTGACCATTGGGCATGCTGGCTGGGGCTGCTGGGAGTTGCAGTCCCGCCACATTTTCTAGGTGGCCACAGGTTCTCATCCCTGATCCAAAATGCTCCTGCACTAAACAAAGGGAGACTTTTAGCACTGTTATAATGATTTAAGTTTGCAGTACCGAGGGGCAGAGAGGCTGCTTTGTTGGTCTACGTTTACTCATCTCCCCAAGAGTAAATTTGAGAGAAAGACTGGTCTAATTTGTTTAATGTGAACAACATTCTCCCCCCCCCCCTTTGGAGTAAGTACGGGGAGAAACGTGGAGCGATTCTTCCTAGGACAGATGAGAGGGCTGGGAAGGTTATAGCAGGAAAGTCAAAAGGACACTTAGCTGTAAATGCAAAGGTGAGTGCAGCAGTGGAGGAGCTCTTGGAAACCCAAAATTGTCTGTTTGGTAGGGCTCTGTTCCTTGCTGATCAACTTAGGACAAGACCTAAGACAAGTTTTATAAAATATTCACAAGCAAGGACACCACCATTCTTGCAATAGATGAAGAAGAAGAAGAAGAGGAGGAGGAGGAGTTTGGATTTGATATCCCGCTTGATCACTACCCGAAGGAGTCTCAAAGCGGCTAACATTCTCCTTTCCCTTCCTCCCCCATAACAAACACTCTTGTGAGGTGAGTGGGGCTGAGAGACTTCAAAGAAGTGTGACTAGCCCTAGCCCAAGGTCACCCAGCAGCTGCATGTGGAGGAGCGGGGACGCGAACCTGGTTCACCAGATTACGAGTCTACCGCTCTTAACCACTACACCATACTGAAAAACATAGACGTGGGGTTTGTTTGAAAAAGTCATTGTAAGCAACAACTGCCTAGCAAAAAGGATTAAAATAGTAACACAGAGGCAAGGGCGGAAGAAAACTATTTTCAACAGCATGGAAAAGCCAAACCGGTTTAATTTATGCCCTTTTGCAATTGCTCCAGGAAAGGATTTTCTTCCGCTTCACAAGCCTGTGAAAATTTATCTTAGCGGTAAGTCCATACTATCCTGAATCTGCTGTGTCCTCAAAGTCACAAGGAAATTACACTAAAAGTTCCACTGAAGTTACAATGACTTAAATACACATATCTGGGCACAAGATTATTTCAAACAGTATTAAGAGAAAAGCCAAAACTGGCTTCCTAGAAGAAACAACCCACACTGCTAAAATAATCATTCATATATGGCATGACTCAGAGGCCTAGAGTGGACAATGACTCAGATGCCCAAGGTAGGGAGCACACCCCCAATGCCTGGAGTAGTTTTGAATATGATTTTTTTTTTAATAATTAAAAAAACTTCAGAAGTACATGGGGGAGAAAAACATGTGTCCATATATCTACGCATGGAGCCCGTAAAAAAAAAAAAAAGAACTACACCAAAAAGCAGTGCATAGATACTTCCCCAATTCCCACTCTGTGAAAAACAGCCAGCTTTAGTTTCCCTTATTATTGAAACTGAATTAACTTGTGCAGGACTAGAAAGGGCTGTACAAAGGACTTAATGCTACGCTAACAGCACCCTCTGCTTCTCCACCTCCCAATTGCATTTGTAGTTATCAACATACAGCTGGCTGAATGGAAACTCACCGCCAGCATGGTGTGGAAGGAGATGTAAATACCATTGCTCTTCAGAAGTGACGGCCTATGGGCAGCCCAAGTAATCCCAACCCCACAAGCTATCCTGCAAACTGAATAATATTCCTAAGCATAGCTGTCAACCCTCCCTTTTTTGGCGGGAAACTCCCTTATTCCAATGCCATTTCCCGCTGCTATCCCGGATTGTTGATATCCCTTAAATTTCCCGGATTTCAAAGGAAGCAGCTCCTCTCCCTCCCTGCCGGCCAGGGAGGCTCCTCAGCTGCGTTGCTCGGCTGCCAATAAGGAGTCTGAGACCGACTGGGGGCGGAGCTTGCATGCCTTGTGCAGCCAGACCCTCACGCCCAACCAAACAGACAGCCTGCCTGCCGTCTACGCGCTCGCTCTTTCGCTCACCCGTTCGCGCGCAGCCTCTGGAGCGCAGGGTGGCGAGGCTACTTGGTGCCATTGCACCGCCCTCGCGGCATCCCTTATTTTCAAATCCGAAAGTTTGGAAAAATCCCTTATTTTCAAATCCGAAAGTTGACAGCTATGTTCCTAAGCGACACAAGATCCAACAAAAGCAGTTGAACAGCTCCCTTCCCAGTCCCCAAAGGGCTTAACAGCAGCAAGTTTCTCAAATGGGACATTAATCAACTAGTCTCACTTCTCTCTAGAACAGTGTGCCTGTGTAATTAACGGTTATTTCTGAAATTACTATAAACAACACGCCAGCCATGCAAACTGAAAGATTTAGCTTACAAGTACAGAGTTTGCAAACAAACTGATGGCACCCCTGAATGAAAGGAAATAAATAAAATGCGACAATACTCACGCTGTCGCTCTGCCAGCAGCACAAGACCTGTTGAATGGACCAATGCCACACACAGTTTTGATACGAATGTTCTGTGTTACACAGTTTCTCTGTGGTCATTACTGGCAGCGGTGATAAAAGGCAGCATGACTTGACAAACCACTTCCTATTATTTTTTTTAATGTGGATATGCCTCGAAAGCTTCTTTATTTAAAAGAAAGATGCAAAATACGTCTATTGTAGTATTGAAAACGTTTTCAAACTTTAGTTTCAAACCCCGTGTCCAGAGCAAAGGAAAGCCTCCTCCTCCACGAAAATGGGCCTTTTCTTTCTCTCTACGCACACAAAAACTTCCCCCACCAACCAAAATTATATTTTAAAACACACCAAATGGAAATTGCAGAATGCACAAAAAGTCTTCGTTTCCTACAAAAGCGACACAAAACTTTTGGTGCCAAAGCTATCCAATTATTAGAAGCGCTAGGAAAGGCAGCAACCTTTTTTATCACAGGGTTTTACGGGCATTTCCTTTCAATAATAATAATAATAATAATAATAATAATAATAAATTATTTATACCCCACCCATCTGGTTGGGTTTCCCCAGCCACTCTGGGTGGCTCCCAACAGAATATTAAAAACACGACAAAACATCAAAAAACTTCCCTAAACAGGGCTGCCTTCAGATGTCTGCTAAAAGTCAGATAGTTGTTTATTTCCTTGACATCTGGTAGGAGGGTGTTCCACAGGGTGGGCGCCACTACCAAGAAGGCCCTCTGCCTGGTTCCCTGTAACCTCACTTCTCGCAGTGAGGAAACCGCCAGAAAGCCCTCGGAGCTGGACCTCAGTGTCCGGGCTGAACGATGGAGGTGGAGACGCTCCTTCAGGTATACTGGGCCGAGGCCATTTAGGGCGTTAAAGGTCAGCATCAACACTTTGAATTTTGCTCGGAAACGTTTGCCTCCTTCTTCGTATTCTTCCTTGGAGATCCACATCTTGTACATGAGAACTTCATGTACAGCAGTCCCTTGAAGGATATAGATGTTGTTACGTAAAATGAACAGTGGCAAAAGGTCCCCCTGGACCTGAAGTGGTAGAGGCTTCTGTAATATGGCAGAAGGAACCAAAGCCCCAAAGGCAAGGGGAGCCAAGGTCTGCTCCACTGAAGCCACATTTGACCCAGAAGCCCCAAACACAGTGAAGGGGGCACATCTCTTTTGACTGTGCATTGCAGCTGAGTGAGGCAGCAATTTTTTTTAGACTAGCCCACTCCTCAGAATACCCAATCAAGCCTAATTCTTGAGATTGACCAAGTGGAGGAAACCAACATCCACAAGGCTATTTTCTATCAGATATTTCATGAGCAGATCCCAAAGACAACCTTGCACAGGTGAG
Organism: Darevskia mixta; assembly: GCA_034641385.1. Taxonomy (NCBI): domain Eukaryota; kingdom Metazoa; phylum Chordata; class Lepidosauria; order Squamata; family Lacertidae; genus Darevskia; species Darevskia mixta. Next base: position 4,100,890 of record JAWWNH010000063.1, read on the forward strand.
AGCTGGTGGTTATGCATCAAATATATGACCTGTGGTTTGATGGTGGTTTTGAAGGGCTCCCTTGTAAGAATTGTGACAATTCAGAAGGATCCATCAGTTTCTCCCCCCTTTATCTCCCTCTCCCCAGTGACTATGTTTTCCTTCCTCTAGTCTCCCAGATAACCCCTCCCTTTCTCCACTCTTGGTTATTCTGCTTTCAGTTCAGGTGCAGATATGAGTCTTGAAAACCACAGAGCTGAAAGAGGATATGGAAAGGAGCAACAGTCTTCCCACTTCCTGTTTCAGCTCTATGTTCTTTTCAAGGAGAGGGGGAGAGAGGATAGCAACAGTCACGATAAAGGCAGCAGCTTCTCACAAGCATCAGGGGAAGTCCCCAAGGAAACTACTGCAAGCATAGGACCGTGTTGGCAACACCAAAACACAACAATTATGGTGACACTCCTCTGTGAGGTCCTTCACAGATCATGCTTCTGCTGGATTTCACAGCCCCCTGTCATTCTTTTAATTTAAGATTATGAGGTGCTTTAAAGAGTTTGGAGGTTTTTTTAGGTGGAGGAAGCAGGGGATGTGTTTATTTGTTAAGTTAAATAAAAAGCTTGCTTTTTGAATTGCATTGCTCTTCTACACTCAGAATAACAAAGTTAACTGAATATAAATTAAATAGGGACTTGGAACAGTCCCTCAATGAAAACACTCAATACAGTACTTTTAAAATCTTTGGGCATGATGCAGCTTTTTAAAAATGATCATATAATCCTATTAGTTTTCATGGGATAATTAATTATATGCTTTTCACTTTTGAAATCAGCAAGACTAAAAGCAGTCTTACGTTGGTTGCATTCCCCACATAATTCATAAGACGCAATTTTACAAACGTGCTGCCTATTAAAAGAAGCCTGTTCCTTTAAAATACAAAGCTCTGTCGTGCCTAAACTTCATAAGCCATCCCCATTCTAATCGTTTCAACAGAAGCAGGCAGGAAAGACAGGATGTTGCTTCACAATGACACTAAAAAAAATTGTGGTTTCAAGGAAAATGAAGATAAATTTACACTGCAAGGCAACTATGGCACCAGTGCCGTTAAATTTTCTTAATTTTTACCCACCCTGTCTGGAGCAAGTTCTGCAAAGCTTCAAGCCATTTGCTTTGGAGTCACCCTTAAAGCCAGTGCAATAATCGGTAAGAAGTTCAAGGATCACAGTGCTGATTATGTAGACTAACAAAGTCAAGCTCTCCGAGACTGGTTTTGCGGTATGAGACAGGAAAGGGCAAATATTTAGCCTGGTAAGACAGTACAAAGTCCGGCTGCCTCAACTCTGCCTCAGAATATATCTTTGCCAAAAATGCATGAATGAAGCAGCTCGCACAGGGCATATTGGCATTGCTAGGTTGGCTTAAGGCAGGTGTGGGGAACCTTTAGCCCTCCAGATGTTGCTGAACTACAATTCCCATCATCCACAGCCTGTCATGACCCCTCCTGCATCCAGCAGGGATCTGAATACAGAATCGGAGGCTGGAAAGGAATTGGGTCTGGGCTAAGGAGTGGACTGTGGAGCCCATTGTGCCTGCAGTGGTTGGACAAGAACTCCCAAAGTTTTCTCAAGGGAGGCATTACCTCGGAAACAGATGCATTAAACACCTGTGCCTGCTTTCGTTTAAGCTAGTTGCTCACTCAAGAGATGCCAGAGGTCCAGCCTTGGGGGTTGCCCCCCAACCCCATGAGTTCTTGCATCAGACCAGAACACAACATAGCCTGAAGCAGAACGTAAAGGAGAACTCTAGCAACTTGTGGTTTTCACCTCAGGAGTTCCCTTTGCTGAAGAGACAAGCCACCACTCAACTGAAAAAGCAGCTTGTTTCTTCTGCAGCAGGGCCTTATGCAGCGAAATCAGCAGCAAACACGGGCTCTCACTCATGTCTCTTTCCTTTATACCTGGAGTCCATCAAAACATTGTTCTGAGAACTGCAAACAGCCGTATTTCGCAACACCGTCCCTCAATTATATGCTTGGCTGCGCTAGCATATTTCTTCTCGGTAAATGCATAGTCTTCTTACTCAACTTATGCAGGAAATTTCCTTTGTCTTAAGGACATGAATTCCTGTCCTTATCACCCAGAGAAGGGTGAGGCCACATAGTTAGCCACCACTTGAATCAAAATTATTTGCTTTATTTTAACATTCTTTCGGAGCGCTGTACTGCTGAAACACTTTAAAGCCATCCACAATGGCATCTGCAAGAGCTGGTGCTGAAGGTGCAAACTGGTGTGGCGATGGAGTTTTAGACACACAAAGGATGTGGCAAGTCATGCGTCTCATTTGGGTGCCATGATATGGCTGGCGGGGGATGCTTGGCAAAGCTCCGCTACTACCACTACAATATACATTTCAGCAAAAGAGGAATCTCACACCAACCACATACTTTTGATTGTGTGGCCAGCCCAGCCTGTGGTATCTTGGTATCTTCTGCACATTTGCTGAAGAGCTCTGAGTATGTAGGTTATAAGGATTGCCCTACTATACAGTAGAACTGCCTCTTTGTTATGAAATATAGCATCTTTTACAGCCCATAAACACATGCAGATGATGAGCAGATAGAGCTCAGAGGTCAACAGGGAAAAGATTTGTACTACTGAATAAGGAGAATCTTGGCAAAATCTTGGGAGAAAGCCACATGTCTGGCAAGATAGGCAAGGTGACTTTACTTTTCGTAAAATTCAGGTATCCCTCGATGATTTGAAAGGCACTCCTCCCTTTTAAAAGCTTCCCTTGCAAGCAATGGCCCGATCCTTTCTCAGATGTTACTCCTGAGTTTCTAAAAGAGATAAGTGGCCAATTCTACACAGATTCCCCCTCCCGATATTTGAATACTTTGTACTACCGAGGTACGCACGCCCAAGAAGGAAAGGGAAAGTGATAATCACCCTGGAGGTACGGTAAGGCATTGCTGCAACAAAGCTGTCTTTCCACAGGTACAGGTAAAATAATCCGTGATGCCAGGTAGATCCACTTTTACTTTAGCTTCCACAATCCTGCCACTGGGTGCCGTCACAGCAGAAGCTATGAAAAGGAATGCAATGGAAACAGGCCTGACTGAGAATGTCACAGCGCTCTGATGGCATCCTGAGGTCTGGTGAATCAACAAGCATAATATGTGTTCCTCAGATCATGGCCTAGTTAACTCCATGCCACAGGAATGCTATCTGTTCATCATATATCAACAACAGCTCTCTGAGGCAGAATACAGCCTTGGTATTTCGTAATGAACCAGCTGCATTCAGAAACATGGCTGAGGTCTACAAGTACTTAGAAATCTTATCTACTTCCTGCGTATATTTCTAAATTCGCTTTGAAACTGTGTTATGGGGCACAAAGCTGTACAGTGGTACCTTGGGTTAAGAACTTAATTTGTTCTGGAGGTCCGTTCTTAACTTGAAACTGTTCTTAACCTGAGGTACCACTTTAGCTAATGGGACCTCCCACTGCCGCCACGCTGCCGCCACGCGATTTCTAGTCTCATCCTGAAGCAAAGTTCTTAACCCGAGGTACTATTTCTGGGTTAGCGGAGTCTGTAACCTGAAGCGACTGTAACCCGAGGTGCCACTGTAGATCGCTTATTTGCACTTTTGCAAATGTAGAGGATAAAACAACAACTCGTACATTCAAAAAGCATTATGTTTGGAGACATACTTCCTGTATCACCTTTCAGTTCTAGTCTAAAAGGAAAATACTGTTAACGCTTTCAAAAGATGCAAATGCAAATTAAAGCTGACTAACCTTACAAAATACAAAGAGCAATGAGATAAGTAATAGCCTCAGCTTCGTAAGTTCTTACAAAAATCTTGACATCAAACTGTATAGAATTAATTAAATGCGAATTGATTTAAGACATTACCTGCATTGACTGCAACTATATGCATTTGTTGAATAGCCAAGTTTTGCATGTGGCTCAGAATTAGCATCTCTTCTATAGGCCTGGGAATTTTAAGATTATAACCTTGCTAAATGGGAAGGAAGCATAACGAATAGTGATCTGTCATGCTAGTTTGTAATATCTGTCAGTAAGTATAACGTGTGTGTCATAAACGCTAAATGTATATTGTAACAGATATACATTAATAACTTGTATATTCCGTAATGACGAGCGGCATCTGCAACCATCTTCCTGTTCTGCCTTAACGATTTGAAAGGTTGCAGAATCTGTCTGTTACAAAGATGCTAGCCAGGACACTGTCTTACCTGGTGTGTGAAGAAGGCATATCATATTGGCCTAACTGCTAAAGTCTGGTCAGGCTCAATTTCCCCTTTTAAACTGCCATCCCTGGAAAGTGGCAATTTCCAGCCAGTTTGTACGTTCCATTCTTTTGTCGAATCCTATTTTGTTCAGGTCAGAAATAAGACATCGTTCATGACTTATTAAGAGCTTGTTCAAGCCATAACCTATTGCCCAGTGGTGTCAAATCTGGATGCTGGGCCGGGGGTAATATTTGGCTTTCTTACATGGTTGTGGTATCTGTGTAGGAAATTGCTATGTGTGAGTACCAAAGAGCTTCTCTGGGGTCAAACGGGACAGCAGATCTCTACATCAAAACAAGGAAAACCTATTACCGTACTTCTTGCTAACACTTCTCTCTCCAGCAGATGGAACCAGAGGTCTATCATATCTGTCGCCTTTATACTATTTCAGAAATTTAGTCTGCAATCTGAAACACACTTGCTAGAGTGTAAATCTCACTGAATGGGGCTTACTTCTGAATTTACATGCTTAAGATCATGCTATCTAATAATTTGACTCTCAAATCTGGGTCCCTTTTTTATTTTTGCCTTGAAGTTCTTTGCCTTGAAGATCCAGTCGCAGACGACTCTGGGGTTGCGGCGCTCATCTCGCTTTACTGGCCGAGGGAGCCGGCGTACAGCTTCCAGGTCATGTGGCCAGCATGACTAAGCCGCTTCTGGCGAACCAGAGCAGCGCATGGAAACGTCGTTTACCTTCCTGCCGGAGCGGTACCTATTTATCTACTTGCACTTTGACGTGTGAACTGCTAGGTTGGCAGGAGCAGGGACCAAGCAACGGGAGCTCACCCTGTCACGGGGATTGGAACTGCCAACCTTTTTTGATCAGCAAGCCCTAGGCTCTGTGGTTTAACCCACAGCGCCACCCGCGTCCCTTTCGTTAAGGTAGGGTGGCCAAATTACACAAGAGGGCAGGGCTCCAACATGGGGAGAAAGGGGATTTCAGCAGATGTAGCTTGTCATATTTTTTTCCAGCTGATCGACCTATATTAAGAACAATAAAACGTGTATGCCTTAAGGCTAAGCACATTTGCTCAAAAGACTCATACTCAACTGGAAGTCTAGACACCCATATAACAAAACAAAATTAAATTACGTCACCATCATCTTTCCAGAAGCAATTCTTTAAGAAAACCATTGAAGTCACTGACAGAATTATAGCAGAAATGCAAAGTGTTGCCAGTCTGGGATTACTATGAATCCCACCACAGATACCATCACTTCTTTTCAGCATTCAATAGGAAGTTTAAAATGCACCGAAATCTATTTTCTAGCAAGTACATTACTGTTTTATTTAAGCTACAAAAAGTGGGAGCTTTATATAGTTTGTTGTTAAGCTCCTTCTCCCCATCTCTGTCATACCCATTTTGCCACTTTTAAGATTTCATAATAAGAAACAATTCATTTGTGGAGTACAAAATCAGCGTTTCCTTTTCTGTTCTCTAGAGTGGTGGTGTTTTTGGAGTAAGGGGTCAAGTCTAGGAAAGAAGAGACCCACACTCACCTCCCCCCTCTCAATTTTGTGCAGTTTCTCTTTCTAAATAAAAAGGAAGCCTCTCATTAGAACAACACTTTTCCTAATGAAAGAAATGAGGGCATTTATTTACCCAGTTAAAGGGGAATGAAGGGACCCAATACAACAAGTTAACCCCTTCCTCCTCCACCACAGATGTGACCAAAACCACAGATCCCAACCTCCCTGCTAATGGAAGTGTCCACTGGCACAAATGGGGGTTTCCCTCCCATGGCCAACAGCAGCTGCAGGAGGGTGATTTTTGTCAGGGATTCAGCAGGGGAGGGGAGGGGTTAACTTCACTGGAATACTTCGTTCCCCACAGATGGGTTCGCAGCATTGGCAAAGTGTGGTGTAGTGGTTAAGAGCGGTAGACTCGTAATCTCGTAGTCTGATTAGGACATTGACAAATATAGATGTTTCTCATATAGATGTAAAAAATAATAATACACAGAGTAGACAATAATTAGAAAAAGGTTGAGTTTTTGTTCACTTTTGTGAGGGGTAAGTGGAACTAAAATGTACAGCACGTATAATGATCAACTGAAGTTAGAGAGCCAGTGTGGTGTCGTGGTTAAGAGTGGTAGACTCGTAATCTGGGGAACCGGGTTCGCGTCTCCGCTCCTCCACATGCAGCTGCTGGGTGACCTTGGGCTAGTCACACTTCTCTGAAGTCTCTCAGCCCCACTCACCTCACAGAGTGTTTGTTGTGGGGGAGGAAGGGAAAGCAGAATGTGAGCCGCTTTGAGACTCCTCCGGGTAGTGATAAAGCGGGATATCAAATCCAAACTCTTCTTCTCCTCCTCCTCTCCTAGTCCTAGTTCTTCCCCATCCAAGCTTATAACAACAACAACAATTTATTATTTATACCCCGCCTATCTGGCTGGGTTGCCCCAGCCACTCTGGGAAGCTTCCAGCATTTATAAAAACCTTAAACCTTAAAAAGCTTCACCTTATGGAAGACAATAATAATCCTCTTTGCCCCTTTTCCTTACTGTCATGCCAAGAGCAGATTAGTTGCTTCACTAGAGGCTTTCCTTCCTTGTGCCCAAAGGCTTCCTGGCTGGACTCCCAGAGCCCAGAGACAGAGCCTCCTAGTCCAACGCTCTTCCCACTAGCTTGGCAGCCTACATTTTCCTCATTTCTTTATCTCCCGACTACTTCTCCTGAGGCCGCTTCACTGCAGCTCTGGCTAATATCTGGGGTCTTGACTGCCCCTGGGCAATCAAAGCCTCTCACAGCCTCTGTCATGTTAGGGGAGAGACCTTACAGCTGAGGTATTGCACGGAACGCTCTCCATCCTCACAAACCTAGAACAAGAAAGGAGATTCTGAGTATTTATTCATTTTATATACTTCCCTTCCTCGCAGGGTGGTTCGCAGAATAAAACACAAGCACATTGTTTAACCAAAACTACAAAACAATAACACTCCCCCGCCCCACTCATAGAGACATTTAAAAAGCTGTAGGATATGAATCAGCCCAAGTCCTGGTGGAAGAGGAACGTTTTCGCCTGGCACCTAAAATATATATAATGAAGGCACCAGGCGAAGCTCCCTGGGGAGAGTATTCCACAAACGGGGAGCCGCTAAACATCAGGGAGAACTTTCTGGCAGTTAGTGGGATTTGACATAGAATCATAGAATCATAGAGTTGGAAGAGACCACAAGGGCCATCCAGTCCAACCCCCTGCCAAGCAGGAAACACCATCAAAGCATTCCTGACAGGTGGCTGTCAAGCCTCTGCTTAAAGACCTCCAAAGAAGGAGACTCCACCACACTCCTTGGCAGCAAATTCCACTGTCGAACAGCTCTTACTGTCAGGAAGTTCTTCCTAATGTTTAGGTGGAATCTTCTTTCTTGTAGTTTGAATCCATTGCTCCGTGTCCTCTTCTCAGGAGCAGCAGAAAACAACTTTTCTCCTTCCTCTATATGACATCCTTTTATATATTTGAACATGGCTATCATATCACCCCTTAACCTTCTCTTCTCCAGGCTAAACATACCCAGCTCCCTAAGCCGTTCCTCATAAGGCATCGTTTCCAGGCCTTTGACCATTTTGGTTGCCCTCCTCTGGACACGTTCCAGCTTGTCAGTATCCTTCTCGAACTGTGGTGCCCAGAACTGGACACAGTATTCCAGGAGAGGTCTGACCAGAGCGGAATACAGTGGTACTATTACTTCCCTTGATCTAGATGCTATACTCCTATTGATGCAGCCCAGAATTGCATTGGCTTTTTTAGCTGCTGCATCACACTGTTGACTCATGTCAAGTTTGTGGTCTACCAAGACTCCTAGATCCTTTTCACATGTACTGCTCTCAAGCCAGGTGAAAAGGATCTAGGAGTCTTGGTAGACCACGTGTGACATGCGCGTGACATCATGCAGCTGTCAAATGCATGGGATGTCATGCACGCAGCGCAAGTGCACCATCGGGAAGAGGCTGAGAACAGGGCCCAGCATGGTTGGCGGATCCTCCTCTCTTGCACTCAGAAGGAGCCGGCCACTGAAGCCACACGGCACTCAGTTCCAAGCCCAGCCTCCTTTTAAACATCAGCAAGGACTTTCTGGCGGTAAGAACTGTTCAGTAGTGGAATGGATTCCCTTGGAAGATGGTTTTTAAGCAGAGTCTGGCCATCTGTCATGGATGCGTCATGGATGCTTTAGGTGAGATTCCTGCATTGCAGGAAGTTGGACAAGATGACCCTCAGGGTCCCTTCCAACTTTGCAATTCTGTGATTTTAGGACCGTTTCCTACTCTTGAGGGATATTGCAGTTAAAAGGATTTGCGAGAGCCTAGAACTCAAGAGTTTGTATAGTTAAAGCTATGGTTTTCCCAGTAGTGATGTATGGAAGTGAGAGCTGGACCATAAAGAAGGCTGATCGCCGAAGAATTGGTGCTTTTCAATTATGGTGCTGGAGGAGACTCTTGAGAGTCCCATGGACTGCAAGAAGATCAAACCTATCAATTCTTAAGGAAATCAGCCCTGAGTGCTCACTGGAAGGACAGATCCTGAAGCTGATGCTCCAATACTTTGGCCACCTCATGAGAAGAGAAGACTCTCTGGAAAAGACCCTGATGCTGGGAAAGATTGAGGGCACAAGGAGAAGGGGACGACAGAGGATGAGATGGTTGGACAGTGTTCTAGAACCCACCAACATGAGTCTGACCAAACTGCGGGAGGCAGTGGAAGACAGGAGTGCCTGGCGTGCTCTGGTCCATGGAGTCACGAAGAGTTGGATATAACTAAACGACTAAACAACAACAACAGAACTCAAGAGTATGCACTCTCTGAAGGTCCAGCCTCAGGATCCGGCAGCTTCTCAGCTGTCCACCACCTCTATCAGGTAAGGTATACAGCAGACATGAAGGTGTCAAATGGTGTACAGGGGGGGGGCACCAAGTGTCATGTTGCTGAGGGCCCCCTCTGCCCAGGAGTCAGCCTTTCCTCTGTGCAAAGTTATACCTGGAGCTCTGACAAAGTTACCCTGATTGCATCCTGTGCATAACAATATTTTGTGAATGTCAAGAGTCAGCCTTCACTCTGGTTACCTGCCTAGTATTTACAGAAGAAGTGGCTTCATACAATATACCACAAAAAAAGGAAACAAGGAACACTTTCCTTGCCTTGTGCACAGGGTGGATTTGATTTAAATCAAACTGATTTAAATCACGATTTAAATGTGCATCTATAAAACTCTCTCCCAAATAACCATTCGTGCAGAACTATTTTCTAGGACAAAAGTGTATGTGTGATTTAATCGACCAAAATAACCAATTGGTCGAGTAAATCATAGATTAAACTTAGAAATGAAGATTTCTTTAGCGGGCTGTAAACCTCAGTAATCTTCTTTTTAAAACGCCACAGTGCTGGTAAAGGGTTATTTTCAATGGAAAAGAGGCGAACCCAAAGCTGTCTGTCCATAACAGATTTGGATTGTGCAACTATAACTTCACGGTATGACTCAATTATTCTTGAAAACTGGCTTCTATTATACTGCTGCTCCCCAAACCTTTCTCACTTTACAATGTCAAAACAAAATAGATTTAGTTCTTTAATATGAGTAAATGCTCTCTTAGTCATGCCGTTCCTTTGGGCTATAACATTTTTCATCCTTAATCACACCCATTTATTCTAATATTCCTAACAAATGCATTTCCACATCAGTTTGTTTTTTTAAATATATATATATATATATCCCTTTATGGGAAGCTGTTTCCTGTGCACTGAAAGCTAATTGCAAAAAAGGTAAGGAAAGTTAATTACTACAGGAAAGATAATCTGCAAAGCACTTCTCCATCTGTGAACATAGCTCATTTAACTACCAATACTACAAAAAAAAACAACAACAAAAAACAACCCCCACGGGAGAAAGGTTTTATTTGCACACTTCTGACTCTTTAAAGGTAAAGGGACCCCTGACCATTTGGTCCAATCGTGTCCGACTCTGGGGTTGCGGCGCTCATCTCGCTTTATTGGCCGAGAGCCGGCGTACAGCTTCTGGGTCATGTGGCCAGCATGACAAAGCCGCTTCTGGCGAACCAGAGCAGCGCACAGAAACACCGTTTACCTTCCCGCCGGAGAGGTTCCTATTTATCTACTTGCACTTTGACGTGCTTTCGAACTGCTAGGTGGGCAGGAGCTGGGACCGAGCAACAGGAGCTCACCCCGTTGCAGGGATTCGAACTGCCGACCTTCTGATCAGCAAGCCCTAGGCTCTGTGGTTTAACCTACAGCGCCACCTGGGTCCCACTCTTTATGCGATCATAAATCCAAGCAGAAAATACAATCATATTTACTCCAGTCCACAAAATGCATAAGAGTGTTTTTGAGACTCCAGGAGCCTAGGAAGGCAATGACATGCTGGTGGTTTTCTTCAGCCAAACATGCAATTTCACTAAAGGTCCCACCCAAGGAGCAGTGTGGTATCGTAACAGCAGAACAGCCATGCCACCAACATACCAGCTTGGCAGAAAAACTCCCTAAGCACAAAGAAGGTGGGGCAAAGGCTTTTAAAGAGTGCGTTCTCTGGGCAGATCCTGCCACTCTTCATTTGTTACAACTTGCAATCCTGCTTCTGAGCTATTGAGATGCCCATGATGAAAAATCCTGAATGGCTCCAAGTGCACACAATGCTGTTATAGCTAAGCTGATGTCTGATGTCAGCTATAACAGTTAGTTATAGCTAAGCTGATGTCAGCTGAGTGCTTGGGGGCATCATTTAAGCCACTGTGAAATCCCCAGAGTAACACAGCACCTTTGAAGAGACTTCAGAAAGCACAACTGGCCCAGAATGCAGCAGCAAGACTGATGGGCACTTCCTTATGAAATCATATCACACCTGTCCTGCAAGGGTTACACTTGGTACCAACGTGCTTCTGGGCATCATTGAAAGTGTTGATGAAGACCTTTTAAAGGCCTAAAAGCCTTAGGTTCAGGACAGTTTAGGGACCACCACCTGTCCATATCTGGAGATTTATGGAGAAGGCTTTCTCTGGTTCTCACCTACCACGGAGGCTCAGTTGCCAGGGAACAGAGAAAGCTAAACTGTGGGACTCTTTACTCTGGGAAGTCAAGTTGGCTTCCTCTTTTATGGTGTGTTGCGGAATGGCAAGACCCTGTTTTGGCAGGGGCTTGTTTTAATAGATTTATAGGTTTTCATCCCATGCTTTCAATCTGCTCCATGCTCCTGTATCACACTGTACTGTATGTTATAGCTGATTTCAATTGTTGTTAGCTTTGAGTGGTATGCAGGCAACAGAAAGGACAGGATATACAGTTTTACGTTGATAAAATTATTTAATCAAGATTAACATGCTAGACTATTTCAGGGTTTGGAATTAATTGGGTTTATAATGTACAGAGAAGAAGCCCAAATGATGAGAAATGGAGTGATTTCAGAAAAATGAAACCTTACGCAAGAAGTATTGAATTGAGCTGGAATTGCATAAGTACCCAAGAGAGGAAGATTAAGTTGGAAGAAATGACTTGCCCTAGCATCAAACAGGGTGCCTAGGAAGCTATAAGTTCAATGGTATGTCACCAGAGTCTCATATGCACTGTTGAAATGCCTACATACAACCTATTGCCATGTTAGTTGTTAACTAGCTGGTGAACAGAACCGTGTTATAGCAGTAGATTGTTATCACGTCAGTGGAAAGGAAGCATCATTGCTCCTATGAAAGCACATGCACAACAATTTAAATTTTTTAAAAAAGATGCAATATGGTTACACTACCTGCAACGACATCTGGTAGTACATCACTTCTGATCGTAAAATGGGTGTGTTAGGTCTAGAGCCTCAAATTGCTGGGAGGGCAAGTTGCAGGATATACGTGGGCATTTACTAGGGCTGGGAGGCTAAAGGAAAGCAAAACATTTGCCCCTTCTTTCCCTTCAACCTTGGGTCCTTGGGAATCGGAACTGGGTCTAGAGCAGTGTTTCCCAAACTTGGGTCGCCAGCTGGTTTTGGACTACAACCCCCATCATCCCTAGCTAGCAAGACCAGTGGTCAGGGGTGAAGCGAATTGTAGTCTGAAAACAGCCGGAAACCCAAGCTTGGGAAACACTGGTCTAGGGGATATTTGTCCCCAGGTGCTTGAACTGGGCCCAATCCCCCAGCTCAAGATCAATTTAAAGGAAGTTTGGGTAGGGGATTAGCTTTGGAGGCCACATTTCTAGGCCACTTCTCCATGCACACACACCTGTTATACAAGTCGTACAGTTATAGGTTTTAAATACGGTACTTAATATATGAAATCAAATCAAATCAAATATTATTTATTGCATTAGCCATCTGGCCATAGCACATAATGCGAAACCAGGCGGAAACCTGTCGTGAATGTACATAAAATACAACAGATACATTTGTACATTTTGTACAAATACATTTTAAAACTTTAAGTATAAAATCATGCTGAGTAAAACAGATAAAATAAGAAGCAATAACAGGGCATGTCGACAGTGACTATGTCAGGAAGTTACATAGGGCTAGGTCTAGGGCAAGTTAGCCGAAGAGGTGGCCCTGAGTTTCAGTGCCTGTAAAATATAGATAGCCACACCACGTGTGACCAAGGGGTTGGCATCTACCAATAAGTATTTCATGCGGTCATCGTCCTGGGCGATGGTCGGTGGGATTAAGAGGAAAAGCCTGGGTCTAACTGTAACATATAGAGGGCAGTGGAAGAAAAAATAGATAAAGTCCTCTATCTTTCCCTTGTTGCATGGGCAGAGTCGAAGATCCAGCGGAGTATTGGAAAATACACCCTGTAGGAATGCTGTCGGGATGGCGTGGAATCGTGCTAGTGTGAAGGCCCTTCTTAACGTGGGATTTATCAGGTCACTCAGATAATGGGCCGGAGATCTGACTGCCTTCACACGAGGAAACCACGTGGATAATCTGGCCGCGTTGGATAGTGCTAGATCGAGGGCTTCATCCTTAGCTAAAATATTGTACATGGTGTTTTAATATATGAAAACACCATGTACAAAAGGCAAGCTCTCTCGTGATGTCTTTGCAGCATCCACTAGATCGTTCTGTAACCTTAATCCGTTTTCAAGAAAACCCTAAAATCGTTAAGTTCCTACCTACTGTGTCTCCATTAAAATATGGTTTTAGAAAGAATATCCTTTATAATGCTGCACTGCACAACACTTCAAACATCAACGCAGAGGACCAATTCCTTCTGCACTCCAGCAAGAGAAATCACGAAAGCTTTCCAAAGCTGAGGCCTGCACTGCCACCAAGTAGCAAAAGTACAAACAACAAAGCAACAGATCAAAAGAAAGAGAACAGGATAAAGCTTGAAAAGGAAGGGAATTAACCAACAGATTTGAAATGGGCATAGATGCAGGAGACATCTTCAGCAGCTGCTACAAAAATGCAAGAAATGTTTTACAGTGGTTAACCTCCTAAGGAGATACCACCTCTTTTGCGGTCAGCGTGTCTTTGTACTTCCAAGATATGCAGGTAGAGATTAGAAAAAACCATGGCACTAACCCAAGCAACAATTTGGTAGCTTGGATTTCTTTCAAATTCTATCTAACTGACACTGCACATTCACCTAAAAGCAGTAAAGTAGTCTGACGCTCTGCATAGCAACTTTCCCGGTTGGGAGATGAAGAGAAGGAGCTGTCAGCATCCCAGTTTTTAAAATGGGGAGTGATGAAGGGATAAAGGTACCCCTGACCATTAGGTCCAGTCGCGGATGACTCTGGGGTTGCGGCACTCATCTCACTTTATTGGCAGAGGGAGCCGGCGTACAGCTTCCGGGTCATGTGGGCAGCATGACTAAGCCGCTTCTGGCGAACCAGAGCAGCGCACGGAAACGCCGTTTACCTTCCCGCCGGAGCGGTACCTATTTATCTACTTGCACTTTGACGTGCTTTCGAACTGCTAGGTTGGCAGGAGGATGAAGGGATACTTAAGCCAAAACTACCTTTCCCAGCTTCGTCAAGCAAACTCACATTGTTTTGTCAAAATCAAAATATAACTTGTTTTCAAGGTGACGTGGCACCTCTGGGCAGTGGAGAAGGGCTATGAGGACATCTGGAAGAATTGCAAAGTGTCTTCCAGATAATCCTTAAGATGAGCTGCAGGCAGATAAATCAGGCCTGCAGACTTGCAACCTGCCAAGTCAAATGCAAACTGCCACCAGAGTATTATGATATACCAGCTGCTTTTTGCAGCCCTAGGCAGACAGTATAAACAGGAAAGACCCTGGTGGGCTGCCATATTTTGCTGGCGGGCTGGTACATTGTGCAAGCCCAAGATAAATGGATGAAATGAAAACTTAGGTTCATCCAAATGGAAAACCCCCTGTCCTGCAACAATGCAGGATGAAAACATGAGTGTTAGGCTCTTTGCTCAGATGCAGGAGGGTATCTTGTCTGCTTGCGGGGTGTGCATGCAATGAGGCTAAGCTTACTAGCAACTCTGAGCTTTGTCCTGAAAGCTCCTGAGAGGTCCAGTTTCTGTGGAATGATGCTGTCACAAAAGGCCAAGAATTAGAATTTTCACTGCAAGTAATTCTGGGGAGCCTTGTGCAAAAACTATAATGCCAGATGGCTTCATGTGATTTATTTGTTTTAAAAGAGAAACACCTGACGCCGAATAGCAGCAGCAAACAAAATCTGTTTCTATCATTATCACATAGTCTGGAATTTGGGAATTAAAGGCCATGAGCCTGTTTGCTCCTACTAGCGTTGCCCATGATCAGTTTCAGGACAGCAATGTGTTTCAGAAGGCAGCCAGGGCTGTTGGCGCTGTATAAAAATCACTTCTAGTACTGGAAGAAAAAAAAAATCCCATTCCTGAAGGGAACACCCACTCTGGAATTTGCTGAAGAGCAATACTTAAGAACAAGCAACAGAAAAAGGAAGGAGTGGTCCTATTTTGTTGCTCCCTTCTTTTTGGCATTGTATTAGCAACAGCCCCTGGACAGTAGCAATGGAAGGAATTCTTGAATGAAGAGAGTAGAGAAAGACAACATGTTCTTAGAATCCTTATATTTAAATATGAAACAGCTTTCCTCGCAGAGTCAGAAGACACGAGAGAATGTCTCCAATAAAAGTAGAGTTAAGCAGCAACTGACACCACACCGGTGGCAAAAAACCATTTTGGAGATCAGGAGATCAAAACATACAGTTTCCAGCTACTTGAGCTGCAAACTCTGTAGTTCTTTGTTGTTGTTGTTTTGTCGTGTCCGACTCTTCATGACACCATGGACCAGAGCACGCCAGGCACTCCTGTCTTCCACTGCCTCCCGCAGTTTGGTCAGACTCATGTTGGTAGCTTCGAGAACACTGTCCAACCATCTCGTCCTCTGTCGTCCTTCCCCAAACCTCTCTCCAGCTTGGTTTTCATCAAGGTGAAGATGTATCTGGGCCATACCACTTCAGGCAAGAGTTCACATTGACTGAGCGCACGTTCAAAAAAAGGAAAATCTTCCAGAGAAAACTAGGTGTCAGGAAGAAGAGCTCTAGCTTAGCTTTCGCTGTGTACAATTCTTGTTGCACGGAGAAGCATTTAAGCAGGCTGAAGTGGTATAGTCTTGACACAGGGCTACCACTTCAGCTGTGAAACAGGTTAAGTAATAACAAAAAGATATTGCCTCTGTGAGTGCAGAAGGGATCTCTTATCACTAAGTAAGCATAACTCATTCCTGCACTAATGGGTTCTAGGGCAGAGAATGTTTCTTGCAGTTCTCCTTTTAAAACATAAAAACACTGAAGACCCATAGCAACCAGCACCACCCTAGCAAATGACATATCTACTTCCAAAAGGAAGTCTGCAAGAGGTCCGCCGTCACCTCGCCCCCATTAGTCACAAGGCGCACACCATGCTGAGATGCTGCCACATCAACTATTTGCATGAGGTTTAAGAGCTGAAAATGAGCAAGGCCTGCAGCTAAGAAGTTCCTGTTTTGTTGCTGCGTGTTTGGGCGATAGGAGGAATCGCAGCGGACTAGAAAGGAACCAGTTTTGCACAGCGACTCATGAACACCGAGTTAAATTCCAAAATGAAGTTTTTTATGACTACCTATCTTTTCAATATATCTTAAGAACAATTTGCATTTTTTAAAAAAAGGCTACAGCACCAAAACAACAACAACAAACTATTGATCCACTACTGCAGGCATGTCCAACAGGTAGATCGTGATCTACCGGTAGATCACTGGACGTCTGCAGTAGATCACTGGTAGATCATTGGCTCCCCCTAAAGAAGCCGAACAACTGTGGCTCCCCTAAAAAAAGCTCAACATTTTACCTTCTCCCTGAAAAAACAACTTTGACCTGAACCCCCCAAAAGGGGGTAGATCACTGCCAGTTTTTAAATCTGTGAGTAAATCGCAGTCTCTTGCTGCAATGGCCAGCACGGGCACATAGTGGCTAATCTCTTAATTCTGAATGAGAAACCAGAAGTAAGCCACTGGATTTGTCTGTGTCCTCCCCACAGTCTGTCCCCTTCCCGGAGCGAATTCACTGTTCCTGCCTTAGCTACAGTTAAGCAGCACATCAGTTCTTACATTAGCTGTGACCTGGTTAAAACTAACCAGGTTTCTCACTTAACAAACTAGTAAAAAGGATCCTGGATACGGTCCTGAACACAGATTAAGTGCATCTGAGCACACAGTTAAATCTTGAATACAGGAGGCAAATATGCTAGAATGAACTGGAGTGAATTGTTCCAACTCTACAGATTGGCACTAAAATCACAAGGAGTTAAACGAGGTTTCTCGGCAACGTTTTCTCAGCACAGTACTCAGCACTCTTCTGACAATATACTCTACAAACTTTAGAGCTCATGGGGTGGGGGGTGGAGGGTAAGCCTAACAGAAATATTTTTTTTTAAAGCATCTTAGAAAAACATCACCATGCAGCTTGAGCCTGTTCTTCCCGGATCTCAGCTTAGCTTTAAGTGTATGGTAATGTGTCTGTGTAAACGGCAAAAGTGTTCCCAAGAGCACCACAAACACAAAGGGGAAGCTCTCAGCCACAATGTTTATCCATCTTCTGAGTGGTAACAACAATATACAGTATTGATCTCCCCAACACCCTCATGCAAGTACAATTCAATTAAAATGGAGGTAACATTGTATTCCTACGTATAGCTAAACGGGGGGGGGGGGTCAAAACTGTTGCTCAAGGGGGCAAGCAAGTGGCAAGCCTGGACTTACAGATGTAAAGGGCAAATCTATTTCTCTCCCCTTCCCCAAAACTGACTTCCAACAAGCTGGGAACGCAGTATGGGAACATCCCACGAATTTGGCTATTGGCAATGCTATTTTCAACTTACATGAAGGGAGATAGATCCCTGCCCCAAGGAGTTTACAATCCAGAGATCATCAGTCAGGGACCCAGCAAAGAGAGAAGAAGCAAGGTTAACAAGGGATGAGTGCATACAATCTCTGCCCACCAGCTGTGTGCAACACACACACACACACACACACACACACACACACACACCCTCCAATCAGCAGGCTGCAAACAAGTCTTGCAACTGCTTTCCAATAGTCACCATACATGGTGTAAACCAGACAAGCATGAGGTAATCAAGAAACGAAGCACATGCATATAAAGAATGAAAGTGCTGTTTTAAAACGAATTTCTCTGCAAATGCCAGGTCGCAGAGATCCAATCTCAGCTAATGCTTCACTACTCAGAAATCCTTTTTCAAGCCCCAAATCAAGAACTTCCACTTCATCATTTAAAACAATAGTGGCTGCAGCTAACTATCAGGAAGACTTCAGCGTTAATATTTGCTTCACACACACACACACACACACACACACACACACACACACACACACACACACACAATATTTACTACACAATAGATCCATACAAAATGCTTAGAGATCTTCCATACTGAGGAAAATGGAGTCTCAATTATCTACCAAAGGTCCAATATAGCTGTGCATCAGAACTGGAAAACTCCCAAGTATGTGGGTGCCATGTGTTACCAATTAGACTGTTTTATTACTGGCTTCCTTTTGGCTACATCTAACCTCGATTCTAGATTTTTTGATTTTGGGACGTCTCAGGGTTAGAGTTTCTGAATCGAGACTCCATATTTCATCCTTACAATTAGGCAATGTAGTAACACTGCATTTAAGAAAAGTGCAGTTGTTTTTTGCAGGGAAGGTTTTAAGCAACAGCCGGTTCCAGGGAGCGAGCAATGAAACATGGGCATCGGACTTCACCATCTCCAACATGCATGTTAGGATTACAAGTGTGAAGGCACTACACATTAAAATCTCTTTGTGTGCATGAATTTAGGCCACCAAGGTAGAAAAGCATTTGGTCCAGCTTTCTCCTTTGATGTGCTAACCTCACCCATTCAGGAAGATGCATTCAAATATGATATCCCACAAACATTATTAACTGAGTTGGTTCACTGCCATGGGGATTCTTACTTCGTCAATAATCAACATCTGAATCAGTGTTAAGGTTCTCCATGCCTAGGAAAGGTACTAGACAAATATTATCTGGTATCTTCCCCGCCAAAGGTACTTTTGAGAACTGCGATCACCAGAAAACGGCTGTTCATGTATCTCAATGATAACAGATCAAAAACATGTAAGTTTAGAGTCTAGTCAAAGTACAGTGGTACCTCGGAAGTTGAACGGAGTCTGTTCTGGAAGTCCGTTTGACTTCCAAAACGTTCGGAAACCAAGGCGCGGCTTCCGATTGGCTGCAGGAAGCTCGTGCAGCCAATCGGAAGCCGCGTTGGATGTTCGGCTTCCAAAGAACGTTCGCAAACCGGAACACTCACTTCCAGGTTTGCGACGTTCAGGAGTCAAAATGTTTGATTCGCAAGGCGTTTGGGATCCAAGGTACGACTGTAATTCATAAAAACAGACAAGATTCATTGCGGGGCAGGGGGATGGGGACACGTGAGTGTTGTAAGCACGACAGGAAAATCACAATATGTGTGTTATTCTTGAAGATTCTATAGAACTCATTATTTTGGAATGTTACCTTCTTGCCTTCACCCTATATGTACTGATTTGAATAGGAGAACTGTATGCTATATTTAAAGGTCTGCATGTTGCCTCGGGGCCAGGGTAACCAAAGTTGTGACAGCGGCTTCAGATGCCACCCACTCAGGTAAATTACCACGTAAATTGGCCATATCATCTCATTGTTAGCATTTACCCCGCCTGGGGCAGGTTGTGAGACTGCCCCAAAGCCAGAGCAAAGCCAGGTGCGCACATCCCCCGGCTACTGAGAGTCCGGTGGCGCAGTAATATGTGATTGTTCCCAGATTGAAGAACAACACACACAAGCCATAAATAAGGCTAAAACTAATTTATTGTTTTAATAGCGCAGAGATCCCAACATAGAACGGCCAACTCTCAGGTGTTGCCATCTGAACTGGCCAGGAACTACAGCTCTGTGAAGGTAATTCCTTAGAAGATATTCCTAGTTCCATTCTTCAAAAAAATAAATAAATAAAATCACAGCTTCTATTTTTTCCAGTAAATGGACAACAGCTCTCCCACCCATTGAGTTCACATTGCCTGAATTCACAACCACTGTATTCATGAGGACTGGCCTGTTTCTCCAATTGGGGAGGGGAGTGGGGGATAAATGTTTAGTTCCAACATCAGTGACAAGGAATCCCCCCCCCCTTTTACGTTCATTCTCACGGTCCCAACATGACCCTGGTGGGTTGAAGTTGGCTGCACTTTTGAGGCATCCTACACTGCCCCCAACTTTCAATTCAAGTGAAACAAACAACCGACAAAGAACTGAGGCAAAAGGCTTGGCAAATGGCAAGCATACATGCAATTCCTGTTAACTGCATGTTAGACAAGGCGGCACGCAATCTCCTTTCTTTGAGATATCTTTATTATAGCCTGTTCTGAGTGTTTACCAAAGAACATTTTTTTTTGCACAGGATTCTGAACACATCACACACAACCAGTCTGCACAAGTGAAGCTCACCCTCTGAAATTCTACAGACAGAATATGGCTTAGAACCGTAGAGGAATTGTAGGGTTGAAGGGTACCTCAAGGGCCATCTAGTCCAACCCCCTGCAATGCAGGAATCCTGCCCACAGGCATCTCTGGTTGGGCTTGAACCACCAACCTTCTGGTTAACAGCAAGATGTATGTGACTTTGCGTAGAAACTCGCCTCCTGTACAAAGATAAAATTCACCTTTTTGCTCCTGGACCTGGCATGTGGCCCCTATAAGGCTGCCCCAGAGGGTAATGTGGCCCTCTGGCTGAAATCGGTTTCCCCACCCCTGCTTTACCAGGTGAGACACACAAAGCTAGTGCGTTTAGCTTACTGGGCCACAGAACTCCTATAGGCTTGTGCTACAGTCCCCGTCCCCCCATATGAGTCTATCTAACTTTAAAGGGAGAAAAACAGAAGTAAGTTTGGACTCGACTGGACAGTTCAAGGGACAGCGATTTCTAAACAAATCCAATTCACATTCAAAACATGTGCCTAGTACCCGTACGCCAGATTTTTCTCCCCACAAGAAAGCAAGCACAACAGAGCCCGAAGCTTCTACCAGTAGTGAAGGATGCAATTTAGAATGCTGGCCCAAGCTGCTGGAGTGTATGAATGAATCACTGTGTCCCAGGCTCTGGCTCATTAACCTTTACTATCACTTTATAGGAATGCTTACACAGCTCCGGTATAGCACCACTGTACTCACACTTGCAGAAATGCAATTCCACCAGGAATTACAGGGAGATGACTATAGATTAGTAATATAAAGCATCTACTTGCATGCAGAAGGCCCCCAGATTCAATTCTCAACATCTCCAGGTAAGGGGTCTGGGAGAGCCTGCTGTCCGAAACCTTGGAGAGCAGTTGCCAGTCAGTACTGACAACATTGAGCAAGATGGACCAGTGGTGTGACTCCATATAAGGTGGCTAAGATGGCTAGGATAGCTCAGTCGGTACATCATGAGACACTTAGGGTCATGTGTTCGAGCCCCACGTTGGGCAAAAGATTCCTGCATTGTAGGAGTTTGGGCTAGATGATCCTCGTGGTCCCTTCTAACTCTACAGTTATGTGAACCCCTATGTTCCTGTTGCAAGAATTATAGAGGACCAAAAAGCAATCTAGCTTACTTATCCTGGCACACCCAAGATATTGACTCAGTCACCAACAGTTCAATCAGAGGAGGGGGAAATGCTATGGTAGATGTGCTATGCAACAGCAATAGTAACTGATGCCTCCAGCAATGAAACATGCTTGCATGTCCAGAGTAAGCAATTTGACTGGGATGGAAATGTCTTGCCAATACCAAATACAGTGGTCATTCACACTCTGAAAATGAACCAAGTTAGTCGACCAATATTTCCCAAGGACAATATTTGGGAAGATCCTGTCTTTCTCCTTTCAGTAAATGTTTTGATTCCACAGCAAGCTTCTGGGGTTACAAAACTGAGAGTATTGCCCCTGGAGTCAGCGTCTCCCATTCTATTACCAAAATAACAAGGGCAATATTTTGACTAGTTAAGAGATCAATAGGCGGCTATGGAATTACATACTCCCCACCCGTCTCCTCCACAGCAGAACTCCCTGTTATGCACCTGAACTATGAAGCATTACAAGAGCAAGGGGTTAATGAGTCAGGTGGTCATTGGGTCTTGCAGAGCACTTTTCAAGGGGCTTCATATGACCGAAGCATCAGCTGATCATTGGTGCTTTGAGGGGCATTCCTTTGCCACACAGTTTGATTTCAACCTCAGCAGGCAATAAGAAAAGGATCACTTGACAACATAATGTATTTGAGTGAAACGTAATTGAGGGAAGTTGAATTGGGGTTACTGATAGGATATTAATTTGAAGGTATAAGTTAATTTAAGGTGACTATATCTGAAGAGTAATGAACGGGGATAACTGTAGGTTTCAATGGAAGGTTACTGATTTGGGCTGACCTGCGGTAGGCTGCAAACTAATTTAAGAATGTAACCATACTGATTTGGATGGGAAATTGATTGGCTTGCCTCCTTTGACATTTAAATTCTAAATCTGCATCTATAGGCACATATTTGCACATGCAAATATGGTATGTAATTATGTGTTTATGGAGTGATTCCCCAATCTTTTAAGACTTATTGGTGTCCCTGATTATAGTCCCTAGGGGAGGAGGCCAAAGCTGTTTAGAATTTGGTGGATCCAAGACAGAATGCACTTTGTAATAATCTGTACCAGCAACAACCCAGTTAGTGTGTTAATCCTGGAGCATGTGCGTAGGGCAATGGCAAAAGTGGGAATTGAAAACTTCAGGCTATATACCGGTAGTTGACATTTCACACCCTATCCATACAGTCTAGAGTTTCATCACGCACCACAAGCAGCTGTGGTTATTATTATTATTTGCAGGAACAGATGTTATGGGAAAGTATCCTGACCAGATGACATCTGCAGAAGAGGGCATGCTGTTACTTAGGATCCTGGGAACTTTGGAATCCAGAAATGCACAAAGTATGCAATCCTTTCAGCTTCTTCCAGAAGTGTAAACTTTGTGTGGAAAGGGAGACGAGTCATACACACTTTCACGATGGAAAACTATTAAGACAAGACAACCTGGGTACCAGGTGCTTAGGAGACCTGATTGGGCCACGACATACAAATGTTTTAAGAACATAAAGGTAAAGGTACCCCGACCGTTAGGTCCAGTCGCAGATGACTCTGGGGTTGCGGCGCTCATCTCGCTCTAAAGGCCGAGGGAGCCGGCGTTTGTCCGCAGACAGCTTCCGGGTCATGTGGCCAGCATGACTAAGCCGCTTCTGGTGAACCAGAGCAGCGCATGGAAACGCCGTTTACCTTCCCGGCGGAGCAGTACCTATTTATCTACTTGCACTTGACGTGCTTTCGAATTGCTAGGTTGGCAGAAGCAGGGACTGAACAACAGGGGCTCACCCCGGATTCGAACCGCCAACCTTCTGATCGGCAAGCCCTAGGCTCAGTGGTTTAGACCACAGCGCCACCCGCGTCCTTTAAGAACAGTGTGCATTAACAAGTTGCACATTTGCAGCAGGGAGCATCAATGTTTCTGACAGTGTGCCCACAGCAAACATGAGAGCTACACAAAATGTGAAGCAGCAGAATGGGAACCAATTGTCAGAAGTCTCTGTCTGCTGGGTGAGGGTGACCTTATTTTAAAGAGCAACCAAGCCATGAACTCTCCCACAAGCTCCAACAGACCCCACTTGTTTCAGAACATTTCAAGGAATAGATGCCACAGTTCCACAAGAAAGCCCTTTGTGAAACTCTCCACTTATTAGCAGCAACATGCAGAAAAACAGGCTTGTAAATAGTCACTTGCCTGAAAAGGAACTGCCTCCACACTAACTGGAAAGCAGGGAAAGTTTTATGTCCAAGTCTTTTTGGCTGTTTGTGACTTATTACTTGTATTTTATTGTCTAGATAAACAGCCAATGAAATTTGGCAGGATGGGTGACATATAAATGTGTTAAATAAAATAAAAATATTGGAAGTAAATTATCTATGAGGGAGGTGCACACTATTTGAGGCACCCTTCAAGGCTAGGTGTACACCTAAGCAGTTGGGACTTCTTTTGGTGTCACAAATATGCATTTGGAAAAATATGTGTATCATTTAAGGTAAACCTGTAAAGCACCAAGATAAGCTGTTGAGTGTGCAGTTCTTCACCAACCCTAATCTGAAGGTCTGTGATGAAATGTCCTCATGTCAGATGTTCTCCTTTCTTCCTTTGCTCCAAGTCTAATCACCTGAGAAGCCAACCATCATCACCCAGCTTAGGTGAGCAGATAGAAAGTTTTGCAGGCTAGTCCTTGTTTTAAGGGAGTTGCTTGCAAGGCTGCCTTCGATGATGTCGCCTTGCAATCGGTGGCCGGCGGTGCAGAATTTGGAGAGGGGAGAAGAACCAAGCCCAGAAAAGCCTCGCCTCACTTTCCAGGATAAGGCTACCTTAACCGAACTCCTTCTTCACTGCTTTTCAACTTTATTATAAAGTCCCCGCTCCACCCCGTGTGGCCAACGGGAGGCTCCTTCTTCGAATGCAAAAGCGTCCCCACCCTTCCCCCCACCTCGCCTCGCCTGCAACGGCGGCGCGGAAAAGTTCTGCCAGCCCCAGTTTGCAACATCCCGCCATTCCTCCATGATCCCTTGCGCCCAGAAACAAAACAGAACTCTCTTCCCTGCTCCCTTCCAGACGCGCTGAAGTCCAGGCAGCTTCTTTCCCAGGCAGCCCCTCTTCCCCACCCCACCCCGCCCCGCCCCGCATCTCTTTCCGCGTGGCTCCCCCTCCCCCCTCGACCAGTTCCCGTCCCTTAAATCGCGCCAGCCAGCCCGCCGCCACCGCAACCTCGGCGCGCCCTCTGGAGAGAGCGCACAGTCCCGCTCTCGACGCCGCCGCTGCTTGCAGGAGGGCGCGGCGGGCTCATCCCCGGCTTCCTGCCTGCGGGGATGCCTTTTGCCTGCCTGCGGGGAAGTTGTTCGCGGAGAGGAGGCAGAGCGGGAAGGAAACTGGGCAGGGCGCACGGAGCCCCCCAGCCGAGTCCCTTTGCAATGAATGGGGAAGAGCCCGGGCTCCGGCTCGCTCGCTGTCAGCGGCGGCTTACCTGTTGGTCACGCCGGCCGCCACCCCCAGCATCGCGGCGGCGGCGAGGAGGCAGGGGAGTCCCCGAGCCGCGAGCCTCGCAGAAAGCGCGCCGCGCCGCGCCTCTCCTCTCCACTCCTTGCCTTCTCGCAGGCGAGTTCCGCGCAGCGGCAGCAGCTGCAGGCGGGGCCGCCCCCGCAAGCCAGCACAGGAAGGCCACGAGGGGGGAAAGGGAGGGAGCGAGAGAGCCAGGCAGGCAGGCAGCGGCGGCGGCAATGGCGCGTCACCGGCCCAAGCACCCTTTGCTCCAGCCCCCTCCGCCGCCTCTTCCTCCCGCGGGGAAGGAGAGGGAGAGGTGCGCGCCGGGGGTGGCTCGCGGGCGGGCGGGCTCGCTCGGCCCCGCTTCCCAGGTCTTCCGGCTCTCCAGTGGCTCCAATTCTAAAAGCCCCGTTTCTTTTGCAACGTGACCCCCCCCCTTTTTTTAGCAGTGTGCTTTTTATATAAATATAAAAAAGCAAGCGCACAGACCCAACGGGTAACAGCTGGAAGTCGCCGTGTGGTCCATGAGTTGTTTTTAGAAATGGGAGAGGTGAATGGCTTTGGAAAAGGGGCCACACAAAAAAGGTAGGCTAGCGCTCAGGAGGACAATCCCGCCGCCTTATTTTGCTCGCCCCCCCAGAGCCGGCCCAATATATTTGGGAACCTGAGGCGGAGCCCAGAATGGCTCCCTGCCAGGGAAGAAAAGGTGAGGGGAAATTTAAATCAGAAACAAGGCGGGGTGGGAGGGATATTTCTACATCGGCATCACGCTGCCCCTGGGGATCCTGCCGCCTGAAGCGGTCGCCTCCCCTTGCGTCATGGGTGGGTTGGTCCTAATCTCTCCCCCCACCCCACCCGCTCCCCACTTTTTCCTCGGGACCCTCGCTTCAAGGGCACCCTTTCCTCAACTGCTTGACCCCTTTGAGCCCTGTTCTGTGACCATCAATTCTCTAGTCCAGTGTTACCCAAAGTGGGTGGTACTATCTCTTGTGGGGGGGTCGGATAACCTAGGGGGGCAAGGCAAGGGGGCGCTGGAGATGTAAATGACTACCAAACTTTGAAAAGCTGGTATCACTAGACAGCTCATCAGTTTTGTTGACTTAATTAAACCAGTTCTTTTGTCTGGGGGACACACAGGGGGAGGCATACCCCTAAACATTTTGTGAATCTTTGTACTTTTGTCCATTTACTGTACTGTATTTATTTTTCCCAATTTGAACTATAAAATTGTGGTTTTCTTGAGTCAAAATGAGAGTACCCCTAAACATTATTTTTAAGAAAAAAGCACTGAATTAAACTAAATCGTTTTAAGTGGATTTTGAGTAAATGTGCAATTATTCATTGTTATTATTTTGAGTTTTATTGTGTTGTTATCTCCCTTAGTGGATCATGCAAACCGCTACTCTGAATAATGCATTTTATAGGGTTTATGGAACTAGGGGGGCAGCGGCATGAAAAGTTTGGGAACCACTGCTCTAGTCCTTGGAGAATGACCCCCCCCACACACACACACTGCTTTTACAGTTCACATTTCCTACCCCTTAGCTGTGTTTGAAAGACAGCAGAAGGTTCTGACGGTTGCTTGCTCAGATTATTCACACATTCATGCTGGACTCTGGGTTTTGGACCTGTTATCTGTGACAGGCTTGACCCCAGTGGAGGCTGGATTACTGGGC
This sequence comes from Darevskia mixta, assembly GCA_034641385.1. Classification (NCBI taxonomy): domain Eukaryota; kingdom Metazoa; phylum Chordata; class Lepidosauria; order Squamata; family Lacertidae; genus Darevskia; species Darevskia mixta. The sequence continues at coordinate 4,127,469 of JAWWNH010000063.1, forward strand.
TCCAGCCCACCTTCTGAAAACGTAATGCAGTTTTTAAAAATTGTTCTCAAAATCTCAAAGCCACGTGCTTTTTCCTGTCCCCTCCACATTTTATGCTTGGATTTACAGAAGACTTTTTGTCAGTCTCCTCTCCTCTGGCGAATCTGCTCTCTGCACCACTCAGCCAGTCCTAATCCAAATGTGTGGCTACAACAAAGAGATCCCCCTTGTGTGTCCTAGCCGAAAAACCATGTGACTGATTGGAATGCCAGAAAGTCAGCCCTAGAAGGAAATCTCTTACTCCATCTGTTGTTACGAAGTCTGTCTAGCATATAACAGATGTGGGAGGAGTCAAGACTGCTTCAAAAGCATCCCTCTGTGGTAGCATTAGCCTTTCAAGAGCATGCATTGGTTCAGAACATGCACAGAGCTGTTTCCCGAAGGCCAAGAAGCAACAAGGAGCTACTTTTTCTTTAGTTTAGTACAGTTGTACCTCGGAAGTCGAACGGAATCCGTTCCGGAAGTCCGTTCGACTTCCAAAACGTTCGGAAACCAAGGCGCGGCTTCCGATTGGCTGCAGGAAGTTCCTGCAGCCAATTGGAAGCTGCGACAGACGTTTGGGTTCCAAAGAACGTTTGCAAACTGGAACACTCACTTCCGGGTTTGCGGTGTTCGGGAGCCAAAACGTTAGACTTGCAAGGCGTTCAGGATCCAACGTACGACTCTATTTTGTTTTGTGACTTTGCTAAGAGATTGCAAAACAGTGCAAGCAAGCAACAGTGGGTCTCGTAATATAATATTTTTTTACATACTCATTTTTGCATTTTTTAAAATATTGGGAGGATAAATAGTGGATGACCTGTGTATGTTTTGTGACTACAGTGGACGCTCGGGTTACGGACGTAATCTGTGACGGAGGCACGTCTGCAACCCACAGCGTTCGTATCACGCAGCGCTGCATCTGCACACGCGTGTGATGCAATTCTGCGCATGTGCGAGCGTTGAAACCTGAAACTAACCCGTTCCGGGCAACCCGAAAAGACGTAACCCGCAGCAGCTATAACATGAGGTATGACTGTAGTAGTGCAGCAATAAAATTGCTAGCACATTTGCAAAGCTAAGCTGGGTCTACTACCTGGTAATATGGTTTCAAATTGGATGGGGAACCTCTTGTTGAAATTCCTGCATTGCAGGGAATTGGACTAGATTACCTTTAGACTCAGTATGGAATTGGAATAAAAATATGTTTTATTCATTTGTATCTCTCTATTAAAACTTGACTTGGACCTGAACTGTGTAGTGTTCTGGTAAATGCTCACATTTTTACTAAAAATGAAGCTTTTAGCAAGATTAATATAAAATATGCAGCACTGACTGCAGAGCCTGAAAACTTCCTGGCACAATTTGGAAAGTCAGATGCCCTGAAAGATATCTGGTCAGGGAGTTGAATCACTCACCACTTTAATCATGTGCTAATGTCAAATGGATATGCATGACTCCTGCAACAAAATGTTTGACATTTATTTCTTCATTTAGTACATTAAATTGTTGGAAGTGGGATACAGAAATATAAAAACATAAAATCCATACTTAAACCACATCAAAACAAGAACAATATTTTTAAAAAATGAAAAAACAATCCAGCGGAAGGAAAGACTCCAGATTTTTTAAAACTATCACACAACACCGTAAGCTACTTACTGCATAGAAATTGCAACGATAATGAATTTGCTCTCTGGAGGAAGAATTGCATTTCCCCAGAACACAAAACAAACTAATCTGCATTTCTTAGTTTGGGGATAAATGCATTCACAGCTTCCTAAACCAGACTTTGCAGTGATTTAGGCAGTTTGCTTGGCAGAATCCCTAATGCTTTTTTTTGCTGTGTAAACAGGGCCAAGGATTGGGAAGTAGGAGATACAAGTTCCAGCCTCAAGGGAAAAGGAGGAAATGGCCTCTTTCACCTTTTGCATGCCTGCCCAAAAAAACAGTCATGTGACGAGGAGAGAGGAAGCACCCAGGACTCAAACCCGCACTGTAAATACTGTATGAAGCAATTCCCTATCCACTCAGCCACAACAACAGACAGGAAACAGAGGCAGCATGGAGTATTTTGGGAGTATTTTGTGTTCTCCCAAGTTGCAACCCAGCAAGCCTTCCTGCATCATGCGCTCCCCTGTGCTATGCTGTCTCCCACCCCACTTTGGCCGTCCCGTTGGCACATTTTCACCATTATAGCAGATGCACCAGCAGTGGTCCACTGGCATCTCTTTCATGGCAGTGGTGTCCCACCAGCAAGCACACGGGGGCTTCCACCATATCCCACAGCCCCTCAGCCAGCACGTCCCCTTAACAGCGCTACGAATTCTTGATTTCGTAAATGGTCAAATTTAGCTAATATTTGGGGCAATAAGAGGAGATGCCAGGCGAAGTGTAAAGATACAGGCTGACACCAGTTCTCCTGTTCACGAGAACAGGTGACGGAGATGGCATCAAAGAACAAAGATGTGTGATGGCAGGGTCAAAATGTGAGACATTCAGCATAAGGTGAGGAGGGTGAATTTCCTCCCCCTCCCAGCCTTTCTTTCCCCTCTACTGAGTTTTGCTCCTATTCGCCTAGGGACTTGTTAATCTTTAAAATAGGACCGGCATATTATAAGGTTTCGCTTTCCTCTGTGCACACACACAAAAGGCTCCTGTGTGCGTTCTTTACAAGTTAAAACTCTTTTGTACTCTCAGTGTGCATGACTGTGTCCCTCAACCCTGTATGCAGAGATTGGTACACAAACAGGGCTCCCAAGGGCTATTTCCCATCAGCCTCCGGGAGCTGCACCACACATGGAGTTTCCCAGCTGCACCAGAAGCGTGCCAATTGCATGCCTGTGCGATGGGTGTTGCAGTGGGAGTCTTCTGTGCCTCCTAGTAGGGCATGCACAGGCTAGGCCAGGCCTGAGCTCATGCTTAGTATTTATGCAAGGTTCAGCTGAAACCAAGCCACTTGTTCGCAAAGGAACTATACCGGGGGAGGCTGATGGCACAATTTACATTCATTTATTCAATTTGTATACCTCTCTTCTGAAGAGCCCAGGGTGGTTCACAACAGAAAAATGCAACACGAGAAATACAAAATACATGATCAAACTGTCAGGGTTCAAAACTACAGTGGACCCTCTAGTTACGTACCGCTCTGGATATGCAACTTTCGGGTTACGAACACGGTATACACTTATGGGTTTCACCGCGCGTGCATGCGCAGAAGCGCTCAATTGCACACTTGCGCAGAAGCGGCGCCTCTGCCTATGAACTTTTCGGGTTGTGGACGGACCCCTGGAACGAATTTAATTCGTATCCGGAGGGTCCACTGTAGTGATCTTGACACACAGACATAAAGTTATTGGGAGTAATGTTAGAAAATGTAGATGCCAGTGAAGTCTTCAGATTTCTGGTGCAGATACAGAGTTGAAATGGTAGGTCCAAACAGTTACACTGAGCCCCTTGGGCTTGCCGATTGGAAGGTCGGCGGTTCGAATCCCCGCCGTTGCTCTATCCCAGCTCCTGCCAACCTAGCAGTTCGAAAGCACACCAGTGCAAGTAGATAAATAGGTACCGCTGCGACGGGAAGGTAAACGGTGTTTCCGTGCGCTCTGGCACTTGTCACGGTGTCCTGTTGCACCGGTAGTGGTTTAGTCATGCTGGCCACATGACCTGGAAAGCTGTTTGTGGACAAAAGGCTTCCTCAGTCTGAAAAGTGAGATAAGTGCTGCACCCCGTAGTCGCCTTTGACTGGACTTAACCATCCAGGGGTCCTTTGCCTAACAGTTACACAAATACAGAGGCACAGAAACAGGCATAGGAAAACCCAGTAACAAAAATGCTATTTGATAAAAAGTGCTTTGGGCAGTTTTTCTAGGAGAGTTGTCGCAGAAATAGGTCCCAAGTTCTTCTTATGAATAAAGTTTTAAGAATTTCCCTTGACAGCTTTTCCCCCAAATCAGATTGGGAACAATATCCATTGTGCAGCTGTCTGTTTTTTGTTTTTGGTCCTGACACCTCAACTCTTTTGCAGCTTAAATTAAAATCCAATCTGAAAGGGTTGTGTGTGTGTGGGGGGGGGGAGAAATCATTTTCTCCCGTCCCCACAAATATACGATTCCAATATTTCTTTGGGGAAAAAACATTTTATTTGGAACATGATCCACATCCCATTTATATAATATTGACACACTCGTTGATTTTAAGGAGTTTTTAATCATATGGAAAATTTTCCAGCATATTTGAAACATTTCTGGTTCCTGCAACACCTTGCAAAGCATGAAAACAGCACCTAAACCTCTAGAGAATTAGCTATAAATTTCGACATGCCATTATTTACATTTAGTATAATGTCTCTCATTGTATATGTACCAACCGATTTCTTCAGACAGACTCATCTGCGAGTTCCCAAAAATAGCTCTCATAAAAGCTATGTACTGAAGAATGATTTATTATCATGGGCTGTACAAAAATAGGGCAAGATTACATTTAGTATATTGACAAGAGTTATGTCAGTGATCTGTTTGACTTCCTTTTTGATTCATTGCCAAGGTTCTGTCTGATCCTTATTAGAGACCGACCTTATGTATTGAATTCAGCCAGCTGGCTTAAGAAATAGCCAGAACATAAGAGATGTGATTTATCATGCCACAGTCTGAGATCTATGCATTCAAATTATGTGTTTACCCAGAAAATTGAATCCTCCAAAGTAGCCTGGTAATTAAATATTCTTCTATGCTTTCCCCCCATCTGTACTCGCAATTGCACTGTACAATTGTTTTAAATGCTGGGTTATTGTCTAAATAATCACATTACTATCTTGCTGACCATGTGCTATGTAAAGCACGGCAAATTCCTCATACTAAAAAAACAAACACTTTTGTTATTCCAATGTAGTACTTTTGCTTTAAGAGTATTTATTCAAGGCAGCAAGCTGGTACAGGAAGCAAAAATAAATGCTATGCAGTTGTCCCGTGATGGCAGCCTCCATTGTTTCGGTGTTGGGTATGAATTCAGAATTGGGTAGGAAACCTCTGCCCAATGGCTCACAACTGACACACCAGAGCAGAAAATACCAAGACATATTTCATCAAGTCATCTTTGTCTTGAAACCATTATGTACCCAATTGTCTCCCAAGTCAAACAAGTTATATCCTCTGGTCTAACTGTAGAAATACTACATTCCCTCCTAGCTACAAAGCTAATCCTTTTTAGGCTCTGAACAGTTCATGAGTTATCTGTTCCTGCAGTCACTAGCTGATAGTCTTTGCATCTGCTGTACTCTGGATTTATCGCTGGTGACTAGAAACTGGAGACAGCATTCCAGTGAAAGCCTCATCGGTGCCTTGTATAAGATTATAATGGCTGTAGCTGAATTCATGGAATCGTAAGGGACCACTAGGGTCATCTAGTCCAACCCCCTGCAATGCAGGAATCTTCTGCCCAACATGGGGCTTGAACCTACAACCATGAGATTAAGTCTCAAGCTCTACCAACTGAGCTACACCTAACGTACCCAGGAACTGCCTTTTTGGCAGCTATCTCCCACTCACAGCCAACAATGCAGTATCTTCTTTCTTTCTTTGGTGATCACTCATAGCCGAGTAAGATTGTCTTCCATAAAAACGGTTTTAACAATGAGTCCGTAAGTGACTGTGGAGGCCAATTCTGGACCCACACGTCCTTCTACAGTGGGTACATTGGTTTCCGGGCGGGAGTTGATCACGGTGTGGATTTGTCAAGCGTGCCTTCCTCTTAGCACGTTTCTCCCTTGCGTCCTGAGTTCGAGTGTCTTCAAAGCCCATGACACCTTTGGTAAAGGCTGTTCTCCAACTGGAGTGCTCGCAGGCCAGTGTTTCCCAGTTGTCAGTGTTTATACTACATTTTTTTAGATTTGCCTTGAGACAGTATTTAAACCTCTTTTGTTGACCACCAGCATTACGCTTTCCATTTTTAAGTTCGGAATAGAGTAGTTGCTTTGGAAGACGATCATCAGGCATCCGCACAACATGACTAGTCTAACGAAGTTGATGTTGAAGAATCACTGCTTCAGCACTGGTGATCTTTGTATGCAATATCTATGTATATCTAGAAGAATGCACTAGTGAGGTGAATTGGATTCTTAGATAAGTGTTTATAGGATAGCCTCAGTGATATTGCAGCCACCTAGGACCAGCAGGCTATGCACAATTTCTTTCATCCTTCATCAGCGAAAATATTTTGTTTCCTGGCTGGATCAGGTTGTTGTTCTGGATTCTTTTTGCAAATATCCAGATATTCTATGCAAGAACCCAAAACGTGCAATAAATCTTGTTTAGATACACGACTCATTGACTTAACATGTGATATTTATTCTCATTTGAATGTTTTTTTGAAGGTAAAAGATAGCTTCCTCCTTGCAGCAGGAAGAACAGGAACACACGTATGTATAGAATGACTCAGCATTACCAGCAGCCAATTTAACTGTAACAAATAACATTTAGAGGACCAGAGATTTCCTACATCTTGCTTTAGAAGTATAGCTATTACTGAACATGATGTAGAAATGTTGCTAGTTCCTCCGTGAGCACTAACAATTTTAAACTGTCCTTAAATCTGACATCTAGCCATATAGGAAATACAATGGAATAGGAAAAAGTTGCATTTAATAAATCTATGTTATTTTAATTCCCACCTATCTCTTGAAGTGGCTTTAAATACAGTCGTACCTTAGTTTTCAAACAGTTTTCAAGAACAACTTGGAACTCAAACGTAACAAACCCGGAAGTAGGTGTTCCAGTTTGCGAACTTTGCCTCGGAAGCCGAACATCCGGTGCGGCTTCCGAGGCTTCTGATTGGCTGCTGGACACTCCTGCAGCCAATCGGAAGCCGTGCCTTGGTTTCCGAATGCTTCGGGTACGACTGTATAAGGGTTATTATAGAAACACAATCACTACACACATTTACACTGAAAAGTCATGTTTTGTACTTCTTATTTTAATCAGCATTCGCCCTCCACAATCTTTCTTTGTAGTAAAAGGTTACATTGAGAGCAGGAAAACAGTATGTTACATTCATGAGTATAGCATTTTAATTAATATACAATCGAAAATTTCAAAAATAATGAACTATATGCATAATTTATTCACAGTCTGAAACAATAAAAACAGAATTTCAAATGACTTCAAAAAAGAGGAAAAGTTTGTTTTGTCACAGCTGTTAATAACATTGAAAATCGTATCCCTACCTTGCGATCAGTAGCAAGCATTCAGTCAAGCTAATGTGAAAACGGTGAAGAAAGTGCAGAGACAATTTCCTGCTGTTTAAATATCTGAACGTACACGGCAGAACATAAACCAAGACATCCAACTCTTAACTATCGCTGTAGGAGCTCACATTAGGGGGGAAATGATATACCACTTACACTGCTGCAGTGAAATAAATTAACGTCCACAGATTTAAAACTTAAAAAATTAAGGCATGGCTGTGCTCTGAAAACAGACCAGTTACTAAAGTTGTGCAAATGTATTTCTAATTAGCTATAGTGAATGAGAATTATGTGTAATTATTGGTGAGAAGCGGTTCGAGTGCTTCATATACCTAACAACGGAGCAGGCAGCCCAACTGCTTTCTAAATTAAAGATGGTAGTCAGTGTAGGTGGCAAAATATCTTAAGCTAAGCAGAGTAGCTGTGTTCTCATATTACCCTTTAAGAACAGGTGCATTCATCTGTTTTACTCCTGTGTCTGAAAATGCACGTTACTATCTTTACAGAACATAACAACATTTGGGCGACCATATCTTGGCTCAATAAAATGAAATATGGGTGGGTCTTTTGTCCATGCACACAGCCCCTTCACATTTCCCTTTGTGCAGGCTGGAATACAAAACAGGAAGTCTTCTTTTAACTTCAATTACACTTGAGAGAGAAGCAGCTAGCTACCTACCTTAAGGAGTCAGCCGCTTCTATTCTTTGTAACGCCGTAAAGAGTTGACACATAATCAGTATCGAATGCATCGCACTCACATCAAAGCACATCGCAGACACGTCAAAGCAGTTTAAAACGAACTTATAAGAACTTATGCAGCAACCTTCTCCAGACCTTCAACATTTTAATCTCAACTCATCTCTCACTTATTAGTAGCAGAGAGAATAACTGGACTTGTAGCATATAGTGGACGGTTGAGCAGATGAATAATGAGCAGGGCTCACATACCAAGAAAAGAACCCCCAAAATTGGCATGGCTGTTCTGTAAGAAACCTTGTTTTCAGTGATAGCTGAAAGCATTTGAAGGCAAAAAAGAAGAAGGGTAGAAACACTGCAGGAGAACAAGTTACCCGAATTCTCACAATTACCAAGACTAGTTTTAGAAAGTAATTGTTCTGCTTCTAGAATTGTGTACAAAGCAACGTGAAGTATGGACCCCTTATTAAGTGGTAAAAATGCATCTTTCCTTGGAAGAGCAGCCTAGCTGGAAATTGCACAGACCTGACCCTTTCCAGAGAACCCTCATCTTTGATGACCACTGACAATTATATTTAGAATTCACAACCTTCAGCAAACTCAATCCTATTTTAGGATCTTCCCTCAGTAAATTCGTGAGCAGCATAATCAGTGACGTCAGTGGCTACTTAAGAATCAGTACAATGCATTTCCCAATCTTTTAATTTAATGAAGTTTTTTTCCGTTTCATTTTTGAAATGTCATTTTTTAAAGCATCTTCTTCTTGGTGCTCATTAGCTAATGATTTTAATGCACAATTCAAGAGGGTATATGACACACAGCAGAATCCAGAACACTAGATATTACCTTATTAAGCTTGAGAAATCACTATATGAGTTTGGCAAGATTCCTAGAATTGAATAAATTGAATGTAGGGCAGACAGCCAGATTTTATTTTTATTTCTGTATGCCCCTCTTTCCTTCTGAGAGACATAAGCAATTTATAAGCTATGTCTTAAAGTACTTTGACGAGAAAAAGCATGCCTCTGATGCTGCTGGTCATTAAAGAGGTGGTGATTTGAACAACAAAATTGGAAAACACGTGGTCAGACCTGTCAACTTGAGTCTTACTGATACTCACCAACTTGTATAGTGCATTTTTTTTTTTGATAAATAAAAAATGAATATGTCTGCTGAAGTCGAACATCCCAAACCAGAGTTCCGGTGTACATAAGGTATTTCTCCAAGTGATGGGAAAGGGCAGCTCCACACACACACACACACACACACACACACACACACACACAAAATGTGGAGCAGCTCTTTCAGACTGGAGAGCTTAACAGATGAACAAGGCCTCGCACACCTATAGCCATAGGCTGTAAAGGAGACCAAAACCTGAAACCAGAATTCGTTGTCCACACGTCTTCTACAATCCTTAGTAAAAAAATCGGTTACCTGCTTAAAATGGTCAAAAGAGAAAACAACACAAGCTACCCTGGGGCTACACATATATATGCTTCATTCTTCAGTGTTGAGATTCTTCCCAGTGCAACTGCAAACTCTGAACGTTTGAACAAACGAGAAGTCTTATCACAGTCTTATCGCAGTCCTGACCAGCTGTGCAAGTATGACGCCCAGCCTGAAGGTTGCGATGTGCTCTCTTCCTCACCTTACAAAAGATAAACACACACACAAATCCTTTAAATACGAGTCAATGACAGGTTTCCGATCACACAGCTAAAAGCATGATTCAAATGGCCAGCGTATTAATTGTGCCTTAAAATGTGGATTTCGAACCTGACTTGAGTCAGAAGCTACCTGTACAAAAAGTATAGTTAAGCAAGAATTGGCCATGGAACCACTTCCTTGCAGGATCTAGGAATGACGGAATCCTAGACGTAGAATCACAGAATTGTAGAGTTGGACGGGATCCCTGAGGGTCATCTAGTCCCACCCCCTCTAATGCAGGAATCTTCTACCCAACATGGCGCTCAAGCCCATGACCCTGAGATTAAGAGTCTCATGTTCTACTGACTCAGCCATGTATAGTATAGCCATGTTAGTATTATTTTCAGATTGCAGTTCTGACAGTATGCATGCCCCTGCAGATAGAAATTGAGAGAAATCTGGCTCTCTTCCCATCTTGCTGCAAGCTCACCACCAAAGGCAACTGTCCCACTTCCCTTTCTCTGATAACACCAGTAAAAGGTAAAGGGACCCCTGACCATTAGGTCCAGTCGTGACCGACTCTGGGGTTGCGGCGCTCATCTTGCGTTACTGGCCGAGGGAGCCGGCGTACAGCTTCCGGGTCATGTGGCCAGCATGACTAAGCCGCTTCTGGCGAACCAGAGCAGCGCATGGAAACGCCGTTTACCTTCCCGCCAGAGCGGTTCCTATTTATCTACTTGCACTTTGACGTTCTTTCGAACTGCTAGGTTGGCAGGAGCAGGGACTGAGCAACGGGAGCTCACCCTGTCGCAGGGATTTGAACCGCCGACCTTCCAATCGGCAAGCCCTAGGCTCTGTGGTTTAGACCACAGCGCCACCCGCGTCCCTATAACACCAGTAGCAAAATAAAAATAAAAGCTTCATGTACCTTGAGCTATCGCAACTAGTCTTCCTTTTTCTTCTGGACTCAGCTGCAGCATGGTGTCTATGACTGGAAGAAGCCTCTCTCTTTCACTGCCCGATTTTAGGAATATAAACTGGAGCAGAACATTCTTCAGATATTCCAGATTAGCAACGGATTTTTCTCGCTCTTGGTTCCTTTCCAATCGCCTTATTTCGCTTTTAAGAAGCTGGAGACGAAAATCAAAGAAAGATCCCTTAAGATACCCACACGCGGATGGGAAGAAGTCCGACAAGGCACTGTAGTGACATGTTAAGACAAATCCTACTCGTGAGTTATAGTTAAATAAAAGTATGTATTCTGTTATACAGTCTTAAGCAGAGAATGTCAATTCAAATAAGAAAAACAGCTTCAAGTTCACAATAATATGTGTAGCTTCAAATTCAAAAATACAACTTCAAATTCAAAAGGTTTTTTTTATAAGTAAAGCCGGAGTGAAGAGTCGATTCAGGAAAAGCAACCAGGACAGGGCCCTGTTTCGATATGGATGTCTTCGTCAGCTAATTTTTGAGTTCATGTTAATTTGTAGAGTGCATTTGGAAGTATCATATAACTCTGTTTTTCAAATGTAGTGTCTGAGAATGAAAAGATCAGCTTGAAAAACTCAGATACATGCTGAGTCTACCGCTCTTAACCACTACACCACACTGGCTCTCGACTTTTGAGACTCTGGGGAGGCCTCCCTCCTACTTCATATTCTGCCTTTTTAACACTCTATTAGCCCACGTTCATTTACATTTTCTGACATTGCCCGACTCCTTTTCCTAGGGAAGAACCAAAAACTGTTAATAGGAGATTCCATTCTGTGAGAATTTGTTAGCCCTCACGATCACAAAGGTGGGGAAAGACAATATTTCTGTGAGCTGATGGGGAGAAGCTGGCAAGTTGTGGGAACGAGAATAGCACTGAGTTCACATAACCGCAACAGGATTTTTAGACTTTGCAAACAAAAACTGATGCACCATGCAGTCCACCAGAGCTTAGTAAGGGCATGCCTGCTAACCTTTATTTGTTCCATGAGGATGACATTGGTGGCTTCCGATTCACGCAGCAGTCCATTTAAGTGATCCGCACTCTTCGACGTGGTGTTCAGCTTCTGCACCAACTCTTCTTTGGTGAGTTCTGCTTCCCAATGTGGAGCTTCTAAAATGGTTCACAATAAGCCAGTTTCAAATGTGATTGGTGCTTCTACTATTTCTTATGGCTGCAAGGTGTGCATATGTTAAGGGGAATGCAGGTTGAGCAGGTTATGTGCATGGCAACCGGTGACGGTGCATAGAATCATAGAATCACAGAGTTGGAAGAGACCAAAAGGGCCATCCAGTCCAACCCCCTGCCAAGCAGGAAACACCATCAAAGCATTCCTTACAGGTGGCTGTCAAGCCTCTGCTTAAAGACCTCCAAAGAAGGAGACCCCACCACACTCCTTGGCAGCAAATTCCACTGTCAAACAGCTCTTACTGTCAGGAAGTTCTTTCTAATATTTAGGTGGAATCTTCTTTCTTGTTCGCCAGGTTTCATGAAGAACATGTGCGTACGTTTTTCGTAAATGTGCTGCCCTGGGATCCTGTCCCAATACACAGAATCTTTAACAGGCCGTGAAGAATGTGCATCTCTAGGCTGAATTTGACATTCCCTAGGCCATATGCACATCATCATGGCTCATGATGAGGGCTAAAACATGAAGAAAGTATGACAGGCCTCAATGCAACAATAAAGAAGTTGTACAACTCATACCAAGTTCTGTATTGGGCCAAAAACAAAAGTTTAAAATACAAACTGCCCCAATGCATGACCAAGCCTTCCTTACCAAATTTTGCATCAGGGGTATTAAGAAGCTGCTCCAACGATGGCATGTAAGTGTTGGCAGAAGATACAGACTCTGTGTCAGTGGTTTCCATTCCTTCGCCCTCCTCCCTGGTTATAGTGTGCACATCGAGAAGAGGAAGGTCCGTGTTCCTTCGCTCTCGCAAGTTCTTTGCTGGTAGGTTGGACGGAGCAGAACCTGGAAAAACAAGCCATTATAAAGCAATTCAGAGACAAAAAAAACAAAACATCTGGAAAGGAATTACCTAAACATTGTTAACAGCCTATGTTTTTTTTAAGTACTGCTCTACAACATAGAAATGGCCCAAGATAACGTTGATTCATTCCTGAAGCAGAATATCTAATCCAGGGGTCAGCAAACTTTTTCAGCAGGGGGCCGGTCCACTGTCCCTCAGACCTTGTGGGGGGCCAGGCTATATATGTGTGTTTTTTTGGGGGGGGATGAACGAATTCCTATGCCCCACAAATAACCCAGAGATGCATTTTAAATAAAAGGACATATTCTACTCATGTAAAAACACGCTGATTCCCGGGCCGTCCGTGGGCCGGATTTAGAAGTCGATTGGGCTGGATCCGGCCCCCAGGCCTTAGTTTGCCTATCCATGATCTAATCCCTATCCACCTGGATATAAAAAGAGTGACAGAGGTGGTTTTAGGGAAGCTCCGGCAAGCACTTGGAGAGCCAGTGTGGTGTAGTGGTTAAGAGCGGTGGACTTGTAATCTGGTGAACTGGGTTTGATTCCCCGCTCCTCCACATGCAGCTGCTGGGTGACCTTGGGCTAGTCACACTTCTTTGAAGTCTCTCAGCCCCACTCACCTCACAGAGTGTTTGTTGTGGGGGAGGAAGGGAAAAGGAGATTGTTAGCTGCTTTGAGACTCCTTAGGGTAGTGATAAAGCGGGATATCAAATCCAAACTCCTCCTCCTCCTCTTCCTTCTTCTTCTTCAGCTACAGGAAGGAGGGGGAGCCCTGACACCTCCACACAGCATGAGGCCTGGGGGAGGGGCAAATTTTGGACTAGCTCAGGGTGCCGTAATACCAAAGTCTGCCCCTGAGAGTAGTAAGAGTAAAACTGCTTGGCTCTGCAGAGGTGCACCCCCCCCCATAAAAAAAACCTCTGCTACCATCCTGCCTAACAGGAAAACTAGTCCTGCCACAGGACATTATGTAATAGGAGATTCGAATCAGTGACAGAACTGGCAATTCACCTTAAATGAAGCTGGGGAATAGAGTCCTAAGTGGAGTTTATTCGACAAGCACAGAAACAGTTGCTAGGTGAGCTCAGCTCAGCATTATTCCTTCCGTGAGTATCAGATAACTTACTTTTGGTGTTTGGCTCGCTTTTGAGTTGAAAAAGCTGGGTTTCTACTTTGGACAGCTGCTGTTGCAAGGTCTCCACAGTCTTCCTGTGCTCTTCTTGCAGGTGCCGGACTTGATCGCGGAAACTATTGCGAAGAGCTTCATTCTGGGCTGTCAGCTGGCTGACAATCTGTGCATGCTCCGACTTCATCACCATGTTTTCAGACTGGATCGTGCAGAGCCTGGAGGGTATTTCCACCCAGCCAAAGAATGTCCATGTTAGTTAAGGAACTGTTAATGATGTCTCAACTTAAGGGGGGGACGGGACAGCAAGAATTTATTGAAACATCTTCCCACCATAGGAACACCTAAGGCATGGAGGCCTTTAGCTCCAAAGATCCGCTTGGGCACAAAATTCAAAGATGAAACACCAGTCATCAGCACAAAGTAATTTACAAGGTGCAGAAACGTACTTTTCTCGGAGCTCTGCTTCCTTTGCCACCGTCTCTTGAAGAATTTTATTGTGCCTTTCCAGCAGAGTGTCGTGTTCAGACTGCAGTGACTGAAGCTCGGTTATATTCATTTGCAAGTTATGCTGAGTGTCTTGCAATTTGATCTTCAGTTGGTCTATCATATTTTCCATGTGTTCTCTAAGAAAAGAAAAACACACTACTAAACACTGCAAGCGTGTACCTTTTCCTTTTAAGTGTACCTTCCTAAACCACAAAATTGGAATTCTTCTGTGCTTTGTTAGTCTTCTATGACTGCATCTACATGGTTTCAAATCCATAACAGAATTGAAGAATATAAGGCTGACGGAAGTGATGAATGGATCTGAATTTTATCATACACATCCAAATCAAATCAAACTTTTGTACTTTGGAACAAGCGGAACTCTGCAAACAAGAGCATGGATGTTTGCCGCATTGTATGGCTGTTGCATGCTAAATGGACTGGAGAAGTCCAGGCAGGATCACAATGGCTGCATCAGAGGAGAGGGAAGTTAAACAGAGGTATATTTTAGTGTTACATCTGAATCAGACAAATATTAAGTGTAGTATGAACCTTTTTTGTCTCTATTTCCACTTGGAACTAAGTAAGATTCTAGATCTACTTTGCAAATACACTCTGGCAATCTGTGAACTGAGAAACTTTTGAGCCCTAATATTAACAAACGCCCTGAGAATGGAATTTTGATTTAAACCAGCATCCAACAAAGCCTTCCAACCATGCAACACTTACCTTTCCTGCTTGGTCACATCCGCTTCAGAGTGAGAAGACTTATTCTTCTGTTTTAAAACATTATGAACGCGGACTTTGTAGCTTTCAAATTCGGAGGTTACAGCAGAGTATTCTGCCTGCAATGACATATGGGGGGCAGAACGTTATTTCAATTTGCATAAGGAACAAAACCTAAAGAATTACTTGTGCTGCACATCCATTCACTCACTTCTTCTTCTTTTAATTAGAGAAATATTACACCCCACCCTTGAGCTTCACAGGATAATCTGTTCTTAAATGATGACAGTAAAAAAACAAAACACCTTTGTTTTAAAGGCACATCATTTGTAGCTTCAATGTACACATTTAATGCATGACCAAAGTACAATGCTATTTTGTAATCTAAGTGTAACCAACGACAACCAATAACAATTACAATGCAAGCCAGGGGCAGAAACCTCACAAGCCACGCTCCTCTTCCATGACACATCCTGCCATCACAAGCCAGTCCCCTCCTACACACACATCAATCACACACCTAGTTATAACTGACACGGATTCTGAGTCATTCTGCTTTGTAAACGCAACCAGAAAGATAGATAATTCTACGTTCAATTTGGAAGTCTGCTGAAGAGCATGCAAAAAACACTGCCCAGAAAGCAAAAACACCAATCATTTATCTTTGTGCAGTAAACACAAAGGGGTGGGGGTTCAAGCAGTACAAATGTTCTTTGCAACTGATTGAAAACACTTTGTAACTCGATTCCCCTTCCTGCTCCCCAAAATATCCTTATGGGAAATACAGCTTTTTCCACTCCACTCCGTTACCAAGTACAAATCCAGTTCGGGGGCATTCTAAACGCAGCTGAATTACCTTCCACACAATCATATTAATTTAACCTGTATATCGCAAAGCCTAAAATAATATCTATATACATACTGTGGTGCTTAGCATCTTTTAACTCTAACCTCCTTGCAATCAGTCAGACTTCTCTCTTTTATGCTGAATTTGTATCTACGACGTAGCAGCACTGGGAAAGTCTACCAGTCATGGATATATGGCAAAACCGAAAGAAAAGAAAGATACCAAACAGTTTTGCTCATAGGGAAAGATGACGAATTAAGTAATTCTCCTAAAAGAACTGTTGCATGCCATGGTGAGCATTTGGCCTTTTGAACTAAGACTGACTTTAATTAAAAACATTTTCTCTTCACAACAAGCCCCTTGGAGATCTGAGAGGCGCACAAAGCTAGGCAACTGAATAATTCATTTTTCAAAAATACTGAATGTCAGACAGCATCTCCTAACCTCTAAGCAACTGTTAAGATGCTTACTGGACGTTTTCATGGAGGAGCCATTCCTTAGGAATTGGAATCCCTCCCCCGCAAGAAAATACCTTTGCTGTACTACATTCCTCTTGAAGAGCTGCTAATTTCTGCTGATAAGTACTCTGAACCCTCTGGTGTTGCTCTAGTGAAGTCCGCATGTGTTCCTGTATCCTGTGTTTTTCTGAGGTTATATCAGCCAACTGAATCTGTAAAAGGACATTCACAGATCCAAAAGATTTGAATTTAGCTGTTGACACTGGTGTTTTTTCATTAAATGAAAAGTTATTGCTACAAGTTTCCATTTTGGATTGAACAGCAATAAGGAATATCAAATTGACAAAATTTGAAGCTTTTGACAACCCTCTGGAACAATTTTGGTGGCACAGGAATACCTTTACTTTGCTTTTTTCACTCTTTTCCATAGCAAAAGTGCTCCACTTAGTGGCTTAGCTCTGGTTGTTGCAAAAGAGGATACTGTTTTGTTGCTAAATTTGAAGATATATAAATGGCCAAACGTTTAACAAGTGACATGAAGCAATAAATTCAAGTAGTTGCAATTAACAAAGGGCTACTTGATATAAGGGATGCGGGTGGTGCTGTGGTCTAAACCACTGAGCCTAGGGCTTGCTGATCAGAAGGTGGGCGGTTCGAATCCCTGCGACAGGGTGAGCTCCCGTTGTTCGGTCCCTGCTTCTGCCCACCTAGCAGTTCGAAAGCACGTCAAAGTGCAAGTAGATAAATAGGTTCCGCTCCGGTGGGAAGGTAAATGGCGTTTCCGTGCGCTGCTCTGGTTTGCCAGAAGTGGCTTAGTCATGCTGGCCACATGACCCGGAAGCTGTACGCCGGGTCCCTTGGCCAATAAAGCGAGATGAGCGCTGCAACCCCAGAGTTGTCCACGACTGGACCTAATGGTTAGGGGTCCCTTTACCTTTTTACTTGATATAAAAACTCCCTTACACAGAAAGTTGCATGTAAAAACTGTGTACGTATGTCTATTTTGTCATGGAATTTATAGCCTGGAATTCCTGCAGCTTCCAAAAAAGGTATTCACATTGGGGGGGGGGGGGAAATGAGACATACCATTTTGGTCAAAGACTTTAGTCGTATATGACAAATAAAGGCTTGACATATCTCAAATGGCATGTCATGAGTCTATCTCATATATTAGTTTCACCTTTTAAGTTGAATTACTGAAAGAAATGACCCTTTCCACGATATTCTAATTTTTCAAGTTTCACCTGTATTTCTCACTGCACTCATGTAGGAAAAACATGAAATGGGTACAACATTGACCACTAAACATAGTGGAGTGGCATGAGTGGAGAACGGATGCAGCTTGGCGTTGGCAATACAATTTACAAGCTGCTTTTAATTTTATTAAAAGGGATCTATTTGGAACAACCCCGTCAAGCATTTCGGGCCCCCCCACTGATTTCAATAGGAGTTGTCCGCACACGCATAACTCTCTTCACTGAAATCAACAGGACTTAAAAAGGCTCAGTTTTGATTGGATTGTGCCCAGTTCCTTTATTCTCAGGCTTGAAATCTATCCTGGGCATTGGGTACTGAAAACGACTACAATGACATCCAGATCCAAAAGCATGTAATAGCAGTATGTACACAACTACTCCAAAGTAACCCCACCGAACTCAGTGGTACTTATCCTGGAAACTGAGTCTAAGAGTGCATCCTTCGTAAGGTTTTATTGATCTCAATGCAACTTATTTGTAAAGATGTAACAGCAGAATGTCATCTTGAAAAATGTAGTATTTCAAGGAGATAGCATGTATGATAGCAATTGATTGCAGTTACGGTTTTTAACATACAGCTTTAGCTACAACTCTGGGGAGGTGCAACACTGTGCATCTCACTACATTTTTTTTTGGGGGGGGGAGGTCTTGCCTTATAAACTTCAACTTGCTGCTGACTTGCTTCCAACTCCCCTTTTAAAGATGCTTGAAGCCTCAGAAATTCATTTCCCTGCAAAACAAGAGCATCTTGAATAATTTAGCACTATGCTGCAGAAGAGCAAAATTAAGCTGCATCATTATTACTTTGTCAGAAGAGAGAACAAATTATTAGAAAGCATAGGGACTTACTGCTTGCTTTGAGTCGGCCAATTCCTTTTTCGTTTTCACCAGCAGCTGTTTGATCTTCGTGTTTTTCCCCTCATACTCTTGTACAGAATTCTGGAATGATTCTAGTGAACAAAGTTGAAGGCAATTTATTCAGAAAGCAAGCAGCAGAACTTTCGATGAAATTCTTCCAGATTTTCTATAAAGGCTTGGAAAGAAGAAATGAAGTTTCCTTCTTGCTCCTTAATTTAAACTTTTTACTAGAATTAAAACTATACCAGAATGTTGCCATTTTCACTTTAAAATACTATTTTCAGATAAGAAATGTTTTAAACCCAACTAAAAATCTAGACATCCTTTTAGAAGAAACAGAGTGAATGAACAGCCATAAAGATTTATCATCGATGTGAAAAAATATTTCTAAGGTTTGTTGGCTTTTACAACGTACTGAACTTTAAACATTTGTGAAGTGGCATATACTGCCACTGCTTTGTAAATACTATGGCACTTTGTTAATCCTAACAAAATAATTTTGTTAATCCTAACAAAATAATTTTGTTAATCCTAACAAAATAATGTTCTTGCAAAGTTATTCCTGTGTACTGGATAAGAGGCCATTGACCTCTGTTTGGAGGATGTAGCTTCTCTGCTATTCTGAGGCATACCTATAAAACCCTCTGAAACATCCACAAAAACCTATTTAGACACAAGGAGTTTAGTGTGCTACTCACTGATTTCTTCCTGCAGAGTCTCTTGCTTCTGCTTCTGAATTTTAATCTCTTGCTCAAGGTCTTCAATTCTGCTGCTTTTGTCAGTAATCTTTTGATTAAGTTCTTTTACACAACGCTCATAATCAGCCATTTCCATGTCCATCATTGTACTCTTATGCGCATCCTGTAGGTTTACAAACACACGGCACCTGCAAGTTTTAACTTCTACCGCTGCTTTGGCTGGTCCTGTAGACCTAACATTCCTGCCAAACATTTATTCTTTAGCCCCATTTAGCATGCCACGGAATACCCAAATAAAAAACAACAAGACTCTATATATCAGGCACGTCCAACTCCAAAGAAACTGCGATCTACTCCCAGTATAAAATAAATGGCAGCGATCTACCCACTGTTGAGCTTTTTTTTGGGGGGGGGGTTAGCCAAAGTTGTTGAACTTTTTTTGGGGGGGGTAGCCAGAGTTGTTCAGCTTTTGGGGGGGGTTGGCCTCGGTTGAAAATTTAGCGCTTACAATTTCACGAAGCGCTACAGATAAGTTTGCTTTAGCTTTCCGCATTTCAAAACGTTCACAAATGCTGTGGCACCAGCATAGGAAACTAGCGCCAGGAGACGGAGGCGGGGACATTACTTGTCCATGATCGACCAAGATCGTGCGGCGATCTACCTGTCAATCGCGATCGACCGGTTGGATATCCCTGCTATATATGAATCCTCAGATTTCTCATGGGGCAGCGGTTTATGTGATGAAGGCTATGAAAGCCAGGGAAAGATTTTTGGTTGACAAGGATAAGGTCCCTTTTTCGTCTCTATAATCTGTCTACAATATATCTTTTTTTATCTGACGAAGCCATTGTTAAGGCTACATGTAATAAATTTTAATACTATTATGTAGATATATGTGTAAAGGCTTAGGCCTCACAATAAACTTTATTCTGATTCTGAATCACCAACATACTCGTGAATTGGCTTGGAGTCCCCATGCTGCATCAGAAGGTCCCTTGGCCTTTAGAAGAGACTTTGGAGAGGGGAAAAACCCAGTAAAGGCCTATTCTGTAGTTCTGCCTGCTCTTTTCTGGATTCTACCTTCTGAGTGAAAAGATGGCAAATATGCAAAGCCGGAAAAAAGAGAGAGGTAGATATAAACTACCAGTCTACCTTCTTTGCCAACTCCAGCTCTTCTAGAATTTTCTGGAGATGCTTCTTTTCTTTCTGAAGTTGTGTCTGAAGTTCTTCAACTTCTTTTACAGCATTAGTGTGGTCCTGCAAAAATTAAAAAAAAATAGCGTACGGGCTACTCATTCAGAAATAGCTATCTTATTCTGTCCTATTTTCTGCTCTCCTAACACATGCCACTCACCTTTATCTTTTGTTCTTTTAGAAGCTTTTCAGCTTCGAGTTCTTTATCAACTTTTGCTTTGACCCTCTGAGTTTCCAGTAGCTGTGATTCTAGCAGCTTAGTGTTAGTTTGCAAAGTCTGAATACGAGTCAAGAGGTCTTCGTTAGCAGAACGCCACTGGTCTTGCTAAAAATGATAGTAGCAACATTAGCAGAGTCAGGATGGGAAATATTCAGCTACACCACTTAAAACACTGCAGATTTCACCCAGATACCATTTTCAAAAGCCAGACTCCCCCCCCCCCAGTGTGAGGCTTAAAATAACTTGCTTAAAACCCTTCAATTCACACAGGTGTTCCCTGTAGTGTGAACAGCCATACTTTGTGTGCCACTAAATATATGCTACTGTTTTTCTGTATTTTATTTTGTATATGCTTTACAGTATTACGGCATACACCATTCTGATATTTTCTACATTGAACTGCTCTGGAATTCTTACCCAAAAAAACCCCCTAACATAAACATACTTGAAAAATATTAATTGCTTTTAATGCACTTTTGTTACTTTAATGGCTTGAGTCCTGGATACATCAATCTCAGGAGAGCTTAAATATGCCTGATTCTAAGCAAATGTATGATTTAACTGGTTTCTTTCTGCAAATAGTCCCTAGTGGCAATGATACAGCACAAGAAAACTACTGCAGACAATCCTGTGTGATATAACATTTCAGTCAGCTGGAACAAATATTAATCACCAGAGCAACTTTCTCATAGTTCCCCCTGAAGGACAAAGATATCTAATATAAGTTATCTGCACAACATACTTAAAGAACAGCATTATTTAAGAATACATTGGGGTGGGGACGGAGAATCACCTGTCTCTAACAAAACTTATTGTTTCCACTTTAAAAAATAAATCTGTGCCACCTTCAGAGGCACTAAAGACTATCTAAACAATATTTTTTTTATGAAACTCAAGATTAAACCTTTATGTTCCTCTGTGAAAATAAAGAGCCAGGTTTCGTTATAGACTTTTTCTACCTTTGTATTTCAAAAAATTTCATTCTTTTGGATTGGTAGCAAATCAGCTATGATAGTGAAATAAAGCCTCCATTCCAGGCAGTACTGCTCTGAACTAAAAATGGCGTGGGCAGGGGGAAGAGTGGGGGTGCTGTTACCCTCAAGACCTGCAGTAGGTTTCTCAGAGTCATGTGGCCAGCCACTGTTGGAAATCAAAGTCAAATTCTTTATTGCATTAGCGTTTAGCCATAGCAGAGACCCAGCAAAACAAAAACAAGACAAACAATGCCAAATAAAACAACAGAGTACATAAGTCGGACTGTGCTGCAGGCAAAATATGGCATGATAAAAGCCTGAATTACAATAAAGCAAATAAAACTACCGTAATATCTAAAACAACTGAGGCCGATTGTCTAAAATTACTAATAGATATCTAGCAGATAAGAACCTGGGGTAAACTCTAAAAGTTGAACGAAAAACAGGGTGAGGAAAATGATGATGGTCCTGGGCTAGGACGTACTCCCTGTCAAGGGAACCCTGAGTTTCAATGCCTGCAGAATAAAAAAGACCACTCCGTGTGAAACTTGGGGGTTTGCGTCCACTAGTAGGAATTTCAGGCAGTCATCCTTAGATATAATGGAGGGCGGGATCAAGAAAAGAAGTTTGGGTCTTATTGAATCGTAGAGGGGGGCAATAAAAAAAGAAATGTAAAAAATCCTCTATCTCTTTCATGTTACAGGGGCAGAGGCGCTGATCAATAGGGATCTTGAAGTGTATACCCTGGAGGAAGGCCGTAGGTAGAGTATGGAAGAGGGCCATAGAGAAAGCTCTTCTTAAAGCAGGCTCCGTCAGATCATTCAAGCAGTTAGCAAATGATCTTACGACCTTCACTCTAGGGAACCACATTGAGAGGCGGGCTGCCTTGGACCGTGCCAAGTCCATAGCTTCGTCTTTAGCTAGAATCCAGTCACGAATTTTATCGTGATCCCAGGAAATAAACAGTGCTCAACTAGAAAACAAGCGAAGTGCCCAAGATCACAAACAGGGGCTCAAGCCCTGCAAAAGCAAAATTCAATTTCTAGTCTCAAGACTTCTCACTCCCCAATCTCCTCCCATTAATTCCCACTTTTGCTCCCCCCCCATAAGAACAAATTCCATTTGTATAGATTTTATATAACCAGCACCTGTTGAGTAGAGTTATCCAGTTGTCTCGTAAGGTCATCTATTTGGTGTTCAAATTTGCGAGCTCGATCTTTCTCAAAGTCCAGCTGTTCTGCTTGTTTGTCAAACTCTGTTAAAAGATTCTTGGAGCACATACACATTCTATTAAGCCTTTATTTATCAGCCTGCAACGTTCTGTATGCATAAGCAGCCATATTCTTTGTCAGGGTAGCACATGGAATCGTATTGCTTTAAAAACAGGCAAAATGAAATAATTGGTTTTTTTAAAAATACGCCTGGTCAAAGATTCAAAGATATACCATTTCAGCCAACTTACTAGAAGAAAACGTTTAAAATGTTAGATGACAGTGTACAAGTAGAGAGGGCTGATTCTTATCACTGTTAGTCGTTTTTTCAGAATATAAAAAGATTTTAGAGGAAAATAACAGTAATACTTAATATCCTGCATGTGAATATACTGTCTGACCCAGGCAGTTTATTTAGTAATGTATTTTAATGACTCCACTCTCTCAAATAAAGAGAATCTATTGTGTAATACACTGTCATTACCATGTCTTACATATGCCAAATGGAGGAACCAAAGTAAAAACTCCATTAATTTTGAGAATGGTGTATGAAATTTTGGGAGTTGGTCCTATTGAGCAAAATCACACGGGCCTTGTGAGTCAAACAAGATCATTTGAACAAAATTTGACAAGGAATTATCAATTCGATACAATAGGTTAACATCCAAGAGATGGAGATAAGATGCATACTTATATTCTAAAACCTTTTTTTAAAAAAAGAGCAAAATGTTGCTGGTAAAACAAAGCGCAAAAGCACGCGGGGACTAACAGCTGAGTTCAATTCACACACAGAAACTAGGGTTACCATGCAATGGGTAGGCAGATGTATAACTGAGTCTTTGCCTCTGCTTCTTCCATTCTGTTAGATAGAATGGAGTTGGGGATACAAATCCTGACCATTTTTCAACTGTCCTGCTTATAAACTTTCTTTCTGTGAGTTTTCTGCAATTAATTAAGGGGATTAAAACAAAAATGTAAAAAAAAAAAAAAATGATCTAAGAGCGAAACACCTGAGAAAAATCCACACTAACAAAGCTGTAAGCAGAGGGTTTTTTGGGCACAGTGCTGCAAACACAGCCCCTACTTTATAACTCCCAGGCAGGCGCTTGGAAACAATGTGGGCACAAGCTCAGAGAAGCCCTAAGCGCTTCAAGCACAGCAGGAAGTGATGAAGATAAAGTACTTGCCCTTTACCTTATAGCTCTCTGCTGTCTGAATGATGTCTCCCATTGAAGTTGACAGCTGCTGTCTCTCTGACTGCAATAACTTCACCTCTTCTCTCAGTGACTGTGCCTAAGTGCAAAGAAAGATATTAACCCTTGTTACTTCTACCAGTGATTGGACCCGAAGACAACCTTCTGCGAATGAAAGGGGGGGGGCGTTTCACTAACTCTCGCCTCCCCTGAAACTTTCCACGCTACCTCCTACCTCGTTTTCTCTGGAGCAGATTTTCAGTGTGCGCCAAGACCCAAGAGCGACCCAGTCTCTGAGCTCACCAAACACCAAATCCCAGCCCTCATTCGCAAGCTACCGAGTTCCATGTACTGCAGCTTTGAAGCTCTTTGGCACAGAGAAGGGTTGACCAACCCTATTCAGCATGAGGACTATACTGACCCTCAGTCAGCCATTCCCCTGAGGGCAATATGGCAGCAGTGAGCATGGCTGCTGTATGGATACACACACATACACTCACCACATGTGGACATTTACCACATACAAACATCAGAGTAGCAGTCACCAAGCAGTCGTCTCCTCAGTCATAGATACCAGTACACTATTTCACACACACGTATACAGAATCAGCACTTCCAGCATTCCTGATCCATGTTGGGGTGGCTTTTTTAACTCCACACAGAAGGATCTGTGCGGGCAAAAGACAATGTTTTCACCCACCCCAGCCTGCAGTGAGGAAAAAAAGTGCTGCCTTTCACTCTTAAATGTATACTCACTGCTCTTCAGAGATCAGACAGAGTAGTTTATATCCTGAACAGATCTCAGGAGATAAAACCCCCTCAGATCAGGAGATAAAGCAGTGGGGGCTCAAATCAGGCCACTTCCGGTGGCTTGGCAGACAAGATGCAGCTCATAGGTCGTGGGTTAGTTGTTCGTGCCATAAAGAGAATGATGAACAGCAAATCCAACCTTCCTTGCAGCTTGTCTTTCAAGGAAGAACTGAACAGACAAGAAATTCCAAATGTGTGGGTTGTACCGGCTTCCAAGCATGTGTATTCACTGTAAAAGACATGGCAACTCCACATGTAGACCTGTGTCCATGTCCCTTTCCCCCATGTAAGTACTGCCATGCAGGGGGAAAAATGAGATGTATGAAACAGCCATTTGGCAAAGACCAAAACCTCTCAAGTCAAACGCTGAATCTACCTGCCCTGGTTTCAAGGCCTGCTCAGCATTATAACTTCCATGTTCTCCAGCTCATATGCATCCAGTCCTCTAATGTAGGCAGACATTTTGTCAAAACTGAAACTAAAGACTGTGGTTAGATGAGAATGGAGGCTACCAAAGCGCCACCAGCCCATTAACAATCACAAATGAGAAAACTTTGGAACCATCCTACTGGGAAGAAGTTAAAAGCAGGCCTAAAAAGACCTGTGTGGCCCCAGAAACACATTACCAAACATCTCACGAGGAATTGGTGCAAAACATATGGAACTTGATTCCAGTTACCTCTTTCCTGCTGCATTCCAGTTCTTTCCTTAATTTCACGGCAACAGCTTTAATTTTATTTCCTTTTTCTTCTTTCTCTTTCAGTTGTTTTTCCAAATTCGCTGAATGAACAAACAAAACCTATTTTAAAATGTGAAGTCAAAAACATCTTTCTGAAATAAGAAATAATTCATTAATAAGTATCAGCTTCATTATATTCATTAAGCAATTAAGAAATGCTTTTAAATCCCAATAAAAATAGTCACATCCCATAGCAAGATCTATTTACACACCACCCCATACAAATTAACCCACACATCAATAATATGTCTTCTTTTCTTTTTTAAAATGGAAGCCATACATTTCAGGATTTGAAAGCAGCCTGGAAATTGAGGACTGACAGACTGAACACCCTATTTTGTCTTCATCAGAGCAAAGTATCTCCAGAAGATGCAACTTATTTAGGTTGCAGATTTGTGAGATGAGATGGAAACAAACATTAAATACTCAATAATTATTTACACAGCAGCAAACCTGGTAAATATATATATATATATACCCATTTTTTCTGCTTCCGATAACTGCTGGTCATCTTTAGCAGAAGACTCCTCGACAGAAGCCTGCATTGCAAACACAATAAATTAGATGGATAGCTTGATCCTATCACTGAATGTAACTCATCTAAAGTAAGAGAGACAGAGCTTGTCCCGGAAATGCCCTCTGAGAAGCACTTATTGATGCAATTTTCTCTCCCAACAACAGAGCAGCGACACAGATGTCTGCTGCTGCTCGGTGGTGGGGTTCCCAGAGACAAAGCAAAGTGACCTGTGTTCTCATTGTGACATCACAATGGAAGCTGTTGAGGCTGATTCCGTCATTCTGCTTTGCTTGGTGGGAAAGTATAACACTGGACTCCTAAGTGTTAACAGGAGTTCCTAGTTACATCTGCTATTTGTTTCTATAGGATAAAGACAGGCAGATAAAACTAGTTAAGTGACAGGAAAGGCTCCAGTAAGAATATCACTTTTAAAGATCCAGCAATACATGTATTTTCTAATTAAAAGTGGCATCATTGGTTTCTCCCTGATTCTTTCCCTCCTCAGACTAGCTGTTTTATTTATTATATTTCTTTACTGCGCTATGAGCAGAACTCTTTGGGCAACAAGTTTCTTCTCGATAAGGCAATGACAGAGCATTCTCTGAAGCATAATTCACTCGTAACAGCCAGCTAGCTTCATTGCTTTATCACCTCTAAAGTGTCTCAAAGTGAAGAATACTAAAAGTCTTGAAGACCCCTAGCTCACTTTCATTTTCCAGAATTTTGGGGGGAATCAATAAAGAACATAGAAGTGTCATCCTTGACTACTTAACGCAATCTTAAAATGCATTTAAAGGTAAAGGTAAATGGACCCCTGACCATTAGGTCCAGTCATGTCCGACTCTGGGGTTGCGGCGCTCATCTCGCTTTATTGGCCGAGAGCCGGCGTACAGCTTCCGGGTCATGTGGCCAGCATGACAAAGCTGCTTCTCGCGAACCAGAGCAGCACATGGAAATGCCGTTTACCTTCCCACCAGAGCGGTTCCTATTTATCTACTTGCACTTTGACATGCTTTCGAACTGCTAGGTGGGCAGGAGCTGGGACCGAGCAACGGGAGCTCACCCCGTCGCAGGGATTCGAACTGCCGACCTTCTGATCAGCAAGCCCTAGGCTCTGTGATTTAACCCACAGCGCCACCTGGGACCCTCAAATGCATTTAGTGGCACTCAAAGAAGACCACATTAACAGCCATTGTAAAAGAATGGTTTTAAAAAGTTATTGTGAACTCAGGGATAATTAATCTTCAGAACACAAATCCAACCCATAACCCAGGTCCCAAATCTATAAATGCTTATTTGGGGATGAAAGAGGAAGCACACTTTCATGCAAGAGTTGTGTTTGCTGCATGTACCACAACACTGTTATACAGGCAGTAGACAAGTCTATCATGAGAAGTATGAAATCGTCCTCACCAGCCTCACAAGAGATATGAAGAGTTCAAGTTTTGTGGTATTTCTTTTGCACGTAAGAGCAAAAGACTGTAACCAAAGAATTTCGCAATTCCCACTACTTTCCCAAATTCTATTCTAAAGAGGCTTGGGTGGGTGGGGGGAATAAATGAGAGCAATTCAATAATAAAACCCTAACCTTCAGCAAAGAAAGTTCAGTCTGCATGTTTCTCACTTCCGTTTCTTTTTGCTCAAGGATTAAGCTTAATTTTTTTCGCTCCTCTTCTTGATCTTTTATTTTGCTTTCACAGAGTGCATGCTTTTCAGATAGATCTTCCATACAAACTAAAATATCTTGGTTCTCATTCTTGAGTTTTTCACTGGCGTGTTTCAGCTCCTGGATATCTAGCTGCAGGGCTTCTTTTTCAGAAACAGCCCCTTCCAACTCTTCTCTTAACAAGAGTTTTTCATTTTCATAATCATCCAAAAGAGATCGGAGTTCCATGCAACGAGCTGCATTTTCTTCCTGCAGCCTTTGCATCTCTTCCTGAAGAAACACGTTTTCACCCTTTTGTGAGTTCAGACTTTGTATCTCTTGCTTCATTTTTGCAAAGAATTCATTCGCAGCTTGCAGCAGACCAGCTACATCTTCTCCTTCATTTTCTTCTGGGTTTCTGGAGCCCATCTGCTCAAGGAGGCTACAGAGCTGACTCATGACAAGAGATCGGAAAGCCTTTTCTTCCTCAAGTACCTTAGTCAAATGGTCCTTCTCTTCACAGACTGTTTGCAATTTCATTTCTAAATTATCTGCTTTCTCTTGAGACACAATCCAGCCCCGCTTTTCAGATGCAATGCTTTCCAGCTCTTTCCCTGCTTCGTCCCTGTCTTCCTTGAGCTTGTTATTTTCATCATGTAGACTTGCTACTTCAGATGAGAGGTGCACTTTATCTTGCCGATGAGCTTCAATCTGCTGTTGCAATTCCCCCAGCTTTAGTTGGTTCTCCTCTTTTTCCACTTTCAGTTTCGCCATCAACTCCTCTACCTGCTGTTCCAATTCACTGTTGCGAAGGCTAAGAGCCTCAACCCGTTGCTGGTGTTCCACAGCCGCTGCTTTCTCCTCTTTGCATTTCCCCTGGAGGCTTTCTATCGTCTCAGCAGAGCATTTCAGTTTGTCAAGGATACTATCGTTCTGTGATGAAAGCTCACTCTCCTTCTCTTCCAGTTCTTTCACTGCAGCCTCTCTTTGATGAAGAGAAGCAACAAGCTTCTCATTCTCTTCCTGGAGAGTCCCTATTTTATGCCTCAGTTCTTCCAACTCCTCGAGTTTCAAGGAAAGTTGTTCTGTATGTTCCCGGAGCTGATTTACGGTCTCAAGGAGAACATCCTTTTCACTGAAAGCAGCTCTAAGCTTTTTCTGTAGTTCATCAACATCTGAAGCCTGCTGCTGCTTCATGGATGCAAATTCTCTGCTTATCTTCCCAGCAGATTCCCCCAATTCTGTTTGAAAGGTTTCCATCGTTTCTCGCAAGCTCTCATAACTAGCAATTGCATCTTCTTTCTCCTGTAGGTGCTTCTGACATTGTTCTTTAAGACCCACTATCTCAAGAGCCAATGACTGATTTTCTCTCTCTAAACTTAATGATACTGATTGTTTAAGCTCACAAATTTCCCTTCTATGCTTTTCTAACAGTTCTTCAATTTCTAGACTGTTTTCTTTTATAGCCCTCTCGTGTTGTTCTGTTACTGCCTTCAACTCCGATTTTAGTTTTTCAACCACGCCACAGTGATCCTCTTTGGCAAGCTGCAGTTCGTTAATTTTGAACTCCAAATCTTCTTTTTCGTGGAAGAATTCATTCTGTGCATGCTGGATTTCCACTTCCAGTTTCATCTTAACATTGTTCATGTAGGTTAACTCATCTTGCAATATACTGTGTTGAGATTCCAGTTCTTTTAAAGCATTTTCTAAATGTCTGGTCTTTTCTGCCATTTCCGTTTCCAATTGCACATTTCCAGTTTCTAGGCTGTCTACATCTTTCGTTAGAGTTTGCCTTATGTATTCCAGTTCACGCTCATATTTCTCTTTACAAGCACGCAATTCATCCTGCATGTCCTTCTCTTTTAACTTGTATTGCTCTATTAAGTTCTGCTTTAGCTGATCTACCTTATTTTGCTCCTCTTCACATGCTTTGACAGCGGCTTCAAGCTGACATGTCAACTCAGACACCTCCTTTTGGTGAATAGTCCTCTGTTTGCCTAGTTCTTCATCTAATCTATCCATTTCCCTTTGGTAACACTGAGAATTACTTTCAATGACCTCTTGCAGTTTGGCAGTTTCCTCCTTCTTACCCTCAACGGAAGCGTCCAACTGTTTCTTCAGATTCAATATTTGTTCCTCATAGGCAGCCTTAGTTTGATGGACCTCTTCCTGTAGCCTTTTAATTTCTTCGTGGTTATTACTCTGACAGTTAAGCTGTTCTGTGAGCTGCTCTTGTTTGCTCCTTTCTGCAAGCAGTTCCTTTTGCAACGTGGCCATAGTTCCATCATATTTGGACTGTGTTGCTATGGTTTCATTCTTAAGACCTTCGATTTCTTTCAGGTAGTCAGTGTTCAACTGTGCAAACTTCTTCTGCAATTCTTCTTCCTTAGTGAGAGCAGCCTAATGATAAAATATTCAGAGCAGTGTCATATATGCACATTTTAATCATTTTGTAAGTGTATGCCCAATTTACAGCACTTAAAATATCAAAATCAAGCCGAAACCCACCCAATACCCACCCTCACTCCCCAACCCCATCTGACAGAGGGAACAATCTAGGAATAAAGACAGACACAAAAACATGTCAAAACAAAATAACAACATTCCTTCCAGTAGCACCTTAGAGACCAACTAAGTTTGTTCTTGGTATGAGCTTTCGTGTGCATGCACACTTCTTCTGAAGAAGTGTGCATGCACATGAAAGCTCATACCAAGAACAAACTTAGTTGGTCTCTAAGGTGCTACTGGAAGGAATGTTGTTATTTTGTTTTGACTATGACAGACCAACACGGCTATCTACCTGTAACAAAAACATGTGTAGGAGATCTGCACAACTGGTGTTACTTCATCAACATCTGCCTTCCCATCCAAGCTGAAAACATGTTTCTTCAATTAAAAGCAAAATACAAATCTGACCTATTACAAAATAGGATTTCAAAGGATGCACAAGATTTACTCTCAGTCTTCTTAAATCATATATATTTAATCTACTTTATTGCTCTCCAT
This sequence comes from Darevskia mixta, assembly GCA_034641385.1. Lineage (NCBI taxonomy): Eukaryota > Metazoa > Chordata > Lepidosauria > Squamata > Lacertidae > Darevskia > Darevskia mixta. Next base: position 4,158,026 of record JAWWNH010000063.1, read on the forward strand.
TTTATTCCATTCACAAAACTGAGCATGCAACCTCCAACTTAAGTAACTGTGTGCCTTATACCTAATGGTAGTTGTCATCTCTTAACTGACATACATACCAGAAAAAAGCAGCAGAACACATTTTACAGAAGAAAAGAATTTAAACCATATTTTGTTCTTGGAGGCAAGATATACTTCTGAGAGATTTCTAAAATGGGAAACTTGAGAGGCCAGATAAATTAGAAGTGTTTCAATTGTTCAATGTTTTGGCAATATCTTAACACTCCATCTGCTGGGAATAACACTTTTGCCACCTCACATGTCTAGGCACTGGCAAGAGCTCTGGTTTTTTAAAAAAAGGGTGTTTAAAGCAATTTCCAATAAAAGGTTGAGAGATTAGTAAGCTTACTGCAACAGAACCATTGGCCCACAGATAGCTAATGTGATGATCTCCGGTTGCTGCTGGACTACAACTTCATCATCCCTGGCCACTGGTTGTGATGGCTGGGGCTGATGGGAGTTGTTGTCCTGCAACATCTGGAGGGCACCACATTAGATACCCCCAGCCTATTGAATATCTCTTCCCCAGAGAATACACTCGTATCTGCTGTGCCTCCCTGTTTTAGGATCAAGGAAAGGGGCAGTGCATGACACTTGTGAACTTGGAATAGAAACAAAAGGGATTAAAAGATAGGAAAGGCTTTCTTTGACAGAAATATATTAAATAAGCTAGAATTAGAAAACATATTTTACTGCACTTAAGGGAGTACCTCTGCTTCTTGTTGCCTTTTCACATTTTCTTTTTTCAGAGCTAGACACTGCTGCTGGATTTCAGCTTTCTCCAGAAGAACAACATCCAGCCTCTCTGTGAGGGCCTAATTTTAAGAAGGACAGAGCATGAAGGAAGAACCCACTTCACTATAAACAAAAACACAAGAGGAATTGTATTTCTTTAAGATGCTGAAAGATGTCTCATTTTTTCATTGACATTTGTTTCCTGTGCCACAGAATAAATGGAGACTGAGAGTTCTTCAGCTGCACTCAATGGGCTTCACACTTCAGCACCAAACCCAGAGTTTGATCATGTGTCAGAATCATGGCCTTGATCCTCAGGCTCCATTTACATTAAAACCACACAGAGATATTCACTCTAAAGTTAACTCTGATATAATTTCTTGTACTGTAGGGGGAGGTAACCCAAATCTGGGTTACCTGGAGCTACCTAAAGGCCAACACCTAACCGTTAGTTGCAAAAAAAGGAGCTTTTTACTTGCTCAAAAGCCTGGTAACCTTTTACCTCAGTAGCAAAGAGGCAAGTGGAACACAGACGTCACAGGGCCTTGTTCTGTTCGGAACAGAGGAACAGATAAGGGGCAAGCCCCAGACAGAGACTGTGTAAGATTGTAAACATTCTGACAGCACAAGAGCACGGGATGATCTCTTCATTAGTACAGTCCAAGGACCTGACTTGCGTACGATTAATGTCCTTATCACCATGACGTACAAAGGGCCTAGGCAAAGTTCACAGGATGTAATGTCCTTATATGGGTTACAGGATCTCGTGATGCATGGAAGCAGGAAGGATGTACCTAATATGGTCATAGACCTTTTGGGAGGGGGAGAGAGTGCTCTCTGAAGGTATATAAGTCTTGTTTAAACTGATTATTCTTGTTCCTGTTTTGGACGATCAAACGGAACCTTCTGCCTCTCCGGGGGGGGGCAGAATAAAGCCTTTCTCTTTTGAACCAAACCTCGATGTCCTTTTGACTCCTTCTTTCCCAGCTTGGGAGCAACGCAAACCCCTGATAAGGCTACATTTCCTGGGGGCTCGTCCGGGATTTGCGTTCCCCAAAGGCTGAGGGAAGAAGGTCGAGGCGCCCACTGCAAAGGCGAATAGCTTGGCTTGGGGTTGGCAGTTCTAAGTGCGCACACCTACCAGTTTTGTAGGAGGAACTGACCACCCTGCGCTGAGTGGACGCTGCAGAGGACGAGAGAAAGGTGCAGCAGCTGCAGGGGAACCAGGGAAGGTACCACAGGGGAAGCCTCGAGGAAAGGTAAGCTCCAGAGGTTTAATGGGAGCTAGGGGTCTGATCAAACCCCACTGGCCGTGAGCAGTAGAGTGCCGCCAGATTGAAGCTAGCCGTGAGCAGTAGAGTGCCGCTAGCAAGTTGGAAGGAAGAAGGGAAACCGGGGGTTTGGGAACACTCTAGTGGATGGTGTGTGCATGAGATGCTGAGGCTTAGAGGCATTGGCAAAACGAAGAGTGTGTGTGGGAGTGTGTGGGAAAATTACTAGGAGTGAGAGTGTTCCAAATATATATGGGGGGGGGAGCAAATCAACCCCTCCTTGCAGTGCTTTCTGGACAATTGGATGCCAACAAAGGGGATGATTGGGATTTTAAACTAAAAGGCAGAAAGACTTCCAACCTGACAAAACCAAAAACCCCTTATGGTTGAGAAGAAGAAATTGGGCGCAGAGCAGAGGCAAGCAGAATTACCTCTGCCCTGTACCGCACAGCAAGGAGGAGTGTTAGGAGGTGACATTCCTGAAGGTTGATGATATGATGATGGTGAATTAGGGGGGGTAGGAAAATAGTAGGCATGGCACGGCAGTGATGGCGCACGGTGTCATACCGCAGAGAGGCTGCTCTCTCACAGTGAGAGAGAGAGAGAGCATGTTCTCTTGGGAAATTAGATTAGGCTGGGAGGTTGTTGGTTTTTTTTTAAGTGCATGTGTGTGAAGAAAAGGATTGGAGTCTGTAGTGAAACTCCAGCAAAAGTGAGAGGGTGTCTTGTTTGTTTGTTTGTTTGTTTGCTTGTTTGTTTGTTTTGTTGTGTGTGTGTTGTGTCAAGAAGTGTGTTAGCTTTCCAAGCTAAAGACACCTATGGAAAGTCTCCTGTGTCCTGAAAAAGTGTTGGGTTTCTAAGTTTTTCTTTAATTCAAAGTATGACTTTTAAAAGTATGATTTGGAAACTATTTGATTGTATTTGGTAATAATATTGTAAAGAAGTAAGAAATTGTGGCTGAAAATATTTGCAATTCACCATTCTAAGAAGAAAAAGCTATTTTAATGTGTTCCAATTATTTGTTTGTTATTGTTAAAGTTGGCTAGGATAACAGATTTAATGTTGCCCTCCTCTTGTCTATATTCCAGCTTGTAGGTATTTTTGAATTGTGAGGTCCAAAAAGTCCTCCTCTTATTTTTCCCCTTTTTCTCTGAGAGTGGGTATTTATTGCAAGCTTCTGCAGTTTTTTCCCCTCTTTCCTGAGTCCTCTTTTAATTTGGTCTAGGTGTGTGTGTTTTCCAAAAACCCGTGATCTTTGGTTTACTAATCCGGTTTTCTAAAGCCCCTTCCGTGCAGCCAGAGCTTTCTGCAGCCAAGACTTGGTTGCTCTGGCTTTTGGATTAACCCTAACCCTTTCTTCTCCGTCTTGGTGGCAGTTTATCCTGGAAAAGGGAAAAGTGTGTCTTTCAAGCTAGCTTCAGTGGTTTGTTTTTTTTATTTAAGCCTCGTCAGAAACAAATGGTCTTGGGTCCTATTGAATATGGGGTGAAATAAGGCATTTGGGTGTGTTTTTCCTGTGTGCCAAAATGTGTGGTCTATGGCTGTGCCCCTTTAATAGCTTTAGGAATAATTTGGTGATATCCCAGACTTTAAAATTTTCATGATATTTTTAGAGGTTTTTCTGGAAGTTTTTTTTCTTTTTCATTGTGTATTTTGTTTTGTATAGGGTAAAAGCTATTGGCTTTCTTGATAGGTATCGGCATACAGACAAAGGGAAGGATTCAGACAGGGCAGGAGGCAAAAGTTGGACAAAGAAGGGAAAATGCACAAGGCAGCTAGGAGGGCAAGTGAGAAATGGAGCAATAACTCAGAGAGCGTTTTGAAGAGGGGGAGTTCAAGAGGCAGGCAAGCAAAGTGAAAAAGATCAGGGACCGAGCAGCTCAGCAGTAGCGGAGATGAGGAAGACGGTGAGACAGAGGAAAGGAGCAAAGGTAAATCCAAGATGTCTGGGAGGTTGTTTTTTTTTGAAAGCGCATGGGTGTAAAGTGAGGGATTGAAGCATGTAGGGAAAATCCAGTAAGTGAGAGTGTGTGTTTTCTTTTTGAGAGAGAGAAAAGAGAGAGATCGGGTCTTGGAGAGATCAGTAGTGGTGGTGAAGAGGAACTGCAGGCAGAGAGACAGAGAGGGGGCTCTAGGATGTGCCAGAGAGACCCACCACCACCGCTGTGTGGGAAAGGAAAAGGAAGGGAAGGAAAAAGGTGTTTTGGAGTTGGTGTGAAGGGGTTATAGAGATTGTATAGAGAGTGTAAAGAGCTATAGAGATTGACAGGAAAAGTATGTGTTGTTGGCGATGTGCAGGGGGAAGAAAGGTGAACCCACAAGGAATGCGTTTGCAGAATTGATTAATAGCAACTAGGTTTGACATCAGGCTGCTGGAAGAAAGAGTGTGGCTTAACCCCTGCACAGAGAGGATTGGAAGTAGAGGGAAAAAGAAAGTGGATGAAGGTAAGGCGAGAGGTAGTCTCAGTTGTAGAGAGGGGGAAAGGAAAGTGAACGTAATAAAGAAGGAAGGAAGAGATGAGGAATTAGTGATGGGTGAGTTTGGGCAGAGTTAGGTGAAGATGAGGAAGGGACAGAAAGGGAGGAACATCAGCCAGCATTTGTTGTTACTGCCGCAGAGGCAGAAGGATAGGATAGTGGGGAGGATTGATTGAATTGGAGCATTCAGAAGGAACTTAGATGGGAATTTAAAGTGGACAAGTTGCAGAAAAGGAAAAAGAAAGTTGCAGAAAAGGAAAAAGGAGGTCTGCAAGAATGAGGATTGGTATATAGTTCAAAGAAAGGCTTTAGGAGGAGCGTGGGGACTGTATCCCTTGATGATGGTCCTGCTTTGTTAAGAGCAACCCCCAGAGCAACCCAACCTCTGGTTTGTTGGGCTGCTGCTGCAAGCACCTTCAGGGTACAACCCATAGAAAACCAGAATCCTTCTTTCTGAAGGGGATCCGGCCAGAATAATTAGACTGCTTGAAGGTGTATTGTAGACTCTCACCTCAAACCACCTGTACTTTATGTAAACATGATATCCCATCTCCATGATTAGTGATGATTTGGATGTTGGAAATTATTTGCAGTTGCTCTCCCAAGGTTCTTCCTTCCTTGAACAGGTGGACCCATGCTTGAACCCCTGTGCATAGGTCGAGTCTATGCATTCCAGGCCCCATTGAATGCCCTGGGAAAGGCATGAGAGGTGTGCAGAGCGCCCACTGTGTTTATGTTATGTTATGGTTTTGTGTGTGGATTCTGGGTTGAGAGACATAGGATGTGCTAGATGTGTTTATGTGTCTATGATCCTGTGTGTGGAAGAAGACATCCTCAATTCGACGACATTCTGACTTGTATGGGAGCCTTACCACCAGATGGCATCTGATTCGGCTAGGGACAACCGCCTGGCAGAGTGGGCAAGCAGCACGAGAGGGAGAGGGGGAGCTTTACCCCTCGCCATCAGAATATTGATCACCCCATCATTGATTCATCGATCCCCAACTAGCCCTTCTTCATTTTCCAATAAGGACTCTTGCTTTTTTCCTTCTGGACTACGTTTGTACGAGAAGCTTGCACAGCAGCAACTCATATCCCTGAGTTACGATATCATTTGGCTATCCACGGCTGCAGTTTTTGAGTCATCAGCCTTATTCTTCGGGTCCGCCATATGTGCAATTGAACTGTGTCAACTGATTTGCACCAGCCTCTGTGACTCATCATCTAGGTGACCACCCACCCCTGCTGGGGCTGCACCCCCGATGGCAGCACCACCTGCTTCTCCTGTGCCAGTATTTTCAGTCTTGGCATCAGCAAGTTTTAAGTTGTTTTCCTGCTGTCCACACAGTCATCATCCTTTGAGCTCAACGGAAGGGTCTTTTCCATCCACTGACCCTTTCTGAAGTATGCTGCAGTCCACCTTAGGCCTACAGGGTGACCAACGGGAGGATGGGCAGTTCCATCGCCATCCACATCGCAGGGAGCGAAGGAACCGGTCTTCCAGCTTGCTTTTCTTCAAAAAAGACCTCGAAGTTTCTTCTTCTTGTCACCCTCAACCTCAACCTTCAGCGGGGACTTCAGCGGGAGGGTTAGGTTGAGCCCCTTCTTCTGGGTATCCCTCAGCACCTGGGTATCCCTCAGCACCAGCGAAAGTTGATGTCATGCCATGGCAGTTTACCAGGACTGTCATTGTTGATTCATGTGCTACTAGCGTGATACTACGTGGAAGTAGCAGACATGACTTGTGACATCCCAGTCATCAGTGCCAGCAGCCGTTCTGTAAGACATTTGTGCAGTGAAAGCCGGATTTCAAGGAGCGACTTTTGCTGAGAGTACGAACCTGGAACCGCGTGGAACTGTTTCGGCCGCTCAGGGAGGACCCTCCTGGACGAGTGGCCCTGGAAAAGCTTTTTATTCGTTGCCCTTTGCATTGCATCCCTTTCCCCCAGGTGGGGATAGGAAATTGGGTTCAGGCCCTGCCTGCTGAGACCACGTTCATCGAAAGGACCCTACATTGTTTTGCATCATCCTTGGGTCCTAGATGGATATCCACCATGCGTGTGGCGACATTGGATTGGACTGGGATGCCTGATCTACACCGGGCCTCTTCTCTGACTCACCCAGGTGGCCAGCACCTCTATATATGGCTGGACAACAACGTCAGCAGGGGTGTGGACGGCAATGGGAACTCTTGGATTTCTCTCTCTTCTTTCTGGGGGGTCATCCTTCTCTTCTGGAAGGGTGGCACAACCTGTTGCAGTTGGGTGTGGGACTTTTCATCCTGCTATTGGACATTGTATTTTTGTTATGCTTCTGTCATTTGTTATGCTGTCATTAAGTTATGCTTCTGTCATTTGTGGAGACTTCGGATGTGGGGGCACCCAAGGGAAAGGAGGGTGGTGTTTGTCATCATGTGCTTGCCCCTGGTGTTCAGAAACCAAACCCCCTAGGTTTGGAGGAAGGGAGGTGTCTCTTCCATTTTAGAAGGAAAGGCAATTATGTGTCAGTTCAAACATGGGATGGATGGGATATGTTTTCATTAGACGATAGGCTCCTGACCTTAGGGTGGTTTTGAGGTAGCGATGTTGGGCCCTTCTTAATCTTGCTTCTTTTCTGCTTATGTATATCCGGCTACGCAATTTTCACCCAGTTCCTTGGGACGCGGCAGACACCATTTGTCTGCCGGTCCAAAACAAAGGGGGGATTGTAGGGGGAGGTAACCCAAATCTGGGTTACCTGGAGCTACCTAAAGGCCAACACCTAACCGTTAGTTGCAAAAAAAGGAGCTTTTTACTTGCTCAAAAGCCTGGTAACCTTTTACCTCAGTAGCAAAGAGGCAAGTGGAACACAGACGTCACAGGGCCTTGTTCTGTTCGGAACAGAGGAACAGATAAGGGGCAAGCCCCAGACAGAGACTGTGTAAGATTGTAAACATTCTGACAGCACAAGAGCACGGGATGATCTCTTCATTAGTACAGTCCAAGGACCTGACTTGCGTACGATTAATGTCCTTATCACCATGACGTACAAAGGGCCTAGGCAAAGTTCACAGGATGTAATGTCCTTATATGGGTTACAGGATCTCGTGATGCATGGAAGCAGGAAGGATGTACCTAATATGGTCATAGACCTTTTGGGAGGGGGAGAGAGTGCTCTCTGAAGGTATATAAGTCTTGTTTAAACTGATTATTCTTGTTCCTGTTTTGGACGATCAAACGGAACCTTCTGCCTCTCCGGGGGGGGCAGAATAAAGCCTTTCTCTTTTGAACCAAACCTCGATGTCCTTTTGACTCCTTCTTTCCCAGCTTGGGAGCAACGCAAACCCCTGATAAGGCTACAGTACTGAAAGTCATCCTTAGGCAGAAAGCATTGTTAAATCAATCGGAACCTGACCAGGGATATGCTCATGGCTCTGTTTGGAGCAGTTCTGGGGCTACTAATAAGTCTGGTAAAATCTAATAACATTGTTTGAAAACACATCCATATCAGAATACACAACATGGCTAACCTAACTATGCTCTGAAATTTTCTTTATCTGAAGCTTAACTAATGAGCTTACTGCATTGATCTAGGAGAGGAGAACATACATGGGTATGAGGTTATTATAACAATCATGTTATTACTTATTGGCTGTGTTTAATGCTTACAGTCATGTGACTGAGCATCAGATTCGCCATTTCCCCCTCTTCTCAGGTGTAACCACGAGAAGACTTAAAAGTTTTCACTGTCATTTTCAGCTAATTACAGTTTAGTGGTATGCCCAAACCCTAAACTGTGGTTAATCCTAACGGAGTTTACTGAAATAAGCCAACTTGAAAGAGTTTGGTTTCAAGCATTGCACTAAACTGTGGTTAATGGAATGGCATCGAAAGCCTCCCGTTTCCTCTGGTGTGGGTCGGGGAGATGGGAGTGCACAAGTCCAAGACTTATGAATGTAATGCTTAAGCTTACGATCAAACCAAGCTTTCAGTTGCTCACTATCATTAAGATGACCAGTAAATGCTGCAACAGGCAATTATAGAATCATAGAGTTGGAAGAGACCACAAGGGCCATCCAGTCCAACCCCCTGCCAAGCAGGAAACACCATCAAAGCATTCCTGACAGGCGGCTGTCAAGCCTCTGCTTAAAGACCTCCAAAGAAGGAGACTCCACCACACTCCTTGGCAGCAAATTCCACTGTCGAACAGCTCTTACTGTCAGGAAGTTCTTTCTAATGTTTAGGTGGAATCTTCTTTCTTGTAGTTTGAATCCATTGCTCCGTGTCCTCTTCTCAGGAGCAGCAGAAAACAACTTTTCTCCTTCCTCTACATGACATCCTTTTATATATTTGAACATGGCTATCATATCACCCCTTAACCTTCTCTTCTCCAGGCTAAACATACCCAGCTCCCTAAGCCATTCCTCATAAGGCATCGTTTCCAGGCCTTTGACCATTTTGGTTGCCCTCCTCTGGACACGTTCCAGCTTGTCCATTATAGTTTGAGGAACACTTGTAGCAAATTGATCTTCAAATCTCATGAGATGAGAAGCAGCCCACTTTAGGAGGAAGCCCAAAGAAAGATAGTTTTCAATAAAACACAATGCCCTGCATTTTAACTCATAGGTAAATGACCTGCCAGACAGCTGAGAAAAGGAGTCTCAGTGGTATGACACAGGCAGAGCTTACTTCCTTTTAACTAAAACATGTATTTATTGGGAATGAAAAGCCCTTGCACAATATATGATGCGTTAAGAGTACAATCCTACCACCACCAGTCTGTGTTGATGGCTGGGGGCATTAAGAACTGTGTGTAGTTGTCTCTCTGCTGCCAATGGAGGCTCTGCCTTGGCTTCACCCAGACATGCAGAAAGCTACTGATGGGGATCCTCCTGCCTGTGGCAGCAAATGGAAAGCCCCCAGAAAGTGTTCCATTTTCAGGATCGAAAGCACTGCAGATTCCCCAATGGCCCTGTTCCTCAGCCTCCTCCCCAGTTACATCAGCCTGGAGCTGGCTCAGTGAAAAGTTACAATAAACTGCCCCCATATTCCATTCAAACTGGTGGGAGCTGGCAGGGCTTGGGAAGCTGCAGCAGTTCTGCCACCCTACCAGCCACAGGACTGTTTGGTAAGTTATGCGTTCCCACCTGAATAATATCATCAGCTCCTCCAGCAGCAGGTTTTGTTTTCATTTCTTCAATCTCTTTCTCCAATTCTAAGGGGAAACAGAGTTTTCTCTGAATAAGAATAATTCATTCATTTCATATATTATTCTACTTTTCTGCAACCCCAAAGCTTATTCTATACAGCTAATTTGGTTAATTCATGGTCGTTATTACGCCTAAAATCAGCAGGAACAGATCCAAGCCTGGCAGATATTCACACCATTGCCCCAGGATTTCTGAAAGCTTTTTTTTGGTCTCATGACTCTTATTTGTTGCAGCTAATGGTACTACTGGTGGGCCTTTTTTGGACTATATGCTACATGCAGTCTGCCATGCCATTTTAAACATAAATGAAAACCAACATCAGTAGGGAGGTACCTGAACATCGGGATTTCACTTTCTGTACATGCATCATTTGCTTCTTTGCAAATTTGATAAGATCTTCTCTGGGTAAAGTATCCAGCTGTAAAATTAATAAATAATATTCTAAATGGCAGTTAAGGGTATTGAACTTCAGAACATCACGCTAACTTTTAATGCTTGCCCTATTTCATTCCACCAGAAGAAGCTTCACAAAGAACTCGGGAGAAATATGCTGCAGTTTGCAAAGCATCCTGCAAATGTTTGATTCAACGTTAGCAGGGGCTGAATGTATTTGTCTCCACCAGACCTACAAAGTGGGATAACCCCTTCAGAGCAGAAGCAGTAAAAGAGACTTAGGCAGTCAGCCCTGAAAAACACTAGGCAACACAGCCCACAGTAACTGTGCACTTGCTGTTATTCTTTAAAGATGGTATCTCAAGTTACTATTCTGGCTCTATACAGCTCGAAAAGCAGTGAGGATAGCACCACCTGCACTGATTTGCCAAGCAAAAAACCAATCCAGTTTAGCCAAGGGGAGATGCCAGCTCTCATAGGCTCAAGGTTAGGAAGACGCAACCTGAATTACGGCAGAACAATGATTTCCAAACACATTTTCAGTTTATCTGAAGTAATTTCAAAAGGAGTCTACGTATAAACATATTGGAGGGATGCCAGATAAAAAATGGCTGAACCTCTTCAGGCACACCAAAATATTAGGCTTGCCAAACAGACGAAGCTCAGGAGGAACTATAGACTAAATTGCTGAACACCATAGAAAGCACAATCTTTAACAAGGTGTGTTACGTGAATGAGGAAATGAAAGCCAAATATTTGAACCAGACAAAGTCAAGCATTTTTCAGAGAGCTGGCAGGTACATTTGTTTCCTGTAATAGCTGCCAGCTCTACTTGCCAAAGAAATCTTTGCTGCATACAGAGATTACTTTTTAATGGCTGCAATGTCTTCACTTTCTGCAAATAAAGCAGAGCCAATTTTTACATTTCAAAATGCAACGTTTTTTAATGTCACCTACAGACAGACCTCCTTTTGTCCATCTATTACTACTGAAACAAATTATATTTGTAAGGAAACCTTACCTTTGACTTGCCTGTTGTGGATGTGGAAGGCGAAGCTGCCATTTCTTGACCACTATCTTGCAACTGAAACATACAAAATTACAGATAAAAGCCTGGTGTATGCGGACCATTTTATTCTTTGTTTCTCCATCCCTACGCTACCATTCCACCCCAAAGTGTATTCAATGAAGCTTACAGCAATAAAGAGACCATTTAAAACAATAACAATATTAAAGCAGATAAAATGGCTATTAATAAGAAAATAGCAGAGCCAACAGCATAGGGAAATAAAAAGACCACTACTGCACAATCCCAGGTCAGCACACACAGAATTGCATAAAGAGCAATTCAATACCTTAAATCATTAAGAATTAACTCTTCAGTGGAGCTTACTCCTTTCTAAGTGTTTAGTAGTTTTCTGGGACCTGATAAGCTATTGGCTAGATGACAGGCGTCTCTTCAGGGAGTATGGTATTCTGCCTCACCTAGATCAAATAAAAAGGAGGCAAGTTGGGTGGGTGTCAAAAGTATGTTAATGGAACACCACCCTAAATTGCCAGATGACTAATAACACAGGGCTTCATGTTCACGGTAAACAGCTTGGGATTATTAGAAAAAAATGTGTAGAATAGTTTACAACTTAATCTAAAGGGATACTTTTTATTTCTTTTTTTAATATTAATTTTTATTAGTTTTCAAATTTTAACAAATCCATCCAAATTATTTAAATATAATACATTTTTCCAAAAAATAATTAGGTTTCCCGCTCCTGTTGCAAGCACATGTCCATTACATTCCTGATGTTACCGCTTCATTCTTCTTCTTTAATCACCTTCTCAACCTTCTACTAGTTTTAATCCATTTTTTTTTTACTTATCTTTATTGGTTTAAAATACAAACATAAACATAAAAGATCATTTACAGCGGAAACAAAGAAGAAAAAGAAAGAATGGGGGGGGGGAGGAAAAAATGTATACAAAAAGATAATACATCATCTCAAATAACAAGTAAATAAAAATTATGAATGTAAAACTTCCAGTCGTTCTCATTATACTGTTTATACTGTCACTGTTTTCTCACACCGCTTTATTTCATATTATTTTCATATAATCCAAAAAGATATCTGTTACAGTTTTTTACTTACAGCTATCATTCAAGATCTGCTAGTATGATATTATTTGTACAATATAGTCTTAAATATTCCTTAAATATTCATTCTCCATTCGCTTTCTGATTTGAAATTCCTCTAATTCTTCCCGTCAGTTTTGCTAGTTGCAGGTACTCTATCAGAAGTGTCTGCCACTCTGTTATCGTTGGTAATGTTTCGCTTTTCCAGTTTCTCGCCACAAGTATTCTAGCTGCCGCGATTGCATACATGAACAATGGTCTTATATATTTTTTTATCTCTGGCCTTTTTTAAAAAGTGAGTTTGAATAATTTCTTGAATTCATTGTAGATATTATTCCAAAATTCACGGATAACTACACAGGTCCACCACATATGATAGAACCTATATCTTTTTTGCATCTCCAGGAAGTTGGTGACCTGCCTTTGTACTTTTTAGCAAGTTTTAAAGGGGTATGGTGCCATCTGTATAGCATCTTCATGGTGTTTTCCCTAAGATTATAACGTGCTCTAAATTTAATAGCTACCCTCCACAATCTTTCCCATTGTTCCATATAAATATTGTATCCAAAGTCTTGCACCCACCTTACCATTACTGCTTTAACTTGTTTCTCTTTTACTTCCCATTCTAAAAGGTAATCATAGATTTGTGAGATACCCTGTTTCCCCTTTTTTAATACGTAGTCATAAAGTAAGCCATGGCAGGTTTTTTTTACCTTTGTGAGAAGTAAGACGTACCCCAAAAGTAAGCCATGGTGCCGCCATTGTTCCCGTCGCCTCCTCAGCCCCTCCTGCGCACGCAGGGAGCCAGCGAACTAGTGAGAGGCACGGGGGGAAACGCACCCTCTTGCGGAGTTCTGCCCCGCCTGCTCAGCGCACAGGGGGAGGCTGTACCGTACCATACTGACGTAATAAAAATAAGACATCCCAAAAAATAAGCCACCCTGTGTTTTTTTGAGGGAAAAAAATTATAAGACGGTGTCTTAAAAAGGGGGAAAGACGGTATGTTTTCTTTTATTATGAGTTAATAATTCTCTTTCGAATTTGGATGTTTCTTTCGCAAGACCTTCTTTCTTATCTATACTCAATCTTTGGTTTAGCTGGAAATATTGTAGCCAATTCAACAGGTGGCTTTTAATTTCATCATATTTTTTCAAAGTTGGCTTATCCCTGTCTACTTCTAGTAGTATTTGGTACGTAGGCCACTCTCCTTTCATATTTCTCTTTTTAACTGCCATAGAGTCTGCAGGTGAGGTCCACAGGGGTTTTAATCCATTTTCATAGCCAGCTGATCTTGTTACCTTGTAATCAGCAACACTGTTGTTTCCAAAACATACAAACATCCATTTTTGCATGCACAAAGGAATGTTTAGGGCAATGGCCGAAACTCCCGTTGTTCTAGGTGCATTTTGTGACAGGGAATTTCATTGGTGCAAGCAGTTTCTGAGACTAAGATTTCAGACTAAAACTGCAGAGTGGAAAGAAAGGATAACCTTTTTCTGCTTCCCCACTTCCAGTTACTCTCTGAAGACTGGAGAAGAGACCCTCTTAAGAATATTAGGGGGGTGGGCAGGGGAAGGACTAGACTATGTGAAAAATGAACCTAATATTTCAGTTGCAGTTCATTCATTTTCAGCTTTGTATTCTTGTTATAAAAAAGCGCACCTAGACATTCCATCGCTGCGCCCATAACCTAGGTTTAAGGTTCCATTTAGCTCCTAGCTTTCATATCTCAGTTTCCAACACTGGTTTAGTGATGCCATCTCTTTTCAGCCCTCATTCTGTCTTTTAACAGCAGTCTGGCACACTGAGGCTTACCAAATAAATGTTCCTAGCACAGATGTAAAGTGATGGGAATTACACTCAGCATCCATAGTGCTTTATGGTGTTCGCTGTGCTTCATACACATCTCCCCAGTAATCTTTTCTCCATACTGTGGATCTAGAGGAGTGTGTTTGTTTGTTGCTAAGAGATCCTTTACACTTACCTAAAATCACCTAAGGTTCAAGGTAATTTAAAAAACCACCACACCCTAAACCATGTTCCTCTACTTGCACTCTCCGAGCCGCTGTTCCATACAGGTAACACCTTGACTGATTTGATTTCTGCGTATATCAGGCCCCACATGGTTCAATGAAACTTATTCCTGGAATTTCCAGTATTCCAGTCCTAGCATCCAACCAATATTGTTAGCTTTTGGAGGTCCAGCTCCGAGGACCTTCTGGCGGTTCCCTCACTGCGAGAAATGAGGTTACAGGGAACCTAGGAAGAGGACCTTCTTGGTGGTAGCACCTGCCCTGTGGAATGCCCTCCCATCAAATGTCAATGAAATAAACAACTATCTGACTTTTAGAATACATCTTGAGGCAACCCTTAAGAAGTTTTTTTAATGTTTGATGTTTTATCGTGTTTTTAATATTCTGTTGGGAACCACCCAGAGTGGATGGGGAAACCCAGCCAGATGGGTGGGGTATAATTAATAAATTATTATTATTATTATTATTATTATTATTATTTGTGCAACTCCTGTGTTGAGGGGGAGGGAGAGACTCGTCTGAACAGGGGTGGTTTGGGGAAGATGCCCACCTATCATGCATGATCTAGCTGAGATCTAGTTGAGGGTTGGACTAGATGACCCTCGGGGGTCCCTTCCAACTCTACGGTTCTATGAGATTCCATGCCCCTGGCAAAAGCAGGAGACGAAGCCAAACCAGGCAGCCCTCACCACAAACCCCGGGTTAGCCTTATCCCCTCGCTAACCCGCTACTTGGGGAACGGGGGGGGACCCACAACCGGCGGAGGCCCCTCTATGAATGAGGGCTGAGGAGGGGGAAGCCCAGAGCCCACGTCCGCCGTCCCCCCCCCCTCGAGTCCCTCGCCCCGGTTTACCTCCATTGCGGCGGAGGGAAAGCGAGGCTCGTTTGCTCCCTCGGCGGCTCAGCGCCTCAGCTGGCAGCACTTCCGCCTTCGTCACCGGCTCTCCCAGCGCGCGCGCTTCTGACGTCAGCGGAACGAGGAGGAGCTGGACCTGAGCGACGGCTCCCCTTCTCTTCTTGGGTCGCCGTGGCAACCGGCCCGGCCTGGCTCTCTTCTCTCCTCTCGCCTGCCTCCTCTCAAGCCACGCCCCTTCCCCCACGCGTTCTTTTTATCTTTCATGACAGTGGAGAGGAAATACCAGGGGGAGAGGAGGAGGAGGCCGGAAAAGCTACATCAACACAGTCCCTGAAAGACTTAGCTGTACAGTTTTTAAAGGAATAAATAAATCTCCCACCAACATCTTCAGTTGCTTATTTAAAAGTCCTTTTCGATTCTTGGAATGGATCACACCGCAAACATACTTTTTTTTTTTTAATTAGTTTTTAGTAAAGATTTTCCTGTGCTGCAAAACAAGCAAAAAGTACATATTTCGTCTCCTAGAGTCTTTCCCGCAGTTCGTTCACATGTAGTTAAAGAGACTTTTGTGGTGGCGGTGCTTGCTCTTTGGGTAAAAGCGGGTGAAAAATAAAACAATGAGCTGTTGCAGTCACACCGTGGAACAAGATGGAACAATATAAAAAAGAAAAAAATTCCTTCCAGTAGCACCTTAGAGACCAACTAAGTTTGTTTTTATTTTTTATTTTGTTTTGACTATGACAGACCAACACGGCTACCTATCTGTAACTGAAAGATGGAACAATGATCGCCTTAACAAAAAAAAACCCACGTTAAGTGTACTGTATAGCACAGTAGATTCAAAAAGCTTATAATGGGCGGGGGGCGGGATATGGGACCACAGAAGGGTCAAAGCGCATCTGTAAGGGTTACAAGGAGCTTTGTCCCACAGTAAAATATTAATGCTTGCTCGCATCCTAAGCATATCTTCTCTTCCGTGTATTGATTTATGATGATGATAAAACCTGGTGCCTTGTGCCAGGAATGCAGGATGCTGCCTCACACCTCATCACACCTTTGGGGTACCCTAGCTCAGCATTGCCTACCCCTGGGCTTTGCCGACATGGTGCCTGCAAATGTCCTGGTTCTCACAGTGTCCTGCAAATGTTCCTGTCGAGCTCCCCTCTCCCATACCTGTCTCGGCAAATGTTTGTGTAGACACTGGTGGTGGTGGGTGTTCTCCTCTACCTCCTCCCCTCTTCTATTTAACCTCCATCTCCAGGGTTCAGTGTTGGGAGTGCAGAGAAAGGGAAAGAACTGGACGGGGCTCAAGAGGAGAGGGGGTTATGAGTGTGCATGTGCACCTGGCACGAGATGTGGGGCTGCAGAAGTGAGCAGACAGTGCATGTCCTGCCATCTCTGCCACAACGAGCAACTCCTGTATGACCTTTTGTTCTTCCTGAGCAAGTCCGAGGAGGAGAGGACAAAAACTGACCAAGGGAGACAGGGGTGCTGAGAGACAGGAGTGAATACTGGACATAGGATATACTATTTATTTCATTTGAAGTGGAGTGGAGAATGGATGGATCATTTCAAGGAGAAATGGGTGAGGTGGGGCTGCCTCAGAGGCAGAAGAGAAGAAAATGCTGGATTGGGAAACTCTCAATCCCATTCCAGCGTTGTTTTTCATTCTGACTTCAGGACAGTCCCCCACCTGCTCTCCCCTGAAATAAACCAGTTGGGAATTGGCTCAAGAAATCGCTTTGAATATGAAAAAGAATGAAGGGGCGAAAGGGTCCTCTTTTCACCCCAAGGACAATCAAACCTTTCCAAACTTCTGCTTTACACACACACACACACAATTTATTCCCCAAATTCTGTGTTAGAGACTGAGAGAGAGTGGGGAGCCAAAACTGCCACTAGGCAAGCAGAAGCCCCTTTTGTCAATCAACATGGCTCCATCTTCAATTCACATTTTAGGTTGAAATGATTGCTACAATATACTTTATACTGAAGAAGATAATGAAGACCAGCAAGTATAAAAGGATTTGTACAAGAAAGTGTGATGGATTAAGACTTTTGCAGTGCATTCCTATGCATGTCTTCTCAGAACTAAGCCATACAAAGTTTAATCGGGCTTGCTCTCAGGCAAATGTGTATTCTATAAGGTTGTGTTTTTAATAATGTAATGTACTAATAGGATAATAGAGTTTACACTGCTCCTGCTTAAAGTTCCATGCGGAAAGTCAGAGAAGTTCCTGCCATGTTCTTTTTATACTCTGCATCAAATTTCTCATTTTGTGCCACAGTAAAATGGTTCTTCCAGTCCCCAACAGTTCCTAGAGCAGAGAAAGCCAAAGACAGAGAATAGTAATCCACTTAAAAAAATTAATTCTACTGTTCAAAGGTCACAAATTTGGAAGATACTAGCAAAAAATCCCACAACTATTGGGAACAAACTACCATTAGCACATAGGGGAAATGATTTAATCCTGGAAAACAGAAGTATTATTAGGCCTTTAAAAAACTCAGGGGACAGTCCCTAACACACATCTTCATATGCTTGGAGAGAACTGCTGCTTATGTACATATTAAAACTAAAGCAAGTCTTGTCAGACATCTAACACAGCTCCTCTCTCTCATGTGCAGTTCTGCCTCCCCACACCATCTAGCTACTATTGCATGTGCTTACAAGTCTTCTGTCCCCATGCAATATCATCAGCACAGGAAACTCTCAATTTAGGAGCGTCCAAATGATGGGCGATCGCGCACACGCGCACGGCGCCAAACCCGAAAGTATCTCCCAAACGTCACAAAGACGTAATTAAAAGGGGCAGAACAGGTTGGAGCATGGCGGAATGGGCTTACGCATGCTCTGCTGATGTGTGCTAGGGTCTGGAACAGAACCTCGCCTGCAAAAAGAGAATTGCCTGTACACACAATATCCAGCAAACACAACACTAGAGAACAGGTAAAGCTGACCTGTGATTGGAGTCCCACTGAATTGCACCCAGCCACCCAGCCAAGCTTTCCAAAAAATGTTTTTCAAAAGGAGGGGAAAGGGCAGGAGATCAGGACCATAGTGCAAAAGACTCAGGCCTTCTGCTCCCTGAACGGCACCCCTGTAGAAAAACAATGACCCCCCCCCATAGCACCTTTTCTCATGAATGGGGAGATTGAATGGTTCAGTATCTCTTGAGGCATAAAGGTGTAGTTTGCCATGGGATTATCTTTCATGACTTCAAATTGTGTGTAATGGATTATCTTATCTAGAACCTCCTTCTCCAGGTCCTTCTCCAGGAAGTGCAGGATCTTCTGAATTTCACACCTTGGATTCTGTGGAAAGGGAGGGAATTAAATCCAGGAATTAACCAGGAATAGGAAAATAAACCAATTGTTAATCAACAATGCAATCCTGCAAATGTTTGCTATTTGTTGTTGTTGTTGTTCAGTCGTTCAGTCATGTCCGACTCTTTGTGACCCCATGGACCAGAGCACGCCAGGCACGCCTATCCTTCACTGCCTCTCGCAGTTTGGCCAAACTCATGTTAGTAGCTTCGAGAACACTGTCCAACCATCTCATCCTCTGCCGTCCCCTTCTCCTTGTGCCCTCAACCTTTCCCAACATCAGGATCTTTTCTAGGGAGTCTTCTCTTCTCATGAGGTGGCCAAAGTACTGGAGCCTCAACTTCAGGATCTGTCTAGTGAGCATTCAGGGCTGATTTCTTTAAGAATGGATAGGTTTGATCTTCTTGCAGTCCATGGGACTCTCAAGAGTCTCCTCCAGCACCATAATTCAAAAGCATCAATTCTAAGTCAATTTTAGATTTAAATCCCTGTAGTCTAGTGTTAACTCGTTTGTGGTCTGAAGCCTAAAAATAAACACTCACTTCTTTTATATCTTCATAGAAGAGGTAAAGAATCCGGTACTTATTTTTCGCCTCCCACCAGCCTTTTACATGATCATACCAGGAACCCCAGAGCACTACGGGATAAAAATGAATTAAACAGCTTAAGGAAGAATTTCATATCACAGACTAAAGAGACTATAAACTTAAACAAGGACATGTTACGGATTTACAAAATATATGTCAGCTTGTTCACGACAGAAGAAAATTCACTGGGGCCAAACAGTTCCATGACTACAGTGACAGGAAAGACATTTAAAAAAAAAGAAAAAAGAAGTTAATTTATTCCCAGGTCGTACCGATTCAGGGAACTAAGCTGGATAACTGCTATGATCAGAGTTTGTTATGATGGAACAACTGTCAAATCACACCCAAACTCAGAACATTTAACGTGCTCAAGCTTGGCAACTTTTTCCTAAATAAAAAAGATAATTGCCTCAACATCAAGACTGTAGCAAAATGGACCAAGGAGCACATTCCCTTCCGGAATGAGGAACAGGCAGGAGACTTCCTAAACAGGATACCTTCTGCTCCACTCATCTTCCTCCCAGCTTCCTCCCTTGGCTCATAAATCAATTCCATCTAAAACAGATTGTGCTCCTATTCCCAGATCAGAAGCTGGTCTTATATGCAGCAGCAGCTGCATCTTGTCTGAACGAAGCTGGAGTTTGTTTGTCCCCTTCTAACTAGAAAGGAGCTGCATGCAGTGTTTGGCAAAAAGTTTTTAACTTCCCATTATCAGTTTGCTACTTGAATTTAAAATACAGTACATAGATAAATGATTGAGTTCTTTTTTTAAAAAAAGAAATGTAGAAAACATGGCACAAAGCATTCCGTTCACCTTTTCCATCTATGTATTTCTGAAAAAATTCCTCCCATGTTCCTGGCTCAGGCATCATTTGATTCATTCTGTGGAAGTGATAATAAGAAACTAGATTGTCTTTGGCATTTCTTGCCACGTAGATGACCTGCGGTGGGTATAGAAGTGAGAAGATACCATTATTCGCCTGTGGGGAAAGTGCAAGTGCACTTTCATAATACTAGAGCACAGGACCGTCCGGTGAAGTTCGATTTTTGAAGACTCAGGAGGACAGGCAGAAGAAACTGCCTCTTCACAACAGTGCATTGTTAAATTATGGCAGTTGCTCCCACCAGATGCAGTGATGGCCGCCAACTTTGATAACTTTAAAAGGGGTCTAGACAAATTCATGGAGGTTTAGGCTATCAATGGCTACTAGTCAGGATGGTATCCCATATTAGAGGCTGTATGTCTCTGAATACTAGTCTCTGGGGAACAACAGCAGGAGAGGACTATTGTTCTTATATCTTATATCTTCTTGGGCTTCTATAAGCATCTGGTTGGCCACCGTGAGAACAGAATGCTAGACCAGATAGGCCTTTGGTTTGATCCAACATGGCACTTCTTATGTTCTTAAACATGAACTAGATCATTTTAGTGGTGTCTGTCTCATGTTCCCCTATATTGCCTCCAAGTGTCCCTATTTTCCAGGGACAGTTCTGGATTTACAGAAGCCATCCCAATTTCTCATTTGGGCCTGGAATGTCCCGCTTTTCCTTAGGGCATCCCTATTTTCATCAGAGGGTATGGAGTTATGCAACTCCCGAGCCAAGGAGATAAGTAACTATACAACCTTTAGAAGACATCTGAACCTGTATAGGCAAGTTTTTGTTTTTTTTAATGCTTAGTTATATTTTATATATGTTGAAAGCTGCCCAGAATGGCTGGGGCAACCCAGTCAGATGTGCAGGGTATAAATAATAACATTATTCATAGAATCATAGAGTTGGAAGAGATCACAAGGGCCATCCAGTCCAACCCCCTGCCAAGCAGGAAACACCATCAAAGCATTCCTGACAGGTGGCTGTCAAGCCTCTGCTTAAAGACCTCCAAAGAAGGAGACTCCACCACACTCCTTGGCAGCAAATTCCAAATTATTGTTGTTATTGTTGCTGTTATTGAATAGGGCATCCTTATTTTCCTTGGAGAAATGTTGGAGGGTATGAAAGAAAGAAAGAAAGAAAGAAAGAAGGAAAGAGGACAATAGCATTGCGACTGAAAGGGACATAGAGACCTGACCTGCTCTCTATGAGAATCCAGTGCTATGGCATTGGGGAGCTGTACTGGGAAACCTAATAGAGAAGTGGGATATGTTGGAGTGTTAATGATGTGCCCCCCTCTTATGCTCAGCCTCTGTATATATCTGTAAATAAATTCTGATTTTACAGAAACACCATCAGTGTCCAGTGACTTCATTCAAAGGAAACCGACTCCAGGGCATGTACTGGAATACTTGAAAGCTCTCCCTACTCATAGATTGGGATACAATATTCTAGAAACCTGCCAGTATTCTATTCAGCTGCAATTTAACTGCAAGCAAAATATTTATTAATTCATCCCTTATATTTCTGTCGTGCCTTTCCTCCAAGGATGTCAAGGAGACATTTGTGGTTCTTCCTCCATTTTATCCTCACCACAACCCTGTGGAGGTAAGTTAGGCTGAGATACAGTAACTGCCCCCCAAGGTCACTCAGTAAGCTTCATGACTGTGTGGAGATCTCTGGACCCAATCCTAATATGACACTAACCTGCTTGCCAAGCTTCCTGCCCAACCCATTACCTTACAGTTTTGTTCCCAGAACGACGGAGGCACCAGTTGTACAGGAAGATGAGTTTTCAGTGTTCTTGGTGAGGGCATGGCTTCAGCATTATCTAAGCCTGAGAAACAAGCCATTGTTATTCAACAGTATGCTTTAACCTTATCCATCCAATACCATGTTGTAGGGCTACAGACCAGACTTTCCAAGACCCACGTGCAATGCTAATGCGTTGCTAGATCTTAGCCTAGTGGAAAACATAAATGTTTATCTCCTTTCAGTGTCCTTTGGGCTTTGCCTTCAGGGCCGTTGGAAAAAAAAAGATCTCATATCTTCATCTAGTCTCAGAATGTTGTCTGGAACATTCAGAGTCATCCTAGCCACTGATGACTTCACAGCTAATTTGACCCTCCTCTTAGGACAATTTGTTCAATGCTTTTCTATTTTTCTATTCTCATTCATATCTTTATTCTATTTCATGATATATTTTAGGTGATTTTGTTTTTTGATAATTTTTTCAAAGCGAAAAAACAACAACAGTATGGCTTTGGGTAGGAGAAGATGGATAAATTTTCTGCTTTTGGCAGTTAAGACGAGTGACAAGAAAAGAAAATAAGCATTGACAGTCCTTTTCTGACACTCACTTTGCCTCTTTCAGAATGAAATATGACATTCCAGCAAATAATCCTGGATCATATTAGCCACTCCATTTTCTTTAGGAACACTTTCATAATATGGATATTCTTTTGAACTTCTTAGAAATATTTTATCTGATAATTTTGCACAAGTTGACCTGCAGATCTGTAGCTTACCAGTGGGCAAAGTCTTGTGCAGCACCCATTCGATAAAAGGTTGCCGCTCGTAAGTGGAAGCACGCTTGCATTTCTCAATGTCGCCGTCACATTGGATCATGTCTACAATCTCCTGTGTCCATGTTGTGCCTGATAATATATGGAAACAAAAGAAGAGTTTGGTCTTGTGGCACAAGATTTATGAGTACATAATTTTCCATGGACTGGAGCCAGAAAATATTAGAGTCCACATTACACATATCTCCCATCTAAAAGCAACAGATGGTTTGGCTAGCTCAATGCTGATTATTTAGTCATTTAATCATGTCCGACTCTTCATGACCCCATGGACCAGAGCACGCCCGGCCCTCCAGTCTTCCACTGCCTCCTGCAGTTTGGTCAGACTCATGTTGGTAGCTTCGAGAACACTGTCCAACCATCTCGTCCTCTGTCGTCCCCTTCTCCTTGTGCCCTCAATCTTTCCCAACATCAGGGTCTTTTCCAGGGAGTCTTCTCTTCTCATGAGGTGGCCTCATGAGAGTATTGGAGCCTCAGCTTCAGGATCTGTCCTTCCAGTGAGCACTCAGGGCTGATTTCCTTCAGAATGGATAGGTTTGATCTTCTTGCAGTCCATGGGACTCTCAAGAGTCTCCTCCAGCACCATAATTCAAAAGCATCAGTTCTTCGGCGGTCAGCCTTCTTTATGGTTCTGCTCTCACTTCCATATATCACTACTGGGAAAACCATAGATTTAACTATATGGACCTTTGTCGAGCAAATAACAACAAATGTTGCTTTTAGATAAATATAAATCGGGGGGGCATCAAGGATACATTCAACTGATGTCAACTGAGAGTGCAGAATGCATAAGGAATATATGTTAACTTTAAAGCTATGTGCCCCACCCTATAATGCAATAAAAGCCTTATGCACCTTATGACCTACCACCAGGAAGGTGTGACCTTCCTCACAGGCCTGTTGCTTGTAGCGGCCATTGGTATCCAGTTCTGGCTATTTTCCTGTGTATACTGTCCATGTACACATATCCTTCATGAGGGACAGACTACACATTTCACACTTGTATTTATAATAGCAGTCCAACGCCCCACTTTTAAAGTTGAAAAGGTTATATGGGAGAGGTTATGGGGTGGAGGAAGGAAAAGCAGCAGAGGAAGATTTTTGTTGGGATTTGAAAAATGCATTTGCAAAAATAGTATAGGCTATAAAGTTTGAAAGCTTCCACATTATGCATTGGCTTACAGATCCCCAACTCTTTCATGTTCAGCCTGAATTTGTCTGGGCCATTAAATGTTATCTTTTGAACCCTTTGTTGGTCGAACAACATTATGTCCTTTCAGTGACAAGCAATCATAAGGCGTATCACTATGAATCATACTACCATCTGCCAAAAGCAGGCATTTCATGGGCAACATCCACATTCGTTATAAACAATAGGTCCTGTTTGCAAATCCATGAGTCACAAATGCATTAACAGAGATTTTAAAATATGGTACAATGAGAACAATCCGCCAGGAGGTTCTGAACTCCTTGACTATGTTTATGGGTCTTCTTGAGCAAGATAGTTTTCTGGTGTGTTGCATCCAACCGATGCAAAGGTCTGGCGGAAACTACTGCAAGTCTTGGGTCACATTACGTGCCTGGTAAGTCAAAGAAGGCCTAAGCAGCCCCCCTTATCTTTCCTGCTTGCATACTCACCTGCCTTTGCATAGGTTGCTATGAGCAGGTCATCAGGCTTGGCTTGGAAAGCCCAGATTTTATGCCACTTGTCACAGATCTCCTTTGTAAGAGGAATGCCTCCCACCTCACCAACTTCAAATCGTTTCACATCCCAGTCCAGCTTCAGTTCTTTCATCTTTTCCAAGGGCATGGAGAAGGTGCGCTTCAGCAATTGCTTTGCTCACCTTTAAAGAAAAATATTACTTTATACCTGGGACTTGGGCCAAGAACCAGCTGAAGTGGCAGCTAACACCACCAAGAAGTGTGGCTACTACAACTTCCTCACTTAAGCTCCTCCTATAATACCTACCTTCCTTCCACCCATCCACCCACCCATCCTTATTTAGCCACTCATGCTACACCTGTCTGTAGCTCCACTCCTTCAAAGCTCCTCCTGCTTGCTCCTTGCCATTCTGTGCCTCAAAGCCCCACCTGTCCTCCATGATCATTAAATGGAGCTCCATGCTCTGAGGCAACATATTGCTGAGTACCAGATGCTGGGACAAAGCGCAGGGCCAGGCCTTTGTTCTTTGCTTGAGTCAATTGGCTGGCTAATGTGGAGACATATGGGACTTATCCCCTGAATTACTCCTTTGCACCTGCACCTGCTACTGCAGTATAACGTCAGTTTTGCAGAATAATGCTGAGGCTCAAGTAAATTGCCCAAGACCACACCAACTAAGTTCAAGCCATACACTGGGCCTCAAAGCACCACACTTCTAATTTTCCAATCAAATAGACCAGGACATTTCTGATAGTGTTGGATATAGAACATTGCTTGTTTCTCCACAGAACTCAGAGGCATTGGGCTGGATTCAACTAAACCAGTGTGCTAGGTGAAGCCAATCCAATGCTTCCTGTTAGTGCAATGGGGCCTTTAACCTCCCAACGCCTCCCTCTTATTCACTCTGGGGGGCTGGAAGAACCTCCAGAACAACACACAAGGGGAGGAGAGGTAGATTGTTCCATCTGGAAAGCAGAAATGCTTGTGCTGATGCAGCAACAGAAATAGTATGATGAAGATGAATTCCCCTCATAGGTAGAAACAACATAAATACAATATATGAAACTGCCTTATGCCAAACTGTTGGTCCATTTGAGCCCAGCATTCCCTGATCTGACTGGCAGCATCCCCCCAGAGAATGAGACAGTGCATCTCTCCCATCACCTACTATTCAATCCCTTTAACTGGAGATGCCAAATATTGAACCTAGCAAACATTCTGCACACAAGACATATGCTCTGACACTGAGTTATAGCCCCTCATCTTTGCCACAGCCAGATACTCACAACACAAATTGGAAGAGGGATTGGGAGTTTCTCTTAAACACCTTGTACACTTTCCTCTCAGCTGGATGTCTTGGCACTGTAAAGGGGAAGTAGTCTTCTTCTCAAAGCGAGGTACTGCCCTGAAGCTACAAGAAAAATCCACGTCCTTGGAAACTGCCTGTTGGTGTCACAGTTGTGGGATATGGAGTACAGTACTCTTACCTCCCAACAGGGACACAGGAGTTGTGTGAGGATTTGGATAGAACTTGCATTTCTCTTGTGAATGGGGAAATAAAAGGAGGTGGAACAGGAGGTGGAGAAGAAGGTGTTTCAGAAAGAGCCAATAGCAACAGAGATGTCATGGGCTGTAGCTTTTTGAACCTTGCTCTTTACCTTATCTTCATGGGTTACTGCCCCAAATGGAAATATTTCACACAAATGGAGACTTCTGACTCCTCTCCATTTCTTGCCACTATTTCGTTTCAAATTGAATTATTGCTAATAGTGCAAATTTCAAATTAACTTACACTCTCATCTTAAACATATACTGATCTTAAACTTATGTGCTCTTAACTAAAAACGGCAACCCTAAATCTGCTTAGCAGGCGGTCAGAGCATGATGCAGCAAAAGTCAATCACTGTGCAGCAAAATCCTAAGCAATGTTTATTCGGACATCCCACTAAGTTAAATGGTCTGAACTAACTAATAAGGGAGATCCAGACCACAGACGTAATGTTGGGTTGATTTCAGCAAGGAAGATTTAAGCACGTGCAGAATTTTCCCTCTGAAATTAATGCCATTTAAAAATTGTTATGTTTGGCTGGATTGCACTGTAAGTCCCACTGAACGTGGCAAAACTTCTTGAGTTAAACTGGTTATGATTGGGCAGAAAATACAATTTCTGTGGGCTACTGCATGCATGAGTGGCACCAAGCTTCAATAAACCGTTGTGAGGAAGCACCCTTAGAAACTCCACACAAACATTTTGAGCAAAAGGATCTCATTTTAGTATAAGAATTCCTCTAAGAGCATTCCGTTCAGAAAGTTGTCAAGATTTTCAGTGAATATTGACCTCCTGCATTTTGCATTGACCCTCTTGTATATTGCTCACCTAACTCTTAATCTGGATAACCGAAATACTGTGCTCAAATAAAGTGTTCCCACAGTGTAAAGATTAACTAATGGAGAATGCAATTAGTCAGATATCCAAGGAATTAGGGAAGGAAATGGGGTAAAGAGGAGAGAGAGAAATAAGCATGAAGCTCCATTGAGTTAACTAGGACTTGAGCTAATGAAATGCCAGTAAGTGGTATGGGTACAACAGATTTTGCTTCATCACATAACCTTTCCTCTTTACATGCCAGTTTGCCTCTCTCTACCTGGAACCTTCAAGAGGAAATCCAATACTTGGTTATGCAACCATCAAAATAATATGTTAATCCCTAGTTTAAACAGAATGGAAATGCGTGAATATAAAAGAAAGATAATGTCTGATATCCTTGTTTTTCTTTTGCTCATTGTTGAGGAAAGGCACACCCGATGCCACATACCCTGGGAGCAGGTCAGGATGAAAGCAACTGGAAGCCCTGAACTAGGAGACTTTGGGAGGCCCAGACTTAATAGCACCTGATCACGAGAAAGAAAGCCTCATTCTATTTTTTATCTTCTCAGTGAAAGTATGACATTGATGAATTTTTAGCATTGATAAAAATATTGCTTATCAATTTATAACCTTTAATAAGTTTACAAAAGTATGGAATTAATGAAGATATTCACAGAGAACATTCATAGGAGAATCATAGCTATCTTATAACATGACACTATACCAGGGGTAAGCAACCTAAGGCCCATGGGCCGGATACGGCCCAATCGCCTTCCCAATCCGGCCCTCGGACGGTCCAGAAATCAGCATGTTTTTACATGAGTAGAATGTGTGCTTTTATTTAAAATGCATCTCTGGGTTATTTGTGGGGCATAGGAATTTGTTCATATGTTTTTTTTTTCAAAATATAGTCCAGCCCACCACATGGTCTGGGGGACGGTGGACCGGCCTACGGCTGAAAAAGGTTGCTGGCCCCTGCACTATACAGTCTTACCTTGGTTTTCGAACAGCCTAGTTCTCGAACATTTTGGCTCCCGAATGATCAAAACCTGGAAGTGACTGTTCCGGTTTTCGAATGTTCTTTCAGAAGCTGAACATCCGACAGGGCTTCCTTGGCTTCCTGTGGCCAATCAGAAGCCGCGCTTTGGAAGACGAACGCTTTGGAAGTCGACTTCCAAGTTACGACTGTATACAAAGTCTGAACAGTTTCTTTCAGACTCTTTTTGGATGTGAACTTATCAATTATATCATTAAAATCAATAAGTCACAGTTAATCATTTTCTGTGCAGAGAATGCTTAGATAAAGACAATCAATCTTGGGACATTGTTGACCGCAGAACATTCTTTATCCCTTTTAGTCTAGAAAAATGATCTTTCACCAGTACAGTTTGTAACCATTAAACACAGAAACAGTTTGTAACCATTAAACTGTTTGTAACCATTAAACACAAGGACAATCTGAAAATTGTGTCCACATTTGAAAAAGTTCTCTGAATTTTCTCCTGGAATATTATTTGATACATATCTTCGTGGCTGAAATTTTCTTTTTCAGGGTGAGCTTGTTTGACGTACAGGTGGAAGTGCAAGGGTTCACCAACTAGACTAAGCTCAACATCCTTTGGATAACTCTTGCATCAACATCTTGACGCCATTTTGAATCTGTTCCTTGGTTGCTTGCAGGTTCACCAAAAATGACAAATTGCCAATGACGCTTCTATATACTGTTGCTTTTCTGTCTAGCTTGGCTGCAAGAATATCCATGACAGGGAAAAATGAATTTACCCTAAACTTGTCTCTTGGAGAAAGTTTGTCTATGGCCTCAGGTCCTGTCTTATTATTGTTTTGTTTTTTCATACTCTCTGCTTTCTTTTGACAGTTTTGTATCCTAAGTAAATTTTGCTTGCCGTTCAATTTCGTCAAAATTAACCTGAGTGTTTGACACAAAATGCAATAGTGAGATGTAAATATTTGCACATGTGCTCAGTGAAAGTTGTGAACTTTGGAGTGCCTTGCCAACTTTAAGAAATGGGACTAGCAAATGTGTCTAAATGTGAAGCATGAAAATGAATTCAAATTCTTCCATTTTCTGTAGAAGATTTTCAGCCTGTCATCTAGTATCTCCTTTTTTCAGTTTCATCACAGTACATATAGCAGAAGGCTTCAACAATGTAAGCATAGCTATCACAAGCTAACATAGAATTTTATTGCCTGGCTCAGTTCTGCAGCTTGTATTTCCCCCTCATATCCCAAATTTATCTAAATACTACTGTTTATTATTTTCTACCATTCACTAACAGACTCTGGTACCCTCGATCTCTGACAGTGCTATTCTGAGCACAGGTTGACCTCTGTGGAAGTACAAGAATAGCTTGACAGGGATTTTAGCTAGATAGTCAAATAAGAGGCTGTAGAGAACAGTCAGTACAAAAGTGCAATAAATATAATGGAAGCAGAAGGAGAAGGAAAGAGCAGTAAAAATTTATGCCACTGATGGTGCTGCCATGCCAAAAACCTCTCATCACGTCCATGGCAAGCTTTTACTTTAATTAGATCTATTGATTTTCAGTGTTTAAGTTGATAAACTGCTATATATATAAAATGCATATATGTATGCATGTCGTTTCAGCATTTCTGAATGCTATATTTAACTTTTTTAAGTAATACATACTGGGAAAAGGTGACCTTAGAACCTTCTATTTCTTTATTAAATGAATTCAATTAAAATGTTCTTGGGCAGGTTTCCAATTTATGAAGTATCGGGAAACCAGGATCTTGTAGTTTTAATTCTTTGATCTCGGCAAACAAAAAAATTTAAAACCTTGGGATTCGTTTGAAAAAAAAGTTGCCCTCTTTATAGATTGGTCAGCCGCTATATTTCATTTATCTGTTTTTGTTTTTGTTGCATTGCTTCTATTAAATTTCACCAATATGCAGTGTGTAAGAGAAGCTACTTTGTTTAAGACGTTGAGATGTAGTATTTCTTACAAACTCAGTGTTTTGTCCACAGTATCAGTACTAATCCAACCTCCCCCTAGTGGCTGCTTCTGAAAGCACTCTGTTGATTTCGGCTGCAGAACTTCTCATTTTCCTGGAATAGAACCCCTTTCTGGGAGTAAGCCCCACTGAATTTAGTGGCACTTATTTCTGAGTAGACCTGCCTAGAATTTCACTGCCAAGCATGATTAATTGTCAGTGGAGGAATCACACAACTAAACTACTTGTTAGCACCAGGTAGTGGTGACATTTTAAGTTATCAACACTTCATCTGTATCCTACCTTTCTTCCAAGCAGCTCAGAGTACTCATGGGGGCATCGTGTCATTTTATCCTCACAACAAGCCTGTGAGGTAGGTTAGACTAAAAGATTAAGACCTGCTCAAAGCCACTCAGTGAACCAAGATTTGCCCCTACACACAGGTAAGACAGAGTGTGCAATGGAGAGTTGTGAGTTTAGGGCAAGGTTGACCAAGTTGACCAGGCTCAAATCCCCATTGATTCTTTTTAACATTTCCTTAACTTATTGACTGGCTCACAGACAATCCTTGGCATGTCTATTTAGTCAATTCCCATTTATTTCAAAAAGATCTATGTAAAGTTTATATAGGTTTGCAGCCTAAATTGTTTTAAATGCAATTTCCCAGCTCGATGTGAAAATGAACAGAGCTGATCCAACACATTTATTTTATGCGTGTATATACTGCTTTTCAAGCATAAGCAAAAATTATATGTCGGAAAAGATGAGCCAGAGCAGGGGGATACCTTTGAAAACCCCCCTTTTTTGTGCTACATTCTTAAACCAGGCTCCTCCTCCTCTCAGGACAAGATGGCTTTTGAGTTGCAGTTGGAGGACAGAGGAGCCACTTTTGCAGAAATGCTGGGACATGGATAGTGGGCAGTGGCATGGCTGGCCCAAGACATTTTGCAGCCTGAGGTGAAGGACATTAATTAATTAGGCATTCCATTCTGTTGTGACTCTTATTCCAGTAACTGTCATTTTTAACTGTTTTTCTGCCTCTCTCTCTCTCTCTCTCTCTCTCTCTCTCTCTCTCTCTCTGTGTGTGTGTGTGTGTGTGTGTGTGAGAATGGCTATTGAGAGAGGTTTCTCTGGATGCTGCTGAGGACGGTGTTGTGTCATGGTTTGTCTGAGGTGAAACAGACAGAGGAACATTCCTAAACCTGTGCAGGAGCTCTCTATAAGGAACGAAGTGAATAAGCATGAGATTTGCAAATATATTCTTCTCAGTTTTGTGTATGAAAGTTACGTTCTTCTGAATATAAAGAGTCTGGACATTGTATAGTCTTTACAAAGAAGTTATAAATCACCTAGAAGAGTTATTTAGCTTCCTAGATGTAAACTATTCTGTTACTTTATATATAATCAAAATTTTATTACACACACACACACCATTTTGCCTTGACAGCACCACTGGTGGTGACGGCAGCTGTTTTGGCCTTCTCTATGTGCTCCTGCCAAGGCTTTTTCCTCTTGCAACCTCCCTGGGCCAGGATAAAGAGTCAGCGCTCAGAACTCACAATAAATCTTACTCAGGCTCTGCAGGTGTTGGAGGTGCTGCTTCATTAAAACACGATCTTTCCAGTCAACAGGGGTGGTGGCATGGTGGTCAGGTGATATAAACCTCATTAGGCTCCTACAGCTTTCCCAAATGCTTTCTCTGAGGACTTAAGCGTGTGAAATGTGGCAGCCCATCACACTCCCTTCAGCGGTACACGGCCTCCGTAATGTATTGTTGCTTGAAAAATGTACAATCCAAACAAAAGGTCAGGCCTTCTGCAGGTAGGAGAACAGTTTTCCATTAGTAAAATGAAATTTGTTTCTGAAACCTGGGAAGATGGGGGTGGGAATGAAAGAGTGTTTGTAATAACACATTCACAGAACGCCATGGCCTTAATAAAGTAGCAAATATGGTGCCCTCCCAAAGAGGGGCGGGGGAGCCCTTGGGTGACAGGCCCCCGTTATGTGCCGGAGCTTGAGGGGACAGAAGCAATTTTTACCAGCACTGAGTGGAATCGAAGCGATGGTTGTAGAACTTGAAGGGTTTCTGGGCAAAGAGATGAGGGAGAAGGAAGGGGGTCTCACTTCCTCCCTGCCCAGCAGTTTTTCATGTAAAGCTCCAGGACCACTTTGTGGGAAAATATAACGGCACTTTCCTCAAAGCCCTCTCAGGAATCCTGTTGCCCCTGATGGCCTGCAGCAGTTGCAGCTGGTCAGGTTGAGTGTGTGTGTGTGTGACAGAGAGAGAGGGGGAAAAAATTATTTTGCCTAAAGTTAGCTCCCCACCTCCAGCAATCCTCTAAACCCCACCATCTGCCTGGAGGTTCCAGGCTGTGGTTTTACAAAATTATTCCCTTAGGTTGCCCCTCACAATTAAGGATTTAATTGAGGTGGTATTTTGGTTCCTTTGTACCATGGCAAAGGACTAAAAAGGTGGATGTAGTACACTGTAGATATGATTAAGCAGCTATGGCTGCCCAAGAGTCATTTACTTCGCAGCTATGCCATGGAAAGGCCCCTTGAATGATCACGATGCTGATCATTTATAGAAGATTTCCAAACATCCAAAGTATATCATGTCAATTATGGCATTGCTATCCTTACAACAGCCCTGAAGGTAGGTCAGTGTTAATATGCCCTGTTGCCGATGAGGGAACTGAGGCTGTGTGTGTATATATGAGAGAGAGAGAATTGTTTACCTAGGGCCATCCAGTGAATTCATAACCGAGTCATGATTCAAAATGTGCAAAAGTGGAATCTACAAAACTACTGGAGGAACCAGAAGTGCAGAAGGATCACTGATATGGCAGATAGAGGATGGCTGGGAGGAGCAAATGCCATGGGAGGTCAGCTGCAGGTTGTACAATACATGTTTTTCCTCTGAGGCAGCCTGAGAGGGCACATGGGACTACCACAGCCATGGGCTTCACTATAGAGATATGTATATTACCTTGTCTTTAGTGGGCTTTCTCTACCATAGAAATATGGGGCTAAGCTGCCCCACCAGCATTGCTTTGGCTCCTCTACAAGTACAGGCACAGATGCCGTTAAGGTAAAGTTTCTGTTGGCTTCCATCAACATGGCCAGTGAGCAGGGGTGATGGGGGTTGTAGTCTAACAACATCTGGAGGACCCCACCATGGCTTTCCTCACTCTAGTTCATGGGCTATTGGCATTCTAGGACACAGCAGGGCAGCTCACGCACCAAACTGGCCTCGGCCCAGTATACCCGAAGGAGCGTTTCCACCCCCATCGTTCAGCCCAGACACTGAGGCCCAGCTCCGAGGGCCTTCTGGCGGTTCCCTCACTGCGAGAAGTGAGGTTACAGGGAACCAGGCAGAGGGCCTTCTCGGTAGTGGCGCCCGTCCTGTGGAATGCCCTCCCATCAAATGTCAAGGAAATAAACAACTATCTGACTTTTAGCAGACATCTGAAGGCGGCCCTGTTTAGGGAAGTTTTTAATGTTTGATGTTTTAACGTGTATTTAATATTCTGTTCGGAGCTGCCCAGAGTGGCTGGGGAAACCCAGTCAGATGGGCTGGGTATTAATGATAATAATAATAATAATAATAATAATAATAATAATAATAATAATAATAATAATAAAATAAATAATAATTGCACAAGCTTTTTGCATAATAATAATAATAATAATAATAATATTCAATTTGTATGCCGCCATATACCTGTAGGTCTCAGAGCGGGTCACAACATAAAGTTTCAATATAAAAGCACAAAATGCATAATAAAAAGAATTAAAATGATTAACAATACTAACGTATACCAACTAATAAAGAATATACTCCCCAACAAAAGCCCCCTAACAATCCCCTAGCCCCACAAATACAAATGCAAAAGTCCAAATTAACATATAACAAAAACAAATGAATCCACTAAGTGGGAAGAGATCGTGGCTGAGACCCAGTGCTTTTGTGTGTGGCAGTACTCACTGGTACGGAGTACCATCACACCTTTTTTTGCTGCCCATGGCAGCCATTTTGTGCTGCCACTCACAAAACTTTCCTCAAGATATGAGTACCACCCACCCACCTACACAGCACTGTTCAGATACGATGAGCCATACACTTAGTTCTATGCACCAAAGTTATTTGAGATTATACTTCTAAAACAGCAACTGGCTATCATCACAGAGCAAGCTGAGGGGACCTTCAAAAGCAGATAGTGGTCAGGCATAAATTGTTAAAAGAAAGGGGTGAAAGAGTCTAAAATCCTACTGGGCATGCACAGAGTGCATCCAAACTACTTTTGTGGTTTTCAGCCTGTGAAATAGATTTAAAGCCAGCAGAAACACAGTAAGATCATATAAAGGAAGAGAAATCTGGTTTTTCACAGCAGGTGCTCTTCTCAGTTTCCCAGGAACCTAAGCACTATCAAATAACAACAGGAATAACATACCTACTTCAACATACTTATTAATGGTTTTTGCTCACTGGTGGTTATGTGAAAGTTGCATAAACCCTTCTACCCTAATTATAGAATTATTCAGGAATAAAAGAGGGAAACAAAATACCAGTCAATGCAGCTTATGCAAAGCCTCTGATTAGTTTATGTAATAAAAAGTGCGTATAACATACTCAGAACTAGCAGATGATAGCTAAAATAGAGGCAAATATGCAATTCTTTTTTCATCTAATGTGGAATGCATTTAAATGCCTTTTAAAAATAACACATTTCATTTTTTTAAATATGAAAATATACTTCCCCCTGCAAAAAATATGGGTATCTGGATTTCCCATCTCTTAAAAATATTTTAATTGGAGTATTTTTTAATTAGTAGCATGCATAATATACATCTACATAGATATATAAATACTACATTATAAATATAAAGTTTTGGGTCCAAAGTGACTCTCCTGCAAATGGAAATACTCCTTCCATTCATGGAAGCCACTGAAATCCAGTGGTTGCTTTCTTTTGCTGGAGGGGAAGTAATTTTTAATGGTGATCTCATAACACTTCTGCCTCCCACCCATGCTCATGCTATTCTGGAGAGTCTTGCAGTTTCAGGAGCAGATTTTTGAAGGGCACAGGGGGCTGAATGCAAGGAGGAATAGGTGAAAATAACCTCCCTGTTTCCATTCTTCCACCATGAGCCAAACATTACGGAGCACAAAATCTGGATCAGTTTTATAACATTTAGTATGCAATACTAAATGTTATAAAACATTTAGCCCAGGTGGCGCTGTGGGTTAAACCACTGAGCCTAGGGCTTGTTGATCAGAAGGTCGGCAGTTCGAATCCCTGCGACGGGGTGAGCTCCTGTTGCTTGGTCCCAGCTCCTGCCAACCTAGCAGTTCGAAAGCACGTAGGAACCGCTCCGGCAGGAAGGTAAACGGCGTTTCCGTGCGCTGCTCTGGTTCGCCAGAAGCAGCTTTGTCATGCTGGCCACATGACCTGGAAGCTGTACACCGGCTCTCGGCCAATAAAGCGAGATGAGCACCGCAACCCCAGAGTCAGACACGACTGGACCTATTGGTCAGGGGTCCCTTTACTTTTACCTTTTTATGCAATACTAAATTGCACAGCGGGTGGCACTGTGGGTTAAACTACAGAGCCTAGGGCTTGCCGATCAGAAGGTCGGCGGTTTGAATCCCTGCAACAGGGTGAGCTCCCGTTGCTCGGTCCCTGCTCCTGCCCACCTAGCAGTTTGAAATCATGTCAATGTGCAAGTAGATAAATAGGTAGCGCTCCGGCGGGAAGGTAAACGGCGTTTCCATGCGCTGCTCTGGTTCGCCAGAAGCGGCTTTGTCATGCTGGCCACATGACCCAGAAGCTGTACACCGGCTCCCTCAGCCAATAAAGCGAGATGAGTGCCGCAACCCCAGAGTCATCCACGACTGGACGTAATGGTCAGGGGTCCCTTTACCTTTACCATGCAATTCACAGTTAATAAGTCACAAATGTCTCCATATATTTATGTCCATTTATATTCCCATCTTAATACTAACAAAAGGTGATCAGAGATCTCTAACTTCAGTTGATCATTATATGTGCTGTACATTTTAGTTCCACTTACCCCTCACAAAAGTGAACAAAAACTCAACCTTTTTCTAATTATTGTCTACTCTCTGTATTATTATTATTATTTACATCTATATGAGAAACATCTATATTTGTCAATGTCCTAATCGGGGAAAAATTAAGTGAAAGAGGAAGAATATTCTCTAAATGTATCTAGTCATTGTCCACCTGCCCCCAGCCTTACAAATACAATTAGATGGGGCAGAATTGCTTCATCCTGCTCTCTCAGTGGTAGAGACACCAATCACACCACTCCCCCCGTCATAATTAAGATCTCTGCTGTTTTTAGGTTCCATGCCAGATGCTGATCTTTAGTTGGAACAGGTGCTTAAAAATACTCCAAATAAAGGATCCAGATTAATGGGCTATTTGGCTGTCGGCCAGATAGCATAGCTTACTGCCCTCCAAAACTTCTCTCTCTTTTTCCAGATATACATTCACAGTATGTACTGTGACTAATGATGGCTGTTTGGTATCCAAGTCTCTCATCCATGCACAGGCATGGATAAAATAGGAATTTATTTGTTTCCCCCTGCTCCTAACATACTGGATGAGACTTCTCCATTATCTCTATTTAGCAAACATTGTTACTTCATCTGGAACAGTTAAATGCCCCTTTAAAAAAAGAAACACATCTGTTATTCCTTCTGGAATACTCCTGTATCGCTGCATGAAAACTTCCAGCTTCTATAGGGAAGCCATTTGCTTACCCAACCAAGAGCTGTGCCAGCTTTTGTTTTAGCATCATGTGTTGAAGCGTGAACTCTCTGGTGAAGTGAAGCAAATGAGGCAATGATAGTTTGTGTGGCACTTCTAACCAATGAAGATCACAGATCAAGTTCAAACAATCTCACTAATGTAACTTTTTGGCTCTGGCTTAAGTAGAAAGCAGGACCGAAAGGCCATGAGGTAGAACAAAGGCCCCATCCTTCTAGATCTATTCCCCCCACCCCATGATGGACAAGACCTATTGTAACACAGCACCTCTAAGTGCCCTCCTAGAGAGATGATTCAGTTGGATACCATGGCCAACAGTACTGAAAGCTGCTGAGAGGTCCAGGTGAACTAACAGTGTTGTGTTTCTCCTATTTCCTAGAATAGCCTTTCTCAACCTTGGGTTCCCAGATGTTGTTGGACTGCAACTCCAATATCCGTAGACAGCAGGGGCAGCAGTCAGGGATGATGGAAGTGGTAGTCCAACAACATCTGGGAACTCAAGGTTGAGAAAGGCTGGCCTAGAATGTCATCCGTCTAGAATATCATCCATTCTAGGACAGAAAGGCTGTCCTAGAATGTCATCCATCCAACAGTGACCAAGACTGTTTCTGTCCCCAGATCAATCTGGATTAGAAGGGATAAACTATCAGAGGCTTCAATACCATATCATTGTAGAGCAATAACATGCTAATAAACATTTTCAGAATATCACAGAAAGTTCAACACGCTGCTGTTGTGTGTCAGAAGATATGAACAAAAATGCTTTACTGGAAGAAGGCTTTCTGGATTAAAGCATAGATGCCAGAGTTCATTTTCCTGACTACATTTTTCAAATACAAGAAAAACTGACACCAAGTGTCAAGATCTGTATATACAGCATGGCAGGCTGCAGTGTTTAAATCAAGAAATATGTGGTTAAAGATGCTGTCTGAATCCCTGCAAGGTTTTTGTGTTCTAGAGAAGTAATCGAGATATTCCACGGAAAGTTATTTTGAGTGGGTCAAGGTTGATGAATCCTTTGTATATGTGCTGCAGTGTTGTTCATTGCCTGCTATGGAATCCTTGGGCTCAAGATATTGTGTGAGTTTTGCTGCAACAGTTCCAGTATTGTGATTAATGTGTTTTCAAAGAGACTTGAGCACATAGCAAAACAGTGTAACAAGTCAGCAACTCAAGTGGTTTACCTAGTCATAAAATATATTAATGGGGTTCCAGCTGGGAGCAAAAATATCAGAGTAGCTTGAGTATGGCTTGTAAAAAGAACTTTGTAAAAGGAACATTGGTCTTTTCATGAAAAGTTAGGTTGAGCTTGTTATGGGTTGAGGCTTGTTTGCACATGCCTCCTCTTCTCTTGATTTTTTTTAACACTCGATGACAGACAGCTGAATATGTGAATGGAAAAGTGACTTTGGGCCATATGCAAGCTTATCTGTGGTATCAGATCAACGATTCATAACATTTAAGGTTGCAATCCTGTACACACTTGCCTGAAAATAAATCTGGGTGAAATTACTTCTCAGATCTGAAATGGTTCATTCACCCGTACAGACCAACACTTTACATGCACCATTATGTGGTGGTGGTTTGCATATGTGGATGGAATTTCGGGAGTGCAGTGGTGCTGTCAGGGCAGGACTTTGGGGGCAGGCATTCATTCAGCAATCATTCATTCACCAGTCCTTACATGTGGAACTGGACAGTTCAGGTGGAAGTACATAAATGAGCAGAGCACGCTGCTTTTACATATCTCCACTTCCTCAAAACAATGTATGCTCCCTGAAGTGAGTCCAAAGAGATGTGACTCTTAGCACTGTGGCAACAGTATCCCACACATGAATCACCTCCTCTGGGTTCATGTCCACCAAGATGCAACAACTTGGTTCTCTCTTCTTCTGACAGTTTCTCCTCAACCGGTGCCACATGTTTTCCTTCGCCTGTGAGCAAGACTGCCTTTTTAGTTGCCAGTTCGGATGCTATATTAGTGGGAGCTAATAATGCACCAAGCTCTTTGGAGAAAGGCCAGAAAACAAACGTGGTTAATAAAGAGATCTTCTAGCTAGCTATTTGCTTTATTCCTTAGGTACCTTAGGTTCCTTATGGGACCACTATGTCACAGTAGCACTTTGTTTACACTCAGAGCAGGTCAGTGAACCCACACTGCATAAATGAATCATTTTGGCATATAAAATAGGTTTGATGTATACTAAGAAATGCAACCCACACCAGTCTTTGCTGTTATCATATCCTGTATCATCATGGCAGCAATTTATATACAATTAAAACCGCTCTTTTAAAGCTGCTCAGAGGACAGCAGGCACTAAGCTTGTAAGAGTATACTTATCTAGCCTTTCCTTGTAGTGATAATATGGCTGCTTCATGGATTTCCTTTTTGTTCACTTCAGAAGATGGAGGCTTATTATAAAATAGCGTTTAAGGGTATTAATATGTAAATTTGTTTTCTAATACTGAAGAAGTGCCCCCAGATAGCTTTGTCAGCATTCATCAACAGTTCTCGCTTATGGTTTGAATATGGAACCTGTCAGAAGCTTTGAAACTCTGACAGATCATTCTGAGCAAAGCACTTTCTATTTGACAGAGCCGCTTGGTTTTCCCAGCCCTGCATCCCTGCTTCACTGAGCAAGGGATGCTGTTACGTTTGGCTAAGTTCATTTTGGAGTCTCTAGGGGTCACAACCCAGAAAACGGAGTGACAAAGGGCCATCAATCAACGGGAGAAGACTCCTGGCTCAGATACTGAATTCCTAAAGCTATGCGGAATACATGACACTTGCCATTTAACCTGCAGAATATAAATATCTTCTTGCCATTGACAGCCTGAGGCCGAGATCAAGGTTTCAGTCATTTCCGACAACACTGCTGAGCAGTCAGGCCTCCCCAAACCGACAGGGTGCTGTGTAGATCCACAAGCAATAGTGCATCATTGTTTGCGGAAGTTAAGTTGTCATCCATCAGCTTCTTATGCCATTCCCTGTTTTGAGAAAGCCCAGAAGTTCACTGGGAATAAACATCCCCATAAACCGCAAAGCACATGCGGACAGATCCATATGCACCTCTTGATCATGGCCAAAAGGTGCATTGTGCTTCTACATCTTTAACTAATACATGCCTTGATTTCCAACTTAGGGTTCCTCCAGATGACCTGCTTATTAAGCATTCATCCTGATTTCATGCAGAAAGCTTACAAGGCAGTGTCTGGTCTGTGTCAATCATTCCTTTGCAGGGAGGTTATCCCACAGTGAGAATTCATCTGGAGTTGCTTGTGGGGCAGTTAATACATCTTCCTATTAATCAGTTGTTTATCCCACACAGTTTCTACTTATTTCCCCTGCCATTCGCCTTTCTGCAAAAAGCCAGTATTTTAAAAAGTGGACATGTTGAGACAGAGCGCTTTAATCCACTTTAACTGTGCAAAAGGCGCACAGTTGAATCCCTTGCACAAGATACAGTCTGGATTCAACCTTAGATTATACAAATATTAACATTTTTTTCTTTTCAAAATAACAAGCAGTGATCTGGTATCATAATCAAACGTAATGTAGTTATACAAAAGGCTGACTTTCTGCATATTCATGTTTTTGACAGGCTAATTTTCTGCCTAAAGCAAACACATATTTCTTTTCTTTTTTTCTTTAGTACATATACAGTTAGGGCAGCAAGTGATCCTAAACTTATTTACTAGGGAGGAATCTCCACTGAGGACAAAGGCCTTTCTACCGAAAAAATACGCACAGGGCATCACTATCTTTCTAGAAAAAGAGGTGCTGGAACTCACCATGAACGCCTCCCTTGTTCTCTTATAATGGCAGCGGCGCCCAGCTGAGAAATTCTGGAACTGAGTTCCAATGAGTTTCAGCTGGAAAAAAGCCCTGATTGTGGCTACATGCACTATACAGATATAGCATAATGTGGAACTGGTGATATGTTTTCACATTCTGTTTGAAGGCTCTGTTTGCTGTATATATAGACCCTGCACTTTCTCCCTTGCTTTATTGCAAGAGAATCAGCAGAGGGCGTACAAGTTAAATGAAGGAAAACTAAACGATTTCAGCCAAGCTTGCGATAGGAAACCTGTTACCCTGCACAAATGAAAATTCAGCTGTGTTTCCCCAGGTTAAACTGTGAGCCTGCTTCCTGATTCGAGGGTCTTGCAGATGTCCTCTTTCTCCATCGTGTCGGTGGCACCTCCACCTTCAGGATACATCAAAACTTGGATGCATTTTTTAATTGCTAAAATTATGGCAAGTTGCAAATGGGGGGGGGTTATTGTTTATCTTCATGTCTTCTTTGTTTATACCCTGTAACAATTCTTCCTCCAGTTTCTTCCCTTTGCCCCTCCAAATATTAAAAAAATAAGCTAATTCTGATA
The DNA here is from genome assembly GCA_034641385.1 of Darevskia mixta. NCBI lineage: Eukaryota > Metazoa > Chordata > Lepidosauria > Squamata > Lacertidae > Darevskia > Darevskia mixta. Next base: position 4,198,706 of record JAWWNH010000063.1, read on the forward strand.
TTATAACAAGGCGAAATTGGAATATAATAATCTACACAATAAAAACGAATGGGTGATATCCAAGTTAATTGTACTCAGGGTAGATACATAGAAATCAATGGACTTAAATCCATTGATTCTAGTGGGTCCATTCTGAGTATGACTTAGCTGGATGTCATTGAATATTAATAGTAATACAGTGAAAAGAAAGGAAACACACACACACATGTCAGCACTGCACTCAACATGATGTGCCTCCTGTTATTAAGCACTAAATGAGGGATGGGAACATCTTTAGGAGCCAATCCAGTTTTGTTTTAACCTTGGTTGATGATGGCCACATACAATGCAAATAACAAGTAGTGGGAGATATATGGAGCTGACAGTGATGAAGGAAAGCTCAATGATCTACATAAAATCTCACAACCAGCTCTTAATTGCTAAACTCTTGCTCAACATTGTGACCAGGCTAGTGCCAAGTTCTTCCCACAATGAAGCTAAAAACCTGCCTTTATATTGTGGCACCCATAGGTGTTCAAATAACTCCATCTATGCAGAGCATATTCTTCACCACACCTGCAACGCACACTAGCAAGAGACCAGTTTCAGAGGCACATGGATGTGTTCTATGTTGTACACTGAATGGAATGAGCACACTTGAATCCCCCAGCAAAATCTGTGTGTAGACATTGTCCCTGAGCCAAAATGAACAGTTCAGGGACAGAATGCACATCTTTAAGAATGAATGATGTTATGTGGGGTAATTTCAGCGCATCACAGTGACACACCTGCGCACGTAGCTCACACCTGTTTGTGCTACAGATCACATGGTTTCTTTTTAGTGGACTCACAATTGGCTCCAGTTATGCCATCTGTCTGGACCCTGCTGTCGAAACCTCTCGTTTTTTTATTTGGCAGAGCACATTTGCCACAATTAATTCAAGACTCCAGACGAGGAGGGTACCGTGATATGAAGAGCTGCCCTGTACCTGTCATGGTGTGTTAGCAACTTGGCAGGCCATTGCGTGCAAACTGAAATGCCAAGTATTGGTTTTCTAGAAAGTTTTAAAGGTTAGAAACTTATAGCTCTGGACTTCTAAAAATGTGAGTTATCACACCCTTTGAAATGATTGAGGGGAATACTAAAAAATGACTGCCGTAAAGGAAGAACCTCTATTGTTTTAAACTGATTTAGAATTTTTATTTTGTGTTTTCACAACAATAGGATCTGTGTATTAATCCTCTTAATCCCAAGTATGCTCGTTATTCAAGGTAAAAATAAAACTCTGTATATGCTCAGCTCAGTTCTTTTGTAT